>OY757932.1:18671677-18734177 GCA_963585895.1 Sepioteuthis lessoniana | reverse complement strand
CCCTTTTTAGCAATTCGAAAAGTATACGACACATTCCTTCATATAGATAAGATTTAAGTACACTACTAGTTGCTATTAACCATTCAGCTGGGGCTGTAGAATATACCGACTGCACATCTGCAGAAGGGTAATCCCCCAATGAGTGTCCTGGATATGACACTAAACTATCTGATGGTGAAGCTCGTGATGTTGGGACTTTGGGGAATAGTCCCCCTTCATTTCCATTGCTCCCTGTTCCACTCTTGCCCAGAATGGTAGCTCCTGAAAAAGGTCATATCTATGGGTTAAATAGAACTAACTAGATACTTATGCTAAACTGAATTGTTTGAATTAGTACAGTTTGTCTAAATTAATAGTTTTTGAAATAGAAATGTTTTTTGACAAATAAACAGTGTACTTACATTTAAACTGCATGCTTATACTAAACTGAATTGTTTGAAATGGAACTGTTTTTGACATTAAAACTCTACTAAACTGAACTGTTTGATGTAGAAGTGTTTTGACATTTAACTGTATGTAAACAGAATCTATACTTATACTAAATTGACTTAGCTGAATTAGTTGGTTTGGTTTGTTGGATTTTATGGCATATCAACCTTTGTAGGTTATTTAACGCAAATCTATTTTTATGTAAATAATCTGTTCTATTTAAAACAATTCAGTTTATCATAAGTACACAGTTTAATGGTCAAAAACATTTCCATTTCTAACTATTCAAGCAGGTTGTATGTAACAATTCGGTTAAGTGTAAATACAGTGTTAATGTCGAAAAACAGTTCTATTTCAAATAATTCAGTTAATCATAAGCATGCAGTTTAAGTGTAAGTACTGTTTAATTGTAAAAGTCATTTCTATTTCAAGCTATTCAGTTTTACTCAAACAATTCATTTTAGCATAAGTATGCTGTTAATTCTATTTAACCCATAGATAGGACCCTTATCAGGTAGTGGACCTGGGAGCAATGGCAATGAAGGGGTACTCCGAGTTCCCCAAAGCTCCAGCATTGCTGGAACCTCACCATCAGATTGTTTAGTGTCATATCCAGGACACTCGTTAGTGGGGGTCTTACCCCTCTGCAGAGGTGCAGTCAGTGTATTTCTACAGCCCCAGCTGACTGGGCAATGCTGAATTAGAACTGTTTTGAATGAAGTGAATAGCTTGAAATAGAAACGCTTTTGACAATTAACTTGTGTTCTCATGCTAAACTGAATTGTTTGATATAGAACTATTTTCATAAAAATGGATCTGGCGTTAAATAACCTACAAAGCTTGATATGCCATGAAACCCAAACCACGAATCAACTACTAGCTGCTATGCTAGTGTAATATAATGGCCGAGGGATTTCGTTTTATATATCTTGCCTTTCGGTTTATTTAGGCTGAGAAACTTTCGGCTCAGTTCATGGGTTAGTTGGGTGCAAACATGAGCGCAGGTGTTCACGCGTGCGCGGGGGGGGGATGTGCCGTTCACAGATGTCAAAATAAAAATCCCAGATAGAAAGGTTGACCAGTGGATGCTAATGACGTCATGCACCGGAAGCGTGAACGGAGGATTTTAGGGGATTTGAAAAAAGTTAGTTGAGTGTTGCGGTCCGAAGAAGAAGGGTGACTTTCGCTAGCTCGCAGTGGCCTTGTGGCGGGTGCCACACGTGTAGGGGAGGGCAGATGAAAAAGCCAGCATAGAAAGATTGTGCCTCTCTCTCCTAATGTCGGAAAAACCTTTAAATTCAAAGGTAATAAAAAGTTTCTTACCTGAACTAAGACGTCGTAAGTATTTTTCGTGTTTCGGGATTCCTATGTTCTATGTATACATGTTATGAACATTCTATGAACGTTTCACATATTCATGTATGGGTATGTTACACTAGTGTGAAATTCATCAGAAGTCCAAGGGGTGGCATCACCCACGTTTTGGGCAGAGATTTTATTATCTGGTTTCAGCTGGATAGTGTCTTTTGATTTGGTTTAGTTTGTTTTTATGGCATATCAACCATTGTAGGTTATTCAATGCCAAAGTCATATTTATACATATAAAAATTTCTATTACAAATAATTCAATTTAGCATAAGTACACAGTTAAGTTCTATTTAAGCAATTGATAGTGGCAGCACCCTATCAGGGGCTACCACTCCGGACCAGAGTGGACCTGGGAGCGATGACAATGAAGGTGTACTTTGCATTCCATAAAGCTCCAGCATTACTGGAACCTCACCATCAGATTGTTTAGTATCATATCCAGAACACTCGTTAGGGATCTTACCGTTCTGCAGAGAAGCCGTCGGTCTATTGTATTGCCCCAGACGAGTGGGCAATACACTGAGTTGAATGTAAAAACGGCCAAATTTCAGGCAATTCAGTTTAACATGAGGACGCAGTTTAAATGCCAAAAAACAGTTCCGTTTAAAACAATTCAGTTTAGCATAAGTACGCAGTTTCAATGACAAAAAGCAGTTTTATTCCAAACAATTCAGTTTAGCATAAGTACACAGTTAAGTTCTATTTAACCCATTAATAGGACTCCATCAGGTACTACAATTCCGGAACAGAGTGAACCAGAGAGCGATGGCAATGAAGGGTTACTCCGCATTCCCCAAGGCTCCAGCATCACCGGAACCACACCATCAGATTGTGTTGAGTCATTGCTCCTGCCTTTGCTTGAAACACGCTTCGTGGGAATTACCACGGTCAGTTTGGCATATAGATCTTCTATCTCAATACGTTTTTAACACACCATGTTATATATTCGTCTAATTACATTAGTCTTATCGGCAAATAAGTCTTATGTACAGATATATGTGTGTATGTGTATGCGTGTGTGTGTGTGTGTGTGTGCGTGTGTCTGTCTGTGTATGTAGAGAGGTGAAAGAGAGAGAGAAAACAGGGAATGAGTTTTTGCTCAATTTCAAATCAAAAGGGTCAAGACATTTTACGTTATCAAACGCTTGAAATATCGATAAAACGGTGAGAGGTTAATTGCTCGGATATCTTTTGCACAAAGATCAATACTATATCTATTGTCATCTTCAATATGCAGATGAAAATCTGTACAGAAGTTCTCATTTGGCGTTTTTGTTTGGAAACATTTAATCTCTTACAGAATACTAGAGGCTAAAAGAAAAGTACTACTCTGTCTCCGTGACTAAAGCGCAATCAATATTACTGCCAGACAGAATTAAGCTCTCTCTTTCTCTCTGTCTCTCTCTATATATATATTAGTAGAAGGAGAGATTTATTGAGACACAAAGTCGATACTATAGCGTTTCGATTCTAATGAACCATCATCAGGGCTATCAGAAGTTATATTAGTGATGTTAAGTTAACGATAGATTTGTAAAAAGTGTAAAGAATATATACAAACTTTGGAGGTATATATATAACAAGAAACTTGGCGGTTGATGACAAAATGGCCAACTTGTTCTTGTCATAAATAGCCAAATCTAATATATATATATAAATTAGATTTTATACCGGACAGGGTATTAAGAGAATTATATAAATATATATATATATATATATACTCCAGATCAATTAAGAGCAGAGACAACATTGGACGTTAATCTTCATTTTCAGTGTGCAGTTTGTGATTTAAAAAAAACAAAAAAACAAAAAAAAAACAAAACAAAACGCGTTTACTTTCGGCGGTTGATGTTATTACGCGTTTACAGTAACCGTTTCATAGGTAATCACGCGGGAAATGTGGTTCCGCGTGTATTTCCTTCCTGCTGAAAACTTCTCGCTTTCGACCAAATCCAACTTGATGCATATTGCGTCGCGGTCTGAAGACGATTTTAGACAACTTTCAAACTGCGGCCAGTGATTCCTATTTTGAAAGAAACGAAATGACTGAGTGTCCTATAAAACCACGACAACCAACCTCAATAGGAATCATATGGGATATCCAACCCTTTTCCACGCAGTCGGCACGCAGTGTCTCGTAGCGGTTTTTCTTCCGCTCGTGTGCTTCCTCCCGGTTTTCTTCCCAAGGGACAGTCAATTCTATGAGGAGGACGCTCTTCTTTGAATCGGACCATGCTACAATGTCCGGCCACATTTATGTTTGAATTATGTGAACTGGAAATTGTAGAGATGTCTTGAGATCTGCAGAAACTTTCCAGTCACTAGCTCCATTCAGTAGCTTCATGTTAGGATTTTAATGTTTCCTCACAAAACATTCACCTTCCTTGAGAAACTGAATTATGGGTTCCTTGGCTGTTATAGATTGCTGGTTTGCTGTCTCACATTGTGCTCTTAACAACTCTATTATCACCTCTAATACCTTGTTATGTTGCCATGTGTACATCTGAAGCGAGTGTGGACATGCAGATAGTACGAGGCGCAAAGTACCCTGATCACTTTTACACAACAAGTACAGGTCCGAATTGGTATATCCCCATAATTTTAGGTTGGTCGCATTTGATAAGAGATCATGAGTAGAGCGAAGAAGGAATGATATTGCCAGTGGTTCCATTGCAATTAAGGATATCCACGATAATTTAATTGGTTCGATATCATTCCATTTTGTCCAAGCACATTGTTTGGCCGGACTAACGGCACTGGCTTTTCTTTGCTCTTTCTCAAACATCCTGACTTCTTCGCTCACCATGTCTCTTTTTCCTTTTGGGTCCACTTTGGAGAATACCTTTTTGCTCGTGCTACCCAGCTCAGCTCGATTGGTTTGAGTGACGCCTCCTTGGTGGTCTTAACAGCCGACCACTTCGTACCAAATTTTATTTCTGGATACGCCTTCCGAATGATCTCGTCGGCTGGGTCCTTCACCATCATGTGAAGGCCTACTTTCCCAATTTTGAATTCTTCTACCAGTGAGGATATTGGGAGCAGTAGGTTTCCTGAATTGGTATATAAACCCGCTTTCAAAAAACAAGGAGGAACTCCGAGCCACTTACACAGGTATTTGTAGCTATACTGTTGGATCCGTTCAACACGAGACATCGCAATCTCTTACATCTGTAAGGGCCACAAAAGACGGGGTAGCAAACCAAGCCTTAATTTTTCCGGGTAAACAAGTTTTATCAATTGATTTAAGCCCCATAAGGCGACTTTCTAGACCTCTGTACCCCTATGACGATCAGTCAGTGGGATTGAACACAGACGTCCGAGACTCTTTACCGGCTTCTCCCTGATTGTTGGGATCTTATCACCCCCAATTTTGAAATGGATCTCCCTGACAGATCCTTCGACTAACGATAGGCTTCGACTTTTCTTTGGCTTAGCCTTCATTCTCGCCCATGTGAAAAGGTCATAATACCTTTGTAGTAAACTGCACCTCGTAAATGAGTTCCATGGCTAGAACGAAAAGAAGTGGGGAAATCACACAGCCCATCATGATGCCGATCTCAAGTGCCTGCCACTTGGTGGTATAGATTTTAATGGTAAATTTCATGAAAGCTGAATTGAAGTATTTCATTATGATTTCCACAACCCTGCTAGGGAAGTTGAAAAATTTGAGGGCTATTCGAATTAAGTGGTGCGGAACTGAACCGTATGCATTGGCAAGATCAATCCAAATCACATGTAGTTCGGTTTTCTCCCTTCTAGCTGAGAGTATTGAGTTCCATATCATTTGTGAATGTTCCAGACATCCGAGGAAGCCAGGTATCCCAGCCTTCTGGACAGATGTATTTATATAATGATTGCTTATCAGAAGGGTTGTCATACGACGAATAAGAACTCCAAAAATATTTTCCCTTCTACATTTAGGAGAGATAGTGGGCGAAAATTTGTGATACCTTTTGACTGCATTTCCTTTGGTATCTAAATATCATCCGCCAGACACCGTTCCTGTGGTACAATACCCTTCTTTCAAGCTTATATATATATATATATATATAGCGAAGTAAATAATGGTGTAATCCGACAATGTATAAAGAAAAATTCATAACAAAGTAATCCAAGCAGAATTAGAGATTTATTGAGAAGCAAAGTCGACGCTATAGCGTTTCGGTTCTAATGAACCATCTTCAAGGCAATGAGGGATGGTATTAGTGATGTTCAATCAGCAATGGATGTTTAAAAGTGCAAAATACCAAAACCTAGGGAAAAACAAAAGTGACATAAGAATTGTTAACTTAAACAATGCAATTGTCTTTAATTGGAATCATTTTGAGATTAGACTTCTTAATCTGAGAATTAATTTTTTATTTATTGCGGACTTTTTGTCCTGATCTTGGTAGTTTTTGTGTTGTTTCTTCTTTCACTACGTTTCAGCCAAATTTCACCTCTGGCCTTCTTCTTGTAAGCGTATCCCCAGTAATTACTGCCTTCCATAGTTGTTGTCTATCGCACCACGTTTTTGATCAAGTTAACCTCTGGCCGGCTTGGGTAGGATTTGAAACCGCTATCTTCTGACAATGCTCACCTGGAACCGTAGAGACCCAACGCCCCTCTCCGCTGCACCACGGGCCCCGAAAAAAAAATTAATACTTAAACAATGCAGTATTTCAACACATTTCATGATAAAAGACTCTGATGAATTTTCGAATCCGCTACTATTTCAATCTGTAATTCCCTAAATACTCGTTTGGGCTTTTATAATATTTCTCTTTACTTGAGTAAATCCATTTTAAAATAGTTACAATATGTTCCATCTTTAGTTAATAGATTCCACATATATCAAAGTTTTATTCTTTCTCTTTTTCTTTTTGTCTTTCTTTTTCTTCCTCCTTTTTAATTCGAAATCTTTCTCGATAAACAAACGGAACATAAATTCTACACAATATTTCGAATAAGTCAAATAACGTAATTTAAAACAACAAACGCTGACTCACTAATTAAACAGCCAACTTTTTCTTGTTATACAAATTTTCCTCAGGATTTTTTCGTTGAAAAAGCATATATATATTGTTGTTTTTTTTTTAGTTTTTAGGCTTTTTATAGGATTGCAAAAATTACGTAAACGTTTAGTTTGATTAAACGAACGAATTGAAAACAGAACGCTATTAACGGAAATAGAATATAATAAGGAGAAATTGAATGTTTAGGAAAGGACGTAGAGCATTCTAATACATTGTCGTTATTTTCAAAGCTAATTTTATTAATTCTTGTCTTTTTGTTGTTTTTGTTGTTGTTTTTATACGTAATGCTTTTAATATTTTTAGTCATAGCTCATTAAAAAAAAACATTTTTTAAAAAACAATCTTGGCTCTTGCCGGACATTGGCCTAGCGGTTAGAGTGTTCGCCAATGGCCCGGGAGACCTGGGTTCAATCCCAGGTCGAGTCATACCAAAGACTCAAAAAATGGTACTTGATGCCTCCTTGCTTAACACTCAGCATTATAAGGTGCGGATCAAGGGTAAAGTAGAGCCATCCAGGGAAGGAGTAGCGCCCTCCCCTACATCTTGGTGTAGTAGCTATCGAAAAGGGAGCCTTCGGGTTACCCTCGACTATGGTCGCCAACTTTTACTTATGCCCGAAAGTGCTCGGGACAATTTTGGTAAATTCATTTACCATCTCCAAACTAAAACCAAATTATTTGTCGTGAAACTTGAAAGGACTTGAAAATATGTAAACAAAATGTGTCTTTATTAATTAATCGAACATGCTTAAATGAAGGACTACAGCCAAACTATATATATACATATATATATTTGCATGTATGCACATATATGTATATGTGTGTTTGTGTGTGCGCGTGTGTGTCTGTATGTACGGCAAAAACGCATACACTTGCTTGTATTTAGGAAAATCTCCACACGGGAAGGATGTGACCTAAGGTCAATTTTTCAATAAAGTTTAACAGGTTTGAGTTCAGAGTTTTCTTTCTCTTAGATTAGTTTACCTACAGCTGGAGGGAGAGTAGTCGGATTAATATCTTTCCAAGGGTATAAGTGCTATGTGAAATGCAATCAATCACGTCCAGGATTTGAACTCGTGTTGGCGTTGTAACATACTGACCTCAGACCCAGCCGTCGATCAAGGAACAGGTGCATCCGGTCGAAGATATTTGGGTATAACCTTAACTGTGGACGGCTTTAATTGGGTGCAGATGTGACGCCCACAAGAAGCAGGTGGACGACAAACAATTATATAACCCGGGGCCACAGACAGGTTCAGTTAGTTGGAGTCAGTTAGTTGGAGATAAGATGCTGTAGAGAGAACCAACACTCAGCAGAGTGTTATGGGCCCTCAGGACCCACGATTGAGCAGCCCAGCAGTACGAGAAAGAAGTGCTGCTAAAGACAAAGGAACTGGGGGTCAATATGTTGCAGTTTGTTCAGTCTCCAACTCACCTCTCACACGTAACCCTTTCGCAACCGTTTCGCAACCATTTCGAATAACGCGTGAGAGGTATATTTTTCTAAAGAACTGTGTTTGTTCGTCATTCTTATTGATTTTGTTTCCACATGTATATGTGTGTGGTTGTATATGTATCATGGCTATGCAACAGCGTGTCTTAGGACGATAAGCATTACATCACGGGTACTTATAAACTTACATTCCGTCACATTTTGGTGATTCAGCTTAATTTCTTTATTTTCTTTGTTTAGTGGCAAATGAAACTTCTTGATATGTTTAATGCCAAATTCATTATGTAACAAAACAGCAGTGATAATATTTATTCCATAACTGATGGGGAAATTCCAGTCGACTGGGACTGCAGAATACACCAACTGCATCTGTTGCCTTGTAATCTGCTGATTTATGTAGAAATATACATATATATACTGGATACATACTGACGTAATAATAAGGACGCAGGAAGAAACGACGCAAGAAGGAAGGCATAGGAAGACTTCTTTACAATTATATTCACCTCTCACTTTATTGCAAGGGTTCGAAAGGGTTGTTCAAGGGTTGCATGTGAGAGGGAGCTGGAGATCGAACAAAACTGCAATATTTTGACCCCACTGTTATGACCGTCACGTTGTGTCTTTCTTGTTCTCTAAGGCTGCCCAACCGGGGGCCTAGGGGATCACTCTGCCGGATGCTGGCTTCTTCATTGCATCTTAGCATCTTCTCAGGACCCCAAACTCCATTGGGTTTCCGAGGCCCCCCTTGGTCGGGTGTGGCTTTCCCTACTACAACTGGTCTCTAGCTGTCTGGAATTCTACTGGCAACTGCTTTTTGGACTCGAACTCAACTGAGTTAAATAATAATTCGACGCCCACACGATCGCCCCCTGGATCTTTGAAATCGAATGTTTAGTCGTCATCAAGCGGAAATAACTCTCATGCAGTTCAGAGGTTACTCTGTTCTGGTGCATCACTGTAGTGGCACCGTGGGACCTTCACCTTGTTCCATATTATAAGCCTTAATCCGCCCATGCGATCTCTTTCGATTACTGGGCATTGGAATGTGTCACTTCCTTCCTGTGCATCACCTTGGAATAGCATTTTTGGGCCGGGTCGAAGGTTAAAACATAACACATCTCTTTAAAGGGGTAAAACTCCCCAACAAGTGTCCTGGATATCACACTAAACTGATGATGAGGCTCCATTAATGCTGGAGTTTTGGGGAATGTGGAGTACACCTTCATTGCCATCACTCCCAGGTCCACACTGGCCCGAAGTGGTAACACTTGAAAAGGTTCCTCTCTATGGGTCAAATAGAACTAAACTGCGTACTTATGTTAAACTGAATTGATTGAAATAGAACTGTTTTGACATTTAAACAGAGTAAAAAAAAAGCGACTTATGTTAAAGGGAATTGTTTGAAACGACTGTAGTCGAGTACAACCAAAAGGCTCCTTTTTCAATAGCTACTACACCGAAGTGTAGGGGAGTCCGCAACTCCTTTCCCTGGATTGCTCCACTTTACCCTTGATCCTAACCTTATATTGCTGAGTGTTAAGCAAGAAGGTACAAGTATCATTTTTAAAGTCTTTGGTATGACTCCACCTGGTATTGAACCCAGGTCTCTCGTACCATTGGCGAGCAGTCTACCCAACTATTTAATTGAAATGTTTAATTGAATTGTAAGTGGTACTATTTACCAACCCCTCCGCTCGGGCAGGATTTGACACAAGGTCAATTTTTAAGCGGAGTTTAACAGGTTTGAATTCAGAGTGTTCCTTCTCCTAGACTAGTTGCCTCAACAAAGCTGAAGAACCTAGTCCGTCCTACTATTTACCCATAGCTGGAGGGAGAATAAGGGGGTTCATACCTTTCCCAAGGGTATTTGCCCGAAAGTGAACGTAATAGCGCGACTGGAGTACGAACTCGCGTACTACGATTCCGCAGTTCATCGCTTTAACCATTACACCAAGTGGTAGTAATACTTCCAACCGAGTATTAATGGAGTGTCGCTATTAGATTTTTTTATATTATATCCAGGACATTCATTTTGAGGTGCCCGTGGTGTAATGGTTATCGTCGTAGGAAATGGACACGGCGACACGAGTTCAAATCCTGGACGATACTGATTGCATTTCACATAGCACTAATACCCTTGGGAAAGGTATGAATCCAATTCTTCTCCCTCCAGATATGGGTAAATAGTAGGGCAGACTAGGTTCTTCAGCCTTGGTGAGGCAACTAGTCTAGGAGAAGGAAAACTCTGAATTCAAACCTGTTAAACTCCGCTTAAAAATTGACCTTGTGTCATATCCTGCTCTGGCGGAGGGGTTGGATGAATAGGATATCCAGGACTTTCATTGAGTGATGGTTTCATCCCTCCGCAAAAAAAGCAGTCGATTTATTCTACTGCCCCATCCGATTGGTCCATTTCATCAAGTCATTTTATTGTTATCGATCGATACAAGTGATCGAACACAAATTAGAATAAAATAAAAGACTTATTTATAATTCAGTTTCTAGTTAAATGCTGTCACGCGTGCATTAATAAAGATGGAAATGTGTTTGCAAAAAATAAACATAAAAATAAAGTGAATTTGATATTGAAAGAATCATATTCAGTGTCTGAAGATTGAAAATAACCCAAAAAACTGCCTGTAAAGCAAAGAAATTTCTTGTGTATGTTTTTAATGGCTTTTCATAGACGACATTAACAGAAGATTATGATTTTAGACGTTCACTCGGCTCTTTCTCTTCCTGTTCTGTCTTATACATGAAATAGCTGCAAGTTATTTTAACATATATATATATATATATATGTGTGTGTGTGTGTGTGTGTGTGTGAGATAGAGAGAGAGAGAGAGAGTGTGTGTGTGTGTGTGTGTGTGTGTATCTGTTGGTTCATGTGCAAGAGAGAATATGAGTATGTAGGTGTGTACGTGTGAGAGAGCACTTGTGTATGTGTCAGTGAGAGACTGTGTATACGGGTGTCTGTGTGTGGGAAGGAATGTGTGTGTGTGTGTGTGTGTGTGTGTGTGTGTGTGTGTGTGTGTGTGTGTGTGTGTGTGTGTCGGTATATGTTGGTATGCGTTAGTGTGTGTTCAATCTTCGAAAAATCTGGAGGCTTGTTGGTTAGTTATATGGCATAGTTTTGCACAAAGTGAAATTGAAAGCACACTCACAAACACACAAATACGTTCACTGACATGCACACATACAATATATATATATATATATATATATATATATATATATATATATACAAAAAGTTCGTCAAAGGTACTAAGCCTCACCCAGAAAGAAGGATCATAGCTGAGCATATTTGTTGTGGTAGCACACTACCGTTTCCTAAAAAGTTCTGAGCCTCACTCTGAAAGAAGAGCCACAGCCAGATATTTTTGTAGTGGCAACATATTACCGTTTCCTAATAAGTTATAAGCCTAACCCTGGAAAAAGGTCCATAGCCACATGTTTCTTTAAAAAAGTTCTTAGCCTCAACCAGAAAGAAGGACCGTTGCTGATCCTATTTGATGTGGCGGCCCACTACCGTTTCTAAAAAAGTCCTAAGCCTCAATTTTTAAAGAAGAGACATAGCCAGATATTTTTGTATTGGCAACATATTACTGTCACGTGATGTCCCACTGAGATGATTGAAATATAATTACTACTATCCTCCTGTTTGAATTAACCGAGGCAAGTCATCAGAGAATGACCGTTAAGGCATGATAGTAAATTAGGGCAAGCTATCTGTACTCAGTAACCTGACTTGGATGACATCTAGTAGCCCTAAAAAAATCGCCTGACCAGGGGAAAAAAGAGAGAAGCCAAACGATTGGCTGGGACCCTAAAACGAAAGTGGGGACTCCTTCCCGTCAGTGGAAATAGAAAATAAAAAAGTTAGTCGTTGGACAGGGTTCGTAGTGGGCAGAACCAAAGCCAGTACTCCTGGTAAAAGAAGACAAAAGAATATCTCGGACATGAAGAAGCCATTTTCTTCAAGCCAGTGTTAAAAATTGCATAAAGTCTATTATCCCGTAAAAGAGGAAAGATTCTCCACAGGAACCCATCTAAATAAGATAAGTACCCTTGGGACTGTTTCTCCTTATACCCAATTTTATATACCCTCTTTCTCTCTCTCTCTCACAATTTGAAGAAAAACGAAAGAACAGAATAGAAGAAAGACATTTATGTTCATGGACTGTTCATTTATTATATATTTGACACGTTGAAGGTGTATATCTATGTGTAGTAAAAGATTGATATATTTTAATGTTCCCACGTGGTCGAAGTTGTTATTTGCAAAGTCTTCTACGAGTTTGTTATGTCATATTTCTTTTCCAGCTTCACGTCGCCTTATGTTATCTTGCTTAAAATTGTCCTACTAATTCCTTTAAATTCTTATGCGGGAAACCGGAATTGCCGACTACTATAATTAATATTATTACGTCTCAACCTAGAGGTCCATATCTTCCATTGTCTAGGGGAGGGAGACTAGCGACCTGGTGGGTGTGTGTATAGTGTGAAATTTGGAACCCCTTGCCAGCGGTTGTCTGTCTGGCCATAAATTAATCCCCCACATAATATGCCAGTTCTTATATGCCTGAGAAAAAAACTCTGAACGAGGACTTATTCTACAAGGGATCAAGTGCCAACCTGCCCCGTCTTCACACGTGCGAAAATAAAGTCCCGTTTTGGGATTTTAAAGAACTTGCCGTCACATTACCGTTTCTTATTGCCAGGCATTTTTGTTGCAGCAACACATAACCGTTTCCAAAAAAGTTATAAGTCTCAACCAGAAAAAAGAACCATAGCAGAACATATTTGTTGGAGCAACACACAACTACTTACCATTAATTTTAAAAACAAATTAATTCAGATTTCTATTTTTATTTCTGTGCAGGTCAGAACCAGAGAGTAGTGAGAGATAATGCACAAATCTTTTTGTATCAATTTTCGTATATATATATATATATATATATATATATATATATATATATATATATGTATATATATATAATATATTAGATTTACATATTTTATGCCACGGAAGTTTGTCTGCGACCTTAGGTTCCATGAAGTTTTACAAACAACAATCATCAGGCAGATAACGAAAGGAAATAAAGAAATAGAAAAGATCGAAAAATACAGTCAAAAATCGTTGTGTGGGGGGATTATAGTTGCGTATCATTGTGTGTGGATGTGTAAGTGGTGTTTGGTGCGTGTGTGTGTGGAGATACATATGCAGCCAAATTTCCATGGCATTAAATATATAAATCTAATATATATTTATTTATTATCATTATATTATACCTCTGCCTCAGATATTGATCACTCTCCAAATTATATCGCACTTGGTTCGTCACAAACCCACAAAGTGAATCAGTGATAACCAACACAGTTACAATATATATGTATATATATATATATATATGAGTGTGTGTGTGTGTGTGTGCGTGTGTGTGTGTGTGTGAGTGTGTGTGTGTTTGAGCTGATTTCTTGAAATTTTCCGGAAGAAGATCGTCTGCTCAAAAGAAAAAAAAGAATTCACATCCAAGAGCAGACATGAGAACAAATATCTACTATGACTCCTCGCTCTTAAAGAAAGAAAAGTAGAAATTAAAAGATTAAAAGATAAAGAAACGAAAAGAAAGGTCAATGCAATTTTAAAAAATAAAACAGTAAACAGAATGAAACGCACATAAAAATAAGTTTGTTGATTCCAACGTGCAGGTTTTTTTTTTAATGACCGAAACGTCAAACGTTATACAAAGTAAGAAGTCGGAACCAATAGTTGCAGTAAATGAGAGAAAATACAAGTTGAATAGAAAATAAACGCTCTCATGCGCCTGATTATTAATACACCTCCTGAAACTTGAGATAACGCGTAATATCATTATCTTCATTACTTAGGTAGCAATATCTCATCTACTGAAAGCGATATCAACAAACACATGAGTAAAAGATGGAATACTATCGAAGGGTAAACGACCATATTTCATCTCTAATAAAATAAAACGGGACTTCTTCCATGGTCTCACTGTAACAGTACTACCGTACGGTGGCACCACTTAAGCAAAAATGAAATGTCGGGGAAAAAGCTACATGAGAACTGCAAAAGGATGATGCATACTGTTTTCAACAAGTTCTGGAAGATGCATTCTGCAAAACAGTAGCTCAATACAAGTACGACAAGCACTGTGGGGGTAGTCATATCTACCCAACCCCTCCGCTTGGGGAGGATATGACACAAGGTCAATTTTTAAGCGGAGTTTAACAGGTTTCAATTCAGAGTTTTCCTTCTCCTAGACTAGTTGCCTCACCAAGGCTGAAGAACCTGATCTGTCCTACTATTTACCCATAGCTGGAGGGAGAATAATTGGATTCATACCTTTCCCAAGGGTATTAGGGCTATGTGAAATGCAATCAGTCTCGTCCAGGATTTGAACTCGTATCGTCGTGTTCAATTCCTACGACGATAACCATTACACCACGGGCACCTCTATTGGGGTAGTAAGAACGAATTCTAATCGTTGGGACTCCCACACCTGGGCACAACATTCTTGGCCGATGATGTACAGACACTGGGTGTCGTTTAGAGAAATTAGCTAGAGCTATATCTAATAGGGGTGAGTGGCGAGAAACCATCAGAAGAAAATATGCTGTTTGCACGACGTGAGGACATAGCTAGCTAGCTAGCTAGTTAGCTAGCTATCTCTGTCCTTACGTTGTCAGCTAGCTAGCTAGCTAGATAGATAGATAGAATTTTAAAAAGCACCAAAATTGCTAGCTGCAGCTATGCCAAAGTGTATCTAAAAACCTAAAATATCAAAAGTATATTTGCGTTGGATCCGTTACTAAGAGTTCCATGTAAAGTAGACAACTGTCATATAATTTTGGTTCACTGAGTGTGTACTTCACACTAAACATTAAGTAACGGACTCCGCCAAAAGAGAATTTTACTTCAAAACCGCTGTACAGCACATTAGCCATTGCCTCTTATATATATATATATATATATATATATATATATATATATATATATATATATATATATATATTATAACCGGCCTATTGGGATAGGGGTAAATATATTCGCCAATGGTCCAAGAGACCGGAGATTCATCCCAGAGCGAGTCATGAAAAAGACTAAAAAATGGTACTTGATGCCATCTTGCTTAACACTCAGCATTATTAGATACGGACCAAGGGTTAACTGGAGCAATCCAGAGAAAAGACTACCACCCTCCTCTATACATCGGTGTAGTATCTATTGAAAAAGGACCCTTCGGGTCACTCTCGACAAGGGTTGGCTAACGTATACATCAATATATATATGTTTTAAAATGATTTTATATGAATAATTTTCATTTCAATGTCATTGCTTAAATACTTTTCATTTAAAAATTTTTAAAAAAATGATTCTTATTTTAATGATTCTATTTAGATAACTTTATTTAAACATTAGTACTTAATTTGGATATAATCAGCCTCTGAAGACCTTGTGTTTTTTTCCATCTTTGTAGATTTTTGTACAGCCAGATTTATTTCCATACCCCCATATATATATATATATATATATAGTATCATATATGATACATTATCTAAATACATGGTCTCATGTAATATATGATATTTCATTTTTTGGTGACTAAAACATCCATAGTCACATGACCGCATCATGTGATGTAAGGATTAATCAAGTGGCAGTTTACATAATAAATATTTTGCCTCAAGGCAAGATATTGGTAATAATTCTGAACATTTCTGTGGCGGATATTCCTTTATTGATAATCTGATAATCTTGAACTTCTCCTATCATGGATTAAGCTATTCCGTAGCTTAATCACACACACACAAACACACACACGCGCGTGCACGCACGCACACTCACACACACACATATATATATATATATATATAAACAGTAGACCAAAGGGGTTTTAACGTCTTATTTCTCTTCAATTATCTCAATTATTATATATGTATATATATATATATATATATATATATATATATATATATACTGTAATGCTTCGCACTTTATGAGCTTCATCAGATAGTTATGAAGTACATTATCAGATGAAGCCCATATCAGAATGAAATGACATTATAAATATATGAACACACCAATAAATTGGTTTTCACGGCTCTATTTCTCTTGCATGCACATACACACACATATACACACACAAATACACGCACACGCACTCTGATATATATATATATATATATATATATATATATATATATATATATATATACATATATATATACAAACACACGCACAGATATAGAGAGAAAGAGATATATTGGTAAAGATAACATGATACGATCTATGTGTGTTAACTCAAATGTATATAATTCCACTTGGATTTATTAAGTGTGCACTTTTCCATGGTTTATTTGTGATTCTCGAGACGATAACACTCAATGTAAATCATTTGTGATCAATTTTACTCAATTGAGTCGGATGTTCATTTAATAAGCTGATGTATGTCACCAGAAAATTGCAATATTTCTAGGACTAATTATTTGCATATTTAATGAAAGCGCGAAGAACTCATTCGAAGATGGTTGGATATAAAATGTGCATCCATGAAGAAACGGAATCACAAAATATTACGCCTATATATTCTTTAATTTATGTATTTATTTATTGTAAGTTCTGATTTTGATAAAATATTTTATGTTTAGTTTGGTTGGTTGGTTGGTTGGTTGGTTGGGTTTTATGGCATATCAACCTTTGTAGCTTATTTAACGCCAAATCCGTTTTTATGAAAATAGTTCTGTTTCAAATAATAATTATGCAGTTTAAATGAAAGTAAAGTTTAATTGTGAAAAACATTTCTATTTCAACTTGTTAAGTTTAGTCAATCAGTTCTAATTTAGCTAATTCAGTTGTCTAAATTTCTGAGACGAAGCTTGATGATTTTTATCATTAACGGTTTTCGGACAAATGTAACTATAACCATTACGCCATGTGTCCAGCGGTTATTGGCGTTGGTTCCCTAAGCTACTAATGAGACAATCATATGGAGGTTGCAGGTTCAATCCTGACTGCAGGTGAGTAACAATACAGGAATACTTAACACTTATAGCTTGTTATAGCTAACGTAATCAGAACAGGTGTAACATACCAATGATACGGATATGCGAAACGTACATAGAATGTTCATAACATATATACATAGAACATAGGAATCCCGAAACACAAGAACACTTACGACTTCTTAGTTCAGATACGGAACCTTTTTTATTACCTTTGAGATGGAAGGTTCTTCGACAAAAAGAGAGAGAGGCAAAATCTTTCTATGCTGCCTACCCCCAACGCGTGTGGCACTCGCCACAAGGCCACTGCGAGCTAGCGAAAGTCACCCTTCTTCTTTGGACAGCAAGACTCAACTCAACTGACTTTTTTCAAATCTCCTAAAATCCTCCACGCACGCTTCCGGTGCATGACGTCATTCACATCCCCAAGTCCTATCTGTTTTTTTTTTATTTTGACATCTCTGAATGACACATTCTCCCCGCGCACGCGCGTGAACACCTGCGCTCATGTTACACCGAACTAACCCATGTGCTATGCGAAAGGTTCTCGGCCTAACAAAACCGAAAGGCAAGATATATAAAACGAAATCCCTCGGCCATTATATTACACAGGCGACCCCCGTGGATTTAATAAAGGACATAGTTCGAAGTTCCATGAAGGTTCCCAAGTTCGACAAACACCTGAAGAAGACTTGAAGACATATCGGCCGAAACGTTCTGGAAATAACAATAACGATGAAGACTATAGTCCGAAAACCCTCAATCATAAAAATCAGCTAATTCAGTTTAGTATAAGTACTGATTTTGTTTACATACAGTTAAATGTCAAAACTGTTTTATATTAAATCAGTTTAGTTTAAATACATTTTCAATGTCAAAAACAGTTCCATCTGTAACAATTCAGTTTAGCATAAGTATGCAGTTTAAATGTAAGTACGGTTTACCTCTTAAGAACATTTCTATTTCAAGGTCTTCTCTTTTGTCAAACAATTCAGTTTAGCATAAGTATACCGATAGTTCTATTTAACCCATAGATAGGGCCCTATCAGGTGCTACCACGTCGGGCTAGAGTGTACCTGGGAGTAATGGCAATGAAGGGGTACTCTGCATTCCTCAAAGCTCCAACATTACCAAAGCCGATTGTTTAGTGTAATATTCAGGACACTTGTTGGGTGGTCTTACCTATTTGCAGAGGTGCTGTCTGTATATTGTACAGCCCCAGCCAACTGGGCAATGTTGGACATGTTGTCCACCTGAAAGATCACTGCCTCCCGAACAAACTGCTCTACGGTGAACTATCTCCGGACAATCGCTCATATAGAGACCAGAATAAGCGCTTCAAAGATACACTGAATATCTCCATGAAATCTTTCGGTATTACCCAATATTGGCTTGAATATCTGGCAAAGGACAGAGACAAGTGGCGTAAGTTGTCAAGTCTGGAGCGAAAGTCTGTGAAGCAAGAAAAACGAAGTAATTGAGCAGTTCAGAAAGCTTAGAAAAGCTACTGCTACCACCATTCCTTTTTCTCACAGTCTAAGACTCTTCCGCGCACAGATTGGCTTCATTAGCCATCTGCGCATTCACGGATCACGTCCTCAATCATAGGTTGATCAGATGGTCCACATTGATCACGACTGACAAAGATGATTGTGTTTAATCAAACGTTTTGTTATAATTTCCATTCGAACAAAAGATCTTTGTCAGCATTTGGTGGAAATATGAGTGCGAAATTTTCAGTGGATTCCTTTCCAAATGCTCAAACCATCGATGCCAATCCCAAACTTCGAACATCTGGAGTTTACGCTCGCTCATATGTCACAAATCAACGCAAGATCTCATACCGCTCGGACGACCAGAAATAAATCCCAGGTCATTGAGGAAATCGATCTGAGGCCACACCCAACATATAATCTGAATCTAGCTGCCTCGTGTTATTATTAGTTCCAGTCCAGGGCTCATTTCCTGGGTTCCTGATGTTTCAACAACCAAGAAAGGGTAAAAGTTCAATGGAGGAGTTCTACGATTCCAAGGACAAGAATTGATATCAGCTTCTTTGAATGCTACTCAACTTTAGCCGAAACTTAAGGAATAAACTAAATAAATTTCAAAATAATGCAAAACTTTTGACTCCGCCTAGAATTTAAGATGATCTTGTTCAACAGGTAGTGTGAGAATTCAGGATACTGTTATAGATTAGATGTTCAAACATTTTATTCGTGTAATTTCAAAAGGTGTAAAATGTTCTCCCACGTAAGGGAAAACTGTTAATATCAAATAAGTTAGTCGAGCTATCGATATTATCAGTTTCTTTATACAAGAGAAATTTTAAGTTGTAACTCTGTGTTCTTGGGAGTGTGACCCATACTACTGGAGTATTTTGACCTTAGACCCGGCCCAAAAATGCTATTCCAAGGTGATGCACCGGAAGGAAGTGACACATTCCAATGGCCAGTAATCGAAAGAGATCGCGTGGTCAAATTAAGGCTGATAATATGGGACAAGGTGAAGGTCCCACTGTGCCACTACAGAGTGATGCACCGGAAGAGAGTGACCTCTGAACTGCATGACAGTTATTTCCGCTTGATGACGATTAAACATCCGATTTCAAAGATCGAGTGGGTGTCGAACGATTATATAACTCAGTTGAGTTCGACAAGCCAGGGAGTTGAAGATCGGACGGAGTTAAAGACGAGATGTGGTAGGGAAAGCCACATCAGGCCGAAGGGGCCTTTGGGCCCTGGTGAGTTGAGGTCCGGAGAAGATACTGATAAGATACCGTAAAGAAAGCAATCACCCAGCAGAGTGGCCTCTGGACCTCCGGTTGAGCATCAGAATAACGAGAAAGACACAACGTTGACGGCCATAAGTTTGGGGTCTAAATATTGCAGTTATGTTCGATCTCCAGCTCCCTCTCACAGTAAAACCCCACACAACCCTTTCGAACCCTTACAAATAAAGTGAGAGGCATATATTTGTTAAAGAAGTCTTCCTGCGTGCGTCTTTATCATTGCGTTTGTTATTATTGCGTCTGTCTTTATTATTGTGCGTATGTGTAGATGTGAATCTGCATATGTGAGCACATAACACTACCTCCAAATGAAATTATATACTGCGGTAACAATAACGATACACAAATATACTGCAGTACCAATAACGATACACAAATATACTGCAGTAGCAAAACCAATACCCAAATGTAATAATATATTGTCGTATCACTACCAATAGCCGAATGTAATAATATACTGCTATATCAATACCAATACCCAAATGTAATAATATATTGTAGTATCACTACCAATACCCAAATGTAATAATATACTGCAGTATCAATACCAATACCCAAATGTAATAAGTAAAAGTAATGTTAGTGACCGTAGTCGAGGGCGACCTGAACGTTCCCTTTTCAATAGTTACTACACTGAGGCATAAGGGACGGCGCTTCTCCTTTCCCTGGATTGCTCCATTTTACCCTTGATACGTAACTTATATTGCTGAGTGTTAAGCAAGAAGGTATCAAGTACCATTTTTAAAGTCTTTGTCATGACGCGTAAAATAATATTCTGCAGTGTCAATACCAATACATTATTTTAATAATATACTGTAGTACCAATACTGATACCCGAATGTTATAATATACAGTTGTACAAATACCAATACACAAATGTAATAACGATTGGTCTTATCCTGTTAACGGCGCCAAATGTGATACTATTGTTTTCACGTTACTTTTATTTCTATTTTATCCTGGTAACGGCACCAGGTATGTTTCAGGATAGTTTCTCTCTCTATCCCGTCTGTGCCCACGTTGTGTTTGAAAGATCCACAGATAGGGAGTGATAAAATTCATCCGGAACTTCTAACGGTCAGGATGATTCGTTGGAGTAAAGCTGCCTGGGTGTTGACGATTCAAAGACAAGAACTCCCTGTCAACAATTACCAATCATTTATTGGAATATATCGGTGTAACAATAATACTCCAATATTTTCATAGAACATCGTTGCTTTTTAATCCAGATATATTGTTCGATGTTCAAACTACAAACAGTAGTACGAGGGAGGGAGACAGAGAGACAGAGAATCAGAGAGAGACAGAGAGAGAAACAGAGAGAGAGAGAGAGAAAATCTGTCAGGGTCTATTAACAGAGACACAAAGAAAAACTCCCGTTCCGACCGACGTATAACCCCAAATGACAGCTTTTTCAAAATTCACTAATTTTTATATATCAAAATTCGGATTATCAGTAGAATGATGTCCGTTCACTAATTTATTGCATCATTTCACACATGCCACAATTTCACCATTTTCCATTTCTTCCATCAAATTTGAACCTAAACATGAATCTATCTTGTTTACATTTGGTCTTTATGTGTAGAAATGACAGTTCTCATATTCTGGTTGGAGTGCACTCGCTTGAACTTTCCAATTCGATTTATATTTCTGCTCAAAGATTTCAGGTAACTTAATAGATCACTGAAAAACTTGCTGCCCGACCAAACCAGATAAAAAATTAATTAATAAAATAAATCATCACGGCAACTATGTTATAAGAGTAACATTTTGATACTTAACATGTAATCTGGTGATAGGGCAGGACATACATTGCCCAGTCTTCTAGGGCTGTAGAATACAGCGACCGCTTTTCAGCAGAGGGGTAAGACCCCCACAATGAGTGTCCTGGATTTGACACTAAACAATCTGATGGTGAGGTTCCAGCAGTGCTGGAGCTTTGGGGAATGCGGAGTACCCCTTCATTGCCATCGCTCCCTGGTCCACTCTGGCCCGAAGTGGTAACACCTGATAGGGTCCTATCTATGGGTTAAAAAGAACTAACAGCATACTTATGCTAAAATGAATTGTTTGAGTAAACTGAATAATTTGAAATAGAAATGTTTTTGACAATTAAACCGTACTTACATTTAAACTGCGTGCTTATACTGTTTTTCGACATTAAAACTGTATTTACACTTAACTGAATTGTTACAAATAACTGCTTGAATATTTTGAAATGGAAATGTTTTTGACAATTAAACTGTGTACTTATGCTAAACTGAACTGTTTTCAATAGAATAGATCATTTACATAAAAATGGATTTGGCGTTGAATAACCTGCAAGGGTTGATATGCCATAAAACCAAACAAACCAACCAACCAAAATTTTCCAATGTATTTATGAGGAATGGGACTTACCCATTAATGTTCATATGGAAGGTATATAACAATATGTCAACTTCAATAGAACTGATTATTTGCATAAAAAATGGATTTGGCGTTAAATAACCTACAAAGGTTGATATGCCATAAAAACCAACCAGGACATACATGAGGTGTTCAAAGGTTATCGGGAAAAAGTATTTTTCCACATCCCATACTTTTCTTTAGATTTATATATTAAGATTTTGGGTTTGTGGCCTATCAATCATTGTTAATTAGCTAATGCCAAATCCTGTTTTTACATATTTATTAAATAATTTACTTGTAAACACGTTTTGTAGATACACACAGTTAAATGATAAAACTGTTCTATTTATAACAATTCAAATTAGCATAAGTCAGAGTAAAATAGTTCCTAGTATTGCTATGTATCACAAACAATTCAATCAAATATCAGTATTTTGTTCGTGCGCATTTAAACGATCAAACCGTTTTATTTCAAACAACCTGTTTGTTTGCACTCAGTTTAAATGTCAAACACTTCTATTTGACCAATAGAGAAGACCCTATTAGGTGCTACCTCTACGGACGAGAGTGGACCTGGGAGCGATGGCAATGAAGAGGTACTCTGAATTTCCCAAGGCTCCAGTATTACTGCAGCCTAATCATCAAATTGCTTCGTGTCGTATCCAGGACATTCGTTTGGGTGGGAGTCTTACACTTCTGCAGAGGTAGAGTCGGTGTATTCTACAGCCTCATCTGACTGGGCTAGATCATTTATTGTCATAGCAGGACAATCCTTTAGTGGGGAGGGGCTTATGCCTCTGCAGAGATGCAGTAGGTGTTGTTGTATTTTGACCTTCGACCCGGCCAAACATGCCATTCCAAAGTGATGCACCGTAGGAATTGACACATTCCAATAGCCAGTAATCGAAAGAAATCGCGTAGGCGGATTTAGCTGACGAAATGGGACCAGGCAAAAGCCCATGATACACTCATAGACTGATGCACCGGAAGAGAGTGACCTCTGAACTGCATGACAGTTATTTCCGCTTGATGACGATCAAACATGCTATTCCAAAGATTGAGTGGGCGATTGAACTATTATATAACTCAGTGAAGACAGGAAGTCAGGGAGTTGGAGATCAGACGAGTTAGTAAGAGGTATGGTAGGGAAAGCCACACCCGGCCGAAAGGGCTCTCGTGGTCCCCAGTGAGTTGGAGATAATACGAGTTAGAGACGAGATGTGGTAGGGAAAGCCACACCCGGCCGAAAGGGGCCCTCGCTATGTAAAATTTGAGAACTTGCCTTTGATTTGATAACTCCAATTAAGTGGCATAGGGTTTCTAGAAGTTAGAAGTTAGATTGCAACTTTAGATAGATTAGCCTTGAGCTGCCGAATCGTGCGGACCTATTTTCATCAATGGTCCAAGAAGGCAAATTCCCGACTTTCAGACGGAGTCGGTGATGTATTTTCTAAAAAAAAAAGGCGTCGTAAAAATATGTAAAGAGTGAACCCCAAAGAAAATATTCTTATTCATCCCTGCAATGCATATCGAACAATGAAAGATAATGATGGAAGAAAACCGTGAAGAAAACGATCACCAGTCGAGAAAAATGATAAGATTGCGAGACGATATGACAATGCGATAATAGAATTGAGACGAACAAGAATTAAAATTATATTTGGATTTTGTTGTTACAAAAATATAAAGGCCTGTGTTACAATAACCTACTTACCAACCCCTCCGCTCGGGCAGGATATGACACAAGGTCAATTTTTAAGCGGAGTTTAACAGGTTTGAATTCCGAGTTTTCCTTCTCCTAGACTAGTTGGTCACCAGGGTTGAAGAACCCAGTCTGCCCTACTATTTACCCATAGCTAGAGGGAGAATAATTGGATTCATACCTTTCTCAAGGGTATTAGTGCAACATGAAATGCAATCGGTCTCGTCCAGGATTTGAACTCGTGTCGCCGTGTCCAATTCCTACGACGATAACCATTACACCACGGGCACCTTCTTTTTTCCACCCCACCGCTCGGGTATGATATGACACGAGGTCAATTTTTAAGTGGAGTTTAACAGGTTTAAATTCAGAGTTTTCCTTCTTCTAGACTAGTTGCCTCACCAAGGCTGACCTACTATTTACCCATCGCTGGAGGGTTAGGGTTAGGGTTAGAATAGGGAGAGTAACTGGATTCATACCCTCCCCAAGGGTACTAGTGCTATGTGAAATGTAATCAGTCTCCTCCAGGATTTGAACTCGTGTCGCCGGGTCAATTTTCTACGACGATAACCATTACACCACGGGCACCTCCAACCGTGTTACAATAACAACCGTTCCACTTTCATCATTTACTTGGTTTTGCTGAACTGTTTTAATGACATATCAACTGTCGAGGGTTATCTAATGACAAAACCATCCTTGTAGAAGAATAATAGTGATACTATATTACTCATAGTTGGCAACATCTCAATAAAGACTAGATTAATGACCATACATCAAGGAGAAACATCACACATTTGTGAAAACATAAAATGTAAATTCGCTTAACTAGATAACGAAATGTCTTTTTAGTTTTCTAATTAATAAATCATTTCGGCTATTAATATGTAAATAGCTTAAATATTTTGTCTCCCGAACGTCTAGACTTGTAAAACCCGAGTAATTCTTCTGGTGACTTTTTACAAAATATAAAGCATGATTGCTGACTTTTCCTATTAAATGGTTCATCAATGTGAATATTTTTAATATATTTTAAACCCACGCAAATGCCGCCAGGAAATGTAGCCAGGAAATGTATTGTCAGAGTATCTATTTGTTATTCATGAGATCCATATAATAATGCAAATTTTATATGTTTATTGGTGCGTTATCATGTTTAATGCCATGACACGACATGTAACGTTCTCTTTAACTTTTCCTTCTATTTTTGTATATATATTACTCTATCTTATTTGAGTTGTTTGTTTTTATTTCACTATTTCTTTGTTGAACTTACAAGATACCGGTATTTTTTTTTTCCGAAGACTGAAAGGGATACTATTTCTTAAAGTGTCATTCCGTCCTGAGTATAGCACGAAACTGCACTTGATGGGTCTGGCTCCAGTTCTGGAGAATCAGAGAGTTTGGAGTAGATATTCATTTACATTACTCACAGATCCAATCTGACTTAGTTCTTCGATTTAGCACAAGGCCAAATGAATGGGCACCCAATGATCCAATCTGACTTAGACGGATTGTACCTGTTAGTTTCCCATCTACGGATCAAAAAAATCTCTTTAAATATAATTGCATTTCATTTTAATACGTGATGCTTTATATCAGTAAATTATTTCGATTAAGACTTGTTAATTGAAGCTCTGATTATTTCCCTATGATTAATATTAGTTACTTGAAACTACGTAAGGGTGTAAAAAGAAATGACTTAATAAAAATAAATTATTGATGAAAACCAAATAATAATTAGTATCCGATATGGAGGTTTCAACTCATACAACTGTATACAAATCATTTGTTTTATATTTGGTTTGGTTATGTTGGGTTTTATGGCATATCAACCATTGTACGCTATCTAATGCCATATCCTCTTCATATATATATTAAATATATATGATTTGGTTCGGTTGGGTTTAATGGCGTATCAACCATTGTACGTTATTTGATACAAAATCCTCTTCATATATATATATATATTAAATATATATGATTTGATTTGGCTGGCTTTTATGGCATATCAACCATTGTAGGTTATTTAATACCAAATCCTCTTCATACATATATATATCAAATGTATAGGATTTCGTATCCTTTGGTTTTATAGCACATCAACCCCTGTAATCAAATCCAGTTTATACATATATATATTAAATTTCTATGATTTGGTTAGGCTGACTTTTATGGCATATGACCCATTGTAGGTCATCTAATACCAAATTCAGTTTATGCATATATATTAGATATATACGATTTGGTTTGGTTAGATTTTATGGCTCATCCACCATTGTAAGTTATTTAATGCTAAATCCTTTTCATACATATATTAAATATATAAGATTTTGTTCAGTTTGGTTTATGGCACATTAACCATTGTAGGTTATCAATACCAATTCTGGTTTATACATATATATTAAATATATTCGATTTTGTAAGTTTTGGTTTATGGAACATCAACCATTGTAAGTTATTTAATGCAAAATCTGGTTCATATATATCAAATATATTTTTTGTAAACCAAAGTCAAGATTGATAATTAGTTCCAAGTCCATCTGGTCGACCTCGACTACGGTCGCCAACTTACTTTTCTATTGCTATGTACAACTCACAATTCAATTAACGATCAGTCATTCGGCTATAAAATAAAATGATCCAAAAGTTCTATTTCTAACAATTAAATTTAGTATAAATCATTCATTGCACATGTCAAACACTTCTATTCGACCAACAGATAGGACCCTATCACATGCTACCACTCCGGGCCAGAGAGGATCTGGGAGCGATGTCAATGTACGGGTACTCAGCTTTCCCCAAAACTCCACCATTAGATTGTTTAATGTCATAAACAGAACAGTTGTTTAGTGGGTGGGTCTTACTCTTCTGCAGTGTTGCAATCGGTGTATCTTCTGTCATAACTGACTGAGCTCAGATCTTTTTTATTGAAGAGAAATCTTTGCAACCAGGTAAATGTGTGCAGTAATTGAGATAGATTTGAATATTTGATATCATAAAATACGAGGTGCATACGATAAGTTTCCAGAATTTTTTCACATGGGCATTTAAAATTGTCGTAGACTCTTAAAAATGCAGTATCTTATTGTTATACATCTTATGAGATGACTGACAAATTTTTATGATCTCAGGTTCAAATCAACAGCTACAGAAGCAATTGGAATACACCATGCGAAAGCCTGATTGTCACAGCTGATGAATTTCAAAAATGCAATCTGACACTTTAGAAGAACGATATGCAATAAAATTCTCTTTTAAACTTGGAAAAATTCCCGCCACAGAAACGTATGGAATGCTTCAGACTGCTTTTGGAGCATCTTGCATGAATAGAGCATAAGTTTTTAAGTGGCATAAGATATTCAAGGAAGGCAGGGAGTCTGTGAGGAATGGTGAGAGGTGTGGGAGGACTTAGGAAGTCACTACATCAGAGTTGATTGTACAAAGGGTTAGGGTTAGGGTTACTATGTTGAGGTTTTAAGGGAGTTCAGGAAGAGATTCCTAGGGAACAGGCTAGCACTCTTGAAATCGGGTCAGTAGCATTTCCAATAGGACAATGCACCAGTCCGCAACTCCATCCTTGTCACAGACTATTTGACCAAAATGGGCATCAAGACAGTTCCTCACCCTCCCTATTGTCCAGAAGTTGCTCTCTGTTACTTTTGATTACTACCTGTTATTATGAGACTTTTTTTATTCCCTGTCGTTATGAGACAATTGAGGAGATGAAAGAGGCTGTGACGAAGGTCATTGACACACATACACAAGGGGACTTCCATTGGGCCTTCCAGAAGTTGTTGGAACGGTAGAACAAGTGCATTGCAGATTAAGGAGATTACTTCGAAGGGGACTAGAGTTTCATGTGTCCCAGCGGTTAGAGTGTTCGCCAATGGCCCGGGAGACCTGGGTTCAATCCCAGGTCGAGTCATACCA
Source organism: Sepioteuthis lessoniana (assembly GCA_963585895.1). Lineage (NCBI taxonomy): Eukaryota > Metazoa > Mollusca > Cephalopoda > Myopsida > Loliginidae > Sepioteuthis > Sepioteuthis lessoniana. The sequence continues at coordinate 18,706,059 of OY757932.1, read as the reverse complement.
AAGACTTTAAAAATGGAACTTGATACCACCTTGCTTAACACTCAGCATTATAAGGTACGGTTCAAGGGTAAAGTGGAGCAAGCCAGGGAATGGAGTAGCGCCCTCCCTTACACCTTGGTGTAGTAGCTATCGAAAGGGGAGCCTTCGGGTCACCCTCGACTATGGTCGCTAACTTTACTTACTTACTATCAATTAAAGTGCCCATAGGAAAACTTATCGTATGCACTTCGTAAGAGCAAAATAGAGGCTACAAATAAATAGTAAACAATACTTGAAACTATACAAACCTGTGCAGTATTTGTGTTTCATTGGAATTTTTGATATCAAGTTCCAACAAATAACCATTATTAAATAGAAATAATCGCATGAAACCATACTGTTTTGTGCGAATTATTTGTATTTGATAAGAATAGTTGAAACCATATTACCGTGTGCTAATTATTTGTATCTGATAAGGATATTCGATATCATATAACAGTGCAAAGAAGTAAAAAGTTGGCGACCTTAGTCGAGGGAGACCCGAAGGCTCCCTTTTCAATAACTACAACACCAAGGTGTAGGGAAGGGCGCTACTCTATTCCCTGGATTGCTCAACATTACCCTTGATCTTTACCTTATATTGCTGAGTATTAAGCAAGGCGGCATCAAGTACCATTTTCTGAGTCTTTGGTACGAGCCGACCTGGCATTGAACTCCGGTCTCCCACACTATTCATTAGGCCAATGGCCTGGTATACAGTGTAAATAAATTACCTTTATTAGATAGAAATAATTGCATGAAACCATACAAATTGCATTTGTGTAAGACGAGAAAAACTATTTGCATTTAATAAGAATACTTGAAACCATACAATCATGTGAAAATTATTTATATTTGTTTATATATACTTGAAACCATAGGACTGTTTGCGCATTATTTTTATTGGATAAGAAGACTTGAAAACCACACATATCTGTGCAAAATATTTGTATTTGATAAGAATACTTAAAACCATACAACTTTAAGCAAATTGGTTCGGTTTGTTTTGTTGGGTTTTATGGCATATCAACCTTTAACGCCAAATCCATTTTTATGTAAATAATCTGTTTTATTTAAAACAATTCAGTTTAGCATAAGTACACAGGTTAATTGTCAAAAACATTTCCATTTCTAACTATTCAAGCAGTTATATGTAACAATTCAGTTATGTGTAAATACAGTTTTAATGTCGAAAAACAGTTCTATTTCAAATAATTCAGTTAAGCATAAGCACACAGTTTAAATGGAAGTACGGTTTAATTGTCAAAAACATTTCTTTTTCAAGCTATTCAGTTTACTCAAACAATTCAGTTTAGCTTAAGTATGCTGTTAGTTCTATTTAACCCATAGATATGGCCCAATCAGGTGCTACCACTCTTGGCCAGAGTGGACGTGGGAGCGATGGCAGTAAAGGGGTACTCCGCATTTCCCAAAGCTCCAGGACTGCTGGAACCTCCCCATCAGATTGTCTAGTGTCATATCAGGACACTCGTTAGGGGGGGTCTTACCCCTCTGCAGAGAAGCAGTCAGTGTATTCTACAGCCCCAGCCGACTGGGCAATTTAAGCAAATTACTTGTAGAGATAGGAATATCTGATATCATATAACTGTGTTCTAAAAAAATCTGTGGGATTACTTGTGATGTCACGATTAAGGTGCTCCATTGTGACATCGTAGTGAGTTCCGAACTCACTATACAGTCACACTCTCATTTTAAATTTCGAACAAATATTCTTGGTGTAACGTAATGGCCAATGGATTTCGGTTCATGCCTTCGAGTTTAGTTAGGCTGAGAACCTTTCAGCTCAGCACATGGGTTAGTTAGGTGCAACATTGAAGCAGGTGTTAACGCGGGTGCTCGCGGGCAGATGGAGGTGTCACTCAGATGTCACAATAGTCCGAGACGAAACGGGTGACGTGGTGCGAGTGACGTCACGCACCGGAAGTGCGCAGAGGTTTGTGGAGAATTGAAAGAAAGTTAGGGAGTTGAGTGCTAGACGCTAAACGAGGAGAATCGACTTTTGGAGCTCGCAGACGCGAGGTGAACTTGCGCCCTATGGGGGCCGCTCGAGATGAATAAGACAGCATTGAAGATTGTGTCTTTCCTCCTTATGTCGTAACCTTTAACTCAAAGTTAATAAAAAGGTTTCGTACCTGAACAAGAAGTCGTTACGTGTTTTCGAATTTCAAGATTCCTATGTTCTGTCGTTATGAACATTACATGTCCATTTCGCCCATGGCGTTAATTGTGGCCACGTAACATTGGCAGTTATGAACATGCTTACATCTCAGCAATGGGTTATTTGTATAACAAACATATTGGTTTAAGAATCGTTTGTACCTCAATTTTTGGACATCTCTTGTTGCTAAAAATTAAAAATAATCTATACGTCATTAACATTTTCATTGTGTTCATATATACATACCATATATTTACATCTCTAGATCAGTGCTATTCAGATGATGGTATATATATATATATATATATATATATATACATGGGAAAAACTAGAAGTAAATCCGACAGTATGGAAATGTACAGAAATGAAAAAACAAACAAAAAAAATAACACAAGTTCTTCTGAGGATTATTTTATTTATTGAATCATTTACAAACTTTAAACGTTTGGGTTTTTAGACCTTTGTCAGGGCGAGTGGGTAATTAATGACCCACACACTAGAATGAAAGCTAAAGACATGTTTTCATTTCTGGATACTTTCATAGACACTCAAACACATACACACACACATGCATATATATATATATATATATATATATATATATTAATTTAGTTTGCTATATTGATAAAAAAAGAATATCGGTCTTAGAGAACATATATATTTAAGTTAGGATAGTCTAGACGCAGAGTATATATATATATATATATATATTCGCACGAGAAGGATGCAACACAAAACCATTTTTAGCGGAGTTTAACAGGTTTGAATTCAGAGTTTTCCTTATCGTAGACTGGTTGCCATACTGAGGTTAAAGAACCCAATCTGTTCTACCATTTACCTATAGGAGAGGAGAAAATAGTCGGGTTCCTACTTTTATCAAGTGATAAGTGAGATACAACAACCTCGTAAATCGTGGGGGTGTCCTCTTGGTGTAATGGTTAAAACGATGGACTGTGGAATCGTAGTAAGCGAGTTCGTACTCAAGTCGCGCTATTACATTCACTTTCGGGCAAATACTCTAGGGAAAGGTATGAACCCCCTTATCCTCCCAGCACTGGGTTAAATAGTACCACTACTGTTCTTCTAGGAGCATAGATTTGGCATTAGATAACCTACTAAGAGTTGATATGCCATTAAACAAAGAAACCAAACCAAATCGTAAATCGTAATGCTACTGTTCATTTACAACGTTCCCTACGGAATTAGATAAATCACAATATTTGTAATATCAACTAAATAAAGAAACCAAACACGACGAAAAAGTCATTACTACATATGAATGTGAATAAAAAAGGCTCAATGATCCCGATTTCCTAACCTATAGGTATAGAAAAACCCTAAATGAACTGACATGCCGTTAAAATCAATCAATTTATCAATTGCTCATATAAATCGTGTACGGCTGATTTTTACAACATTATATTCACTTTCGGGCAAATACTCTTGGGAAAGGTATGAACCCCCTTATCCTCCCAGCTATGCGTTAAATAGTACCACTACTGTCCTTCTAGGAGAATAGATTTGGCATTAAATAACCTACTACGAGTTGATATGCCATTAAACAAAGAAACCAAACCAAATCGTAACCAAATTTTTACTTTAAAACTGATTGTTGTTGGTTTTCTTTTTGTTAATTTTTTTTTGTTTTAATTTTTTCCATGAAGTAAATTTTTAATTTTTCTAGATATATTTTCTGTTATAGAAAATAATGACCCAAATACGACACTTATCTTGGTTGAAGAATTAAGCGTCTGATTTTACGGTTTGGCGTTTAAAAGAAAAGAAAACTTTTATTCTGAAATATTTCTTTCATTCGAATCGTGCAATTCTTCTACTAGCTAGAATGATTCAAATTTTAATTTGATACGAGAATAACTTCCGAGTAATTCCAGCCAGAATTAGCAAGTAGTTTTAAACTGGACTAAATGAGAGAAAGTTTCTCATATCTCTAGGATTCTTCAGGATAATTTATCAGACCTAAACAATGCTTTGACTAGGATGGTCTCGTTTCTAAATATCATTTCCAATTCCTTCAGGTTTTCTTTAGCCTTTGGGGATAGTTCTGAGTTCACTAACTAGAATTACTATCGTCGTCACCTTCAAGATCTTCAACATTTTAGTTCTCTGTCAAGGTCCAGATATCTGTTCATATTTTTATTTTCTATTTTAACTGTGAGGTCAGCCAGAACAGCAAAATAAACTAAACGGCAAGTCATCTTTTTTTCCCCTTTGTCTTTTTTCTTTTTCTTAATTAACTTTTCTGGACTTTTGGTCGGGATTTGGATATCCGTTTGAATCTCGAAATTCCAGAGAATTTTATGCGTCGTTTTCTCAAGGACGGATTCTGGTTCGTGCTTTTACGATTTGGTAGTATGATCAAATTGAATCGTTTGCACAATTCTCTATGATCTTCTTTCCCCTTTCCAGTTGTGTCTAGTCTCCGACTCATTTTACACTAATTTGTTGCGTTCAAATATTAAGTGACTAATCGTTTCGTCTCCATCATCATATAACCTCGACGTGCTGTTCTGTTGTGTCTTAACTATTTTTGCGTTTACATAGTTAGTCCTTATGGCGTTGTTTTGTGCGACCATTTGGAGAGTTTCGTTTTCTACCAGAAACGATTGATTATCGTTATTATTATTATTATTATTTACTTCTTGAGAGTTTTTGACATCAATGTTAGCTGATAGTCTTTCACTGGAGTTTGAGTGACAGCAAGTCTCCTCGAGTCACCAGGACCCTTCTCAGTATTCTGGCCGTTCTCATTAATCTAGTAGTTTGGATGGTCTTCACTTGTCCTCTAATTTCTAAATCCTCCAGTTCCTTTGTATAAAAATGGATTTTGCATTAAATAACCTACAAATATTGATATGCCAATAATTCCAACCAACCAACCATCTCCAGGATAGATGTTGCGTAGTGCATATGCCATTTGTTCGTAAGGTCAAATTTCAATTTCTTGCACAATTCCTAGTTGGTCACTTTGCCAACACAGTCGTGTCAAGTCTAATACTTCTTCTGTGCTAATTTGCTGCATTAGCTTATTATTTGATTGATGGTTTCGTCTCGATCACCACATAACCTATATTTGCTATTTTGTTGCGACTTAACTATTCTCACTTTGATATGATTGGTTCTAATGGCGTTCTTTTTGTGTTGCTATTAGGAAAGATTTTGTTTCTTTCTTAAGGTGTCCTTTTTTTAGCCACGTCCAGGTTTTCTTGTGTGAGATGTTGCTTATCAGTCGCTTAAAACGCCAATAGAGTTGTTTTTCTTGCCATTTTTGTTTTCTAGTTATTGTCATTCTATTGTCCATCGTGTAATCAGTATCGTTTCTTCTGGATGTAATCAGTCCTCCTTCGTGCTTTTCTATGTAGTCCTCGAGTCGTTGCATCGATGCGTCAACACTGTCTTCAATGCAGGCATGTCCCCTTCCTTCCTCCTTTCTTGATACCTATAGTCTCTAAACGTCATCTCTGGGATGTAATGCCTTATGCAAGGTCATTAATTATTATTATTATTATTATTGTTATTATAGTCTTTAGAGACGTTTTCACGCCTGTGTTAACTAATGGTTTTTCACTTGTGTCTGAGAGACCTTAAGTTACCTCAAGTCTCCGGGACTCTTCACAGTTTTCTGGCCGATCTTATCAATGCTGTAGTCTGGATAGCGTCTACTTGTGCTTGACCGCAAAGTCCACTATTCGGCAGGTGCTCTCTTTATCTCATTTTTTTTGGGGGGGACTATCAATTGGTTTCGTCGTCTGAACGAGATTAGGTGATCCATTTAAATCCCCAAATCAAAGAGAAGTTTGTTCGTCTTATTCTTCGGGACCGATTCTGGCTTTTGTATATACCACTTGTTTGTATGGTCAAATTCAAATTTCTTGCACAATTCACAATCGGTTACCTTTCCTACCCAGTCGAGTCTAATCCTAAAGTCTTTCTACGCTAATTTACAGTATTCACTTATTATATAATAGATCGTTTCGTCTCTATCACCATATAATCTATATTTGCTATTTTGTAGCATCTTATCTATATTTGCTTTATTATAGTTGGCATTGTTTTGTGCTGCTATTAAAAGAGATTCGGCTTTTCTCTTATGCTTTCCTTTTCTTTGTCATATTAAAGACTTCTCGTGTAAGAAACCGCTTGTTAATCGTTTGAAATATCCATACAATTGTTTTTCTTCTGGTTTTTTTTTTTTTTTTCTTGTTATTGTTGTTTTGTTGATCATCGTGTTTTTTTCTGGTCGAAGTAATTAGTCTTTCTACCCTCTTTTTCATGTCGTCTTCGAATCGTTTGGACTATTTAACGATATATCAACTTTATTTAATGTCTAAATTGGATTCCTTTGTATAAGTTTGATTACAGTCCTAACTCTATTTCCAACGTCGCTTTGCACCGATATTTTTCTGAATCACACTTTTTTTCTTTTGACTATAGTAATCATTTCTGAACTCTCTTATATGATATAATTCATTCCTGTCTAATACTGATTATATATATATATATATATATATATATATATATATGTGTGTGTGTGTGTGTGTGTGTGTGTGTGTGTGTGTGTGTGTGTGTGTGTGTGTGTTTAAGTAAATGATTCTATTTAATCAACTTGATGCTTTGTTTACATCCAGTTATACGGTTTCAAGTATTGCTGTCTAACACCAATAATTTACAATCAATAATGTTTTCAAGTAACTAATTATAATAATAAATAAGAAAATATATCGCCAAGTGAGTATTCTTAATAGAATTAATTTGCACATAACCAACTATTACTTGGTAATTATATTTAATGATATTTATGTTTATCACATATTTATATGAGAGTAAGTGTTCCTTCTTACCCAGTTGGTGGGGGCTGTAGAATACACCAACTGTTCTCTACAGAGAGGGTAATACCACCACACCTACATTGGCCAAGTCGGCTGTGGCTGTAGAATACACCGACTACTTCTCTGCAGGCGGGCAAGACACACCCAAACGATTGTCCAGGATATGACATTAAAGAATTTGATGGTGAGGTTCTAGTAATGCTGGAGCTTTGGGGAATGCGAAGTAGCCCTTCGTTGCCATCGCTCCAAGGTTCACTCTGGTCCAGAGCGGTAACATCTGATAGGGTCTTATCTATGGGTCAAATAGAACTAAACTGCCAACTTATACTAAACTGAATTAATTGAAATAAGAGCTGTCTTGACAGTTAAACTGTGAATTTATGCTAAAATAGAACTATTTTGACATTGAATCTGTCTTTACGCTAAACTGATTTGTTTGAAAGAGAACTGTTTTGACATTAAATCATAGGGTCCTATCTATGGGTCAAATAGAACTAAACTGCGTACTTATACTAAACTGAATTAATTGAAATAAGAGCTGCCTTGACAGTTAAACTCCGAATTTATGCTAAACTGATTTTTTGAAATAGAACTATTTTGACATTGAACCTGTCTTTAGGCTAAACTGATTTGTTTGAAAGAGAACTGTTTTGACATAATCATGTGTAAACGAAATCTATACTTAGAGTAAACTGAATTCTTTGAATTAGAACTGTTTGACTAAACTGAATAGTTTGAAAAAGAAATGTTTTGACAATTAAAATGAGCACTTACGCTAAATCAAATTGCTTGAAATAGTATTGTTTATTTGTACAAAAATGGATTTGGCATTATATAACCTACAAAGGTTCATGCGCAATAAAATCCAAACAAACACGTGTTCCTACGTCATACTGATTGGTTTGGTGTGGTTTCTTTCTTTAATTGCATATCAACCGTTGTAGGTTATTTAATGCCAAAGCTATTCTTCGAGAAGAACAGTAGTATTTAACCCATAGCTGTGGAGGATAAGGTGGGTCATACCTTTCCCAAGGATATTTGCCCGAAAGTGAACGTAATAGCGCGACTGGATTACGAACTCGCTTACTACGATTCCGCTGTACATTGCTTTAACCATTACACCACGAGGACATCCCCACGCGATACTGAGATTTTATAAACAATTATATAATTTCAAGTTACAATGCAGTTTACATTTATATCCAAGACATCCTTTTTATTTGATTTTGCACCACTTTGCTTGATGCAGCCGACAAATTCTAAGACTTGTCGACAATCTAACATGTAGGTCAATATATATATATATATATATATATATATATATATATATATATATATATATATATTCGATAGATTGTTTACCGATGGCCAGGGATTCCGGGGTTCAGTCTCTGGTCGAATTATACGAAAGACTCCAAAAATAGTACTCGATGTTTCCTTGCAAAACACAAAACGTTATAAAGTATGTATCAATGGTAAAGAGGATCAACCACAAAAATGAGTAAAACCAGCCTCTACAACTCGCTGTAGTAGCTAAAGGGAGCCCTCGGGTCGCCAATTTTTACTTACTTTTATATATATATATTGTCATCCACAGACAGATCTGTTTCGTTCTATCAGAACTCTTCAGTTTGGCTAGACAGGCTAGATTCCCAAAGCTGGGATCGAAACCCGGTTGTCCCAAACGTCAATCCAGGATTCTACCTCTCAGCCACAAGGAAACCAGCGCAGGCGAAAGAAATTTAAATAGTCATGAATCACAATTGTTATTGTTTTCATATATCCGATTAATGGCTACCGAGACCTCGATTCATATGAAGAGTCTTGCATTACACTAACGGCAACACATTTACTTCATTCGCTAGAGATCTCAACCCTACCTGTAGGGGAGCATATATATATATATATATATATATATATATATATATTGTCATATATATATATATATATACATATATACTCTTATCAACCCTTTTATAATTGTTTTCAAAAAGATTGTTTTGATTCATGCAGACCGAAACGAATCAGTAGCCTTGTTCATCGGAAATTTTCTGCAAATTGCTTTCAACCCTTGATTTTCAGTTCAAAATGGCTTGAGATGATCCACTGAAAATGGTCACCTCTTCACAAAGATTTTAATTGTCAATCTTATATCTACCTTTACTTGAATTAGCCCAATCGACTGGAGCTATACAATACACCGACTGCATCTCTGCAGAGGAGTAAGACATCCCCCAACAGTATCCTGTATATGACATTAAAAAATCTGATCGTAAGGCTCTAATAATGCTGGACCTTTGGGGAATACGATGTAACCCTTTATTGCTAACGTTCCTTGGTCTACTCAGACACGGAGTGGTAGCGCCTGATAGGGTCCTATCAATGGAATAAATAGAACTAAACAGCGTACTCACGATAAGCTGAACTGTTTAAACTAGAACTACTAGCTAATGAGTAGAGTGTTCAGCAAACGTCCAGTAGACTAGGGTTCAATCCCAGGTCGAGTCATACCAACGACTCAAAAATGGTACTTGATGTCACCTTGTTTAACATTCAGCATTATAAGGTAGGCATCAAGGGTAAAGTGGAGCAATCCAGGGAATGGAGAAGCGCTCTCCCCAACATCTTGGTGTAGTAGCGATTGAAAATAGAGCCTTTGGGTCACCCTCGACTAAGGTCGCCAACTTTTTACTTCTTTGCACTGATATATATCGAATATCCTTAAAAGATACAAATAATTTGGGCACAGTAGTATGGTTTCAACTATTCTTATCAAATACAAATATTTCGCACAAAACAGTATCCAGGAAATGGAGTAGTGCTCTCCCCTACACTTTGTTGTAGTAGGTATTGAAAAAGGGAGCCGCCGGGTTACCCTCGACTAATGTCACCAACTTTACTTTACTATGGATAAAAATGGATTTAGCATTAAATAACCTATACTAGTTGATATGCCATTAAACAAAACAAAACAAACTAGACCTTCTCAATTATTTCAGCATTTCTCCTGGAAAAAATCCTTTCTGAATATTGATTATTTATGTGTCAAAATCACCTTTCGATGTAACCACTGATTTTGATTCTCACTAAGTGCCCTGTATTTCTGCTCTTAGGTTTGGTTTGTTTAATTGGGTTTTATGGCATATCAACCTTTGTAGGTTATAACATATATCAAATATAACGCCAAACAATCTGATGGTGAGTCTCCAGTAAAGCTGGAACTTTGGGGGAATGGGTAGTACCCCTTTATTTCCAGGTTCACAGTGTCCTGGAGTGGTGACACCTTACAGGTCTCCTATCTATGGATCGAATAGATGGTTTGGTTTGTTATGTTTTATGGCATATCAACCTTTGTAGGTTATTTAACGCCAAATCCATTTTTATGGTAAAAGATATATGTACAGTAATTCAGTTTCAAATGTTCCTTGGTAATGCTCATTATTTATACATATATGGTTTTAAATAACTATTTCTATGCCTTATTTGATCTCATCAGCAGTGTATACCTTAATCTCCACCACTGAAGATCGAACCAGCGACCACAGTGTCGAAACTCTACAACTGAACCACAAGTTCAGATCGCACACAAGTGACGCCAAATCAACTAGTCATGGTAATTGCGCGACCAAATAACCTAAATGTGTCTTGCAAGTTACATCCGTACTCTTTCCAGAGGACACGTTCACCACCCCCGGGCCACGTCTTCACAAGAATCTTAGAAATACGCATCCGCGTAATTATTATACATCAGGGGAAAGGGAATAGATGTACATATTTCTATTTTTTAGGTAGAGGAATTAATATTGTAAATTGAATTACCACGACCAGAAAATCCACCTAACACCTACACTCAATATACGGGAACACTGGACAGCTGTTTCGATCAATCTGTAGTCGCTAGTTCGATCTCCAGTGGTGGAGATTACGGTATACACTGCTGATGAGACCTAATAAGGTCGAAACAGCTGTCCTGTGTTCCCGTATATTGAGCGCAAGTGTTCGGCTGATTTTCTGATCGTGGTAATTCAATTTACATTAATTCATCTACTTAAAAAAATATATGTACATATATTTCTATGCCATAATCATTTGTTTGCACAGTTATATGGTTTCAAGCCCTTCAATCCAATACTAATAATTTTCAAACCTGTCTATTTTACCCATAGATAGGTATTACCTATCTGGGTCAGTGGACTTGAGAGTAATAGCCATAAAGGAGTATTCAACACTTACAAGATCTCCAGAACTGGAGCCTCACCAACAGTTAAAGTTTAATACCCCTGGAGAGGAATCTTACCTCTCCCATAAAGGGTGCAGTCAGTTTATTTGTTTGTTTGTTTAATGTCATATCAACCTTTGTAGGTTACTTAATGCCAAAGCCATTATTCTAGAAGAACAGCAGTGGTACTATTTAACCCATAGCTGGGAGGATAAGGGGGTTCATACCTTCCCAAGGATATTTGCTTGAAAGTGAACGTAATAGAACGACTGGAGTACGAACTCGCTTACTACGATTCCGCAGTCCATCGCTTTAACCATTATACCACAAGGACGCCCTCGTCAGTTTATTCTAAGAGTTGCCAACATAGTGTAGAGAACAGAGAGTATAGTATGATTAACACATTTGATTAAAATTTATGTTATAGCAAAGTATATCTATGTTACATCGCCATGATATGGCGACGTGAAACGTACATAGAATGTTCATGAAATGTTCCTATGAAACATATACATAGCATAGAACTTAGGAATCCCGAAACACGAAAAACACTTACGACTTCTTAGTTCAGGTACGAAACTTTTTTTTACCTTTGAGTTTAAAGGTTCTTAAGGAGAGAGATTCACATTCTTTCTATTCTGGCTTTTCCATCTGCCTCCCATCTGGCGCGTCGCCCGTAGCTCGTAAATTCGTCTGGCCTCTGAAAGTCGACCCTTCTCATTTGGTGTCTAGTTTTCAACTCCCCAGACTTTTTTCAAAATTCCCCAAATCCCCAAAATCCTCCGGTGCATGACGTCATTCACATGTCCTGGTCAAATCCTCTCTCTGGGATTTTTATTTTGACATCTGTGAAAGACACATCATCCCCGCACGCGTGTCAATACCTGTGCTCAAGTTTGCGCCTAATCCATGTGCTGAGCCGAAAGGTTCTCAGGCTAACTAAACCGAAAGGCAAGATATATAAAACGAAATCCCTCGGACATTATGTTACATCTCAATCCAAACACATGTATAAGAAAAGAAAGGCCTGTTTCAAATTTGTATTAAAAAAATAAATGAATAAAATAAATTTTAAAAAAAATCTAATACATTCTAAAAATCCATTTCTAACTAAGATATATTACTTAATTTATCACATGAAAAATATTCCTAAAGATGACACTACATTTTAAAAGTTTTATACAAAATATAAACATGATGTTATTAAAAACAAGGCCAAAATGATGATCATCCAAACAAATGATTTTGTTGCATGTTATTCAATTCATTCACAGAATTAGTTATATTTTTCTTTTTAACATTCTAATCCCATTTGAGGGGCAAACCCAACCCAGCCTACAATTTCCAGTTCAGCAAGCAAGACAAAAATGTCAACTAAAACTCACAAAACAAAGTGTCAAAAGATGTAGATGAAAACTAAATAAATAATATTAGAAAAAGTAAATCTATAACTAGTCAATAATCTTCACAAGATGAACATTATATATATATATATATATATATATATATATATAAGATGACTATTATATATATTTATTTTTATACGTATATATATATATATATATATATTATAAGATGACTATTAAACCGGCTCATTGATCTAGTGGGTAGAGTGTTTGCCAATGGTCCGGAAGACCTGGGTTCAATTCTAGGTCGCGTCATACCAAAGACGTTAAAAATGGTACTTGATACCTCCTTGCTTAACACTCAGCAATATAAGCTACTAATCGAGGGTAAAGTGGAGCAATCCAGGGAAAGAAGTAGCGCCCTCCCCTACACCTCAGTGTAGTAGCTATTGAAAAGGGAGCCATCTGGTCGCCCTCGACTACGGTCAACAACTTTACTTACTTACTTCTAATATATATATATATATATATATAAATGATATATACACACACATATATATATATGATGATCAATATATATATATATATATATATATATATATATATATATATATATATATATTATCTGATAAGGCAACATGTAAAAAAAAAGAAATCTCCTACAGAATGTTTTATAAGTTCCGAGATGATGTGAGTCGCCAGTTGGCTGAGCGATAGGATGCTAAGCCTAACGTTAAGTTGGGCAGGTTTCAATCCCAACTTCAAGCGTCTTACGTGTCCAGCCACAATGAAGAGTTTTGATAAAACGAAACCGTCTGTCTCTGGATGACAATATATAAGCTCCCACCACCGTGGTTTGATCATTCTGTCGAAGAAATTATCGGCTGCCACTAGCGTAATGCAAAGCTCTTCTATTGAATTGAGCACTCTGTTATCCGGCAGGGCAAAATGTGAACAGACGAAAGCTACTGCATAATACCTTATAATACCCGAGCTGACGTTGGGCTAAATCTAACGTAAAGTTGGCCGGGTTTCGAGCTCAGCTTCAAGCGTTCTACGTGTCAATCCACACTGAAGAGTTGTGATACAACGACACAGTCTGTTTGTGGAAGACAATATATATACATATATATATATATATATATATATATATATATATATTATAACAGTGTTGGTTGTCACTAAATCACTTTGTGGGTTTGTGACGAACCAAGTGCAATATAATATGGAGAGTGCTCAATATCTAAGATAAAGCTATTATATAATAATGATAAGTAAATATGTATTAGATATATATATTTAATGCCATAGAATTTAGACTGCGACCCCAGGGTTTCATAGAACTTTTTTACAAAACAACAATCATCAGGCAGTTAACATCATTTTGTTAAGTTTTATCTAATATATATTTACTTATTATATATCTATATCTATATATATATATATATAATTTTGCTTTGGTTATCTCTTTCTTCTACTCACTTCGTTTATTGTTTGCCAGGCTATCCTAGATTGTCTATCTTCCACTGAGTCTCTAATCTTATCTATCCGATTTTGTATGTATTCTGTCTGTTCTTTTAGATATATGTTTGTTAATTGATATTGTGCCTTTTTTAGTTTTATGGCATTTGTGTTTGATGGATTCTTCCAATAGATTTTGGAGAAAGTTTTCACGTGTGCACGTGAAACCGCTAATGTTTCCCATCGGACTCTATATTTAGTTCTAGGTTTTGTTGGAATACACTTCGCTACCGCCTCGATGTGCGCGTTGACAAAATTCTCATATTCGTCATTTGGAGTACTTTTCTCTGTCTTTTATTGTAGTGTTTCGAATCTGTTTCTCAGTTCTAGTACATATCTATCTCTTATATTTCTTTTGTTAAGATGGGCCCAGTCTTAGTGTTTGGTCGTCGCTGTTCGTGTGGCGTTGTTTCGTAGGCTTAGTCGTATTTTTGCCGTGACAATTCAGTGATCGGAGGACACACCCTCCAAAGAGGAGTATGCCTCGCAATTGATTGCGCAATTTTTCAATTTTTTGTTTATCAAGACGTAGTCTATCTGTGCTTTACTATTGTTCACGTATGTGTAGGTCCATAATTTTCCCTCCTTTTTTTTGATATTTTGTATTGAAGATTGTTTATCTATTTTCCGTCATGAATTCTGTTAGATGTTGTCCATTCCAATTTTGTGTGTTGTGAAGGCTGCATTCAAGAAAGAATAAAAGTGTGGAAACAGCATTTCGAAAATCTACTAGGAAACACACCGAAAGTTACGCATGAACCAATCACCAGAATTATTAGTAAGCAATTGGACATTAAACTAGGACCGTTCAAGCAAGAAGAACTTGACTCGGTTTTTAAAAAAATTAAAAATAGGAAAGCTGCAGGGCTAGACTAGATTCCCCCAGAAGTATAGAAAACTAGACAATTTGACGACATACTGCTACGACACTGCAACGCAGTCTATAATCAAAATCCGATAGACAGGTGGATGAAGGGATGCATCCCCACTTCCCTAAAAAGGGTGACCTCGGATTAGCCAAGAACTACCGAGATATAACACTCACATCAATAGCAGCCAAAATCTACAATGTCCAACTAAGAAACCGCATAGAACCCAAAATCGACAACATCCTTAGGAAAAACCAAAATGGCTTTCGAAGAAATAGATCCACGACCTCGCAAATACTGACCATACGTAGAATCCTCGCAGGCATACCGGCAAAAAAAAAAACTACAGGCGACATTACTATTTGTCGACTTTACCAAGGCCTTCGATTCAATTCACAGAGGGAAGATGGAACAAATCCTACTAGCATACGGCCTACCAAAAGAAACCGTAGCAGCAATAACGATTCTTTATTGAAACACTAAGGTGAAAGTACGTTCACCGGATGGAGACACAGAATACTTCGACATTGTAGTAGGAGTACTACAAGGGAACACGCTAGCCCCATATCTCTTTATCATCTCTCTAGACTACGTGCTTAGAACATCGATCGATAAAATCAGAGAAAACAGCTTCAAGCTGACAAAGAAAAGAAGCAGAAGGTACCCCGCAAAAACAATTGCCGACGCCGACTATGCCGATGACATAGCAATACTGGCAAATACACCCAAACAAGCCGAAACACTACTGCATAGTTTGGAACGAGCAGCCACAGGCATTGGCCTCCATGTCAATGCACACAAAACTGAATATATGTGCTTCAATCAAGCTGGCGACATTTTCACACTAGGCGGAACCTCTCTGAAACTGATGGACAAATTCACCTACCTAGGAACAAGTGTCTCATCAACCGAAAAGGACATCGACACGCGGCTAACGAAAGCATGGACAGCTATCGATAAGCTATCGATCATATGGAAATCAGACCTGACCGATAAAATGAAACGCAGTTCCTTCCAGGCAGTGGTCGTGTCGATACTGCTGTATGGATGCACTACTTGAACGCTTACAAAACGGCTGGAGAAGAAGCTGGACGGCAATTACACAAGAATGTTGCGAGCAATAATGAATAAGTCCTGGCAACAACACTCCACAAAGCACCAACTATACGGCCACCTGCCTACCATCACGAAAACCATCCTAGTTAGACGAACCAGACATGCAGGACACTGCTGGAGAAGCAGAGACGAGCTCATAAGTGATGTACTCCTATGGACCCCCACATATGGCTGTGCAAGGGCAGGACGACCAGCTCGAACATACATATAGCAGCTATGTGAAGATACGGGATGTAGCACTGATGACCAGCCAGAGGCGATGAACTATAGGGAGAAGTGGCGAGAGAGAGTCAGGGATATCCGTGCTAGCGGAGTGACACGATGATGATGATAATATATATATAAACAAGACAAAAATGTCAACTCCAACTCACAAAGTAGTTATTTAAATGACAATAATCATTTTGTTTGAAAAGTTATGAATCAAATATCCATATCATATACAAATCATATTTACACAAAGGTTTTCAAATAATCCTTTCTAATATTTGTAATTTATCCACAATGATAGCAGAGTGTTAACCTATAACCCGGAATACAGTGTTCAATCCTAGGTCGTGTCATACCAAAGACTCAAAAATGGTACTTGATATGTCCTTGCTTAAACTCAACATGATAAGGTGCGTATCAATGATAAAATGATACAATCCAGGAGAAATAAATAATACTATAACTCAGTGTAGTAGCTATTTAAAAAAGAGCCCTCGGGTCGCCTTAAACTAGAGTCGCCAACTTTTTTTACTTTACTTGTAAAGTTTACGTAATTATTTATTTTTCATAGCAATAATCATTTCATTGCCCACAGGTTTCGGTTTCTTTGGCTTACTTTTAACTTTTGGCCTATCTGTAGCTTGGATTTAGACCGATATATAGATGGTACATGTGTAACCCGGAATGTTTGGCTAAAATCCTGTGGTTGACTCATTTGCCAGATTGATTAGGAGGCCGAAATTTTGTGTAAATTTTGTTTAGTTTCTTTGTTAAAAGGCATATCAACCTTTGTAGGTTATTCAATGCCAAAGTTATTCTCCTAGAAGAACAGTAGCGGTACTATTTAACCCATAGCTGGGAGGATAAGGAGGTTCATACCTTTTCCAAGGGTATTTGCCTGAAAGTGAACGTAATAGCGCAACTGGAGTACGAACTCGTGTACTACGATACCGCAGTCCATCGCTTTAACCATTACACCACGAGGATACCGACCTCATTGCCCACTGTTGTATCGCATCAAGTATTTGTTATTAAAACAAATGATCACGACATATGGTTTCAATATTCAGTATTCAATAACAAAAATTACTTTTTTACATACAATCATGATTTAACGTATTCCCACCAAATAAAACAATTTACTCAATTTTATGGTGTTTACTTAGTTATTTTGTTTTACGGCATACCAACCCTTATCGGGTCATTTTTTTGCCCAGTCGTCTGGGGCTGTAGAATATACCGACTGTATCTCTGCAGAGGGAGGAGGTGCCCGTGGTGTAATGGTTATCTTCATTGGAAATGGACACGGCGACACGAGTTCAAATCCTGGACGAGGCTGATTGCATTTCACATAGCACTAATACCCTTGAGAAAGGTATGAATCCAATTATTCTCTCTCCAGCTAAGGCTGAATAGCAGGGCAGACTGGGTTCTTCAACCTTGGTGAGGCAACTTGTCTAAGAGAAGGAAAATTCTTAATTCAAACCTGTTAAACTCCGCTTAAAAATTTACCTTGTGTCATATCCTGTCCGAGCGGAGGGGTAGTAAATAGGGTACCTCTGCAGAGGGTAAAGACGCCACCCGAACGAGAGTTTTGGTTATGACATAAATCAATCTGATTGTGAGTTTTCAGAAGTGCTGGAGCTTTGGGGAATTTGGAGTACCCCTCCGTTGCTATTGCTCCCAGGTCCACTCTGGCACGGGGTGATAGCACCTGATAAGGTCCTATATATGGATCAAATGGAACTAAACTACGTACTTGTGCTGCACTGAATTGTTTGAAAAGTAACTGTTTTCATAAGATTATATGATTTGTTGGAAATAGAACCTTTTTTGACATTGAAACTGTACTTACGCTGAATTTAATTTTTTTTAAATATAACTGTTTTGACATTTAACTATGTGTAAACAAATTCTATACTTATACTAAACAGAATTGGTAGAATTAGAACTGTTTGACTAAACTGAATAACATGAAATAGAAATGTTTTGACAATTAAATTGTGTACTCATGCTAAACTGAATTGTTTGAAATAGAACTTTTTTTGACATAGAAACCATTTACTTAGAAATGATTTTTTTTAAATATAACTATTTTGTCATTTAACTATGTGTAAACAAATTCTATATTACAATACTAAAATGAATTGTTTGAAAAATAACTTTTTGACTAAATTGAATTGTTTGAAATAGAAATGAATTTTACAATTAAATTGTGTACTCATGCTAAACGGAAATGTTTGAAATAGAATTTTTTTATTTGTATAAAATGTATTTGGCATTAAATAAACGACAAAGGCTGATATGCCATAAAACCCCAACCCCCAAAACACCAAATAGCAAATTAAATTTCAAACAATTCAGTTTAGCATAAATACACAGCTTAAATGTCAAAATAGTTCTATTTCAAACAATTCAGTTTCGCATTACTGCAAAGTCTAGTTCTATTTACAAACAGTTCTATTTCAAACAGCTCAGTTTAGCATAAGTTCAAAGTTTAGTTCTATTTGGCCCACAGATAGGACTCTATCAGGTGCTACTACTCAAGGACAGTGTAGACCTGGGAGCGATGGCAATTAATTTGGTTTGGTTTGGTTTGGTTTTATGCTACATCAACTATTATAGATTATTTACCAACATATACTTACTCTTCAAAAAAGTTCTATAATCTCTAGAAATGCCATATCCATTTTATACATTAAATAGTTCTATTTCACACAATTCAATTTAGTATAAGTATAGTCTTTTTGTTTACACACAGTTAAATGCCAGTTCAGTCTAGTATAAATACACAGTTTCAATGTCAAAAGTAGTTCTCTTTCAAACACTTTAGTTTAGCATGAATACAGTTTTGGTCTTTAGCCCATAGGACTTTATCAGGTGCTACTACTCCGGGCCAGAGAGGACGTGGGGGCGATAAAGGGGGGCTCCCTACTCCCCAATGCTCCTGGGTTAATAGAATCTCACCATCAGATTGCTAAGTGTCATACCTCTCTGCTGAGATGCAGTCGGTATATTCTGCAGCCACAGTCAACAGGGCCAAATCAATGATTTTGATATCCTGTCTGTATGTATGGAAGCGCTCGTTGCGAAATAGTTACCGTCGTATAGAATGGACACTGTGTCCCATGTTACCATCCCTGAAAAGGCTGTTTGCATTTCACATAGCTCAGATAATTCCGGAAAAAAAAACTCGAATCATCCTGTTCTCCCGCCAGCTATATGTAAATAACCTCCTTAACTTTTCTGTGGTCACCAGTCTAGGAGTTGAACTACTCTGAAGTCAAACTCATTAAGCTTGTCTCTCATACAATCCATATCAGATTGTTTGATTTGATTTCTTTATTAAATGGCATCTCAACCTTTGTAGGTTATTTAATTCCAAATCCATCCTTCTAGAAGAACAGTAGTGGTACTATTTAACCTGTAGCTCGGAAGATGAGAGGTTTACTACATTTCTAAAGGGTATTAGCTCAAAAGTGAACGTAATACCTCGACTGCAGTTCAAACTCGCTTATTACTATTCGACTGTGCAGCACTTTCAACGTTACACCACGAGGACACACCCATATATAAAAACAAAATATGAAACTACTTGTTGTAATATGAGGTTTTGATTTCTTTGCTATACTTCCTGTACGTACAGTGCAACAAATACAGATCCCC
Source organism: Sepioteuthis lessoniana (assembly GCA_963585895.1). Lineage (NCBI taxonomy): Eukaryota > Metazoa > Mollusca > Cephalopoda > Myopsida > Loliginidae > Sepioteuthis > Sepioteuthis lessoniana. Next base: position 18,686,068 of record OY757932.1, on the reverse strand, counting down.
GTCTTTGAATACAGCGACCTTTAAACACAATAATAATACAACAGTGTGGGTAACTGTTGTCTACAATCAAAGCGCACTGATGTCTTCAAGATTTTTATCAATACTAGACATTTATTTTTTTCTTTTTGTCCAGAGAAAAAGAAAAGGTGAAAACAATTTTCACAAGTAATTTCTCATTTTCTCTATTATTCCAACCCTTCCTCGGAAAATATCTTATGACAAATGCTGAAGTAATATCTCATTTCTAACAGACTCACATCAATAAAGAAAAAAAAGATTTTATTTGCCGAAAAAAAAAGGCCTTTTATGTGACTTCCCGCGAGACCGAACGATGAGACAAATATTTCTGGCTTCAGTAAACATTACGTTCAAAGCTGGTCTGGAACAGAAGAAAGTCGATAGAGGACAATGAAAAGTAATAAATAAAATATGATTTAAAACAATATTGTCGGAGGAATATTCTGAATAGATTATAAGGTTTACTGGTTGTGAATTAGTCCATAAAATTGAATATTTAACTGTATAATTGATGTCAGAATAATATTAACTGAAAAAGATAAATAGGAAATGTTGACCTATTAGGGAGAGAAACAAGTTTATAAAATAAATCATTACTGGCAAAAAGAAAATATAGAAATATATCCGACGGAATTGGACCGATGATACCCAGGGAACTGTTCAAATGATTAGGTTTAAATCGTTGTAAACAAAAAAAAAAGCAATGCACATAAAAGTGGTTCTTTTGAAATAAAGAAGCAAACAAATGAGGATATTTAGTTTACTGACTGATTTAACGGCATGTAAACTTATCTAGGGCTATTTTATCCTTTGAAGTTAGGGAATTCCCTTCCTCGTACATTTATATCTACATCTTTTGTAGTTCTGTTGTGTAGCCATATAATGAAGAAATGAGCATAACACTTAGTTCTAAAGATATTACTCTCTCAACTTCATTTCTCGAAACGGTCTGAAGTTGACTGTAATGGTGAGAGAGACTGGGAGATGGAGGCAGACGGAGGACTGCTATATTGGGTAATATCTTCTCAGCCACGCTGTGCCATACCCAGGCCCTTACGTCTTTGCTTCTTTGACGAAAGGTACTAAACCAGAGCCCATCCTTGGGGGCCCACCAGCCTCTACCCGGGCCTCTTGATAGCTCGAATCTCTTCTGACTCCTAACTGAAACGAAACTGACCGTGACTGGTATGCATATCAAAGTATACATAAATTCACAACGCCTATCTGTTCTTCCTGTTTTCAACCCACATGAGCTGCTTCTGTTTGTTTTCCGGTAATCAATTTATTTACACAAGTGCATCCTGTGTAGAGAAATCCCAGATTGACGGCTCTATCAAGGATAAGTGTGCAACAGTTATTTCTAAATAGATTTTTTACATACTTTCATGATATCAAATTTTTCCATCTAATACTAATAATTTGCCCACAATTGTATGAGGGGTGTCCTCGTAGTGTAATGGTTAAGGCAATGGACTGCGGAATCGTAGTAAGCGAGTTCGTACTCCAGTCGTGCTCTTACGTTTACTTTCGGACAAACACTCTTAGGAAAGGTATAAACCTCCTTATTCTCCCATCTATTGGTTAAATAGTACCACTGCTGTTCTTCTAGAACGATGGAGTTGGCATTAAATAACCTACAATAGTTGATATGTCATTAAATAAAGAAAACGAACCAAAACCACAGTCTAATGATTTCAATTTTTCAAATATAATATAAATGATTATATCATGAGCATGTCACGCCGCCAGCGCAGATCTCCCTGACCCTCTCTCTCCACCCGTCTCTATCGTCTATCGCTACTGGGAGGTCTTCCATGCTATATTCTGTATCGGCACAGAGCTGCTGTATATATTTTCTAGTTCGTCACCCTGCCTTTGCTCGTCCATGTGATGGGGTCCACAGGAGTATGTCGCTTATTTCAAGTAATTCTTGCTGTTTAGTAATAGTCCAAGTAAACTAATTATAATCCTAAGTATACCATTATTGTTCCAAGTAACGATCTTGATAAAAATGATTCCTACCAACAAGTATTCCTATCGAATACAAATAATTTGCACACCGTTGTATGGTTTCGAGTATTCTTACCTATTTTGTTGTGTTGTTGGTCAGTGTTTTATGGCATATCAACTTTTGTAGGTTATTTAACACCTAATCCATTTTATACATAAACAGTTCTATTTCAAACAATTCAGTTATGCATAAGAACACAGTTTAATTGTCAAAAACATTCCTATTTCAAGTTCGTCAATGTAGGAAAACAGTTCTAATTCAAATGAATTAGTTTAGTATGAGTATAATTTTGTTCATTCACTGTTAAATGTCAAAACACTTCTATTTCAAAGAATTCCATTTCAAACAATTTAGTTTAGAGGAAGTACACAGATTAGTTTTATTTGACCCATAGATAGGACCCTATCAGGTGCTACCACTCCTGGCCACATTGGATCTGGGAGCGATGGCAATGAAGGGGTACTCTGCATTCCTTAAAGCTCCAGCATTAATGGAACCTCACCATTAGATTGTTTAGTGTCACATCAGTGTATTGTACAGTCCCAGCTGACTTGGCCAATAGATTAGTGTCATATCTAGGACACTCGTTGCGGGGTCTCACCCCTCTGCAGAGAAGTAGTCGGTGTATTCTACAGCCCCACCAGCCGACTGGGAAATATTCCTATCTAATTATAAAATTCATTTTGTTTCCACAGTTACATTGTTTTGAGTAACTAATAATAATTAGTAAACAATTTTAACTTCAAGAAACAACTAAAAAATAATTTACAACATATGTACACAAATATCCCTTACGCAAACGGATATTTTTAAAAGTATCTTTTTGACTCATAAATAGTGTCCTAAATATTCGTGGTGGATATGGGAGTCATGGAAATGAAGAGGTACTCCACTCTTCCTAGATCTCCGCTCTTGGAGCCTCACAATCAGATGCAGTTTAGTTTCGTGCACAGGCTAAACACTAAGGTAAGTTTTTACATATCTAAAGTACTAAACTGAATTGATCGAAATAGAACTGTTTTGACATCTAAACAGCGTATTCATGGTAAACTGAATTATCTGAAATAAAACAGTTTTTTACATTTACCTCTGCGTATTGTCCAGTCGTCTGGGGCTGTAGAATACACCGACTTAACCTCTAAAGAAGAGTAAGACTACCCCCACAAACGAGTATCCTGATATATGATATCAAACAATCTGATGGTGATGCTCCAACGATGCCGGAGCTTTAGGGAATACGGAGTAGCCCTTCATTGCCATCGACCCCACATTCACTCTTGCACAGAGTGATAGCACCTGATAGAGTTCTATCTATTGGTCTAATAGAACTAAACTGCATATTTATGGTAAACTGAATTGTTTGAAATGGAACTGTTTTTGTATGCTCAAATGAATTGTTTGAAACAGAAATGTTTTTAACATTGAAACTGTGCTACGCTAAAGTGATTTTTTCGAAATAGAACTGTTTTGACATTTAACTGTGTGTAAATAAAAACTATACTTATATTAAATTGATTTTTTTAATAAAAACTGTTTGACTAAACTGAACAGTTCGAAATAGAAATGTTTTGACAATTAAACTGTGTACCTATGCTTAACTAAAATGTTGGTGATAGAAATGTTTATTTATATAAAAATGGATCAAGCATAAAATAATCTACAAAGGTTGAGATGCCACAAAACCCAACCAACTAATCTCTCTGAAGAGGATAAATTCAGTGTATTTTAAAAGCAATCAACAGTTCAATGAGGACATTTGGGATTCCGACATTCAATTACATCCTAGAAAGAAGTCTGGATATATTTATTGTGAGCAAGGATTCGGTTTTATGGCATATCTACCAATGTAGGTTATTTAATTCAAATCTTCTGCATGCATATATATTAGATATATATGATTTGGTTTGATTCGGTTATACGGCATATCAACCATTGTAGACAACTTAACGCCTAATCATCTTTATACGTACATATTAAATACATATGATTTGGTTTGGTTGGGTTTTAAGTCATGTCAACCATTGTACGTCAGTTTATGCTAAATACTCTTTATACATATATATTTAATATATATGATTTGGTTTAGTTGGCTTTCAGGATATGTCAACCGTTGTAGGTCATTTTATGTTAAATCCTTTTTATACATATATATTTCATATATATGATTTGTTTTGGTTGGCTTTCATGACATCTCAACCATTGTAGGTCATTTTATGTTAAATCCTTTTTATACATATATATTTCATATATATGATTTGTTTTCGTTGGCTTTCATGACATCTCAACCATTGTAGGTAATTTTATGTTAAATCCTTTTTATACATGCATATTTAACATATATAAATTGGTTTGGTTGGCTTCCATGACATCTCAACCATTGTAGGTCATTTTATGTTAAATCCTTTTTATACGTGTATATTTAACATATATAAATTGGTTTGGTTGGCTTTCATGACATGTAAACAATTGTAAATCATTTTATACTAAATACTTTTTATACATATATATTATATATCGTATATATGTTATATACGTATTATATATCGTATATTAAAATATACGATTTCTAATTTCATTTTTAGATAATATCTTTAAACCAGCTTAAGCTCATTTTTTTGCACTTAGTCAAATGGTTTCTTTTATTCCATTCTAATACGCAGGTAAATTTAAAAACTGATCTATTTCAAACAATTCACTTCAGCCTATTTACACAGTTTTTTTTAACTCACAGTTAAATGATCAAATAGTTCTATTTCAAGACATTCAGTGTAGCATGTCAACAAAGTTAAGTGGTTCCAAGTAATGCTAATTATCACTAACAATTCAATTAAACAGAAGTCACGCAATTGAATGATCAAATAGTTCTATTTCAAGCAGTTCAGTTTAGCATAAGTACAGTCTTTTTTTTACACACAGTTAATTGTGAAAACGGTTCTATCCCAAACAATTCAGTTTAGCACAAATGCACAGTTTGGATGTCAAACAGTTCTATTTAACCCAGAGAGAGAGAATCTTATCAGAACAGAGTGAGCTTGGGAGCCATGGCAATGAATGGATACACTGCGTTCCTTAAAGTTCCAGCATTACAGTAGCTTCAGCATTAGATTGTTCAGTGTTGCATCATGTGCACTTATTGGGGGAGTCTAAAACCTCTGCATAGATAAAAAAAGTAAAGTTAGCGACCATAGTCGAGGGTGACCCGAAGGCTCCCTTTTCGATAGCTACTACACCAAAGTGTAGGGGAGGGCGCTACTCCATTCCCTGGATTGCTCCACTTTACCCTTGAACCGTACCTTATAATGCTGAGTGTTAAGCAAGGTGGTATCAAGTTCCATTTTTAAAGTCTTTGGTATGACTCGACCTGGGATTGAACCCAGGTCTCCCAGGCCATTGGCGAACACTCTAACCGCTGGGCCAAGTCCGTGTATTCTAGAGCTCCAGCCGACATGCAGCTGAGATGTTTTAGTGTTATTTCCAGGATATTCGTAGTGGAAGTCTTACCTCTCTACAGAGATGCACAGTGTTTTCTGCCGTCCCAGCTGACAGGGCTGAGATTGTTTAGTGTCATATCCAGGACACTTGTTGAGTGAGTTTTACTCCTCAGCAGAGATGCAGTCGGTGTATTCTACAGCCTCAACCGACTGGGCCAATTAACAAGAAAACAAAGTGCACACGATAAAAGAAACAAACAAATAATATCAGTACTTTGCCTGATGACAACGAATAGCAAGGCCTTTTTGTTTGCTTGACGAAATGCTCTTCTCTGATCAGAAAACTTTGCTCCAAAAAAGTCTCAATCACTTTTGTAACTTTTTTGGTTGTTTTTTTTTTCTTTCAAGGTGCGAATAATGGTAATTCATTTAGAATGAGTTAGTAATTTCACACATGAGTCAAGCAAACTGCAATAGTTCGTTTTCCATGGACGATGCTTTAACTAACTGGATAACTTAAGCTATAATGATAAGCCCGGCTTTCCATGTATTTACCCAGATTCTTCACCAGGGTAAGGAAATGACCTAAGGTCAATTATTAAGTAGAGTAAAGCTGGTTTAAATTTATAGTTTTTCTTCTCCTTGACTAGTTGTTTAAATCTGCCTAAAAAGCCCAGACTGCCTTACTATTTATTTATAACAGTGGATAAAACTGGTGGATTCATGTTTTTTACAGATAAATTAACATTAAGTGAAACATAACCAGGCAGGTTACCGATTCTACTTCCTACGATGCTAAGCCCGCCACTTGCCATAGTATATATATATATATATATATATATATATATATATATATCTAAACGCACACACACACATTTATATATATATATATATATATATATAAAGAAATGTTGTAATAACCTAACTTCTGGAGTTTTACGTTGAAATGTATTTAGAATTTAAAAATTAAAAAAAAATGTAATTTACAGTAGACAGTGAGTTTTGAATATAAGTCTAGTTACATTATTGTGATTCCAACCAGTAATAAAAAAAGAAAACCGGAAGTGGGTAAATGGTGAGGGAACCCTTCACCCCCTCCCACCTTCCCTCATGTTTCTATTTTGACTGTAATTATTTTATCCATTAGATCTGAAGAAGTTCTGTTATTTTTGGTGTTATTGATTCATATCAATACCCATAACAGGATGGAAATAAATTTATAATCCTAATGTGACCGGTTTTTGTTTTTCTTAAAGGAATTATTGCTCTGTGGTGTCAGTTACAGTGAGCTCTTTACCAGGAAAATTTAAATGTTCATAGTTGAATGATTTTTTGTCCTGACAGAATCATTCCCGACTCCGGTTTAACTGGACTGAATAACACACACACACACACACACACACACACATATATATATATATATAAGTGATTAATTTTTATAAACTATAATTTTGATGGTGTAAGAAAAACCCAGATAGAATAATTTACTAATAAAAAGTATTACACAAACTGATATCCAGGAAAAATTCCATGGAAAAAGAAAAGACTAAGAGCTTTACGTCCTACATGAAAATTATCAACCAATAACGTATGCCAAACCAAAAGAAAAAAAAACACTAGTAGAATTTCTTAAGCAAAACGCAAGACTCCTAGTTATTTTTCTAGTGTCGGGATCTAGATGGTGGAGGAATTGTCCCATATATTCTGCCCAGGCTCTTAATTCCTCAGCCATTGATCTTCCGAAACTAGAAAAATAACATGAAAATAAAATTAAACTTAACAAACAAACAGTGTTCCACAGTCTTTAACAAAACTTCTTTGAATATATATAAATATATCATCATCATCATGTTGCACCATCACCATGGATATCTCTGACGCTCTCTCGCCAACCCTCTCTACCGTCCATTACTTCCGGCAGGTCTTCAGAGCTACATCCCGTATCGGCACAGAGCTGCTGTGTGTAGGTTGAGTACACCGGAGTACATCAAATATGAACTCCTCCATACTTCTCCGGCAGTGTCCTGCATGCCTGGTTCGTCTAACATGGATAGTTTTCGTAATGAGTGGTAAGTTGCCGTACAGCTGCTACTTTGTGGGATGCTGCCTCCGGGACTTGTTCAATATTGCTTGCAGCATTCTTGTGTAGTTGCTGTCAAGCTTTTTCTCCATACGTTTAGTTAGCATCCATGTAGTGTTCTATATAGCATTATCGACACGACTGAGAAGTAACTGCGTTTCATTTTATCGGTCAGGTCTGACTTATATATATATATATATATATATATATATATATATACATTATAGCAGTGTTGTTTTGGTTTCTTTATTTGATATCAACCTTTCTAGGTTATTTAATGCCAAAGCCATTCTCCTAAAAGGAACAGTAGTGGTACTATTAAACCCATAGCTGGGAGGATAAGGGGGTTCATAACTTTCCCAAGGGGAATTGCCCGAATGTGAAGGTAATAGCGCGAATGGAGTACGAACTCGCTTACTATGGTTCCGCAGTCCATCGCTTTAACCATTACACCACGAGGACAACAGTGTTGGTTGTCACTATATAGATATATAGATATATATTCGTCAATGAAAGAATCTTTTTGTGGTATAAAACTACGTTTTTGAATTTGAAGTGAACGCAATTCTTTAGCGAATGACATTTATAGATTCTCTTTCTTTTCGATTAGGGAACGTATGAAGGTCTACGGATAACAGTTAAAAATAATAATAAAGTGATAATTAATAATTTTTCAGATTTTGTTTTTTCTCCTGTTTTGCTCTTGTTTTTCTGGTTTATAAAAGAAATCCTAATTCCTCCCCGTTTCATTTCGAATCATTTTATAATTGAATGAAATCAATCACTGACATATTTTTTCTTCTTCTTTTCCTCCCGCCATGAAACCATTCAGAACTGATTGTTACCAGCACCTTCCGTCCTTCATTCCCACTCTTCGCCGCCAGTATCTCTTGAGGACAAACATGAACAGTCCTCAAACCGTGAGAGATCATCACATGTTGAATTGTTTTTAGTTCGATTTTCAATGCAAATACAAATCCGGTGATCGATCTCCCTTCCTCAAACCGCCCACCCAACAAACCCCTGCTCGTTGCCGTATGCGATAAATGTCAAAGTTTGCCTTCTTGCGACTTTTGTTCGCCAAAATTCAATTATGCCGAAATCGAAAGTTTCACAGTCACTCAAAGAATGCAAACTATCGTTTTTGTTTGGTGAATCGTCAATCTTCCGTGGTTTCGGCCAAATCATTATTTCTTTTGACGTTTGATTTTAATAGCACTGCCTTTGACATATTAGCTTAAATACATCTAATAATAATAATAACAACAACAACAACAACAACAATAATAATAATAATAATAATAATTTATTCATTGGAAATATGTAAATACTGTGGAATGCAGATATCTGAAACTTGTTGTAAACACCAACCAGAAGCAATAGCAGAAGCCAAAGTAAACTACTATTCTCTCTAAATTTGCTCTCGAAACTGATATATAAAGAAAGGTACCCATGGTGTTATGGTTATCGTTAAAGGTAATGGAGATGGCGACACGAGTTCAAATCCTGGACGAGACTGATTGCATTTCACATAGCACTAATACCCTTGGGAAAGGTATAAATCCAATTATTCTCCCTCCAGCTATGGGTAAATAGTAGGGCAGACTAGATTCTTCACCCTTAGTGAGGCAACTAGTCTAGGAGAAGGAAAACTCTGAATTCAAGCCTGTTAGACTCCGCTTAAAATTGACCTGGTGTCTTATCCTGCTCGAGTGGAGGGGTTGGTAAATATGGATAGAAAAAGAAAGAGCAACTGACCTCGATGGTATAATGAGTAGAAATCTAGCCTACTGCCTCGAAGTAAGCAGGTTCAAACCCCAATCACTTGTTTTGGTTTTATGGCATGTCAACCATTGTTGAAAATTTAATGCCATATCCTCTTTATACATTTATATTTGATATATATGATTGAGTTTGGTTTGGTTTTATACTATATTAACCATTGTAGGTTTGGCATGATGGTTAGAGTGTTCGCCAGTGACCCGGGAGACCGAGGTTCAATAACAGGTCGAGTCATACTAAGGACTCAAAAATGGTACTTGATAACTTCTTGCATAAAACATTATAAGTTAAGTATCCAGGGTAAAGTGGAGCAATCTAAGGAAAGGAGTAGCACCCTCCCCTATACATTGGTGTAGTAGTTATCGAAAAGGGATACTTCGGGTCGCCCTCGACTAAAGGTCGCAACCTTTACTTAATTCCAAATCCTTTTCATACATACCTATTAAATATTGAATTTCTAAACACATTTTGTTGATAACATTTTAACCAGACTGAGCTCATTTTTTTCGCACAGTTAAATGGTTTTAAGTATTTCTATCTAATACGAATATTTTTTTCATATTATTCATTTGTTTGCACACAGTTAAATGTTTTGAAGTATTGCAATTTTACACCAAAAATTCAATGAAGAATCAGTTATTTGTTTGCACACAGTTAAATCATCAAACACTTCTATTTTACACAATTCGGTTCAGTGTGACCCCCAAACATGCTATTAGGTTCACTTAAGTGGTCATAACCTAGGAAAGGGTATAAACTTTTAATTCTACCTGTTACGGGTTGAAGGATATCATTACAGTTCTTCTTTAAGGAATTGCTTTGGCATTAAATAACTCATGAAGGTTGATATGCTAATAAATAGAGACATAGGTGTTAAGGATTATGGACAAAAAACATAGTCTAATTGCATATGTCAGTGCAAACATATAACCTCACTGTCAAATATTGGTTTGGTTTAGTTTTGTTTTGTTTTATGGCATATCAACCATTATAGGAGACTTAATGCCTACGTATAAACAGTTGTATTTGAAGCAATTCACTTTAGCATAAGTATACAGTTTCAATGTTAAAACAATTCTATTTCAAACAATTCAGTTTATCATAAGTACACAGTTTCAATGTCAAAACAGTTCTTGTTTAAACAATTCACTTTAGCATAGGTACACAGTTACAGTTTCAAGCAATTCTATTTCAAACAATTCAGTTTAGGAGTAGTACACCGTTTCAATGTCAAAGCAATTATATTTTGAACAATTTAGTTTAGTAAAATTACGTGGTTTCAATGCCAAAAACAGTTATATTTAATATAATTCACTTTTGCATATTTAAATGGTATAGTTATATTTGACCCATAGATAGGACCTGATCAGGTGCTGCCGCTCCAAGCTAGAGTGGACGTAGGAATTATGGCTATGAAGGAGTACTCTGCATTCTACAAAGCTCCAGTATATCTGGAAGATCGCCATCACAGTGTTTTATGACATATCCAGGATACTCGTTTGGGTGGGGGTTCTAACCCGGCTGCAGGGAAGCGGCTGGTTTATTCTACTGACCCAGCCGGCTCGGCAGACCAATCAAAGAGTATCAAAAATAAGTAAATAGAAAAAAAATAGAAATTGAAAAACTGTATCACCTTAAAACGCGTCAGGATGAATAGTAGCCCAGGGTGATGAAGAAAGGTTGAAATAAACACATTGGGAAATAATTGGTTCTTGTGTAACATATTGACCCCAGCCAAGCTCTCAAAATAGGAAATGCACCTGTGTAAATAACAGGTGCATCCGGTCGAGGAATATCAGGATATAACCTTGACCGTGGACGGGTTGAATTGAGTTCAATTTGTGACGCCCATAAGAAGGAGGTGGGCGCTGAACAATTTTATAACTCGGTGCCCAGGAAGTTCAATCAGTTGGATTCAGATCAGTTGGAGATAAAATGCTGGAATGAGGACCACGTCCCAGAGAGGCTGGACCCACAGGCCCCCGGTTGAGTAGCCCAGGAGAAAGGGAAAGAAACGCTGTTATGGCCATGAGAGAGGGGGGTCAATATGTTGCAGTTCTGTTCGATCTCCAACTCACCCCTCTAACAGTAAAAGCTTTAGTAACCCTTTCGAACACTTTCAAATAAAGAGAGGTATATTTTTCTAAAGAACTGCGTCGCTCGTCTTTATTGTGTCATTGTTATGAGTCTGGTTTGGTTTGGTTTCTTTGTTTAATGGCATATCAACCTTTGTAGGTTATTTAATGCCGAAGCCATTCTCCTAGAAGAACAGTAGAGGTACAATTTAACCCAGAGATGATAAGGGGGTTCATACCTTTCCCAAGGGTATTTGCCCGAAAGTGAAAGTAATAGCGCGACTGGAGTACGAACTCGCTTACTACGATTCCGCAGTCCGTCGCTTTAACCATTACACCACAAGGCCACCCAATGTTATGGTTCTGCATGCATATGTATTTGTATAGTTGGTCATGACTATACAACACTTGCAATCTTAGGAAAGTAGACTCAGTATGACTGAAAAATATTACCCAAAACAGTGGGTATCCTCGTGGTGCAAAGGTTAAACCACTGGACTGCGGAAACCTACTAAGCGAGTTCGAATTACAGTCGCGCTATTAGGTTCACTTTCCGACAAATACCCTTCAGAAATATATAAACCCCCTTATCCCCACTAGCTTTGGGTTAAATAGTACTACGTCCCTTAATACGATCCCGTTTCCTCACATAGCTGCTGTATGTATGATCGAGCTGGTCGTTCTGCCCTTGCTCGGCCATATGTGGGGGTCCATAAGAGTACATCACTTATGATCTCGTTCCTGCTTCTCCAGCAGTGTTCTGCATGTATGGTTCGTCTAACTTGGATAGTTTTCGTGATGGGAGGCAGGTGGCCGTACAGTTGGTGCCTTGTGGGGTGTTGTCGCCAGGACGTGTTTAATATTGCTCGCAACATTCTTGTGTAATTGCCGTCTAGCTTCTTCTCGAGCCGATTTGTTAGCGTCCAAGTAGTGCATCCCTACAGCAACATCGACACGACCGCTGCCTGGAAGAAACTGCGTTTCATTTTATCAGTCAGGTCTGATAGAAAGTACATCACCAATTGTGGTGTCATATTTACCGTAGTAGGAAATGGACCCGTTGACAGAAGTTCAAATCCTAGGCATGTCTGATAGAATTTTACTAATACTCTTGGGAAAGGTATAAATGTACGCATTCTTCCTCCAACTATTGGTAAATAGTAGGTCAGTCTATGTTCTTTTGCTTTCGGTTAGCAATCTGTCAAGGACATTGAAAACTTTGAATTCAAAATCTGTTAAAATTTGACCTTGTGCCACATCCTACCTGAGCGTTGGGTTTGGTAATTACATATATCATTATATTTGAACTATTATCTTCGTTATATTTATTACGTTTAGGTCGATGTATCCTTCGGCCTTCTTCTGGGGTTCTTGTCAAATTCGGTAGCCTACACAGAACTTCGAACCGAAACTTACTTAATCCACGAGTTGAGGTAGATTGATTTAATTCCGTTAATTATTACCAGGTTCACGTATTATGCAACCATCAGCATGCCTTGTGATTTAACTTTAGTCAGAATACAACTGGCCCAGTCGGCTAAGGTAGTAAGATACACCGACTGACTCTGCAGAGGGGTTAGACATCCCCCTATGAGTTTCCTGGATATGACACTAAACATCTAGTGATGCTATGTTGCATAGTCACAACAAACATGCAGACAGATAGTCAACACAATAATGACGAACGAACACAGTTCTTTAGAAAAAATATACCTCTCACACTTTATTCGAAATGGTTGCGAAAGAATAATGTGTGAGAGGTGAGTTGGAGACTGAACAAATCTGCAACATATTGACCCCCAGCTCTTCTAGCTAGAGCAGCATGTCTCTCTCTTTCTCCTGGGCTGCTCAACCCTTAGGGCCCAGCTCTGCTGGGTCTGGTTCTCACTGCCTCAAACTGCAACAACTGACTCCAAACTCCAAACTCACTCGAACTTCCTGTGGCACCGAGTTATATCATTGTTTGACATCCACCTGCTTCCTGTGAGCGTCACATTTGTACCGAATTCAACCCGTCCACAGTCAAGGTTTTCCTCTGATATCTTCGACTGGATGCACCTGTTATTTACGCAGGTGCATTTCTTATTTGCCAGCTCGGCCGAATCGGAGGTTAATATGTTACAGCTAGAGCTTCGGGGAATCCAGAGTACTTCTTCACTTCCATCGCCCCCACGTCCACTTTGGCCAGGTGTAGTATCACCTGATATGGTCCTTTGGCTGGGTTAAATAGGAGTAAAATGTATGCTAAACTGAATAGATTGAAATAGAACTGTTTATTAGCATGAAAACAGATTTGGCATTAAATAACCTACAATAGTTGATATGCCATAAAAACCAAATCAAATTAGAATTGACCTGGAAACTCTAAATGAATTTACTTCGAAACTCTTTAAACAAATGCTTATATTCGTTAAGTGATCTGCTAGGTTATGTTAAACATAACCAAGCCTTATCTCAGAAATTTAGACAAATAAGCATATATTAATTTAAACCCCAGCACATTAGATTCATTCGTTTGTTTGTTTTTGTTCTATGGCATATCAACCCTTGCAGGTTATTTAATGCCAAATCCATTTTATACAAATTAGCAGTTCTTTCCACCAATTCAGTTTAGTATGAATACACAGTTTAAAACATTTCCATTTTAAACAATTCAGTTGAGCATAAGTATGAAGTTTAAATCTCAAAACAGTTCTATTTCAAGCAAGTCAGTTTAACATAAGTACGCAGTCTTGTTGGAGATAAGACCCTATCAGTTGCTACAACTCTGGGTCAGAGTGGACCTGGAAGCAATGTCAATGAAGGGATACTCTTCATTCCCCAAAGATCCAGCATTACTGGAGCCCCACCTCAGTCTTTATCTGTCTTATGTAATATTTACTTATTCCTTTTATTCTCCTTCCTGTCTTGCTTTCTTATCTCTCCATCGATCGTATATAATATTTCTTTCTTTCTTTCTTTCTCATCTATTTATATACCATATCAAATATTTCT
>OY757932.1:18639177-18666677 GCA_963585895.1 Sepioteuthis lessoniana | reverse complement strand
AGTGTGAGAAACGAAAATAAAGAGGATAAAGAAAGAAAGGAAAGAAAGAAATTATAGAGAATGGAAAAAATTCATTTAAGAAAGAAAGAAAGAAAGAAAGAAAGAAAGAAAGAAAGAAAGAAAGAAGATTGGGGGGAAAAAGGAACTGCAGAGGATAAAGACAGAAAGTAAAGAAACAAATTATAAAGAGAAAGGTATGAAAGAGATTATTTTGAAAAAAAAGAAAGAAACAAACAAACAAACAAACAAAAAAAAAAGAAAGGAAGGTAATATTTTGAGAAAAAAAATATTTCTGTGGAATGTGCAAACTGAAAAATATTTATGAAAAAGATGTGAGGAATCTTGATAGAAAGAAAATGAAAGATGAATTTACTCAAAGAAAGAAAGAAAGAAAGAAAGAAAGAAAGAAAGAAAAGATTGTAAAAAAAAACTTATTGGCAATATAAAAACAGAAAATATTAATTAAAAGAACGTGAGAAAAAATAAAGAAGGAAAAGGAAGAATGCTTTTAGTCAAAGAAAGAAAGAAAGAAAGAAAGAAAGAAAGAAAGAAAGAAAAAAAAGAAAGAAAGAATTAGAATTGTGTGAGAAACGAAAATAAAGAGGGTAAAGAAGAAAAGAAAGAAATTACAGAGAATGGAGGAAAATTCATTGAAAGAAAGAGAGAGAGAGAGAGAGAGAGAGAGAGAGAGAGAGAGAGAATATAAATATAAAGGAAATAAAAAGGTTATAGAAAGAAAGTAATGAAAAAATTATACATTGAAGGGACAGAGAGGGTTTATTTTGAGAAAGAAAGAAAGAAAAAAAAAAGCAAGAAAGAAAGAAAGAAAGAAAGAAAGAAAGAAAGGGAATATAAATATAAAGGTCGAGTCATACCAAAAACCCAAAAAATGGTACTTGATGCCAACTTGCTTAACTATCAGCATTATAAGGTAAGGATCAAGGGTAAAGTGGAGCAATCCAGGGAATGTGTAGTGCCTTCCTCTACGCCTCGATGAGGTAGATATTGAAAAGGGAGCCTTCAGGTCACCCTCGATTAAGGTCACCAGCTTTACTTATATGTATAAAGATGGATCTGGCATTGAATAACGTATAATAGTTGTTATGCCATTAAAACGACCCCTACCAAACCAAACCATATTCGTAATCACGATAATGTACGGGTAGAAGACTTCATAAAGGGATTTGGTTGGATTGGGTTTGGTTGGGTTTGGTTTCATGGCATATCAACATTTTTAGGTTATTTAATGCCAAATCAGTTCTCATAAATTGATATAGTAGCTCTGTATGCATACTGTAAAAGAACTATCCTTGTCAATAATACCCGACAAAATATTTGAAAGGGTTAATCATTAAAGAATAAAAAGAGCGGAAGATAAGCCATAGTCCGAAGAAGATGGGGATGCAATATTCACATGTAATTACAATCTTAATTTTATGTGTAAAAACAATAGATTAATGTTACATTGAATTGAATTACATAGAAATACTTGAAACCATCTTATCGTATGCAAACGAATATGCAATGAAAAATAGAATTATTAGAATTGAATCGTAATGTTTGAAACTAACTGTGTGCAAATATTAAAGTATTGATATTAAATAGCAGCATTTGTAACCAGTCAACTATGGGCAAACGCATGATTTATATCGAACAGAAATATTAATGTTAGATTGAAATACTTGAAACGTTTAACTGTGTGCAAACAAATGGGTTCTGTTTGTTTTCAAAATATTATGCTTCTCTGCAGAGGGGTAAGACCCCCCCAATGAGTGCCCTGGATATGACACTAAACAATATGATGGTGAGGTTCCAGCAGTGCTGGGGCTTTGGGGAATGCGGAGTACCCCTTCATTGCCATCGCTCCCAGGTCCACTCTGGCTCGGAGTGGTAGCACCTGATAGGGCCCTATCTATGGGTCGAATAGAACTAACGGCATTCTTATGCTAAACTATACTTACATTTAAACAGCGTGCTTATGCTTAACTGAATTATTTGAAATAGAACTGTTTTCGACATTAAAACTTTATTTACACTTAACTGAATCGTTACATATAACTGCTTGAATAGTTTGAAATGGAATTGTTTTTGACAATTAAACTGTACTTATGCTAAACTGAATTGTTTTAAATAGAACAGATCATTTACATAAAATGGATTTGGCGTTAAATAACCTACAAACGTTGATATGCCATAAAACCCAACAAAACAACCAACCAGAATATTATGCACAACCAATGCATTTACAACTCATATATTTACAATAAACCTGTTGGAAGAGGATGTTGTATTAAATAGTTTACAGTGGTTGATATGCCATAAAAAACCAACCAAACCAAATTATATATATTCAATATATATGTATACAGAGGATTTCGCATTAAATAACTTACGAAAGATGATATGCATAAAATCCAACAAACCAAATAATATATACTTTATATATATATATATATATATATATATATATATATATATATATATATATATATGTGTGTGTGTGTGTGTGTGTATATATAAAGAGAATTTGGCTTTCAATAACCTACAATGGTTGATATATCACAAAAACCAACCAAACTAAATCATATATATTTAATATATATGTATAAAGAGGATTTCGCATTAAATAACTTACAAAAGATGATATGCATAAAATCCAACTAAACCAAATAATATATATTTAATACATATATATATATGTGTGTGTGTGTGTGTGTGTGTGTGTGTGTGTGTGTGTGTGTGTGTGTGTGTATAAAGAGAATTTGGCTTTCAATAACCAACAATGTTTGATATGCTATAAAACCCAACCAAACCAAATCATATATATTTAATATATATGCATAAAGAGGATCTGGCATTAAATAACCTACAATGGTTGATATGCCATAAAACCCAACCATACCAAATCATATATATTTAATATATATGCATAAAGAGAATCTGGCATTAAATAACCTACAATGGTTGATATGCCATAAAACCCAACCAAACCAAATCCTATATATTTAATATATATGTATAAAGAGTATATACAAGTTTGAAGTAATAATCGAACCTTTAATCAGTTTGTCGAGAATCACTTTAAGTGAGCGTTTGATGATTTTCATCAATTGTCCGACTGATTCGTAGTCCCACGGTAATGTACGGGTAGAACGCTTCATAAGGTGATAACAAAATGTTATGTGTGTACTGTAAAAGAATTATCCTTGTTAATCATCTCGACCAGAGTGTGAAGGGTCAGCCATTAAAGAAGGAGCAAATCAAGGAAAGGCAGGAAAATGGATCCGAAGAAGATAGAGAAACAATAATCACGCGTCTTTATTATATCAATGTTTTGTGTCGATTTGGTAAAGTTCACAATCATTTTAAATAGATGAACATTTTATATTCTCTTTCAATATCCTTGTTCGATGAGTCAATATGTCAATTAAGTTCGAAATCCTTTCAAAGAGATAATCTATTGATACTTTGTGGCAATATCAATGTTTTAAGAGCAAATGTATTAATAAAGTTCACAATTATCTCAGATATATAAACATTTTCTTTTTTACTTACACTATCGACATCTTGTATCAAGTTGTGAATAAAATTTACAATCATTTTCAATAGATAATCACTTCATACTTCGTCCAAATATCAATGTTTTAAGAGCCAATGTATTAATAAAGTTCACAATTATCTCAGATATATAAACATTTCCTTTTTAGCTACACTAACAACAACTTGTGTCAAGTTGTGAATAAAATTTATTATCATTTTTAATAGATATTCACTTCATACATCATCATAATATAAATGTTTTAAGGACCAATGTATTAATGAAGTTCACTGTAAATTTAAACAGGTAAAACATTCCATATTTTGTTTCAATGCTTTATGAGTCACTTTGTTTTATCAGTAAATGTATTATTTTTTGATGATTTTAAAAATCTATAATATTCATATCTGATATTTTCATAGCCAATGTTTTAATAGAATTCGCTATTATTTTAAATAAATAAAAAGTTTATATTCAATTAGCAACATCGATGTTTTAAGAAGCAATATATTCATTAGATAATGTCATTTTAAACGGCTTAACATGTCATATTTTTTTTTTATGAGTTAATGCTTTGACAATTTTCCGCATGAGATCACTGCTCCCGAAGAAATTCCACTACGGTGAACTGTCTCAGAATAAGCGCTCCCTAGGCGGCCTAGAAAAAAAACGCTTCAAAGACACACTGAAGGTCTCCCTGAAATATTTCGGTATCACCCCTAATTGCCTGGAATATCTGGCACAGGACAGAGGCAAGTGCGGCGTGAAGTTTTCAAATGTGGATCAAAATTCTATGAAACCAGAAGAAACGCAGCAACTGAGCTATGTAGGAAATTTAGAAAAGCCACTGTAACATCAACCACTGCCGCCACCATTCCTTGTTCTCACGCCCAAGACTCTTCTGTACACTGATTGGTCTCATTAGCCATCTGCGCAGTCATAGATCCTGTCCTTAATCATAAGGTTGATGAAATGGTTCTCATCGATTAAAAAGAAGAAGAAGAAGAAGAAGAAGAAGAAGAAGAAGAAGAAGAAGAAGAAGAAGAAGAAGAAGAAGAAGAAGAATACAAGATGTTTTGAAAGACATAAACACTTTAAAATTCGTTACTTTAAGATTCAATGATGGATTTTTATAAACATTTTAAATTGATGACCCATTTATGTTTTGTTGCAATATAAATATTTACAGTGCCCATTTGTTAATAAATATTGTCATCAGTTTTAAAAACGTGTCAAACAAATCTGTTTGACTTATTGATAAAAGTTGAACAAATACCCGTACTCCAAGACAGAGTGAAACTGGGAGTAATTTCCTCCAAGGAACCTCAAGAACTGGCCAGGCGTTCTGGTTGAGTATCAATCCCAGCTCTCTCTCTCTCTCTCTCTCTCTCTCTCTCTCTCTCTCTCTCTCTCTCTCGTCTAGCTGGCTGAGGATTTAGAATACACCGACGACATCTCTGCAGAGGGGTCAGACTCCCCTAATAAGTCTCCTGGATATGATACTAAACAACCTATTGGTGAGCTTCCACTAATGCTGGAGCTTTGGGGAATGCGGAGTACCTCTTAATTGCCATCGCTCCCAGGTCTATTCTGGTGAAGAGTGCTAGCATCTGATAGGACCCTATAAATAGGTCAAATAGAACTAACTGTGTACTTATGCTAAACTGAAATGATTAAAATAGAATTTTTTGACATAAGACTGTGTGTAAACAAAAAAATATTTTACCCAGTCAACTGAGGCTGTAGAATACATCAACTGCATCTATGGAGAGGGGTAACCCTCATAAGGAGTGTCCTGAAAATGACACTAAAGAACATGACCTTGAGATTCCAGGAATGCGGGAGCTTTGGAGAATTCGTAGTACCCCTTCATTGTAATTGCTCCCAGGTCCACTCTCACTCGGAATGGTAGCACCTGATAGGGCCTTATGTATGGGTTAAATAGAACTAAACAATGTATTTATGCTAAACTGAATTGCTTAAATTAGAACTGTTAGACTAAACTGAATGGCTTAAAATAGAAATATTTTGACAATTACACTGTGTACGTATGGTAAACTGAACTGCTTGAAATAGAACTGTTTTGACATCCAAACTGTGAAATTATGCTCAACTGATTTGTTTGAATTAGAATAGTTTGACTAAATAGAATACCTTGAAGTAGAAATGTTTTTGACTATTAAACTGTGTACTCATGCTAAACTGAATTGTTTTTGCATAAAAATTGATTTGTCGTTAAATAGCCGACAACGCTTGATATGCCATAAAACCCAACCAACCAACCAACCAACTAACCCAAAAACTATTCTTATGCTAAACTGAATTGTTTGAAATAGAATAGTTTAGTGTATAAAATGGATTTGGCAATAATAACCTACAATGATTGGTGTGTCATAAAACTAAACCAAATCTCTCTCTCTCTCTCTCTCTCTCTCTCTCTCTCTATCTATCTATCTAGCTAGCTAGCTAGCTAGCTAGCAAGCTATCCATCTATCTATCTCTGTAATGGTTAAAGTGATGGACTGCGATATTGTAGTACGCGAGTTCGAACTCCAGTTGCGCTATTACGTTCACTTTCGGGCAAATACCCTTGGGAAAGCTATGAACCCCCTTATCCTCTCAGCTATGGGTTAAATAGTACCACTACTGTTCTTCTAGGAGAATGGCTTTGGCAAAAATAAACTAAAAAGGTTGATATGCCATTAAACAAAGAAACCTAACCTCTCTCTCTCTCTCCCTCTCTCTCTCTCAGGCCTGGAAAATCAAAAATACGTTTACTCAAGGGATGTCAGTCAAAAATTGAATTTTTACTAAATCTTGTCCATATTCAACCTTCTTCTCTCTCTCTCTCTCTCTCTAGGATTAATCTTTTGATTAAACGAACGTCCCTTTGACGAATAAAAAAGTCCTTCAGATGCATGATACCACGTATCTTCAAACGAAAATAAATTTAATAAATCTGATTCTGTTCCGAATGGAAACATTTTTCCTTTACCATATTTCCTTCAAACTAGGTATTCTTAATCGCCTTTTTTTTTTTTTTTTTGAGGACTGCAAGAAATAGCTTTTAACTGCAGACCGATGTACATATCTTGGCATTTTCTGTTACTAGTTTATGGAACGTAAATCACGAGATCTTTCCATATCTATTTCCTCAAACTAAGATCATTTCTTTTTTTACGCTGTGTGCCTTCGAAAAAATTATACCGCTTATTTAAATAATAAAATCTAGTTTGTTAAAGGAATATTTTTTAGAAGTCAGAATATTCAGCTATTAAAAAAAATAGAATTACTAAAGAAAAATGTTTTGCATCCTATTTGTTATTAGTTTGTTTACTGCTAAAAAAAAACCCCAAGTGACCATCCTTTAAGTGTAATAAATTCATTATTTTTACCAGGGAGAGTTGCCGCCAGCTAGATTATCAGAATTATTTACTTAGTACACTAAAAGGATACTCACCCAGGGTTTTTTTCTTATTAGCAGTAAATGAACAAATAGCAGATAAAACAAAACATGTTTTATTCATTTACAGAACATTCTTTGAAAAATTAGGATTACTTTAAATAATTTAATCTAGTTTGTTTAAGAAATTATTTAAGATGTCAAAATGTTCAACTTTTAAATAAAAATGTTTTGCATCTTTTTTTGTGATTGGTTTACTTGACAAAATACCTGAATGAATATCCTTTAAATATGTGAATCCCATAATTTTTGCCTGGGATTATTGCTTCTTGCTAGGATATCAGAATTATAGATTTAGTACATTTAATGTATACACACCTGGGTTTTTTATTAGCAGTAAATCAACGAATAGCCGATAAGACAAAATATATTTTATTTATTTACTGAACCTTCTTAAAAACATAATTACTTTAAGTAATTAAACCTAGTTTGTATAAGGAATAGTTTAAGATGTCACTTGCAATAAAACCAAACCAGATAATATATATTTGATATATATGTATAAACAGGATCTGGCATTCAACAACAAACAATGGCTGATATGCCATAAACCCAACCAAACCGAATCATATTTACAGTTATATATATATATATATATATATATATATATATCTTCACATTCAAAATCAGATAGATAAGATTAGAGACTCGGTGGAAGATAGATAATCTAGGATAGCCTGGCAAACAATAACCGAAGTGAGTAGAAGAAAGAGCACAGTCAAAGCAAAACTGAAAGCTGCAAACCATCAGGAAAGAATAAAACTGTGGACACAGCACTTCGAAAAACTACTAGGAAACCCACCGAAAGTAACACATGAACATATCACCAGAATACTTAATAAGTAATTAGACATTAAACTAGGACCGTTCAAACAAGAATTCGACTCGTTTCTCAGAAAAATTAAAAATAGGAAAGCTGCAGAGCTGGACGAGATTCCCCCAGAAGTATGGAAGACCAGACAATTCGACGTCATACTGCTCCGACACTGTAACACAGTCTATAATCAAAATCCGATTGACAGATAGATGAAGGGATGCATCCTCCCCTTCCGTAAAAGGAGTGACCTGGGATAAGCCAAAAACTACCGAGGCATAGCACTTACATCCATAGCAGCAAAAATCTACAATGCCCTACTACGAAACCGCATAGAACCCAAAATCGACAACATGCTTAGGAAAAACCAAAATGGCTTCCGAAGAAATAGATCCATGACCTCACAAATATTGACCATCCGTAGAATCCTTGAAGGTGTACGGGCAAAAAACATACAAGCGACATTACTATTTGTCGTCTTTACCAAGGCCGTCGATTCCATTCACAGAGGAAAGATGGAACAAATCCTACTAGCATACGGCCGACCTAAAGAAACCGTTGCAGCAATAACGATTCTCTTTAGAAACACCAAAGTGAAAGTACGATCACCAGATGGAGACACAGAATACTTCGACATTGTAGCAGGAGTACTACAAAGAAACACGCTAGCCCCATACCTCTTTATCATTTGTCTCGACTACGTACTTAGAACATCGATTGATAAAATCAGAGAGAACGGCTTCGAGCTGACAAAGAAAAAAAGCAGAAGTTACCCCGCGAAAACAATTACCGACGCCGACTACGCCGATGACATAGCGAGACTGGCAAATACACCCAACCAAGCCGAAACACGACTGCATAGTTTGGAACGAGCAGCCACAGGCATAGGCCTCTATGTAAATGCACACAAAACGGAATATATGTGCTATAATTAAACTGGTGACATCTCCACACATGACGGAACCCCTCTTAAACTAGTAGACAAATTCACTTACCTAGGAAGCAGCGTCGCATCAACCGAAAAGGACATCGACACGTGGTTAACGAAGGCATGGACAGCTATCAATACGATATCGAATGTATGGAGATCAGACCTAACCGATAAAATGAAACGCAGTTTCTTCCAAGCAGCGGTCACATCGATACTGCTATGTGGCTGCACTACATGGACGCTAACAAAACGGCTGGAGTAGAAGCTAGACAGCAATTACACAAGAATGCTGCGTGCAATCTTGAACAAGTCCTGGCGGCAATACCCAACAAGACACCAACTGTACGCCCACCTGCCTCCTATCACGAAAACTATCCAAGTTAGACGAACCAGACATGCAGGACACTGCTGGAGAAGCAGGGACGAACCCATAAGTGATGTACTCTTATCGAACCCCACATATGACCGAAGAAAAGCAGGACGACCAGCTCGAACATACATTCAGCAACTATGTGAGGATACGGGATGTTGTCCAGAAGACCTGCCAAAGGCGATGAAAGATAGGGAAAAGTGGCGAGAGAGGGTCAGGGATATCCGTGCTACCAGCACGACATGATGATATATATATATATATATATATATATATGTGTGTGTGTGTGTGTGTGTGTAACGAAGATTTGGTATTTAATAACCTACAATGATTGATGTGCCATGAAACCCAACCAATCCACGTCATACATATGCATATGTATAATGAGAAGTTGACAGTAAATAACCTAATATCGTCAATATGCAATAAAACTAAAAGCACTTCATATATGTTTAAAATATATACATATATGAAGAGGATTTAGCATTATATAACTCTCAAATGTTGATATGCCATGAAACCCAACCAAGCTAATATATATATATATATATATATATATATATATATATATATATATATATATATATATATATATATATAAGACGATTTCGCATTAAATAAAATACGTGAATGAACATCCTTAAAATATGTTAATTCTATAATTTCTACTCGGAGCAAAACATCAACTAGAGATACGATTTGATAACGGAGGTAATTCACTAGGATGTGTGAAAACTAATGAATTTTTGACATATCTGGTTGGTAATAAATATCGTTCGGGAAAGTACACTTTTATATGTCACATTTAACGAAATAGGCTTCACCGTATAATGAGTTTAAAGAATAGGATTTATGGTCAAGAGTTAGAAATAATCGTTAGCTGACCACATAACGACCACATTAATTCTTAATTAATATTTTCCAGGCATTGATGTTTAATGGCATATCAACCTTGTTGGGTTATTTTAATGCCAAAGCTATCCTTTTAGAACTGTTGGGGTTCTATTTAATCGATAGCTGAGGGGTAAGGAAGTTTATACCTTTCCCAAGGATATTAGACCGCTCTTGAATATAACAGTACGGCTTGATCACTAACTCGCTAACAGCGATAACATTTATCCACACGTAATAGAGACTCACTCTTTCCAGCCTTTTCTCGCAAGCACTTCTTTCTTTCTTTTTTTTATGGCATATCAACCTTTGTAGGTTATTTAATGCTAAAGCCATTATCCTAGGAGAACAGTAGTGGTACTATTTAACCCATAGCTAGGAGGAGAAGGGGTTCATACCTTTCCCAAGGGTATTTGCCCGAAAGTGAACGTAAAAGCGCGACTGGAGTACGAACCCGCTAACGATTCCGCAGTCCATCACTTTAACCATTACACCACGAGGACGCCCCCACAAGCACTTCTAAAACCAACGTTTAAATCAAGAGGATATACATAATGAATCATTTCCCGTGTTTCTTTTTTTTTTTTTTTGTTCGTTTGCTTTTGCTATATTGATTAATTTATTTCTGTATACCACTGAGAATTTTTTGGAGAGAAATTGGTGGAGGGTTTTCACAGTGGAACAAATATACACACAACTGGACGAGAGGAACGCATTATATGGTACAATTTTTAAACAGTTCAGTCGAAAAAATGAGTTCGATTTTCACTAGCTGATTCTTATTCTAGATCTTGTGGTAAACTAATTCTGTGTAATGTTAACCCTACGTAACTATCAACTTCACCTTCACCATTACCTCCACCCCTACCAACACTAAAGCCAACACACCGCCCAGCTATGATGACGTAAGTGGATTGGGAATTTAATTGAGGACTGTGGGGTTAAAGATTGAATCTAGCGTTAATAAATTTTGACTAAATGATATTAAGGCTTCATTATACCTTCCAGGATTATTTCTAGAAGTTAGTGAATCGCGTTCATTGTACGTTCCTATTTACATAAAGTTTTTACTTTATTTGATTTTTATTTATTTATTTATTCCTTTTGGTTTTATGTGTGGTGGTAGCGAATAAGAGAATTAAGAAACGGATGTATTTGAACTATATATTAGACACTATTAAATGCAATCACTCAGAGACAAAGTGGACCTGGGAGTAATGACAACGAACGTGTTCTCTACAACCCCCAGTTATCAAGAACTAGAGCCTCACCATGAAATTAATCATACTTTCATATCCAGGATAGCCCTTTTTTATGAGCGAGTCTTACTTATCAGCAGAGGACACAGCCAATGTATTCTCATCCCCACTCCGAAAATGCTGAGAATAGACCTGGGATAACCGACAATAAAGTTGTAAGCTCCAGAATAAGGGCTTCTCCGTGAGATGCCAGTTAGAATATGCTGGCTATTTCCTCTGCCGATAGGTTCCCCCCACACCCAAAAATGGTATCATGTGTATGAAACTAACTAGCATTTCACGGTGAAGCCCTTATTCTCAATCGGCAGAGGAAACTGTCACGTGGTGTCCCCCTGAAAGAGGAGAAATAAGGAATTTCTACTATACCCTGTGTTTGAATTGGCAAGCCGTCAAAGAATGACCGTTAAGACAGAATAGTAATATGGCCTGTCGGAGAAAATGTGGGTCAAGCTATCTGTACTTGGTAACCTGACTCGGGTGACATATAGTAGACCTAACGAATCGCCTAACAGGGGAAGGAAGAAGATGGAAGCCAAATGATTGGCTGGGACCCTAAAACGGAAGTGGCACCTTCTTCCCGTCATCGGAAAATAGGAAATAAGAAAATTAGTCTGGGATCAGACATCGTCGAGACCAGATGGAGTGAAGCGCATGCCAAGACTCCTGGAAAAGAAAGACGGAAATATCTTGGACAAGGAGGAAAAGGAACCCTACCTTCAAGCCAGACTCCGAAAATAAAATAAATGCCGTCAACCCGAGAATAAAGGGGAAAAAAAAGAGAAAGAAAAATGCTCTCCAAAGGAAAGTCGTCGTAAAGATAAGTAGACTTTAAAACTGTTTCACCCTATACCCAATTATATATCCTCTCTCTCTCAAGTTGAAGAAAGACTAAAGACGAAAGAAAAGAAAAGAAGAAAGACATTTATGTTTCTGTACTATCGGTTTATAATAGAGCTGACACTTTGAAGATGTGTATCTATGTGTAGTAAAAAAGACTGATATATTTTAATGTTCCCACGTGCTCGAGTCGTTCTTTGTGTCGTCTGCTACCAAGCTGTTATTTCATGTTTCTTTTTCAGCTTCTATTCGCCTTATGTTATGCTTGCTTAAAATTGTCCTATAAATTCCTTTAAAATTCTTATACGGGAAGCCGGAGTTGTCGACTACTATAATTAATATTATTACGTATAAACCTAGCGGTCCATATCTTCCATTGCTCTAGGGGTAGGAAGACCATTGGCCTTGGTGAGTGTGTGAGTAGTGTGAAATTTGAAAACCCCTTGCCAACGGCGGTCAGTCTAGCCATAAATTAATCCCCACATAATATGCCAGTTCCTACATGCCCGAGAAAGGACTCTGAACAAGGACTTATTCTACAAGGGATCAAGTTCCAGTCTGCCCCGTCTTCACACGTGCGAAAAATAAAGTCCCGTTTTTGGGATTCTTGTTAATTTGCCGTCATAGACCAAAAATGGGGGCTCGTCCGGGATATATTATTATAAATAATAATATTTATTTCTTGTAGTGGTATGACAATTCCTGCCGTCTAAATCTGCCCTGGGAGACCGTGAAAGGAATATCGTCGAAACAGTCAAAATTACCCGTTACTATAACTGTTCGGGAAAACTGAAAAAGAATAGACAAAATAGAGAACTTCTTAAAAGAACCCTCCATGGAAAAGTAGGAGAGGCTAAGGAAAAGCGAGATAATGAAAATTGGCGAGAAGCTGGAACTAAATGTTGAAAATTATGAGGAAACATGAACTCGTAAGAAAAATAACGGAGCACATGGTGGACGAAAATGTGTTCGAAGAAACAGCATTGGAAGAGCTACCGAGGGAAATAATAAGAATGACACCAGAATATATTGAACTGGAGAAAATTAAAAGACAAGCCCAAATGGAACTGGAGAGAAATAAGATGGAGCTGGAGAAAGCTAAAATTCAGCAAGAAACAAGCTTGCGGGAAGTTGACTTGGCGAGAAGAGGACGCGAAGAAAGCCATGACAGTTTCAAAATGACGAAGCAAGCGAGGCTAGTCCCAAATTTTTAAGAAGCCAACGTTGACGAATACTTCGCGCATTTTGAGCGAACTGCACTCAATCTCGGATGGCAAAGAGAATGTTGGTCAACTCCAGCCTGTACTGACAGGAAAAGCACAGAGAGCATATGCAACTCTGCCAAAAGAAAATTGCGCCGACTATGATTTAGTGAAAGCAGCGGTTCTTAAAAGATTCGAGTTTATTCCAGAAATTTATAGACAGAGATTCAGAACACAGAGAAAAACGGAAAACCAGTCTTATGTGGAATTTCTGCGAGAAAAGGAGAATGTGCTGGAGAAGTGGTGTGACTCTAAGAGGATAGACGGAGACGTGGAAAAACTCCGGCAGCTAATATTAGCTGAAGAATTTTTAAACTGTGTGCAAGAAGAAGTCAGGGTCCCGTTTTGGGATTCTAGTTAATTTGCCGTCACAAAACAGACAGCGTATTCAAAGTCCTGCCGACTGTTCTGGGGGAAGATCAGAGAATAATAACTATTAAAGGTGAGCGCTTGAAATAACGCTTTGTTAGGAGAATAATTCTTAGTTCCATACCAGGAATATTCATGTGGGGATGTATATTCCAAGTCCAGCCAAAAGACTTTGGGAAGTTTGATTTAAAAGACTTGACGTCTTTCAAGTAGAGAGATGAGTTTTAGTCTTCAAGGGAAGCGTATATTTTGGGGCTTCAGCGAGCATCACCAGCAAAAAAAAAAAAAAAAATCTTGTGGTTATGATGAAATTTATGAAAGAATGAAACATCTGGATGTTTGTTTTTTTTTTGTTTGGTTTGGTTTCTTTTGTTTAATGGCATATCAACTCTTTTTAGGTTATTTAATGCCAAAGTCATTCTCCTAGAAAAACAGTAGTAGTGCTATTTAACCCATAGCTGGGAGGATAAGGGAGTGCATACCTTTCCCAAGGGTATTTGCCCGAAAGTGAACGTAATAGCGCGACTGGAGTACGAACTCGCGTACTACGATTCCGCAGTCAGTCGCTTTAACCATAACACCACGAGGACACACTCTTTGTTTTTTTTGTCGCAACGTATATGTCAGGTCTTCCGTTGCCAGGGTAGTTTTGTGGGTATCTCAAAGAAAACTGGTGAAGACAAGACATGTACATGATAAAGAGATGGAAAGGAGATTGTTTATGCCAGAAAAAGAACGGCCAGAGGAGTGGTCGGAAAAAAAAAACTCCACTCACTCTATTGATGATCTTAAGACTTTACAACGGACCCACTTCAAAATCAAGAAGTCAGAAGTAGTATTTTAAAATCGATCAAGGAAAGATTTCTATTGAAAAATAGTGCTCCCCTTGTGATGGATATTTTTGCTTAGTTCCGAAATTTTCGTTTTTTTTTTCTATCGCAGTCGTGGTAAATAACTGACTGACCTTTTTTAAGTGTCTTCCTGTCCTACCGCCTCTCATAACTTTAAGGAATGTTTCCCAAAAGGAACTGTTGCCTGTCGGTGAAATAGTTCTGTTTTAAAATCACCCACCTCTCTAACAGGATCATGTACAAAAAAAAAAAAAAAAAAACACAAAAATGTGAATATGAGGGTTATTCAATAAATACGGTGAAATATCACCTAAAAATTTGGCATGAGGAAACCTAGTTTACAATTACATATTTTTCAAGACAATCAATAGTGATATGTCTTTTCATGTACCAAAAGTTTGATATCATTAACTGCTTCACTGATCGCTGCGCCTGGAACATTTTTTTCCTGAGAGTCAGTGTGTTTCCACTCCATGGACAATCCACATAAAACTTTAGTCCCCTTCGAAGTAATCTCCTCCGGCTGCAATGCACTTGTTGTACCGTTCCAACAACTTCAGGAAGGTCCAATGGAAGTCTTCTTGTGGGAGCATGTCAATAACCTTCGTCACAGCCTCTTTCATCTCCTCAATTCTCTCATAACGACAGCCTGTGAGCTTAGGCAATAACCAAAAGTCACAGGGAGCAAGGTCTGGACTATTGGGAGGCTGAGGAACTGTCTTGATGCCCATCTTAGTCAAACAGTCTGTGACAAGGATGGAATTGTGGACAGGTGGAAATGCCACTGACCCGATTTGAAGAGTGCTGGCCTCTTCCCTAGGAATATCTTCCTGAACTCCCTAAAAACCTCAACATAGTAACACTAACCCTAAACTTTTGGCCAATCAACTCTGGCCTATTGACTTCCTTACTCCTCCCACACCTCTCTTCATCCCTCACAGACTCCCTGCCTTCCTTGAATCTCTTATGCAACCCAAAAACTGATGATCGATTCATGCAAGATGCTCGAAATGCAGCCTGAAGCATTCCATACTTTCCTGTGGCATTTTTTCCACGTTCAAAACAGAATTTTATGGCATATCGTGTAATCACGTCCAGATTGCATTTTTGAAATTCGCCAGCTGTGACAATCAGGCTTTAGTCGGATGTATTCCAATTGCTGCTGTAGCTGTTCATTTGAACCTGAAATCATAAAAATTGTTCAGTCTTCTCTTACAATGTATAGCAAAAACATACTGAATTTTCAAGAGTCTACAACAATGTCAAATGCCTGAACAAAATAAGAGTGGAAACTTATTGAAAGCACCACGTATATTTAAAAATATGTATAAAGATGATTTGGCATTCAGTAACCTTCAGTGGTCGATATGCCATAAACGTCAACCTAACCAAATCAAATATATTTAATATATATATATGTGTGTGTGTGTGTGTGTGTGTGTGTGTGTGTGTGTTTGATATGCCATAAAACAAAAAAAAAATTTCCTTTCACTGCAGAGTTTCAATTTAAGCGAAAAAATTCTAAAAAAAATTATTTTGCTATTTGTTAAAAATATATATTAAATGAACCCCTTATAATGTACAATGAACGTGATTTCCAAAAATCTGGGCATATTGGAAACCAAGAAGGTTTGACATGCCGTTAAATTCCACCTCTCCGTCAATCAAAAGCACTGTCGCAACCGGCAGGATCGATCTCACTTCACATTCTCTCTTCGAAACGATTACTCAACGGTTAGTGTACCAGGTTTTATTTTCTCTTCAATCAATAATAACAGTGACGTATGTTCACAAGTAGAAAAAAAAAAGTCTGTCGAACCTTATCAAATTTTCCTGGTAAAAATCAATAAGCAATTATATTATCGAGAGGGCATCATAATTGATAAACGTTGCTTAATAATCCTGACCTGCTGTGCTGTTTTAAGAGCCGAAAGAGTGAACTTCTAATTCAGTTTGTTGACCTGGCGCAGCGGTTCAAATGGTGAACTTAAGTTTGCTTGAAGAGATGCTCGCTTCAACAGATCAGATGAAGCCCTGAGCTCAATCGTAAAGCGCAAACAACGCACGCGATTCCTCGTCATCATACGCTGATCAAATCAGCTAACCAAATTATTGTTGTTTTTGTTGTTATTGATGATGTTGTATGGCAGCGACTATTATCGCCAATTACTAAGATGGCGAGGGGAGAGAAGAAAAAGAAAAAAAGAATAAACGCATAAATGTCTGTGATGCTTATATTAAAAGCGGGAAAAATGCGAGAGACCAAAGTTTATGTGATAAAAGACGTTTATTACATTTGCCAAGACGAGTCAAGCTTTAATGTATTTTGTCTTTTCTCTTCATTAAAAAACCAGAAAAAATAAGATAAAATAAAATATAAACAAAAAAAGCAAAACAAAAGATTCCCAAAAAATCGCAATGTTAGATTTGATAAATCGATGAAGAGAAAGAGAATGTAATCAAACAGAAATTGACGAAACAAGGTTAAATATGGCTTCCATTAGAATGGAAGAAGCAGACGACTTTTATACTCACTGTATTCTGTAATAGTTTAATTAAAAAGACGCCTATTCTAATATATATATATATATATATATATATATATATATATATATATATTGTGTGTGTGTGTAACGGTTATTATTCAAATCCTTAACGAGACTGTTTATATTTCATATGACCTTTGGGAAACGAACGCATCCGACTATTCTCTCTCCAGATTAGAGTAAAGAGTACAGCAGACTGGTCTCATAAACCTTCTTATGATGGCCAGTGTAGAAGAAGGAAACGTTAAATTCAAACCTGTTGACATCGGCTTAACAATTGGTTTGAGTAGCATCCTACTTTTAGTTGGGGAGTGGGTATATATATATATATATATATAGCCATCCACAGACAGACAGATAGATTGTTTCGTTGTGTCCCAAATGTTCAGTATGGCTCGACTCGCGAGATATTTCAAGCTGAGATCGAAACCCGGCGGAAGTCGGGTATCTTACCGCCTAAACCATCATTATATTCAACGCGAGTGAAAGAATTATATATATTACTACATATAGGTTTTCAGCTACTTTGAGTGTTCAATTCTTGCAAACAACTATGCTTATACATATAATATCCAACGAAGATGAGTTGGGAATGATTTAATTCTAGAATATATAAGAGGATTCTTATAAATCTCCAGGAGTGCTCAATGTATGATAAATTCATAATTTTTTCAGAGCAAATTCATGATTAAAAAAACTCAATCAACCGGTATTTGGTTATTATAAATTTATTTCGGCTATCCACCCCATACGAGAAACCAACCTCTTCTGGTAGAATGCAAAGCAAACGTATATAGATGTACATATCACAATTTTTGAAGGAAAAGAATCAGACAGAAATCGACGAAATGAAAAATGAAATTGCATTCATTGAAAGATACATGGATAACATGATCTGCAACGATTTACTCCCTTAACCTAAAATATGAAGAGGAGTCAAGGACTACTGGTTCCAGATGCCCGCCGTTCAGTTGAAGGAATTGTTGAATACGGCATGCAAAGTTGTTGATAACACGTGCATAATCGTCCCGAGTGATCACTTGAATCTTTGCAGTAATAGCTGCTTTCAACCATTCGCTCGACATTCTTCACAAATGCCATGAACTTCAAAGTTCTTGACCAACTTGAAAATTTTACACCTGTTCTGAAATGTGTTGAAAGTGAACTTTCTTCGCTGTCTTGCCTGAAAAATCTTCAAAGAATTAAATGTCGTATTTTCTAACACAAAATATCTTCTGCTCCATCGTCTAAGGCAGGATTTCGCTAAATTCGATTGGTTGTTTGTTTTTTGGGTTTGTTGGCATATCAACCTTTGTAAGTTATTTAATGCCAAATGCATTTTTATACAAATAAATAGTTCTATTTCAAATAATTCAGTTTACCATAAGTACACAGTTTAATTGTCAAAACATTTTTATTTCAAGCTATTCAGTTTAGTCTAATTCTAATTCAAATTATTCAGTTTAGTAAAAGTATAGTTTTTGTTTATGCTCAGTTAAATGTCAAAACAGTCCTGCATTAAACAATTCGGTTTCGCATAGGAAAACACTTCAATTTTAAACTATTCAGTTTAGCATAAGTACACAGTTTAAATGTCAAAACAGTCATATTTCAAGCAATTAAGTTTAGCATACATATACACGTTAGTTCTACTTGACCCACAGATAGGGCCTTTTAGATGCTATCACTCTAGGCCAGAGTGTATCTGGGAGCGATGCAATAAAGGTGTACTCCTTATTCCCCAAAGCTCCAGCTTTACTGGAACCTCACCATCAGATAGTTTAATGTCATATCCTGGACACTTATTCGGGGGTCTTACTCCTCTTCAGAGGATCAGTCAGTGTATTCTACAGCCCCAGCCAACTGAGCCTTAAATTAGATTGAACAAAATTAACTGTTAACTCTTTCTAAGCAAAAATTCAAAAAGAAAAAGAGAACAAACTCATCAGAGGAGATATTGTGGGGAAACTTAACGTAGTGGTCTCCCTTGTTACAGTGTTTGAGGAACTTTCCCTCGTCACGAGTCTATTTTGGTCACGGTACAAAGTGAACCAGGGAATCCGCTTCTTTTACGAACGAGGGCCTTCCTCTTTTAGATTCCTGACCTGAGAAGAGTAAGTTGTTGCCACGTTTCTGCTGTTGGGAGTTTTCTGTTTCTTGAGTCTTCAACTGACTAGGGAGGGAATTGAGTTTCTTACTCGCATTTTGGACAATTAAAACATAAACCACTGTAATACAGCCATTCTCTGTCTCTCTGTCTATATATATATATATATATATATATAAATTAACGCTATATTTCAATATATATACATATATCATACAGATTAGGCGTGTATGTTATCTAAAAATACGAAGAGTATATTTTTCGCTGTAATAGATTTATAATGATGATTTAACCGTGGTTGAGTTTTCTTCCAGTTATATATATATATATATATATATAGGGGGGATACTATTGATAAATGTGTCTAGGTGTATAAAACTTACAGCTATATTATACATATTAGTACTTTAGCCGTAACACTAACATTTATCCTCTTGCTTCACCTCCTCCTCCACCTCTCTCTCCCTCCCTCTCTCTCTCTCTCTATATATATATATATATATATAAATTAGCACTATATTGCAATATATATACATATATAATATAGATTAGGCGTGTACATCATCTGAAGAGACGAAGATTATTCTTTTCGCTAAAAATAAATTTATAATGATGATTTAACTGAGGCTGAGTTTTCTTCCAGTTATATATATATATAACGCTATATATATATATATATATATATATATATATATATATATATATATATATACGTGTGTGTGTGTGTGTGTGTGACACTATTGATAAATGTGACTAGGTGTATAAAACTTACGACTAGATTATGCAGATTAGCACCTTAACCGTAACCCTAATATTTATCCTCTACCTACCCCCCTCTCTCTCTCTCTCACTCACTCACTCACTCACTTTATCTCTCCCAGGGATCATAAATAACTTATTAGGAGAGTAACCGCAGTGTAGTTGCTAAAATTCTGGACTGTGAGATTGTACTTAAAGAGTTCGAAAGCCAGTTGCACTTTTTCGTTCACGTTCAGAATAATATCCTTGGGAAAGTTATAAAACCCCATCTGCTCCAACAATGGATCAAATAGCTTTGGCATTAAATAACCCATGAAGTTTGAGATACATTTAAACAAAAATCCAAACCATACCTTTATCTCAACTGTAACGGCAGGTAGCTATAAAGCCCCGGTAGAAAGTTTAGGGTGTGGTTGGGTTTGATGGTATGTCAACCA
This sequence comes from Sepioteuthis lessoniana, assembly GCA_963585895.1. Classification (NCBI taxonomy): domain Eukaryota; kingdom Metazoa; phylum Mollusca; class Cephalopoda; order Myopsida; family Loliginidae; genus Sepioteuthis; species Sepioteuthis lessoniana. The sequence continues at coordinate 18,646,243 of OY757932.1, read as the reverse complement.
CTGTCGATTATTTAATGCCAAATCCTCTTTATACATATACGTTAAATACATATGATTTGATTTGGTTGGGTTTTATTGCATATCAACCATTATGGGTTATTCAATGTCCAATCTTCTTTATACATATATATTAGATATATATCATTTGCTTTGGTTTGAGTTCATGGTATATCAATCATTGTAGGTTATGGAATGCCTAATTCTTTTTATACATATCAAATATATATAATTTGATTTCGTTTGATTTTATGCCATTTAACGATTGTCGGTTATGTAATGGTAAATCATTTATATATATATATATATATACGTAGTGCATTCAATAAGCTTCCAGACTTTTTTGTACATGCATAAAAAATTGTTGTAGACTCTTGAAAATTCAGTATGTTATTACTATGAATCTTATGAGATGACTGACCAATCTTTATGATTTCAGGTTCGAATGAACAGCTACAGCAGCAATTGGTTTACACCCTACTAAAACCTGATTGTCACAGCTGGTGAATTTCAAAAATGCAATCTGGACGTGAAAACACTTTAGGAGAAAGATATGCAATATAATTCTGTTTTAAACTTGGAAAAAATGCCACAGAAACGTATGGAATACTTCAGACTGCTTTTTGATCATCTTGCATGAATCGAGCATCAGTTTTTGTGTGGCATAAGATATTCAAGGAAGGCAGGGAGTCTGTGAGGGATTATGAGAGATGTAGGAGTAAGGAAGTCAATAGGCCAGAGTTGATTGGCCAAAGGTTTTGGGTTAGGATTACTATGTTGAGGTTTTAAGGGAGTTCAGCATGAGATTTTTCCGCTTTCCTTTTTTGGTTTGAGTGTTACTTCCGCTTCTTATCTGACCCTTTTTGTTTGATACGCTATTTTTAACTTGTGGGTTCAGTCGTTACCACCCGAGGTCACTTTTTGTTCTTTGCTTTCCCAACTCTTCCTTTGTTATCCTCTCTCTCTCTCTCTCGCTTTCTCTCTTTGTCTCTCTCTGTTTCCGTAAGAACGGCATATCACGCGAGCATAAAATTAGAACTAATCTGAATTGGGCAAGACAACTCCTTTAAGAGAGTATGGGAGTGAATTGAATATCGAAGATGCAGCAAGCCCAATCGGCGCAATTAGTTGTTGAAATCTAAATTAAGACAAAATTGATACTATCAATAAATTTGCATCGTCCACCTATCAGATGAGAGATATACATAAAACAAGAGGTTTCGTCCATCTCCAGAGAGAGAGAGAGAGAGAGCACGATCTAGTAAACTGTTTCTTCGATCGAAATTTGTTCTTTTACCAAACTGAGCAGACAATAGAAACGAAAAATGCCAAGCCTAATACGACAATTATATAGAAGCAAAGAAAGCCTAACACAATACGGCATTTTGGTTAGAGCTAAGACAGCGTTACATAATATACTTTGAAAGAAACGGAGAAAACTAAACATAATACGATATTTGTGGAATAATATGCTGCTTGAACTCACCATATACCAAACTATGAAAGAATCGAGAGAAACTGAGAGCCAAAGATTGAGAAAGGCAAATATAACTGCCATTGAGCTTTCCTTGAGCCAAACTATAGATAGCGAATATAGAAAAGCTTAAAACATGCTATAAATTGAGTGGCCTTGCCTCTGACCTTAAATGCCGATTGACTGTTAATTTGTGAACTGGGTCTCTGATTAGAACCCGTCTGGAATGGGTAAATGCAAATGTGAAATAATTAAGGACGAACTGGTTAAAAATAGAAACGAATCAGCAGCGAATTGACTACGAGTTCTGATTGGCCAAAGGAGACTCAAAGTGGGGAAGCCGTTAGGAGTGAGAACGGGATAAAGAGTTAATTCGAGATAGATGCAATGAGGTAAAGACAGTATGCTGAAGACTAGCCATGATGATATGAAAACAGCCGAAAGTTTTGGGTTGAGCTTCAAAAAAGGATCTCACAACCAAAAGTGAACTTGTAAGGATAGACCTCGCGAGGAAGCACATGTTAGAACTACTAGAGAAAACGCTGAATATAATTCAAGGTCTGTGTCTGCCCTCGCTCGCTCCTCATGCCATATTATTTCTCTTTGTCAAGCTAACGTCGTTCTCATATTCTGTGGCCCTCTTCCCGACGACTACTACAATATGTTGGAGCTAATAGACTTTTTTATTAGCGAACCGAGGCGGGGATTTTGTGCGTTCGTCTTTTTTTCTCACGGCTAGCTTAGCATGAGGTCCGACATACACTTAAGACATAAAAGTTGTACAAACGTTTATTGAAACTATATCAACAGAAACTTCTATTTCAACGCTGTGATGTTACAAACTTCTATTTGTATCGTGTAACGTTACATCTGTCTATTTTGTGTGTAACGCTACAGAAGTACCATTTCTAAAGTCACTTTTTTAAACTAAATATTATTATTTTTGCAAGACGAGTTTTGTTCTTTGTTGGCGTCGACCTTTTATTGATTTCTTAATCGTGCGGTCTCATCCGTCAACTCATCGACTGGTGACTTCGATTAGCGATAGATCTGCTGTCTTGATGTGGCAATTAGTGAATAAGTCACAACATCTGAAGATATAACCTTTCAAGGGGAACGGTCAGCAGATTGAAACCGAATAACCCCAGTAGTTGATGACGGTGGATGTGCTACCATAGTACAGCCACTTACCTCCCATCTCTGAAAAAATCAAAATTAGAAGATCAAGATGTTTGGGGCGATTTTGGTGAAGTAAGAACAAACTTGTCAGGGACATTCTTCTATGGACGCCTTCTCACGGACGTACCAGTGTTGACCGACCCATAAGAATTTACTTACAACAGCACTGTGCAGACTCAAAATGTGTTCTGAAAGACCTGCGTAGAGCGATTGCTAATAGGAACTGTTGTACTCCCTACATAATGAACTCCCCCTCCCCCATAGATACACGTCAACGAGAGCGTCGGACGGAGTTCACCCATCAGCGTGACGCAATCACGTGTGATACCATTTGCGAAGTGGACGGATAGTCACTACCCCACTGGACTATCAGTTTCCAATCAACTAACTACTGCTTAACAAGGTTCACTTGTATCTTGTTTCTGTTATTTGAATATATATGTTTTTCTATCAACCTTTTTTGCGTACCCCTGTATTCCTTTTGTCAACATCATAACAGGAACTAATGGTGAGAGAGAGAGAAAGAGAGAAAAAAATTCATGCAGCGCGACTTGATGATGATAATATATAAGGAGTAGCACCCTCTCCTACATCTCGGTGTAGTAGCTACTGAAAAGGGAGCCTTCTGGTCACCCTCGACTACCGTCGCCAACTTTACTAATATATATATTTAAGTAAAGGTAAAGTTGGTGACCGTAGTCGAGAGCTCCCTTTTCAATAGCTACTACACCGAGGTGTAGGGGAAGGCACTACTCTTTTCCATGGATTGCTCCACTTTACCCTTCATACGTACCTTATTTGCTGAGTGTTAAGAAAGGAGGTATCAAGTACCATTTTGAAAGTATTTCGTATGACTCGACCTGCGATGGAACCCAGGTCTCCTGGACCATTGGCGAACACTCTTCCCACGAGGCCAATGAGAAAAACCTTTTTCTTCAATCAAGATATTGATCAAAAACTGGCCAGAAAAGCAAAAGAAAATTTAAAACAAACCGTTTCTCACCTTATCATGTCTTGTTCGGTTCTGTTTGGTTTGATTTGGGACGAACCGAAAATTTAATCCCTCAAGTCTATTTATTTCGAAGCAGTAAAAATTCCCTCGGACCAAGTTATTTACCCTTGATTTTGCTTTGATTAAACGTACCAAATCAAACCGCCATGTATATTAATTTTAACGAAGAAAGTAACACAACTTACCTCCCCATAATAAGAAAAACAATGAAGCGGCTTGCTCTTTGGGGTACATTATAATCAGTACTAAAAATAAAACAAAATCTTTCTAATAACAAGACTCAAACGAATAGATATCTGGCAGAAATAATAAAAGAATCTTCAAAACTTGCAATATTGTGTTATCCTATTTACCAACCCCACCGCTCGGGCAGGATATGACACAAGATCAATTTTTAAACAGAGTTTAACAGGTTGGAATTCAGAGTTTTCCTTCTCCTAGACGAGTCGCCTTACCAAGGCTGAAGAACCTAGTCTGCCCTACTATTTACCCATAGCTGGAGGGAGAATATTTGGATTCATACCTTTCCCAAAGGGTATTAGTGCTATGTGAAATGTAATCAGCTTCGTCCAGGATTTGAACTCGTGTCGTCGTGTCCACATCCTGCGACGATAACCATTACACCACGAGCACCTCCATATTGTGTTATACCTTTTGTTTTTCAAAGAATAAATTTTTGTCTAAACTTAACAGCTGAAATCCTGACAAAAATTGTTTTTCTTTCTATTACAATTTTTTTGCAACATTTTTGCCCAAAAGTGTGTGTGTGTTTGTGTGTGTGTGTGTTTGTGTGTGTGTGTGTGTGTGATATAATTAAGGATGATAATTATATAATATATTTATTTTATCAATGGGGACAAATTACAATTTGACTAAGAAAGTTTGTATTGAAGTGTAGATCGCAATGAAAAAGTCGTAAGCGTTCATATACGACGACCAGAATATCCGCTTCTATCAAAATAGGGTTTTGTTTTGAACTCTAGGTTGGAGACAGAATGTTAAAAAGTAAACAAAATTGAACGTATGTCGGTTGACTCAGGAAGATGACATAACTGAGGAAATTTAATGACAAATGTTCTTACAATCATTAGTGAATGAGGTAATTAATATATTATATAAGCAGAGTTATTTAGTTCAGTTACTTACGTTCAGAGTTTAGGATGGAATACAGTCGGTTAAGTTCAGAGATTTGATTCTTCTGGGGGTGAAGAGACGAAAGGCGTGAAGTCAGGTATTTTGTCCGTCTAGCACCCTCGAATCTAATAGCGTTTCTTAGACACAAGTAAATCCTGCCACCTATCATTCTCTTGTGTTAAGATAGCCTATTGCTGAATGAAATGTTGCAGTCAGAAATAATATTTTAGCAATAGAAGCATCCGTTTTATATTTCAGAAGTGTAACCCTTTTTGGTATTGGTATTCAAGATGCTACCATGGTATCACGTGTGTGCATGTGTGTGTGTGTGTGTGTGTGTGTGTGTGTGTTGTGTATGCCTGAAAGAGAGAAGGTACAAGAATGTATGTGTGTGTTTAGGATCTGTTCCGAGGATTCTGGCATGGAGCAGCTGACCTCAAATACTAGTGTCAACAGTGAGAGTCGCTTAACTTGGGTCAAAAACATTTGTTTTGAAAAATAAAACAGATAAAGATGGAATATTGGTTTCTTTTTATGGAATTGTCGGTTTTCAGAAACCACCTGTGCCAATTTTAAACAATCATAGATATTTGATGAATCATATTTCAAAAAAATGATTTTTCCCCCCCAAATTCTTCTTCTATTCCAAATTATACATCAAGTAAATCATGTTAAAAATGTGCGACAGTTTAACAGTTATAATATAGTCTCAATATATATATATAAATATATATATATATATATATATATATATACAAGTGAGATGTCCAACAGTAATCAAAGGCGACCTGAAGGTTCTCTTCTAAATAGCTACTACCTCGAGAAGAAGGTAAAATGCAACTCGTTTCCCTCTATTGCACAACAACCCCTTGAATCATACCTTATAATTCTGAGTGTTAACGAAGGATATATCAAGTACTATTTTTTGCATCTTTGGTATGAGTAAAACTTGTACTGAACCCCGGTCTCCAGGACCAAGGGTGAACACTGTAACTACTATACCAATGGGCTGGTATATATATATATATATATATATATATATATATATATATATAGTGCAGTTAAATGGAGACTCAAACTCGGTTAAGCCGTCATAATAAGTTTATTTCGGCGGAGAACATTGTTGGTATATTCTCCGTCTCATCGGATGACTCTTTTACATGCTCTGTATTGTCCCAGATATATATATATATATATATATATATATATATATATATATATATATATCAGTGGTTACTCTAGCCTATTTTTGCTACTCGTCCCCCCACTCCGCCCTCTGTCAACTTGAGTTCCCAACCCGTGGTCCGTGGACCCAAAGTAAGTCATCATAGTTGCTATTGCGTGATTCTCCATTGTATAGCACAGATTGACTAACGTACCTTGCATGGTGGTTTTTTGTAAACAATCAAGATACTATATAATTTGTAGTCTTGTTAATACAGTAGATAAGATAATTTTTTTCCTTTCAAAAGTATAAAAGAAAAGAGAAAATGTTCATTACTATAACGAGAAAAATATGATTATTAGAATGATGACAATATACACAGACATAGCTAGTAGTTTCAATTTCGCTTAAAATAAAGATTATTTGTTGAAAATGTATTCAAATAAACAAATTTTAGTTACAGAATGTAATATATGCAACATTCATTAAAGAAATAGAGATCTGTAAGTGAAAAAACGAATTAAAACACGCCGTTTAACCAACATTTACCATAGCGATGATGATGACGTCGGCGACGGCTATAATCTGCTACCGCCCTCTTTCTCTCTCTCTCTCTCTCGGTCCCTCTCCCTCTTCCCAAGACAGTTGTCAGCAGTCACATTGTGCTAATTTTTTTGAGCACGGTATTCTGACTTGTTTTTTCTATTGGTTACAGCCAAAAGCGAGATTTCGCTAACATTATTGTTATTATAAGGGTCTAGTGCTTGGCACGGATTACGCGTGTTCAACATTATAGCCGATTTTATGTGATGTTCAATGGATCTGACGGTGGCCGGACAAAGATCATCCGTTCAAAATAGCATCGTTATATTATTCCCAGATATATTTATGAACTTTTGGCTAATTAGTTATCGAAACTTGAATAGATACGTAATTTAATTGAGATCAGACTAAGTATGTTTGCTTGAAATTAATGGATGATTTTTAATCCATTTTGAATAACATTGACCGAGTTATTGGTCGTGCCGGGCACGAGTAGCACTAATCCTATCTCCGCCCCTGATATATATATATATATATATATATATATATATATATATATATA
>OY757932.1:18484177-18636677 GCA_963585895.1 Sepioteuthis lessoniana | reverse complement strand
AAGAAAGAAAGATGGTTTGGTTTGGTTTGGTTTCTTTGTTTAATGACATATCAACCGAAGAAAGAAAGAAGGAAAGAAAGAAAGAAATGGGGATAAAAGAAAGAAAGAAAGAAAGAAATGATGTTTGAAGAAAGAGAGCGTAAATATGAAGTGAAAAAAAATTTAAAGTGGAGAAGTTAAAATGATTAAAAGAAAAAAATTAAAGAAACAACGAATAAAATATTTGTCAAAAAGAAACCAAGAAAGAAAGAAAGAAAGAAAGAATCGACAAAGGAAACAGTATCTCGAAAAAAGAGAGAAAGACGAAGAAAAAAGTTAGAAAAAAAAAGAAGAAAAATGTGTAAACGGAAACTTGAACTTTTCTTTACTTGTTATATATTGACCGTCGACTGAGCCGTCAATCAAGATATGCTCCGGTGTAAATAAGCCGAAGAAAAGCGGAAGCAGGTGGACGTAGAAAATAATATAAGCAGCTGCCCGAGCGGGTGGAGTTCAGTTGAGACAAGAATGCCAGCGTGAGAACCAGCTTGCTTTACGGCCCTCAGTGACCCAATGTTGAACAACTCTGCCAAGATGAGCAAGAAGTGCTGCTATAATCAAGAGAAGAACTTGTTTCAATATAGCAGTCTGTCCCTGTCTCCACCCATCTCTCACACACAAAAATCACCCTTTCGAGAATAAAGAGTTTGAGTTATATTTTGTGAAGAAGTGTATTAGTTCGTTACTGAAGTCGTTCATTAACGGTTGATTATATTTCCGCAATTACAAGGAGCACACAATAAGTTTCCAGACTTTTTTCGTATGGACTCTTTTATTGATAGTACATACATGAAACTCTAGTCCCCTTCGATTTAATCTCCTCCGGCTGCAATGCACTTGTTGTGCCGTTCCAACAACTTCTGGAAAGCCCCATCGAAGTCTCTTGTGTGAGCATGTCAATGACCTTCGTCACAGCCTCTTTCATCGCCTCAATTGTCTCATAACAACAGCCTCTAAGTTTTTCCTTGAGCTTAGGGAATAAGCAAAAGTCATAGGGAGCAAGGTCTGGACTATAGGGAGGGTAGGGAACTGTGTTTGGTTTGGTTTGGTTTGGTTTCTTTGTTTAATGGCATATCAACCTTTGTAGGTTATTTAATGCCAAAACCATTCTCCTAGAAGAACAGTTGTGGTACTATTCAACCCATAGCTGGGAGGATAAGGGGGTTCATACCTTTCACAAGGGTATTTGCCCGAAAGTGAACGTGATATCGTGACTGGAGTACGAACTCGCGTACTACGATTCCGCAGTCCATCGCTTTAACCATAACACCACGAAGACACCCCCAGGAACTGTGTTGGTGCCCATCTTTGTCAAATAGTCTGTGACAAGGATGGAGTTGTGGATTGGTACATTGGTGGAAAAGCCACTGGCCTCTTCCGATTGAATCTCTTCCTGAACTCCCTTAAAACCTTAACATAGTATTCCTTGTTGACTGTCTGTCAAGTGGGAACCTAATGCATCATAAGATGAATAGCAATAACATACTGAATTTTCAAGAGTCTACGACAACTTTAAACACCTGTGCAAAAAAAATTCTGGAAACTTATTGAAGGCACCTCGTATTTGTATATGTATTCGTGCAGATGTACTATGGGTATACAACATACTGACAAAACGCGTTTTTGGCAAATCTCTTGCTTTTAAGAAAAATTCATTAACTTTTACAGACGTTTGTCTTTTTTGTTTTTCATTTGTTGTTTTCTGGTGGGTGGGGAATGTATTTCTTTTGTCTTTATTTTTTGAGTTTGAATTTTGTTTAACGGCATATCAACCCCTGTGGGTCATTTAATGCCAATCTTTATTTTTTATTTTTTACTACACATTTTTTCAAACCCTCCAGTATTTAAAAAAAATTATGTGGTTTTTCTATTTTCTTCAGCTTCTTCTTTTCTTTAAACACTTTTTCTTTCTTTCTTTCTTTCTTTCCTACGGCAATCTTTTGTAGATTATTAAAATTTACTAAATTTGTTTCTAAAAATAAGAACCACGTGACTCCAAACGACGAGTTCATCACACACACAGACGCTCAAACTCACTAATTAGTTTTCTAGAACAACCTGATAAATATTTTAACGCAATGTGCCCTCAAATAGTGAAACGGAATTTAACCCCGAAGTCAAACACCTGCGGAGGTAATGATTGAAGTATCAAGAGATTTTGAACCAAAGTATAAACTGAATGAAATAGGAAAACTAACTATTTTAAAACACGTTCATGCGCTAATTGATTGAAGAAAATCAGAAGACCTATTAGCGAACAATGTATAATCGACAAGAAATTATAAAATCCTGATCTCTTTACTTCAGAAGAAAATTATTTTTACTATTAGAATAGAGAGCAGTTATACTTTTTCAATGACGATAACATACAATATAAATTTAACATAATGAATTTGCAACAGCAATGCATTGAAAATCAGGAAGAAAGAGATCGCTATACATAAGATATAACTGTAAATATTGATTATATAAATAACGGCAAATATATGTACTATGTAAATACATTGTCAATAATATTAATGTAGAAATTCATTGAAAATCAGGAAGAAATACGTTCATTATATATATTTACAAAGGTGAGACCTTCCGTTGTATAATGGTTAGCAAGCTAGTTTTGCTGGTCATTGTAAATGAGATGGATTCTCCCTGGGCACCCCTTAATATTGGACCTGAGTAACATCTAAACTTATTAAATAATTATATTGATAATGGTGAGGATATAATATTAGTAGCCAATTCGGCTGGGGTCGTAGAATACACCAACTGCATCCTTGCAGAGGGGTAAGACCCTCACCAATGAGTGTTCTGAATTTGACTGATGGTGAGACTCTGGTCATGCTGGAGATTTGGGGATTGTGGAGTCGCAATTCATTGCCATTGTTCCTATGTCCACTCTGCCCTTGAGGGTAACATATGAAAGGGTCCTATCTATGGGTCAAATAGAAGAGTTTGACCATTTAAACTGTGCAAACATACGACTTATTTTAAATCGAATTGTTAAAATTAGAACTTTTTGATCCTTTAACTGAGTGTGAACAAATGACTGATGTTGGATTGAATTGTAACTGATACAGAACAATACTTGGAATAATTCAACTGTGTGTAAATAAAACTATTACTGTGGAACACTTGAAACCGTTTACCTGTATGCAAAGTAGAAATATTGGCATTAAAAAGCGATACCGGGAATCATGTGACTGCGTGTAAAGAGTGTTAGAATAATAACAGTTAAATAGCAATACTTGAAACCACTTCACATCATATGTAAAACCTCTTAACTGTGGGTTATCAAATGAGCTCTGACTCGTTTAAAGATGTTATCTACAAACTATGCGTTTATAAATAATTTGTATGAAGCGGTTTTGGCAGTAAATAAACCACAAGGGAAGATATGCCATAAAACACAACGAAACCAACATATTTATTCCTACTATAAAGATATCATTGGAGGAGCCTGTGGTGTAATGGTTATCGTCGTAGGAAATGGACACGGCGACACGAGTTCAAATCCTGGACGAAACTGATTGCATTTCACATAGCACTAATACCTTTGGGAAAGGTATGAATCCAATTATTTTCCCTCCAGCTATGGGTAAATAGTAGGGCACACTAGGTTCTTCAGCCTTGGTGAGGCTACTAGTCTAGGAGAAGGAAAACTCTGAATTCAAACCTGTTAAACTCCACTTAAAAATTGACCTTGTGTCATATCCTGCCCGAGCGAAGGGGTTGGTAAATATGATATGATAAAGATATCATTGCTAATTATCTTTATATAGTAAAGTTGGTGACCTTAGTTGAGGGTGCCCCGAAGGTTCCCTTTTCAATAGCAACTAAACCGACGTGTATGGAATGGAACTATTCCATTCCCTAGATTGCTCCATTTTACTCTTGATACGTACCTTATAATACTGAGTGCTAAGCAAGCCGGCATCAAGTACCATTTTTTAAGTTTTTTGTATGACTTGACTTGGGATTGAACCCTGGTCTCCTGCACCATTGGCGAACACTCTAGAAAGCTTTTGTTGCAATTCTTTTTTATATATTTTTATATAACTTCACTCTTTCTTCGTCTATTTGTTAGATTTTTTCGTCGTTTCTGATTTTCATTTGTGGTTTTTTTTCTTAAATCTCTTTCTCTGCCGCTTTTTCTTCTTTCTTTTTTAATTTTTTTCATTTCTTTCAATCATTCGTCTTCTTTTTCAAATTCTTTTTCATTTTTTCATTCTTTTTCTTCTGTCACTTTAATTTTTCTTCGCCATTTATTTTTCGTTTTTCTTCGTTTCTTCTTCCTCTTTATTTAAATTTTTTCTCTTTCATTTTTTACTCTTCTCGGTTTTTTTTCATTCGTATTTTCGCCCTTTTCTGGCTTTTTTTATCAGTTCATTCTTTCATTCTTTTTCTTTTTCTTCTTCATTTCGTTTTCGTTAATGTTCTTTATTTATCAAGTATATTTCTTTTTCGTTTCTTCTTCTTCTTCTTCTTCTTCTTCTTCTTCTTCTTCTTCTTCTTCTTCTTCATTTTAATTTTTCTCTATCATTTTTTACTCTTCCCTGTTATTTTTCATTCTTATTTTCCATTTTTCTTCCATGTAAGTTCGTTTTATTTTTCTTTGTTTTTTCAATCATTTTTTTTTCTTCTTCAAATGTGTTTTTCTTACTTTTGTCTCCATTCGCTTTTTTTCTCGCTTTTTTTTTTATCAGTTCATTCTTTCGTTCTTTTTCTTTTTCTTTTTCTTCTTCATTTCGTTTTCGTTAATGTTCTTTATTTATTAAGTCTAGTTCTTTTTCGTTTCTTTTTCATTCTTTTTCTCTTCTTCTTCTTCTTCTTCTTCTTCTTCTTCTTCTTATTATTATTATTATTATTATTATTATTATTCGGTTTTATCCTTTTTCTTCATTTCTTTTCCTTTTATTTCCTATAATTTTTCTGCTCGACTTTTTATTCTTCAATTCTCCGCTTCTCACCGATCTCTTTTTTTGCAACTTCTCCTTTCTTTTCTCTTTCAAATTCCCTCTTCCACCTCCCCTCTTCTCCTCCCTCTGCTCCTGCTTCCTTGCCTCCTTCCCGAACGTCACATTATATTTACCTCGTGTTTTATACGCTTCCATTAATGGAAATATTGTTCGCGTTTGGCACGTAGACCAACAAATTATTTCAGGCCACTCTTGGCTTCTGTAACACAGTAGATAATAGCTATTGATGCACTACAAATATGCCTTTCAACAATACACAGCAATCATCATAATTATATCGATGATAAGACTGGTTACAAATTAAGATAACCATAGCGCAAAAGAAAAAAAAAGGAGTCTGCAAATAGAAAATAAGAAAAAAAGATCGTATGAAAAGCAAAATGCTAGAAAATTGTCTGAGATTTAGTATCGTTATTAGTCCAATCACTTTTTGTTAGAATATATATATATATATATATATATATATATATATATATATATATATATATATATATATACTTTCTTTTCGGAACTAATATAAGAAATCAATGACAATTCATAAAGCTCAATACAGGAGATATGACATCGATTGGATCTGTATGAAGGTAAATATCGTAGGAAGCACAACTAGTAATTACTACGTGGTTGATACAGTTATCAAGGTATTTTTAAAAGAATTAAAAAAATGACACTCGGGAAAGTGTGAATAAAACCTCTTTTTAAGTCTAGATACAAATTCAGAAATAATTTGCTTTAAATAATCCGATTTTTTCGTACGACCATGAAGGTATCACAGCAAAAAAAAAAAAAAAAAAAAAACGAAAACGATACAATGTATCGAGAGTTCTGCAAACGCATTCGCACTAAAAGAATCCTACAGAGAAAATTGATGAAATCCTTCATCGGTAAGTAAATTAGCTCAGTAACTTGGTTTGCTTATTTTATTTAATGGCAAATCAACCTTTGTGAATGTTTAAAGCCGGATCCCATATATATATACATATATATATATATATATGTGTGTGTGTGTGTGTGTGTGTGTGTGTGTGTGTGTGTGTGTGTGTGTGTGTGTGTGTGTATGTGTGTGTGTGTGTGTGTGTGTGTGTGTATTTCTTTAAAGAAAAAACCAAAGACCGGTTAATTTAGGATTATAAATTTATTTCCATCCTGTTTTTCAGTTTCTAGTGTGAACCAAAAACACGAAGAAAAATATAACAGGACTTCTTCAGATGCAATGGATAAATAAAACAGAATAGGCACTTGGTGTGGGGGGGGGAGAAAGAAATATTGCTCTGTAAAAAATTACATTGAGCTCTCCACGAGGAAAATTTAAATGTTCAGCTCTTGAATAATTTTCTTGTACTGAAGGAATTACACCCAAATCTGGTTTAGCTGGACCGAATAATACCTATATATATATATATATATATATATATATATATATATATATATATATATATATACGGAAGTTGCCGTTTATTCATCACAATACAAATAATCTCTAAGCTGATCAACTACATCCATAGATATTTATACTGCCGATCAGAGTCAACCTGGGAGTAATTGCAACGAAGATTTATATCACTGTCTCGAGAGTTCCAGAAATGTAGCCTGATAACTGGATGGAGGTCAGTGTCACACTGAAGATTTGGGAAGACTTATTATCAGGCAAAAAGAGATAAATTAAACTCGTTAGTTAATTTGACTACCTCCAACTTAAAATCAGAGTGGTCCCATCTATTTTTTAAAAAATTGTACTTTTCAAATATGTATCGTAAATTTTGATATAGTGAGTAAAGATCGAAATCTTTACCAGAAAAGGTTTAACCAGAGGTTAATATATGGATTTTAGCCTGGTTGTAAAAGTCAGATTTGTAGGGATTTTTTTTCAGGCTTAAAAAAAATTGACTTGTTTACAGCAATTTACGGTCGATCCAATATTTTCTATTAACTCTTTGAGCAGTATTTGATAATGTCTCGTCAAAAAAAAAAAAACGCGTTGGACTTTTCAGTCTATTGATTATTTTTTTTAAGCAACATTTTAGAAGTATAGAAAAAAGAAAGCTTTTTGTGCAAAGTCGAAAAATCTTTACTTCTCAAACTCTAACAACCGCTTAGTATACTGACAGTAAATTCCTCACAAAAAATGATTGCACTGTAGATGACACTAAACTGCATCTGATAGTGAGGCTCCTATTCTGATGATCTGGAAAGGGTTAAGTACTTCTTAATTGCCATTACTCCAATGTACCCTAAGGTCACATTGTAATATAATTGCAGAGGGATTTTTTTTCATGTTATCATTTTTCGTTTTATATATCTTGCTTTTCGGTTTAGTTAGGTTGAGAACCTTTCGGCTTAGTGCATGGGTTAGTTAGGTGCACACATTGAGTGCAGGTGCGCAGGGCGGATGTGATAATATGTCACAATAAAAACCCCAGATAGGAAATGTGACCGGGAATGTGAATGTCGTCATGCCCGGAAGCGCTGAGGATTTTGGAATTTGAAAAAAAAAGAGTTGATATTTAAACTCCGAACGAGGTAGTTGAGATTCGAGTCTAGAGGAAGGTAGTCGATTTTTGGGGTCTACGAAATTTGCCGCACATGGTGGGGTCAGGTGAAAAAGTCAGCATCGTAAGAAATTGTGTCTCTCTCTCCTCGTGTCGAAAAACCTTAAACTCAAAAGTTTCGTACCTGAACCAATTTTGTGTTTTTCGGATTCCTCTATACGCGTATGAACATTAAGAACATTCTGTTTCTATTTCACATATTCATATCTTGGTCGTATTTTTGGACGTGGATATGTTAAAACATGAATGGGTCAAATAGATCTGTTTAAAAATGTTCGGTTACGCTAAATAGCAGTAAATTATTTGGACCAAGAAGGGTTACTTTTAGCTATAATTGTTTACTAAGGATAATTATTTTTTTACTTGAAACCAAATAAATACATGCAAACAAATAACTATTATTAAAAAGAAATAATTACTTGAAACCATATAATTATTAGATTGGAATACTTGAAACTATTCAATTATTAGTAAGATTGCAGTGGGTGGCTCGAAGGATCCTTTTTCAAGGCGTAAAGGAAAGAGCTACATTTTCCTTGAATTGCTCCATTTAACCTTGATTCGTACCTTATGATGCTGAGTGTAAAGCACGGAAACATTAAAGACCATTTTCCAGGACTTTGGTATGATTCGACGAGGAATTGAACCCGGGTCTCCCGTACAATTGCCGAATACTTTAAATATCACGCCATTACGTGAGCGTGTCAATGACCTTCGTCACAGCCTCTTTCATCTCCTCAATTGTCTCATAACGATAACCTTTGAGCTTAGGGAATAACCAAAAGTCACAGGGAGTAAGGTCTGTACTATAGGGAAGTCCTCTTGTGTGAGCGTGTCAATGACCTTCGTCACAGCCTCTTTCATCTCCTCAATTGTCTCATAACGATAACCTTTGAGCTTAGGGAATAACCAAAAGTCACAGGGAGTAAGGTCTGTACTATAGAGAAGTCCTCTTGTGTGAGCGTGTCAATGACCTTCGTCACAGCCTCTTTCATCTCCTCAATTGTCTCAAAACGATAACCTTTGAGCTTAGGGAATAACCAAAAGTCACAGGGAGTAAGGTCTGTACTATAGGGAAGTCCTCTTGTGTGAGCGTGTCAATGACCTTCGTCACAGCCTCTTTCATCTCCTCAATTGTCTCATAACGATAACCTTTGAGCTTAGGGAATAACCAAAAGTCACAGGGAGTAAGGTCTGTACTATAAGGAAGTCCTCTTGTGTGAGCGTGTCAATGACCTTCGTCACAGCCTCTTTCATCTCCTCAATTGTCTCATAACGATAACCTTTGAGCTTAGGGAATAACCAAAAGTCACAGGGAGTAAGGTCTGTACTATAGGGAAGTCCTCTTGTGTGAGCGTGTCAATGACCTTCGTCACAGCCTCTTTCATCTCCTCAATTGTCTCATAACGATAACCTTTGAGCTTAGGGAATAACCAAAAGTCACAGGGAGCAAGGTATGGACAATATGGAGGCTGAGGAACTGTGTTGATGCTCGTCTTGGCCAAATAGTCTATGACAAAAATGGAGTTGTGGACTGGTGTATTGTCCTGATTAAAATGCCACTGACCCGATTTGAAGAGTGCTGGCCTCTTCCCTAGGAATCTCTTGCTGAACTCCCTTAAAACCTCAACATAGTAACCCTAACCCTGACCCTAACCCTTTGACCCATCAACTCTGGTGTATTGACTTCCTTACTTCTCCCACACCTCTCATCATTCCTCACAGACTCCCTGCCTTCCTTGAACCTCTTATGCCACTCAAACACTGATGCTCGATTCATGCAAGATGCTCCAAAAGCAGTCTGAAGTATTCTATACGTTTCTGTGACATTTTTCCCAAGTTTAAAACAGAATTTTATTGCATATCGTTCTTTTAAAGTATCAGATTACATTTTTGAAATTCACCAGCTGTAACAATTAGGCTTTAGTCAGGTATATTCCAATTGCTGCTGTAGCTGTTCATTTGAACCTGAAATCATAAAAATTTGTCAGCCATCTCATAACATATATAGCGATAACATACTGAATTTTCAAGAGTCCACGACAAATTTAAATGCATATACGAATAATGTCTGGAAACTTATCGTCTGTACCTCGTATCAAGCACCATTTGGAATGTCTTTGCCATAACGGGACCTGGGATTGAATAATAACGTAATCATGTAATTTTTCGAACTAATAATCTTGGAAAAGGTATGAACCTCCTTATCCTCCACATACGGGTTAAATATTACCCCGGCTGTTATTTTACAAAGATATCTTTAGTTTTAAATAACCTAAGAAGGTTGATATGCCATTTAACAAAGCGGTTGAGCTGTTATATAGGATTAACCTAATGGTTATTGTCGTAGTAGATGTAATCAGCAATCAAGTTCAAATCCTGAAAGTGGTAGTGAACATTTCATTTCAAACGAATGCATATAGTAAAGACTTGAATCTAAATATTATCGCTCCGCTATGGTACAGTTTTAAAGTAAATTTGGCGACCGTAGTCGGGGTGACCCGAAGACTCCCTTTTGGATAGCTACTACATCAAGGTGTACAGGAGAGCGCTACTCCTTTCTCTGGATTGCTTAACTTTACTCTTGATTCGTACCTTATAATGCTGAGTTTTAAGCAAGAGAGAATCAATGAATATTTTTAGAGTCTTTGGTATGACTCAACTGGAGATTGAACTCAAGTCTCCTACTCTAACCGTCATGCCAATACCGGCTCATTAGTCTAGTGGGTAGAGTGTATACAAATGGCCCGGGATACCTGAGTTCAATCCCAGGTCGCGTCATACTAAAGACATTTAAGATGGTACTTAATACCTTCTTGTTTAACACTCGGCAATATAAGGTACGTATTAAGGGTAAAGTGGAGAAATCCAGGGAAAGGAGTAGCCCCCCACCTACATATCGGTGTTGTAGCTATTGAAAAACGAGCCCTCTGATCACCCTCGACTACGGCCGCCATCTTTACTTTACTTATGGTACAGTAATATGTTAGGAACATCAAAACAACAACAGTCAGATTGTCGCATGGTTTCAAGTTCTCCTATATAGTGCAAACAATAGACATCCAGTTTTATGGTTTCAAGTATTTCATATTTTTAAACTGATCTTTATAACCAATGAATGTATACACCTCTGTCAGCGTTCTTCTGGTTCTGCGTGGACCTCTGATTAATGGCAACAAATAAATTACTCCAAACTCTCCAAACTATATATATATATATATATATATATGTTCATACACACACACACATATATATACATACATATATATATATGATAGAGTTATATATATATATATATATATATATATATATATATATATATATATATATATATCTGTTTATGTAGCTGTTTTGTTACTTGAGCGAGGTGTGGGGATGTTTCTCGGTTCACTCACCCCAGATCCCTTAATAGCATTAAATTATAAATAAACTCAAACCCTGAATAGTAGGGGGTGTCTTTTTTGATAATTTGTTTGAAATGATTTCATGGCACCGACTTCATTTCCTTTTCCTCATATATATATATATATATGTATATATATGTGTGTGTGTGTGTGTGTGTGTGTGTGTGTGTGTGTGTGTGTGTGTGTGTGTGTGTGTGTGTGTGTATTCTTTTTTTTTAAGTAGAAATTTAGAAATTGTATTCCATTTCCATAATAAATCTCTTTCGCTTCTTCAAGCTCGTCATTCTTTGGATATTCACTGCTCTTATTTACTTATATACATATATATATATATATAGAGAGAGAAAGTACCATATCTTCTTCATATCTTGAATGCTTCGACTTCCTTTCCTTTGATGAATCAGACAATTTTCCATTTTAAGTTATGTGAGAACAGCAAGCCCAACCATAAAAGAATGAATCAATGAAAAAATTCCGATAGTTTCGTCTTTAGTTGTCTAAACAAGAACACACTCCAGATTATAGATATACGCTCTTTATGTTCTTCCTTTTTTTACCTCTCTCTTTTTCTCATAATTACGAATCAGATTCTACGGAATAAAAACAACAAAGAAAACGAAAAAGCATGCCACCATTACGCACACTAATGACCTTCCACTTAATGTCATTTAAACAATGAGATTTCTTTGCGTTATTAAGTGACCTTTGTTTGGTGCGCACTGATTTGGGTTTCAACCTTTAGCAAAGAAAGGCGAATCAAAAAGCAGAGGAAGAAAAAAAAATACGTAAAATTCTTAATTAAATAAACATATAAATATATACTGTAAAACGGCGAAATTTTCATTGAATTATGTCTGTTTTTGTGCGACAGACATAAGTTGAAGAATATGTTTTATTTATTTATTCTCACACACGTCACCGTTGCACATTGGTTGATTGACTAATTGATTGTAAAGGCATATCAACCCGTCGAGGAATATCTAATGTGAAGATCTTTGGGAATCGCATTCATAGTACGTAGATATTTACAATTATGTAGTTCTTTTAAAAGCTGTTCTTTCGAACGCAGTTGTATGGTATCGAAACACTACTGCATAGTTTGGAACGAGCAGCCTCAGGCATTGGCCTCCATGTCAATGCACACAAAACTGAATATATGTGCTTTGATCAAACAGGCGACATTTCAACACTAGAGGGAACCTCTCTGAAACTGGTAGACAAATTCACCTACCTAGGAAGCAGTGTCTCATCAACCGAAAAAGACATCGACACGCGGCTAACGAAGGCATGGACAGCTATCGATAAGCTATCGATCAAATGGAAGTCAGACCTGATCGATAAAATGAAACGCAGTTTCTTCCAGGCAGCGGTCGTGTCGATACTGCTGTATGGATGCACTACTTGGACGCTAACTAAACGGCTGGAGAAGAAGCTAGACAACAATTACACATGAATGTTGAGAGCAATATTGAACAAGTCATGGCGGCAACACCCCACATGGCACCAACTATATGGCCACCTGCCTCCCATCACGAAAACTATCTAAGTTAGACGAACCAGACACGCAGGACACTGCTAGAGAAACAGAGACGATCTCATAAGTGAATTACTCGTATGGACCCCCACATATGGCCGAGCAAAAGCAGGACGACCAGCTCGAACATACATACAGCAGCTATGTGAGGATACGGGATGTAGCCCTGAAGACCTGCCAGAAGCGATGAACGATTGGGAGTAGTGGCGAGAGAGGGTCAGGGATATTCGTCCTGGCGGCACGACATGATGATGATGATGAATTCCATATTAAACAAATTATTTTTTACACAGTTATATATAGCACAGTCTTCTCTTTGGGGATCTAAATATAAAGAATAAACAGTTCGATTTAGATTGGTTCTTTAATCGATTTAGTTGTCATGTGACCTTGTTTGTAAATAGTAACACCAGGTAAAGTATATATATACACCACTGCACAAACAGGATTCAACACATGGTCAATTTTTAAAGAGAATTAAAGGTTCAAATTCACAGTTTTTCTTCTCTTAGACCGATTTGTGTACGAAGGCGAAAGAACCCAATCTGTCCTACTATTTGTTCGTTGCTGGATAAAGAATTGTCGAGTTCGTACCTTTCCCAAGGGTATTAGCATTATGTGAAATACAAACAGCCTCGTCTTGGATTTGGACCTGAGCATTTGTGTCATTTCCTACAACGGCGACTATTACACCACGAACACCTCAGCAGCAGCAGCAGCAGCAGGAGGTAACATAAGTAATCTGAGGGAGGTGCCTGTGGTGTAATTGTTATCGGCGACACGAGTTCAAATCCTGGACGAGACTGCATTTCACATAGCACTAATACCCTTGGGAAAGGTATGAATCCAATTATTCTCCCTCCAGCTATGGGTAAATAGTAGGGCAGACTAGGTTCTACAGCCTTGGTGAGTCAACACGCCTAGGAAAAGGAAAACTCTGAATTCAAACCTGTTAGACTTCGCTTAAAAATTGACCTTGTGTCATATCCTGCCCGAGCGGAGGGGTTGGTAAATATGGTAAGCAATCTGAGATTTGTTTGCGAGAATGAATATTTAGAACAAATTAATAAGCATCTTACAAAAAAATATTTAGAACTAATAAATAAATATCTTACAAAAAATATTTAGAACTAATAAATAAATATCTTACAAAAAATATTTAGAACTAATAAATAAATATCTTACAAAAAATATTTAGAACTAATAAATAAATATCTTACAAAAAATATTTAGAACTAATAAATAAATATCTTACAAAAAATATTTAGAACTAATAAATAAATATCTTACAAAAAATATTTAGAACTAATAAATAAATATCTTACAAAAATATTTAGAACTAATAAATAAATATCTTACAAAAAATCTTTAGAACAAATAGATTAATATCTTTAAAAAATTACAACGAATAAAGAAACATCTTTTAAAAAAAGCATTTAGAATTATACACAACGACTAATGAGCTCTTTTTCATGTAAAAAGTTTCATCCCAGAAATTTCATGGAATAGATAAATCTACTGTTTAAAACCATATTGAATTTTTCAGATTAAAATGTAAATTTCAATATCATCTTACATAGATATAACGGTTACTTTCGTGGTAAATTTGATCTGGGAACCAAGTTCAAATTCCGAATGAAACTGTGTTTTGCTTCACACTAATACCTAACGGAGGGAATAAGGAGGATCATACCTTTCAAAGGCAATGAATCTGAAAATTAACTTGATAACGAGGCAGGGATGTACTCGTTTTTTTTGTTTGTTTTTTTGGAGGTGGTACCCCCAACTTTGGATCAATAGTAAGTCAAACTTTCTTTAGCCTTGGTTTGGCATGAATTTTAGAAAGAAAACCCTGAATTTAAAAAATCTTAACACCGAACAAAATTGACCTTATATCACACCCTGATCATAGTGGAAGGATTTGCTAAATATATTTATGTAGAGAAAAAATGATAACAAGGCAATCCAAGTAGAAGGAGAGATTTATTGAGAAGTAAAGTCGACACCATAGCGTTTCGGTTCTACTGAACCATCATCAGGGCCATGAGAGGTGATATTAGCGATATATTTATATTTGCCTTAAGACGAAATATGATTTGTATTCAACATCTTCTCTTGCCAGATACCAACTTAGTATAAGTCCCTACAATTTATTTTTGAAGCATTTGCCATTATAATTGCAGACATTCTTTTGAAAAATTTTACGCCCAAATTTATTGTACAGTGAATCATGTCAATCTCGAAACAAAACATGGATACTTTTAATGGAGAATCGGGCTGCATGAGACACGACTCTTCATCAGGAGGGCCGCATTACTTAAAAATGTTCATAGCAATTTTATGTAAGTAACAAAAATATTTACTACAATACAATATAAGTTTATGTATCTGTCTTCTAAATTTTTTCTCGTCCTCTTATTTCAAATCAAAATTTTTCTCTTGGGTAAAAATATCTATATCCTTATGCAGGCCATTTAGAAAGGTCTGTTTTTTTTTCATCTTTTAAATCTATCTATCTATCTATCTATCTATCTCGGGTTGTTCCTTGTCTATCTTATCTATCTATCTATCTATCCATGAAAAAACAAGTGTATGGCTACTTATCTCCCATCTCAACAATCATCCAAGTAAGATAAACAAGACATGTGTGTAAACAAGACGAACCAGTGCTGGCTGATTAACCAGAACTTATTTACATTAGCTCTGTGCGGACACAGAAGGGCCTAAAAGAAGCGATGGATGATAGGGATGGATGGAGAGAGAGATTCAAGGAAATCCATGCAAGCACTGTTATATGATGATGATTAAAAATAGGCATATTGTTTGTTTTAAGTAGATAACTGAAACATAAATTTTAAAGGAATGTTTGCAAATGGTCCGGTGGACCTGAGTTCAATTCCAGTTCGAGTCATATCAAAGAATCAAGAAATGGTATACGATGCCTTCATGCTTAACACAGCTTTACAAGATACGGATCAAGGGTAAGTGGAGCAATCCAGGGAAAAGAGTAGCACCTTTCCCTAGAGCTCAGTGTTGAAGCTATTGAAAAGAGAGCCTTCGGGTCGCCTTCGACTATGGTCGTGTAACGTGATATGGTAGGCCCACGTTATAAAGAGATCGAGAGTCCAATTTTTGGGGAAGCAGAGAGAGAAGAAAAAATAAGAGGAAGAAAAAGCAGACAGTGAGTCTCCGGACGCAGCAAGTGTCTGCTGACAGATTTAGGCTAAAGCACAGGTCGTGCGTCAGCTGGTCACAGGTGTATCTCAACGGAAATTAAAAATGACGAGAAAAAAAAAACAGAGATCCCAAATCTTGTACGCAGTGTAAAACCAGCGGAAGCGAATATGTTCCTCCCTCCACAACCAGGGTGGAAGTAAGGGACGACTCAGTTTTGAAAGTTTCTCAACTGGCGGACACAAAGAGGTAAAGACATGAGTGAAAACTAGCCAGTACAATGTGAAGATAGACGAGATTTGCGGCCCCCATGTTGGAGTGGGCTCCGTAAAGAGTTCTCACACCAGACACGAACGTATGAAGACCAAAGCAGTGACTAAGCACATTAGAACAACAAGAAAGTAGAGAAAGAAAATTCAAGGTCTGTGTCTTCTCCCTCTTTCACTTCATCACATGTTGTTCTCTTTGTTCAGCTAACGCGGGTGACTTAGTTTTCATATGCGGTTTCTTTCTAACAACGACAGCTTAAAAAGAGCAGTAGCAAATATTCTTTTATGTTCGTGTACAAAAACAGAGTTTCCTGTGTTCGTAAACTTTTCTCATATTGAAGTCTCAACAGGGTCTCACTGCTACTTAAGACGTAGCGACACACATATAGCCGTTTAAACACGAGGTAGTACAAATGGTTATGCGTAGACGTGGTAGTAAAACATTGTACCGTTATGGTATAGTCGGCCAACTGACTTAACTTACTCAAACCATATGATTGGTTTGGCTTGGCTTCTTTGCTTTATGCCATAACAACCTTCTTGGGTGATTTAATTTCCTAATTCATCCTTGCAGAAGAGCAGTTGTGTTATTTATTTAATTCCTAACGGAGGGAATAAGGAGGATCATACCTTTCAAAGGCAATGAATCTGAAAATTAACTTGATAACGAGACATGAGTTTGATCTCACTTACGAAGATGATACAGTTCAGTATATTAACCACAACACCATGGTGACAACATCCTATACAGCTGTATAAGTTAACAGCCTCTCTGTCCGGCTTAAAATATACTGACTGTATATTCTGCCGAGAGGGTATGAGTGTGTGTGTGTGTGTGTGTGTTATAGAACACAGAGACTCACATACAAAGCAATTAGCAATTTTGCTCCAAACAACTTATTTGCAAAGTTGAATATGCAGTTTGCAATCCTAATTGAGCGAGGAATTCAAGGTGTTTATTATTAAAAGGGCAGGGCGCAATATTCAATGTAAGCTTGAAACAGTCCCCAGAGGCATGGACAGAGGGGTGGGGTTGAACGAACTGGAAAATATGAAAAAGAATCAACACCATCCAGATAACAGAATTGTTTAGAACGGCCAGGAATACTCGAAGGAGACCAGGAGAGCTGTGGAGACTTACTGTTATTCAGACTCCAGTGATATACGACTAGTCAATGCTGCTGTGAAAAATACGCTAACAGTGAAATAATAACAATAATGCCAGAGCACTAAGAAACCTGTGGAACATGAGGATGACGGTGATACCAACTGTGTTGTATAGCCGCGATACAACTATACGTATACATATACATGTGGAAACATAATCAGCAATAATGACGAACGAGCACACTTCTTTAGAAAAATATACCACTCACACTTTATTCTAGAAAGGGTTGCGAAAGGGTTGTGTGTGAGAGGTGAGTTGGAGACTGAACAGATTGCAACTTATTGACCCCCAAGTTCCTCTCTCTTTAGCAGCACTTCTTTCTCATTCTGCTGGGCTGCTCAATCGGGGGTCCTGAGGGCCCAAGCCCTACACTGGGAGCTGGTTCTCACTACCTCGAACTACTACAAAATGACTCCAACTAACTCGAACTGTCTGTGGCACCAGGCTATATCATTGTTTGACACGCACCTGCTTTTTGAGGGCGTCGCATCTCCACCGAATTCAACCCGTCCACATGTCAAGGTGATATCTTGACCGGATACACCTGTTTCTCGATTGACGGCTGGGTCAATCTGTTACAATTGTAATTGACGCGTTCAGAAAGAGAACTGGATGAGTTGGAAATCGGAGGACAGGTCGAGACCATCCTGATTATAGCATTGCTGAGATCGACAATTGTTGTATAGTGGCTCGTACCACGTGGCTTCCGGTATTGCGGAAGTATAAAAGACGCCGGGTCTTTTGGAGAACCAAAATCAGAAAGAGAAGCAGAGAGATAGCTTTGAAGGACGTCGGTCGGTAGTAAGAGCAACTTCGGACGTAACACCAACAACGCGAGACTTCTAATACTAGTCGGACTGTACCACTTGAGTTAATAAATGATTAACTCTATTTCACAGTGATCACTGTGTATCTTTTCCTTGCCACGATACAATAACAATATTACTGAGAAGAGTCTTGGAAAGTTTAGAAGACTTGTATCACTCAAAATCTAGCGGGAGACTATAGGGTGACGCAGGTTGAAAAAACTCAAAAGAATTAAAATGGTAATATTAATTATAAATTGTGGACTTTGCTGTCCTGGCTTCATGCAGAGTCAAATTAAAAGAAAGTGAAAAGAAGGATAAGTACCTTGACCTTATTAGAGAACTGAAAAAACTGTGGAACATGAAAGTGACGTTTATGCCAATTCTAATTGGTTCACTTGGTACTGTCATCAAAGAATTAAGAAAGGGACTGGAGAACTTGGAAATAAAAGGTTAATTGACACTAAAGCTATTGCATTATTGAGATCGGCCAGAATACTGAGAAGAGTCCTGGAGACTCGATGAGACTTGCTGTCACTCAGACTCCAGTGAAAGACCGTCAGCGTTAGCTGATGTGAAAAACCCTCAAGGAGTAATAATAAGTAAGTAAGTAAAGTTGGCGACCGTTGTCGAGGGCGACCAGAAGGCTCCTTTATCAATAGCTACTACACTGAGTTGTGGGGGAGGGCGCTACTCCTTTCATTGCTCCACTTTAGCCTTGATCTTTATCTTATAATTCTGAGTGTTAAGCAAGGAGGTACAAGTACCATTTTTAAAGTCTTTGGTATGACACCACCTGGGATTGAATCCAGGTCTCCCAGACCATTTGGCGAACACTACCCATTAGACCAATGAGCTGGAGTTATAATAGCTACAGAAATCTCACATGAATAACTTGGATAAGGCTAAGAAAGAGAAACGTTGAGAAAGAAACTGAATCTCTTCATATAGCAGCACAAGCCAACGCCATTAAAACTAACAATATCAAATCAGGAATAGAGAAGACGAAACAAATGCAGATATAGATTATGTGGTGATAAAGATGAAACGATCGATCACATGATAAGCGAATGCAGTAAATTAGCACAAAGAAAGTATAAGACTTGACACGACTGACTGGGGAAGGTGATGCACTGGGAATTGTGCAAAAAGTTTAAATTAGAGTGTGCGAAAAAATGGTACTTGTAAAGCCCAGAATCCATCCTGAAAAATGAGACGCAAAATGTTATCTGTGATTCAGAGATACAAACAGATTATATAATTACGGTCAGATGGCCAGACTTGGAGTTAGTTAACAAAAAAAAAAAAAAAGAAAGAAAACAGAAAATTGAGGATTTGGGGCGTTCCAGCTGACCACAGAGTAATACTGAAAAAAGGGGCAAAGAGAGATAAATACCTAGAGCTTACTAGAGAACTGAAAAAGCAGTGGAACATGAAAATGACGGTGATACCAACTGTAATTGGGGCATCCGGCTCGGTCACAAAAGGACTGGAACAGGAATAGATGGTCTTGGAAATAAGAGTACGAATGAAGACCATACAAATTACAACATTACTGAGATCGGCCAGAATAGTGAGAAAAGCTCTAGTGACTCGAGGAGGTTAGCTGTCACTCAGAATCGAATGGAAAACCATCAGTTGACGCTGGTGTGAAGAACTCTCAAATGATGATAATAATAATAATAGGGAGGGAATTTGACATAGAATAATACGCTTTGCTAGTAATGAAAAGCTGCAAATGACACACGGCAGACAGAATGGAAATTCCAAATCAAGACAAGATTAGAACGCTCGCAGAAAAGGAAACATGCAAATACTTGAGCATCTTGGAGGCTGACGCCATTAAACAAGAGGAGATGAAAGAAAAAAATTAGAAAAAAATATATCAGAAGAGCCAGAAAACTCCCCGAGACAAAACAAAGGAGCAGAAACCATATCAAAGGAATAAATACCTGAGCTATACCCTTGTTAGATATTCGGGACCCTTTTACAAATGGACCAAAGAACAAGAAAACTAAAGAACATGCATAAGGCATTACATCCCAGAGATGATGTTGACACACTATATGCATCAAGAAAGGAGGGAGGAGGAGGACATGCCAGCACTGAAGACAGCGATGACACTCGACAACAATATAGAAAAGCAAGAAGTAGGACTGATTACAGCCACCAGAAACGATACTGAAAAAAAACAACAAAAAACAGAAATACAATAACTAGAAAACAAAAATGAGAAGAAAAACAACATTTCACACCGGAAAACCTGGACGTGGATAAGAAAAGGAAACCTTAAGAGAGAATAGCAGCACAAAACAACGCCATAAGAACCAATCATATCAAAGCGAGAACAGACAAGACACAAAAAAATAGCAAATGTACGTTAAATAATGATTGAGACGAAACAATCAGTCACATTATAAGCGAATGCAATAAACTAACACAGAAAAAGTATAACACTAGATATGACTGGGTGGGCAAGGTGATCCACTGGGAGATGTGCAAGAAATTTAAATTTGACCATACCAACAAATGGTATATGCACAACCCAACATCTGTCCTAGAAAATGACACACATAAACTCTTATAGGACTTTGACATACAGACGGATCACCTAATATTGGCCAGAAGACCAGACCTTATAAAAAAAGAATAACTTTCAAAATAGTGGACTTTGCTGTTCCGGCAGACCACTGAAAAAAACTAAAAGAAAATGAAAAGAAGGATAAGTACCTCGACCTTGTAAGGTATAACATATTGACCTCCGACCTGGCCAAGCTGTCAAATAAGAAATGCACCTGTGTAAAAAACAGGTGCATCCGGTCGAAGATATCAGGGGATAATCTTGACTGTTGACGGGTTGAGTTGGGTGCAGATGCGACGCTCACTGAAGCAGGTGGGTGTCAAAATATTATATAATCCGGTGCGACAGGAAGTCAGTGTGTTGGAGATCAGAGTTTGGAGTCAGTTGTTGCAGTTCGAGGAGTGAGAACCAGGTACCAGCAGAGGCTGGGCCCTCAGGGCCCCCGGTTGAGCAACCCAGGAGAACGAGAAAGAAGTTCTTTTATAGCCAGAAGAGCTAGGGGTCAATATGTTGCAGTTTTATTCAATCTCCAACTCACCTCTCACACAATAACCCTTTCGTAACTCTTTCGTACCATTTCGAATAAAGTGTGAAAGTGTATTTTTCTAAAGAACTGTGTTTCGTTCGTCATACTTGTGTTGACTTTGTTTCTGCATGCATATGTGTATGTTACAAAGGGAACTGAAAAAAACTATAGAACATGAAAGTGACAATTATACCAATCGTAACTTGTACTTTTGGTGACTGTATATTGTGCTGCTGGTAAAATAAATTCACGGGGGACACAAAAAGGTAGATAGAAAAAAATATACGTTCAAGTCACAGAAACAAGATACAACTGAAGTAGGTTAGACAGTAATTAGCTGAGAGTTCAGGTGAGTAGCGACTATTGTCCACTACGCAAGTGCGTTCACGTGATATTGTCACGTGGGTTTTGGATCAACTTTGGTGAACTGCAGTCAACGCTCCGTTGACGTGTATTTATGGAGAATGGTGACACCATTATGTAGGGAGTATAACACTGTACCAAAAGCACCAGTTATTAAAGAGACTGGAAGACTTGGAAATTAGAGGACGAGTAGAGACCATCCAAACTACTACATTATTGAGGACGGCCAGAATCCTGAGAAGAGTCCCGGAGACTTGAGTAAACTTGCTGTCCCTCAAACTCTAGTGAAAGACCACCAGCTAAAAATGATGTGAAAAACTTTCCAGGGGTAAAATAATAATAAAAAGAAGGCGTCACAAAAACGTCAATTCAATCAAGATAACTCCTGTTATTTTGATATAATTTTACGGACATAGATCACCGATCCTCACACACATATACACAGACAGACAGACACGTACACACACACACACACACACATATATATATATATATATATATACAGAATCAACTCATTAATATGATAATGATTTATTACTGAGACAAGAAACTAAAAAAAAAGATTGTATGTCCTGGAAGCTGATATAATAACAATTAAAAAAATATTGATTTGATGTTTCTAGCTCAGATGATGCGTTTTTACAAGACGTATTCCAGATGACCGCCATTGCATTTGTCTCAGTAATAAACCATTATCATATTCATGGGTGGTATCTATTTTGAGACAGTTTTCACTGATTTTTGTATCTGAATATGTAGTTAGGCGAAATATTTTTCCTCTCTTTATTAGTTGTTATAGTATAATATTTTCAAAAGAACGTGGCATTATTATTAATAGAGTTATTAGCAGTCATATGAACTAATAAGGCCATCACTATAAGACAGAGACTTTTATTTTTAAAAACTAGTGATATGTGACGGTTGATATTATTGATAGCCCCATTTAGATATTATAGCAAACTAACCAAGATAGATAGATAGATAGATAGATAAAAACAGAATGAGATAGATAGATACATAGATATAAACAGAATGAGATAGATAGATAGATAGATAGATAGATAGATAGAAACTGTCTGAGATAGATAGGAACAGTTTTAGATAGATAGATACATAGAAACTGTCTGAGATAGATAGGAACAGTTTGAGATAGATAGATAGATATAAACAGAATGAGATAGATAGATAGATAGATAGATAGATAGATAGATAGATAGATAGATAGATATAAACAGAATGAGATAGATAGATAGATAGATGTGACGGTTGATATTATTGATAGCCCCCATCACTTTTGTGCAATTATTTAGATAGTGTTACGTTCCGCTCTCTGGTCAAACAAACGACAACACAGAATTTATATATAACAATATATATTCATTTTCTCGACGGACGCTTGTGTGAAGTAGGAGCAGTCAGGAGAGGAATTAGAATCGTTTGTCTATGAGGCTTCAATTCTTCGATGTAAGTAGACGATGGCCGAGACAACGCACATAGAGTGACGACGAGGTCAGCTTCGTCGGCAGCGGGATCCTTTTCACTGCCTTCTGTTCAATTCGTCGGTCTTATATTACCTTCAAACTCCCACGCGGAGATATGGACACGCCTCCACGCCCCCACAATTTCTTCCGATATCTGGCGATCGGGATGTATCACTTCCGCTATCTTTGGAATGGCCTGTGTGATCGTCATCGAGCCGAAATAACTATCATGCAGTTCATATGTCACTGTCTTCCGGTGCATGACTTTTTTTACGGCACAGTGAGAATTTTTACCTTGTCTCATATTGTGAGCCAAGCTGTATTTTACATTATAGCAAACTAACCAATAGATAGATAGATTGATATAAACAGAATGAGATAGATAGATAGATAGATAGAGAGAGATAAATTTGGGCAATTTGATTAATGGCACGTCAACGTTCGTGCGATACATAGATATGAGGGACTGCAATAGATAGACACATACATACGCACATACATACTCACATACATACATACATATGAACAGACTGAAATAGATAGATAGATCGATAGATAGATAGATATGGATTGGCAATAGATATATAAATGGACGGTATTTATTACATCTGTTAAGTCTTATATATATTTATATATATATTATAACAGTCTATAGTTGTCACGATCTCAGTTGGTGGGTTTGTGGTAGACCAGATGCAGTATAACTCCATACGCACATACCATCATAGATTACAATAACGTATACATAATATAACTTTAACACAACATAGACAACTAATACAAATTATTACAACGCACATATTACAATTTAACACAAAACATATTCCAACATATCAATACTAGTATTGCATAATACACCATAGTATATAACATATATACCATGTCTGTTACCACCATGATATTCCCACCTCACCTTTATACTTATGTTTTAAATCCAGCATCCATTTTGCCTATTATACTTACATGACAAATCAAGAACTAATTTTCTTCATGATTCAATTTTGATGATAAATTTGCCCAATAGTTAAAATCCTCACTACACACAATAAAAGACATTTATTCGGCCAAATCTCTAACCGTCCCTCGATTTCTGCCAACTTCGCTACACATTGCTACACATATAGTCATGAGACAACCTCAAGTCTGCCACACGGTGAGTGTATCATCATACACACACATACTAGCAATGACATATACGACCACACATCAAGGAGGTGCCCGTGGTGTAATGGTTATCGTCGAAGGAAATGGACACGCTGACACGAGTTCAAATCCTGGACGAGACTGATTGCATTTCACACAGCACTAATACCCTTGGGAAAGGTATGAATCCAAATATTCTCCCTCCAGCTATGGGTAAATAGTAGGGCATACTAGGTTCTTCAGCCTTGATGAAGCAACCAGTCTAGGAGAAGGAAAACTCTGAATTCAAACATGTTAAACTCCACTTAAAAAATTGACCTTATGTCATATCCTGTCCGGGTGGAGGGGTTGGGTAAATATGATATACGACCACACACAATAGGAAAATATAATGTATATATATATATATATAAATAGACACACACACACACATACACTCACACAAAAGAATTATACGTAATTCTTTCAACTGAATTTTTTCGATTTTTTTTATTTCTTTAAAATATTTTTTTTTTCTGCCTGATGATTGTCGTATAAAGACGACATGAAACCAATAGCTGCAGATAAGCATCCATGCTATTAAATATTCAAAAAAACAAATATATTTCTATTATATATATATATATATATATATATATATATATTGAGAAATAGATAGATAGATAGATAGATAGATAGATATAAACTGGTTATAGATATATGGATAGACTAAAAAGAAATTTATTAAAGAGACAGATAGATGAAGAGTGTAAGGGAGAAAAAGATTGCTTTCTTGTTCAGATATATGTAGATAATCTTACGAGTAATATTGCACCGCTATTGGCATTTTCTTAATTAAATAAGGTGCACTTGACTCTAAATGCAAAAAAAAAAAAAAAAGAAAAAAACGCAGTGGCGACTCCTATCTCCACTCGCCAAAACCCGCCTCTCCTGGAAGGCCGAACTGCAGTCAGCTCCATCGCTGAATAATGGATGAGTAAGAAATCCGGCCTGAAAAACGTCTAGCCGCCAGGCAAATTTATTATTTCCAGTTTTCGGCTGAATACCGGTCTTTCCAATCAGGGAGCCGAGGCCGCTGGGAAGAGTCTAAAGAAGAGCCATCCACATGATTCTGATCGTTAGGAATATGGAACTTGACGTCACATCCGGTCCGGTAGTACCACTGGCATTCTATTTATCAAGTCCTGAGTCAATTTTCCAGAATTTTCAGGTTAGTTCCTAGAGCTGAGAAGCTTTCTTAACAATAAGATATACTTTTTGATTACTAATAGATATTGTGGCTAACTCCCATCAGCACCTGGATATTTAGGAAGATGAGGTTAGTATTACACAAGGCCAGTACGTGGGCGTTGGTAAAAAGAAAACTGCCTTTATTATATTTCTGACAAGTTTTCACACCAGTGTTAGTTAATAGTTTTATACAGTAGTCTGAGTCAGAGCAAACTTTTTCAACTCTCCAGGACTCTTCTCAGTATTCTAGCCTATCTTAACTATGCTGTAGTCTAGATGTTCTTGATTACTCCTCCGATTTCCAACTCTTCTAGCCCCCTTTCCAGGACTTTAAGAACTGTTCCAAGTGTGCCAGTTACAATTGGCATCACCGTTACTCTCAAGTTCTACTACTATCTTAGTTCTCTGTTAAGGTCCTAGTACTTTCTTACCTGTTTGCTTTCTTTTATTTTTGAATCCGTCGTCTGCCGGAACGTCAAATCCATTATTATTATTATTATCATTATTAGAGCTTTTCACATCAGCGTTAGCTGATGGTTTTTCACTGGAGTTTGAGTGACAGCAAGTTTCCTCAAGTCTCCAGGACTCTTCTCAGTATTCTGGCCGTTCTCAATAATGTCCGCCAACTTCCAAGTCCTCCACGCCCTTTAGTAATCCTTTAGTTACTGTTCAAAACGCACCAATCACAATTGGTATAATTGTCACCTGCATGTTCCACAGTTTTATCAATTCCCTAGCAAGGTTGAGGTATTTATCCTTCTTTTTACATTCTTTCAGTTTTATTGTGGTCAGCCTGGGCAGCAAAGTCGACAATTTTGCAAATTGTCTTTTTTTTGTTGATTATTATTGTTAAGTCTGGTTTTCTGGCCGAGATGAGGTGATCCGTGTGTATGTCAACGTCCTATAGGAGTTTATATGTGTCATTTTCTAGGACAGGTGTTGATTATTATTATTATTATTATTGCTGTTTTAACGAACCTGTGAGTATGTCCCAATGGTTATCGCCATTATTGATAAATTTGACGAGCTAAGTTCGAATCATAGACAAGGTTATTTGTTGACTTTATACAAATACGTAGAGTAAGACATGATTCAATCAATATAATTCAGTTCTCAGCTGGGAGTAAATACCAAGGTAGACTATATTATCTAACTTTGTTAAGGTAACCAGACAAGAAAGAAAACTGACGGATGTCTTTGAACGGCATGTCAACCTCTCCAGTGTCATTTAAAGCCTACATGTTAGCGAATCACGCTCATTGTTAATTCATATTGATATATATTGTTTATCTGTTTATTAAAAGTTTTTTTTTTGTTGGTTTGCACTCAGTCCTGTCGAATACAAATAATTTTTATACAAATTTCAACCACAGATAGGTCACTAACATGTACTACCGCTCCGGGTCAGAGTAAACCTTAGAATAACTGCAACGAAAGACTACTTCATACTTACCAAAACAAAAGATTAACCCTCAGATGCAATGTTATATTATAATGGGCACATTCCCTTTGCGAAGGGATTTTACTACCCCCCTTGTTATAAAGTCAGTGTGTACTAAGTCCCACGAGCAAGTTACATAAAAACTCTGAATTCAAGCTGGTTTTAAAATTCAGGTTATTCCTTTCTATAGTTACCATGTAACCTAGTAAAACCTATCATGTTACTTCGAGAGGAGATGGGCGCCGCTAAATATCCGTCTTATTGCCCAAAGGATGTAAAGGAGAATTACTTTATATGACGATTTCAAATTGTGTCGATACGAGGATGAGGACGTGGAAAAAAGCTATTTACATGATCCGTCGAGAGGTTGATGACGCAGAATTTATTCTTATTTTTCAGGTTAGCAAACCTGATTGAAAATCGCCTGATTAATTCGGACCTCAAAGACATGTAAGAATATTCAAACCAATTTTGATTTTTAGAATTCACTTTCAACTGATTTAACTTGCATTCTTTAAATGTGTCACAAAATTGGACACACAAGACTCAGTTCTGTGGCAAAAATCAAGACAATGCGGCGGACACATTTAACAAGTTAACGCAGGGTTTAAGAGATAAAGTTCTGTTCACTACGCAGGTTTTTTGTCAGTTCCGAAACTGAAGAAAACAAGATCAACTTTAATTAATTATTTTTCAATCAGAGTTGCTCATCAAAAGAAAAAAAAAATGAATAAACCTTCTCAAAAAAGGTTCCTGCTTCCCCGCACAAAAAAAATTGATTGCAATACTCCTGCCCCCAGAATCTCTCAAGTTTAGAATTTTGATATAAATCCAGTTGATAAGCGAAGTATAACTTGTTTCAATTCAGAATTTTCCTTCTCTTAGATCGGTTGCCATACCAAGGTTAAAGAATTCAGAGTGTCCAGATATTTAGTCCAAGAAGAAAGTAAATTGTTCGACCTTAGACGAGGGCGACCCGAAAGCTCCCTTTTTCAATAGCTACAACAGTGTGGTGTAGGAGAGGGCACTACATCTTTCCCGGAATTGCTCCACTTACCCTTGTTCTGTAATTTATCATACTGAATATTAATCAAGGAGGTATCTTTTATGAGTCTTTGGTATGAGTCGACCTGCGACTGAAACTAGGTTTCCAAAACCACTGGCGATCACTAACTTTTATGTCAGCCTGTGTGGAAAATAACTTGATTCCAATGGATTTCTACGCTTTATAAAATTCGAAAAGCCTCATTCAGGTTTTGAACTCGGATTGCCAGATTCATTAATTCCGACCATAACCTTTACACCTCAAGTGACGGTACTTGCTGAAAATTTGCACAACCATACAAATTTCTTTTGTAAGAATTCATATTGGAACCGTTATTGTTTACATGCAAATAAACTTCGGGTCAAAGTACATAATAAGATGAATAAACATGGTCAGTTCATTGGTTGGTCCATTGGTTTTCTGTTTGTTAGTACTTGTTGAGTTGTTTGATGCCGAAGTCAGTCATTTTATTTGGTTTCAAGTGACAGTTCCCATTTTATAATTTTCATTTGTTAGCATAATTGCGGTTGAAATATTCCTCGCCATTCCAAAAATATTTCACACAGTTCATAGTTTCAAGTATTCATATCTAATACTAATAATTTGCAGACATATGTTTTCAAG
The DNA here is from genome assembly GCA_963585895.1 of Sepioteuthis lessoniana. Classification (NCBI taxonomy): domain Eukaryota; kingdom Metazoa; phylum Mollusca; class Cephalopoda; order Myopsida; family Loliginidae; genus Sepioteuthis; species Sepioteuthis lessoniana. The sequence continues at coordinate 18,608,327 of OY757932.1, read as the reverse complement.
TATTTCTTTTTACTCACTGTTACATTGTTTCAAAAAACCTGTTGTTAAATGGTTGCAAGTATTCTTATGTAATACTAACAATTTGCTGACATTTATAAGTTTTCAACTATTCCTATCGAATACGAATAATCAGCAGCCAAATATATAGTTTCAGGTATTTCAATCTAATACTAATATTTGTGGAGACATTTTCACACTAAATAGTAGTTGGGGGTGTCTTCGTGGTGTAATGGTTACAGCGATAGACTGCGGAATCGTAGTAAGCGAGTTCGTACTCCAGTCGCGCTATTACGTTCACTTTCGGACAAATACCCTTGGGAAAGGTATGAACCCCCTTATCCGCCCAGCTATGGGTTAAATAGTACCACTACTGTTCTTCTAGGAGAATAGCTTTGGCATTAAATAACCAACAAAGGTTGATATGCCATTAAACAAAGAAACCAAACCTAAATAGTAGTTCTCTGAAACTAGTGGAGAAGTTCACCTACCAAAGAAGCAGTGTCTCATCAACCGAGACTGACATCAACACGTGACTAGCAAAGGCATGGACAGCTAACGATAGTCAATCGGTCATATGGAACTCAGACCTGACCGATAAAATAAAACACATTCTTTAAAAGCAGCGGTTGTATCGATACTTCTATATGGATGCACTACATGGACGCTAACTAAACGTATGGAGAAAAAGCTTGACGGCAATTACACAAGAATGCTGAGAACAATATTGAAAAAGTCCTTGAGGCAGCACTCGACAAAGCAGCAACTGTACAGTCACCTGCAACCCATCACAAAAACTATACAAGTTAGACGAACCAGACACGTGGGACACTGCTGGAGAAGTAAGGATGAACTCATAAGCGACATACTCCTGTGGACCCCTTTATATGGACGAGCAAAGGTAGGACGACCAGCTAGAACCTATATACAACAGCTCTAAGTCGATACGGGATGTAGCTTTGAAGACCTACCGGGAATGATGGACGATAGAGACGGGTGGCAAGAGAGGATCAGGGAAAACCATGCTGGCGGCGTGATATAATGATGATGATGAATTATGCCTTATATTATACCAGTAATTTTCAGAAATATCTCTTTTAACCATTCTTGTATGCCCAACAGATATTCCCACTCCAACGTACAGAGTATGAAACTGGAAGTAATGGCAACGATGCACTGACTTTTCACATCTCTGAGCAACAAAACTGGAGCTCCCTCACATGCTGTATTTAAGTGTCCTACCGGAGACATCTTTTTTGTTTGAAGGAAACTTACCATCTTAAAGATATTCTTGTGTACCATACACATAATACGGATACGTGAAACATACATAGAATGTTCATAACATATATACGTATAACATAGGAATCCCGAAACACGAAAAACACGTAACGACTTCTTAGTTCAGGTACGAAACCTTTTATTACCTTTGAGTTAAAGGTTTTGACATAAGGAAGAGAAATGCACAATCTTTCGATGATGACTTTTCCATCTGCCCCCCCCCATTTCGTGCGGCGCCCGTACCGTGCAAATTCGTCTGGTCTCAGCGAGCCCCGAAAGTCGACCCTTCTCGTTCGGTCTCCAGCTCTCAACTCAACAGACTTTTTTCAAATCCCCCAAATCCTCCGCGCACGTTTCCGGTGCATGACGTCATTCACATCCACTGGTCAACCTTTCTATCGGATTTTTATTTTGACATCTGTGAACGACACATCCTCCCCGCAAGCGCGTCAACACCTGTTCTCAAGTTTGCACCTAACTAACCCATTTGCTGAGCCGAAAGGTTCTCAGCCTAACTAAACCCAAAGGCAAGATCTATAAAACGAAATCCCTCGGCCATTATGTTACACTAGGCCAAAGAACAGTGCTAAATAAAAGAGTAGTTGTATTTATTTTTGGAGTGATAAAGAATAATTTCAAAAAGAAAATTAGAAATTGTACTCAGAGATTTTGGGTTTGTTGGGTAGGAGTGATAGGTTATGACCCGGGAATCATTTAAGAGTTGGGCTGAGTCAGTGTAATTTCAATCTTGTGATCTGAAAGTCCTAGAATATGGAAAAATTGTTTAATATTTAATCAGTTGGCTCCAAGTCGTTGAAAACGTGTGTGTGTGTACATTTTTCAATCAATGAACCGATTCCTAAAAATTGTGGGGCTTTATGTATAAGAAAAGATGTTACAGCTAAGAAGAAATAAAAACAAGCGTGCACATAAAAACTATTAAGTTTTTTTTCGTTCTGACAAAAGATGTCTCGTTACAAAGTAACATGCAAACCCTAACGAAAGAAAATATTTAAGCCATTGGACATGAATTGCGGGTCAAGGTGATCGCCACCATTGTTCGAAGAATGTAGCCAATGCCTCTTTAACAACAGGAGAGCTTTACTTTCAGAGCTTTACAAATAGTCAGTGTATGTCAAATCTCTACCAGTCTTACTTCTATGTATTTACTAGTGTGAGTCAAAAGGAGGTGCCCGTGGTGTAATCGTTATCGCCGTAGGAAATGAACACGGCGATACGAGTTCAAATCATGGACGAGACTGATTACATTTCACATAGCACTAATACCCTTGGGAAAGGTAGGAATCCAATAATTCTCCCTCCAGCTATGGGTAAATAGTAGGACAGACTAGGTTCTTCAGCCATGGTTAGGCAACTAGTCTAGGAGAAGGAAAACTCTGAATACAAACCTGTTAAACTCCGCTTAAAAATTGACCTTGTGTCATATCCTGCCCGAGCGGATGTGTTGGGTAAATAGTACTAGTGTGAGTCAAAAGTTTTCCAATATTTTAGTCTCATGATTCGCACAATTCGGCAGCAGCAGATACTTTTGTCAGTGTGGTGAAGGTAACGAACGTCACCGTGAAATGCCGAGCTCGCCTGATACTCTCAGTATGCTACTTAGCAGATTTGTCTTCATGGCTTTGAGGAATGTTTCTTATTCTATATATCTTAATAAAGGCCTAACGGACATTGCCTGATCGGTAAGATTCTTGCTAACCAAGAGAAATTTCTTGAACCATTCGGCTACTCTATTGTGATCAACTGTGTCTTCACCTTTCACACAACAAAAGATTTTGGTTACTTCAGAGGCCTTACGGCGCGGTTCGAACTTGCAAAACTTATATTCCCGAATTAGATGAGAGTGCACGTTCATCTGTCTGGCATTCAAATCCCACAACGAGTAAAACAATGCACAACGCACCGATCACCACAGTACTTCTAGCCACAACGAGTATTGACAATGGCTTGGAATGATTCGGTGATGCGATATACGTGCCTCGACCTAGCACGAACCAAAACATTCCAAAACATTAACTCACCAGAGTATACATATATATATATATATATATATATATACTTAAACAGATATGTTTACGTGTTATATGCAGTACATTACAATTCTCTATATCTTCTCAGTATTTTTCAGCCCCCAAGGATATCCAGAGAACGAATCCTTTATATCTTATGATATTACTGTCCTCGCTGACTCGATAAATACAAGCCAGCATCTTTAAAGACCAGAGGAGAAAATGAGTAATGAAAGAACGAATGCAACGTGTCATATCTCGAGGTAAAATATCAAACGAACATCGTGTTGAGAAAGGAAGAATGCAAAACCAATTGTGTAGCCGATTCCCTTCTGTATTGCAATACGATTCAAATGGAGTTCTTGGACGCCATTCTAACCCGGCATCTTTCTTGTCTTCTGATTTTGTAAGAATAGTCATCGAGATTGGTCAATAAAGTAGCCAGGCAGATGTGTTTAAGATTATTTTCAGGATAGCAACCCAATGTTATCACGTGAGGAATCATTCATTTGATAATTGCGTATCAAAAAAAAAATATAAAAATACAATACAAAATTGGGTATCAAACTTCTGGAAAATTCTATGGAAATGTTTGAGAATTTAGTTTAGTGGTTTAATGGCACATAAACCTTCCTGGGTTATTTAATGACAAAGCTATCTTTCTAGAAAAACGACCGTGATACTCTTTTAACCATGGCTGGGAGGATAAGGGTTCATGCCTTCTCCCAAGGGTCCAAAAGTAAACGTAATAACACGACTGGAGATCGAACTCGCTTACTAAAATTCCACAGTTATACGTTTTAAATATCACGAGGACGGACACCTCCATTTGAGAATTTAAGAAATTTCGATGAAGATTAATCTCTACCACTGATAAGAAAAGTGCACCTCTGGTGGTGTAATGGTGTGCAAGCTCGACAAGCAAACCTACACGAGTGAGTTCGAGTCTCATTGGGTGCCCTTTTCATTTGGCCTTGTGCTCCATCTAAGCAAAAAAGCTGAGTAAATTACCACAGATAAGAAAAGATATTGTTTGAAAGCGTTTTTGCGATACTCAAAATTTGGATTGCTTGGTTGGCTGTTTAGGTTTTATGACATATTTGTGGGTTATCTAACACCAAGTCCATTTTTATACAAATAGTTCTATTTCAAACAATTCAGTTTAGCATGAGTACACAGTTTAATTGTCAAAAATATTTCTATTTCAAGCTATTCAGTTTAGTCAAACAATTATAATTCTATCAATTCAGTTTAGTATAAGTATAGATTTTCTCCATCCACAGTTAAATGTCAAAACAGTTCTAAATTAACAATTCACTTTAGCATTAGTATAGTTTCAACGTTAAAAACGTTTCTATTTCAATCAATTCAGGTTAGCATGAGTTCACAATTTAACTGTCAAAAATATTTCAAATTAAGGCTATTCAGTTAAGTCAAACAGTTCTAACTAAAACGATTCAATTTAGTATAAGTATAAATTTTGCTTACACAGAGTTAAATGTCAAAACAGTTCTTTTTCGAACAATTCAGTTTAGCATAAGTACAGTTCCACTTCTAAAAAATCAGTATAGCATAAGTACGCAGTTTAAATGTAAGTACACCGTTTAATTCTCAAAAACATTTCTATTTCAAGCTATTCATTTTAGCATAAGTATGCAGTTTAATTATATTTAACCCAGAGATAGGGCCCTATCAGGCGATGCCACCCCGGCTCAGAGTGGACCAGGGACATTTGGATTGTTATTTATCTCTCTGTTATAAGTTCAGTGACTGACACTTTGTTCTATGCCGGCAGAAGGAAGAAAAAACAAGAACACTTCTAAAAAAAATAATCTCTTTTGTTTATTAAAAAAGGTAGGAAATTAGTTGGCAAAATTGTTGCGCGAAAAGAGAGTCAGAATAGACATGTAACCACTTAACACCCTATTTTTTTCTAATAGTTATCTATTTGGCCAGATTCTCTGGTCTTCTTTCAGGGATTTCTTCGGGTCATCTTGGGTTTATTCTGGTCTCTGTATCCAAGTCTGTTCTTTAAAAAATGAACATCGAGAGTTTGTTTGATTTTCGACTTCTTTATTCGCCCAGATTTCCAAGTCAACTGAACATCTGAAGAAATAACCATTTTAAACGTCTGTTCGTTACGGCGCCTAGACTAATCTTAATAATTCTGCCTAATAGACCTGTTTTCACGACTGAACTATCTTACTCAGTCTTTCATTTTGAAACAGGAACCACAACCACAGTATTTGACCTATCAGACAACCTGCACGGTTAAACACATTCTTATAGAATGCAGAGCTTTCGCTGTTATCAGAAAGCGATTTTTCAAAGTAAATAGCTTAATCGATCTGTTCGAGAACGTCAAAATAAATGACATTCTGTCCTTCTTGAGAGAGAAAGAGTTGTACCAAAAAATATGACGACTTAAAACTGGTTAATCTTGTGTAAACATATGGAATCCAGCTAAAAGAAAATTTTACCGATCAAAGTATTCGTTTAGAAATCTTTGGTTGAATATGTATATACGAGGTGCATACGATAAGTTTCGAGACATTTTTGTATGGGCACTTTTATTGATAGTACACACATGAAACTCTAGTCCCCTTCGAAGTAATCTCCTCCGACTGCAATGCACTTGTTGTATCGTTCTAACAACTTCTGGAAGGCCCCATGGAAGTCCTCTTGTGTGAGCGTGTCAATGGCCTTCGTTACAGCCTCTTTCACCTCCTCATTTGTCTCATAACGACAGCCTCTGAGCTTAGGCAATGGCCGAAAGTCACAGGGACCAAGGTCTGGACTATAGGGAGGATGAGGGACTGCCTTGATGCCCATCTTGGTCAAGTAGTCTGTGACAAGGATGGAGTTGTCGACTGGTGCATTGTCCTGGTGGAAATGCCACTGACCCGATTTGAAGAGCGCTGTCCTCTTCCGACAGAATCTCTTCCTGAACTCCCTTAAAACCTCAACATAGTAACCCTAACCCTAACCCTTTGTCCAATAAACTGTGGTGTTCTGACTTCCTTACTCCTCCCACACCTCTCATCATCCCTCACAGACTCCCTGCCTTCCTTGTATCTCTTATGCCACTCAAAAACTGATGCTCGATTCATGCAAGATGCTCCAAAAGCAGCCTGAAGTATTCCACACGTTTCTGTGACATGTTTTCCAAGTTTGAGGTGTTCTCACGTCCAGATTGCATTTTTGAAATTCACCAGCTGCGACAATCGGGCTTTAGTAGGGTGCATTCCAATTCCTGCTGTAGCTGTTAATTTAAACCTGATATCATAAAAATTGATCAACCATCTCATAAGATATATAGTAATATCATACTGAATTTTCAAGAGTATACGACAAAAATAAATGCCTGTACAAAAAAAGTCTGGAAACCTATTAACTGCACCAAGTATATAGTATCAAATAAACATCAAAGGTTGATGCACCATAAAACTAAAATAAGTAACCACCTTACTTCTGCTACAACTGCAAATTGTGGAATCATCGTCTTTAGATGCATCCAAAAAATATGCTTGTAAAATTGAAAATATATTGATATATCGAAAAGCAACTACGACAACAACAATATTAGTAATAGCTTAACCAGGCAGAGAGTATTTAGTTCTGTCTGTAAAACAAACTTTCGAATAAAGAAAGAGTATTTTCATACATCCTAATGCAACAAGCACCAATAATAATCTTATTTTGGCACAGATTATAAACCTGACAGTGACCGTAAGTACGTCACCACTGACATCACAATTCCTCTAGACTTTTATTTTTTATGATTATAATTTTTTTAAAATTTAAATTCAATTTTTAAGGAAATAGTTAATATTACTTATTCTACAGGCCTTCCCCACACGAGTACGAGTCAACTGTACTTTTTAGACTACCAAAGAACGTTTTACAGCGTAAACACGAGGGATAATATGCATATTGATCTGAGAAAGTTGATTTTGATAAATGTTTGCTGAATATTATTGATTTTTAATTGTTTGCTTTTATTTTAATAAATATTTGCCAATACCTCGTTGACAAATCTTAAAAGAAATAATCGTAAATTTATTTTCAGTTAATTTAGTTTAGTAGTTAAACCATTCAAATTTAGCAATCAACACCCGAAGTAAGTCAAGACTGTTCAGAAAAAAAGATGAACATAACAATTAATTTTTAAATGTTATTGATTTCTATCTTTTTAATTAATACTTTTTTTTGCTATTGTCCTGTATAAAAATTGATATTTTTTAAATATTTACACACACAGACGAAATAAAAAATGAAGACAGACTCACTTAAAAATAATTAATTAATCTAACAATGTAAAATAGTGTTCAATAATAATGCAGAAGTATTTTCTTTTAGAAGGAGTACAGTTCTTTTTTTATTGATAAAACTAATATTTATTCTCTCTCTCTCTATCTCTCTCTCTCTCTCTCTCTCTCTCTCTCTGTACCATAGCCAGATACGGATAAGCGAAATGGACATATGATGTCCATATATATATATATATATATATATATATATACATAGAACATAGGATCTCGAAACACGAAAAACACTTACGACTTCTTAGTTCAGGTACGAAACTTTTTATTACCTTTAAGTTTAAAGGTTCTTCGACATAAGGAGAGAGATACACATTCTTTCTATTCTGGCTTTTTCATCCACCCCGCCCATCTCGTGCGACACCTGCCCAAGGCCTCGGGCCTGGCTTCGGCGAGCAAGCGAGAGTTAACCCTTCTCGTGCAGTGTCCAGTTCTCAACTCAACTGACTTTTTCAAAATCCCCACAATCCTCCGCACACGCGCTTCCGGTGCATGACGTCATTCACATCCACTGGTCAACCTTTAAATCGGATTTTTATTTTGACATCTATGAACGACACATCCTCCCCGCGCGCTCATTAACACCTGCACTCAAGTTTGCACCTTGTAGAGAAGAGGAAAATCTCGTATTTTGGTTTGGCGCTCAATTTATTTCGACACTTAATTTCAACCAATCTGGATGACTAATCCTATTCAGCCCGGACCTTCATTTCTGTCCACCAAAGCTTGTAAGCCGCCAAACCTAGTCTCTTTGGCTTGGGAACGCAGACCAGAACAGACGTTCCTCTGGCCGTTCCTACTTAGCGATGCTTTTTGGCTAGACAAGCCGCCCAGTGTAGATATGTCACTGGCTCCAACACCAGCAGCAGCAACATGGACACTCACGAGGGAACCATCTAATTTATGGATTCCTTACGAGGAATCCCAGTTGAATATGAATTGGATGCATTCAGCATGCCTTCCACAGGCACCACTTCATGTCACCCCAAAAATTGGCTATGTCGATCCGAGCGTAACTCCGCTCTCGACCACATGGATATGGCGCCTACTCTCCTCCCCCCAAATACCAGACACACAAAACTACACGGTGACTCTAAACACAATCCCTCACACGTCCAGCAACACACGCTGCCATCTCATCACCTCGCTAAACAATAATACTCATTTAATCATCGCTAAAACCTAACTAACCCATTTGCTGAGCCGAAAGGCTCTCAGCCTAACTAAACCCAAAGGCATAAAACGAAAGCCCTCGGCCATTATATTATATCTCTCTCATTCACTGACACATACACATATACAGATACATAAATAATAAGGAGCTTAAAAATTAAATAGATATATAGGTAAATTAAATATATAGATAAATTAAATAGCATACGTATGTTAAACCGAATTGTTTGAATTAGAACTGTTTGACTAAATTGAAAAGCTTGAAATAGAACTGTTTTAGACAATTAAACTATGTTCTAACATTTAAACAGCTTACTTATGCTGAACTGAACTGTTTGAAATAGAACCCTTTTTGACTTTAAACATGTACTTAGACTAAACCGAATTGTTTAATCTAGAATTGTTTTGATATTTAACTGTGTGTAAACAAAATCTATACTTATACTAAATTAATTGGCAGAATTAGAACTATTTGAATAAAATGAATAGCTGGAAATAAAATGTTTTTGATAATTAAACTGTGTACTAATGCTAAACTAAATTGTGTGAAATAAAACTGATTATTTGTGTAAAATGGATATGGCATTAAATAACCTACGAAGGTTGATATGCCATAAAACCCAAACAAGCAACCAATAACCGACTAGTTCACACATAGTTGGCAAGGATTTATGAATACCTGTATTGAAGTTAAAAGCAAAGAATAATTGCGTATGTCTATGTCCATTTATAAATATATCCATTAATTAATCTAACAATTTAAAATAGTGATCAATAATACAATCGAAGTTTAAATCATTTTCTTTTAGAAGGAGTACAGTTCAATTTTGATTGATAAAACTAATATTTATTCTCTCTCTCTTTCTCTCTCTCTCACACTATCTCTCTCTCATCCCCTTACACATACACATACACATAAATAATAAGGAGTTTAAAAAGGGGTGTCCTCGTGGTGTAATGGTTAAAGCGAAGGACTGCGAAATCGTCAGTAAGGGAGTTCGTACTCCAGTCGCGCCATTACGTTCACTTTCGGACAAATACCCTTGGGAAAGGTATGAACCCCCTTATCCTCCCAGCTATGGGTTAAATAGCACGGTTACTGTTCTTCCAGGAGAATGACTTTGGCATTAAATAACCTACTAAGGTTGATATGCCATTTAACAAAGAAACCAAACCAAACTTAAGGACCTTAAAAATTAAATAGATAAATTTTAAGTAATTCCAAAAATATGTTATTCTGCATTTATTTTTAATAAAAAAAAAAAACAAACAAAAATCAAAATCTAGTTTATTTATTTATTGTATGATTAATTCAAATTCATCAATGTAAACATTATTTTCTTCAGATTAATTAAAAATATCTATTATAAAGACTTTTTCTTCAGTATTTTTTGTTATTATTTCTACAGGGGAAGTTTCCATTTTAAAAAAAAATTAGAATAAAAGCTGATGATAATTTGGAAAAAGGCCCTCCAAGAGTTGAGTAGCAAATTAATTTCTCCGAAAGTGAATTGGAAATTAAGTTTCCCTGGAGTGTTTTAAAAAGAAAAAAACAAGATCATTTTCTTTTCGTAAAGAGGCATTTTTTATATCGAAGAAAATTGTAAGTTTTGATTTTACTTTTTCATTTTCGTTTTATTTATTTGCTTTGTGTAAATCTTTATTTTTAATTAAAATTTTTTTGAGATATTCTCCGAAGTGCACATACAGGGTGACCCCACCAAAAAAACAGAACCCAGAAACATTTTTATTACTTCAAAAAATAAAGTAAAATAATTCTAATTCTTTTCCTTGTTAGACCAGGACTTGTTGGTGAATACAATGGTCCCAATTTTTCATGCACAGAATCTACTTCCTATCCGAAAAAAAAGAAAAGGCTAGAATTAAATTTATGAATTTCAGTCAAAAATATATGGGTTCTGTTTTTTGGGGGTCACCTTGTACAATACTGAATTTTCCTTTTTTTTTTTTCTCATGAAACATGCAATTTAGGGTTTTGTTTTTACTTTAGAAGTAAATAAAAAATCAATACAAATGATTATATTGTTTGGCGAGGAGCGATACATTCCAGGAACTGACACTTTTTCCTTATTTATTTATTTATTTATCTATCTATCTTTAAAGTAAATACTTTGTCCAGTCGCCAGTGGTTGTATGATACACTAACAGCATCCCCGCAGAGGGGTAAGACTCCCCTAACTGATCGTGAGGTTCCAATAATGCTGGAGCTTTGGGGAATGCGGGGTACCCCTTTCTTGCCACCGACCACTGATCCACTCTTGCTCGGAGGGGTAGCACCTGATGGGGTCCTATCAATAGGTCAAAGAAAACTGTTTGACATTTAACCCGTGTGCAAAAAAATTGAATTGTTAGAAGTAGAACTGTTTGATCATTTAACTGTGTGTAAAGAAATTACTGATGTTTAATTGAAATGCAGCTGATACTTAGCAATGCTTGCACCTATATAATCTTGTTGCCTTATGTTAAAATAAATTGTTAAAAGAGGATTTGGCATTAAATTAACAATGATATTTAACGTCGACTTTTCTTCAGAAAAAAAACTCTTCCCTTTTGGATTTTTTCTTTTTAAATTTTTCTTTATACATGTATATATCATCATCATCATCATCATCTCGCACTAGTAGCACGGATATCCCTGACCCTCTCTCGCCACTCCTCCCTATCGTTCATCGCCCTAGGTAGGTCTCCAGGACAACATCCCGTATCCTCACATAGCTGCTGAATGTACGTTCGTGCTGGTCGTCCTGCTTTTGCGAGCCATGTGTGGGGATCCATAAGAGTACATCTCTTATGAGTTCATCTCTGCTTCTCCAGCAGTGTCCTGCATGTCTTGTTCGTTTAACTTAAATAGTTTTCGTGATAGGGGGCAGGTGGCCGTACAGTTGGTGTCTTGTGGGGTGTTGCTGCCAGGACTTGTTCAGGATTGCACGCAGCATTCTTGTGTAATTGCCATCTAGCTTCTTCTCAAGCCGTTTTGTTAGAGTCCATGTAGTGCATCCATATAGCAGTATCGATGTGACCGCTGTATATATATATATATATATATATATATTAAAATATCCAGTCAGTGTCCAAGGACCGTAGGTGTGGATTACTCTTTACATAGAATATATGAGGAAAATCATATAAATCTATGAGAGTGCTCAATGTGTGGCTATTGTTAGTTCCCTATTTATTCGCTGGGGTATAACAAAATTCACATTCAGAGCGATGATGATTTAACCGAGTTTGAGTCTCGATCAAATTGTACTATATATATATATAAAGGAGTTGACATTAATTCACTTACCTAGGAAGCAGCGTCGCATCAACCAAAAAGGACATCGACACGAGGTAAACGAAGGCATGGACAGCTATCAATAGGCTATCGATTATATGGAAATCAGACCTAACCGATAAAATGAAACGCACTTTCTTCCAGGCAGCGGTCGCATCGATACTGCTATATGGATGCACTACATGGACTCTAACAAAACGGCTGGAGAAGAAGCTAGACGGCAATTGCACAAGAATGCTGCGAGCAATCTTGAACGAGTCCTGGAGGCAACACCCCACAAGACACCAACTGTACGTCCACCTGCCTCCTATCACGAAAACTATTCAAGTTAGACGAACCAGACATGCAGGACACTACTGGAGAAGCAGGGACGAACTCATAAGTGATGTACTCTTATGGACCCCTACACATGGCCGAGCAAAAGCAGGACGACCAGCACGAACATACATTCAGCAACTGTGTGAGGATACGGGATGTTGTCTAGAAGACCTGCCCGAGGCGATGAACGATAGGGAAAAGTGGCGAGAAAGGGTCAGGTATATCCGTGCTAGCGACACGACATGATGATGATGATTGTTAAATAGCAATGCTTGAAACCTTTTAATTGTGTGCAAATAGATGACTATGTTTAAAGAGAATTATTAGTATGAGATAACAGTACTTGAAAATATTTTACTGCGTGTAGAAAAAGTATTAATTCTATTGACCGTTGTCTAATAAAATTGCTAATGTTAAATAAAAAAGGCTTAACCGTATTCAAAACAAATTAGCAATAATAAGTTTTAAAATAGTTACCTACAAAGTATTTCCTAATAAATCGTATAAAATATAAACAGGAGTTGGTATAAAATAACTATGAAGGTTTGATATACCATTAAAAGTCAATGAAACAGAGAGAGTAAATTATATAAGCTTTTGTGTAACGGTCTTTAAAATCAGAATATTTTGATATATCTACTACTAATAATAATAATATTAATTATATTGATAATGCTGTCACAGTTATTGCAATCACTTTATCATTATACTACAACTACTACTACCACCCTAATTATAATGGTTGGTTGGTTGGTTGGATTTTTATGGCATATCAACCTTTGTAGGTTATTTAATGCCAAACCCATTTGATAAAAATAATCGGTTCTATTTTGAGCAATTCAGTTTAGCTTGAGTACACCATTTAATTATCGAAAACATTTCTATTTCAAGTTATTCAGTTTAGTCAAACAGTTCTAATTCAGCCAATTCAGTTTAGTATTAGAATATATTTTGTTTACACACAGTTAAATGTCAAAACAGTTCTTTATTAAACAATTCAGTTTAACGTAAGTAGTTTCAATGTCAAAAACAGCTCCATTTCAAACAATTCAGTTTAGCCAATGTTCGCTGTTAAAATGTTAGTACATTCTGTAATTATAAAAAATATATATATATATTTCAAGCAATTCAGTTTATTCAAAGAGTTGTAATTCTAACAATTTAGTTTTACAAAAGTATGGAGTTTAGTTCTATTTAACCCATAGACAGGACCTTATCAGATGCTATCATTCTTGGCCAGGGTTGACCAGAGAGCAATGACAATGAAGAGATGCTCCGTATTCCCCAAAGTCCAAGCATCACTGGAACCTCACTATCAGACTGTTTAGTGTCATATCCAGGTAACTCATTGGGAGTCTTACTCCTCTGTAAAGGTGCACTTGGTGTATTCTACCGCCCCAGACGACTGGGCAATAATAATAATAATAATAATAAGGATAAGTACCTCGACCTTGCTTGAGAATTAAAAAAACTGTGAAGAATTATCAGTAGTCGTTTGATGTGTTCTAAAATAAGCTTTCAAATAATGGTTGGTAATAAGAAAAATATATTGATACACTGAAATACATATACTAGTACTATTACAACATAGAACAATACCAATAATAATAATAATAAGGTGCCCGGGGTGTAATGGTTATCGCCTTTGGAAATGGACACGGCGGCACGAGTTCAAATCCTGGACGAGATTGATTACATTTCACATAGCACTAATACCCCCTGGGAAAGGTATGAATCCAATAATTCTCCCTCCAGCTATGGGTAAATAGTAGGGCAGACTGGGTTCTCCAGCCTTGGTTGTGGTAAATAGTCTAGGAGAAGAAAAACTCTGACTTCAAACCTGTTAAACTCCGCTTAAAATATTGACCTTGTGTCATATCCTGCCCGAGCGGAGGGGTTGGTAAATATGATAATAATGATAATAATAATAATAAGATAATAATGATGATGATGATAAAGCAGAAACTTGAGTATAATGGACCTTTCCCTCCCGGCGGACTACAGATTTAAAAATCAAAGAAAACGAAAAGAAAGATTAGTACTTAGACCTTGGAAGGGAATTTTAAAAATCTATGGAACATGAAGGTATCAGTGATGCCAGTTGAAACTGGCCCTCTTGTACCGGTCCTCAAAGGCTTGAGAAGGGTGCGGGGGTGAAAGAGTTGGAAATCCGAGGATGAATCGAGACCATCAAAAAATATAGCATTGTTAATATCGGCTAGAATACTGAGAAGAGTCTTGGAGCCCTGAGGGGGACATGCTGTTAGTCAGATGCGAAAGAAAAGCCATCAACTAAAGATGGTCTGATGACCCGCAAGGAACAATAATATTAATACTGCAGTTACTCTTAATAATAATAATAATAATAATAATGAAAGTGAAAGAATATGAAAAGAAGGATAAGTACTTGGACCTTGCAAGGAAATTGAAAAACTATGGAATATGAAGGATTATAAAATGGACTGGAGGACTTGGAAATAAGAGGATGAGTGGATACCATCCAAATTACTGCATTATTGAGAACGGCCGGAATACTGAGGAGAGTCCTGGAGACTTGTGAAGACTTGCTGTCACTCAAACTCGAGTAAAAGACCATTGATGTGAAAAACTATCGAGGAGTAAATAATAATAATAACAATAATAATATTAAGTCACTTGATAAGCGAATCCAGCAAATTAGTACAAAGAGAGTATAAGACCAGACATGACTGGGTAGGGAAATTGATCTACTGAGAATTTTGCAAGAAGTTATGGTATATGCACAATCCAGAAATCGTCCAAGAAAATAAGACTTACAAAAATTCTTTGGGATTTTTCGATACAAAAGAATCATCTAATCTCGGCCATACGAAATTGTCAATTTAAAAAAAAGTGAATCTGCCGTTAGGGCTGATCATAGGGTTAAACTGAAAGAAAGCAAAAAAAGAGATAAGTACCTCGACTTTCCTAGGGAACTAAAAACAAAATATCGAACATGATGGGGACGGTGATAACAATTGTAATTAGCGAACTCAGCACGGTCTACAAATGATTGTTGGATTGGAAATAAGAAAACGAGTGAAAGCAATCCAAACTACAACATTGATGAGAACGGCCAGAACACTAAGAAGAGTCTTGGAGACTTTAGGAGTCTTCCTGTCACTCAGACTCCTGTGGAAAACCATCGACTAACGCTGGTGTGAATAATTTTCAAATCAGTAAGAATAATGATTATAATAATCGGTATCTATCTATCTATCTATCTGTATAGATAGATAGATAATTTAAGTAAAGCTCTGAGTTAAGGTTGGAAAATTACAAGCATTTTTTGATAGACACTGGTACTGTAGCTGTGGGATGCTGTTAAAGTTGTGTGCTTCAGAGACTAACAGTTCAAAAGTGGATTTCTCCACGTGGAATCAATACAAGAGATAGAATCTGCAATTTTTTGTTTGTTTGTTTGTTTTATCGAGAAAGCATCGAGATTACTGAATTCTAGAACCTATCAATTAACTCAATAACATCATGGCTTCGGCAATTAATTGTTGATTTCACCGTGGTTCCTGAGAGAGACAATCTCGCGACCTTGATCTGTGACGAAATTCTAATCAAATTTTTCCGTTTTAGATTCAGCATCGCAAATTCAATATATTTCGAGTTTATAAAGAAAACATTTGAAAATTGTTCTAAAGTGTTTGAAACTCATGACTATGTAATCTGTTTTAAATATTGAATTTTTCTAAATCAAATGTTCCTGACATTAGAATGAGTCAAAAGTTTTGCAATATTTTGGGACGTGCAAGTTTGAGCCACTAAAACACGTGAGCGAATTAGTTCAAGCCATGCTTATGTAATATAACGGCCGAAGGATTTCGTTTTATACCTTTGGGTTTAGTTAGGCTGAGAACCTTTCGGCTCAGTGCATAGGTTACTTTGGTGCAACATTAATACAGGTGTTCACGCGCGCGCGAAGCGGATGTGTCACTCACAGATGTCACAAAAGCCCGAGATGGAAAACAGGGTTACAGATTGCGAATGACGTCACGTACCGGAAGCGCGCGGAGGATTTGGGGAGTTTGAAGAATGTTAGTAGAGTTGAGACTAGACACCAAAACGAGACGCTTGCTGGCGGAGGCCTTGGGCAGGTGTCACACGAGATGGGGGAGGTGCATATGGAAAAGCCAGATTAGAAAGATTGCGCCTCTCTCTCCTTATGTCGAAAAACCTTTAAACTCAAAGGTAATAAAAAGTTTCGTACCTGAAATGAGAAGTCGTTACGTGTTTTTCGTGTTTCGAGATCCCTATATTCTGTGCTATATATATATGAACATTTTATGTACGTTTCACACATAACCATACCATGGATATGGTACAATTAGAATGAGTCAAAAGTTTTGCAATATTTTGGTGCGTGCTAGTTTGAGCCACTAAAACACGTGAGCAAAGTAGTTCAAGCTGTGCTTAGAAACTTGCAGAGGTTGGTTGTTTCGTGGTAGTTGGTGTGATATCAGTCCATGTGTGATTTAAAAGCCGTACAAACGAACAAGTAACAGTCTGATTCGAGAATTTTTTTTTCACGTGTTTGAACAAGGCCACAGCACTGTGGGAGCAACTGAAAAACTGTGAGAAAACTGAAGCCGCAGTTGATCTCAACACTGAAACCAGATCGTTGGTTGGTTGGTTGAATTTATTGCATATCCCCCATAATTGGTTAATGTCAACGACAACAGGGTCTAAACTACTACGGTCACCTGAGATACGCAAAATAAGAATACTGCAAAACTTTTCACTCACCTACACATTTTTGTGTGGTTTTATGGCACGTCAACTATTCTAGGTTATTTAATGTCAAATTTTCTTTATACATGTATATTAAAATATGATTTGGTTTGGTTTGCTTTTTTATAGCACATTAATTCATTGTCGGATATTTAATGCCAAACCCTTTTTATACAATTGTAATAAATGTATATGATTTAGTTTACTTGGCTTTTATGGCATATCAACCATTGTAGGTTATCTAATGCCAACCCCTCTTTATACATATATATCAAATATATATGATTTGGTTTAATTGATTTTGATGGCCTATCAACCACTGTAGGTTATTTAATGCCAACCCCTCTTTATACATATATATCACATATATATGACTTGGTTTGGTTGTCTTTTATGGCATACCAATCATTGTAGGTTATTTAATGCCAAATCCTCTTTCATATAAATATTAGATATACAGGATTTGTAAAGACATTTTGTTGATAATATTTTTAACCAGTCTGGTATTTTTTGCATACAGTTAATTGTTTCAAGTATTTCTATCAAACTCAAATAATTCTATGTCCTATTGATCATTTGTTTGCACACATTTAAATGTATATATATATATATATATATATATATATATATATATATATATGACATATATATGATATCCATATATGGATGACAATATATATATATATATATATATATATATATATATATATATATATTGTCATCCACAGACAGATCTGTTTCGTTCTATCAGAACTCATCAGTGTGACTAGACGGGCTAGATTCCCGAAGCTGGGATCGAAACCCGGTTGACTCAAACGCGTTTGCGCACAAGTATTGATATTGTTTTTACACAGTTACATGATTTAAGTATTTCTATCAAACAAATATTTCTATGTACTATTAATAATTTGTTGATCGCTAAGAAGATATAGAGGTTTAAGGAATCTGTAGGCACGTTTATTATTAAAATAGGGGGAAAACGACCGGTTTCGACAGGCACTTTTCAAGTTGTTACGAACAGTAAATTAAATTTTTTTTTCTCTCTTCCTCTTTTTCTCCATTACATTCCCACTTTTAATTTACTGGTTGTAATAATTTGAAAAGTGTTGGTCGAAACCGGTCGTTTCCCCGCTTTTTAATAATAAACATGCCTACAGCTTTCTTAAACCTCTGTGTCGTCTTATCCATCCACTAGTTTTTAACCATCAAAAATTTGTTCAAATATTAATCATTTGTTTGCACCCAATTAAAGATATATATATGTTATTTTCAAGAGAATAACTTATCAGTGTTTTAGTTTTAAATAATCCAGAACTAATTTGTTTGCAAACATGTATTGCTATATTTTTACACGGTTAAATTATTTCAACTGTTGCTATATTACCCAAACAACTCAATTAAATATCGACCATTTGTTTGCACACAGTGAAGTTCTTGCAAGTATTTATATTTAACGATAATTAACACTAATTATTCCATTCCTCTCTAATTATTAATTTGCACACAGTCAAATGGTTCCAAGTATAGCACTGTTATACTACTAGTTCAATTTAATCAGTGAAAGTTTCAAGTATTGCTAATCAAAACTAATAATTCTATTCAACATTACTCATTCTTTTGCACACGGAGCCATGGTTTCCAGAATTGCAATTTTTCACTACGAACGCTAATAAACATCAGTCATTTCTTTACACATTTGAAGGATCAAAGAGTTCTGTTTCAAATCAATTTAGGATAAGCCATTCGTTTTGACACGGTTTAAATGTCAAACAGTTTTATTTGAGGAATAGATAGGTCCCTATCATGAGCTACATCTCCGGGACACGGTGGACCTAGGGCAATAATAATGAAATGGAACTCGACATTACCCTAAGCTCCAAGAATGGAGCCTCACCATCACATTTTGTAAAATAGCCATATATGAATATGTGAAACGTACATAAAATGTCCATAACACACATTTATAGATAACATAGGAATCCCGAAACATAAAAAAACACTTGACGACTTCTTAGTTCAGGTACGAAACTTTTTTATTACCTTTGAGTTAAAAGGTTTTTCGACATAAGGAGAGAGATACACATTTTTTCTATGCTGACTTTTCCATCTGCCTCAAACCACGTACGCACCCGCCGCAAGTCCTCGGTGAGCTACGAAAGTCAACCGTCTTCTTCGGACGCTAAAACTCGACTCCTCCGCTCGGACCCAGGAACTCAACTAACTAACTTTTCTCAAATCTCAGCCCACGCTTCCGGTGCGTGACGTCAGTCACATCCCTGGTCAAATCCTCTATCTTGGATTTTTATTGTGACATCTATGAATGACACGTCCGCTCCACGCGCGCGTGAACACCTGCATTCAGGTTTGCACCAAACAAACCCATGTACTGAGCCGAAAGGTTCTCAGCCTAACTAAGCCTAAAGGCAAGATATATAAAACGAAATCCCTCGGCCATTATATTACAATTGTTTCGTGTCATATCCAAGACACTCTTTAGCTAAGGAAGAATCTTACCCGTCAACAGAGTAACCAGATAGCTGAAGAAATTTAGCTTGAGTTGCTAATGTTGAATTAAATTGTTAGAAATAGAACTGTTTGATCATTTTACTGTGTGTATGTACAAAATGTGTTTACGCAAAAACAGGATTTGGCATTAAATAACCAACAACAACAATAAAATCAAACCAAAGCAAACTAGAAATAAATAGGACAGTTAATAAAATTACAAAAGATATAAAATATCAGCACACCAGACCTTTCAAAAGTTTTTTCAGACAACCCTTTGGCAATATTAAATGAATCAGGAGAACCCCGGTGAGATACCTCGTCCAAACAACCAGCATGAACACGTTTCACGAAACCAAAAAAAAAAAAAGATATTGTAAAAAATAAAGCAATTATTACAAGAATGTTGAGATGGTTTATTTAATTTGTCTAACTGCATATCAATTTCTTATGGGTTATTTAAAGCCGTATTTATATTAATTTGTAAATATTTGATTATACTCATATATTTATTTACCAACCAGACTTAAATTCAGAGTTTTCTTTCTTCTAGACGGGTCACCTAATCAAGGCTAGAGAACAGGGTCTGCACTACTCAGTCAGCTGAGACTATAGAATACACCGACTGCATCTCTGCAGAGGGGTAAGGCCCCCAACGAGTGTCTTAGATATGACTCTAAACAATCTGATAGTAAGGTTCCAGTAATGCTGGAGCTTTGGGGAATATAGAGTACCTCTTCATTGCCATTGCTCGCAGATCTACGCTGGCGTTGCGTGGTAGCACCTGCAAGGGTCCTATCTATTGATCACATAGAAATAAACTGCTTACTTATATAAAACTGAAATTCTTGAAATTGAACTGTTTTGATATTAAAACTGTGTACTGATGCTAAACTGAAGTGCTTGAAATAGAACTGTTTTACATGTAAACTTAGTACTTATGATAAACTGAATTGTTTAATATACAACTGTTCTTTATTTATTTAATATAGAACTGTTTTGACTGTATGTGGACAAAACTATACTTGTACTAAACTGAATTGTTTAAATTAGAAATGTTTTTGACAATTAAACTGTGTACTCATGTTAAACCGAATTGTTTGAAATAAAACTGTTTATTTGTATAAAAATGGATTAGGCGTTAGATAACCTACGAAGGTGGATATTCCATAAAACGCAAACAGCCAACCAACAAACTTGGATGGAAATTCGTTTTGCTTTGTCCATTTCCTTTTTAAAAAAATTTACACCAGCGGTAACTCCGTATATATATATATATATATATATATATATATATTGATCTAATGGGTACAGTGTTATACAATAGCATGGGAAACCGGGATTAAATCCAAGGTCGAGTCATAGCAACGACTCAAGTAATTGTACTTGATATCTCATTGTTTAAGAACCAGCAATAAATGTACATATCAAGGGTACAGTGAAGCATCCTACCCAACACCTCGGGGTCGTAGCTGTCGAAAAATGAGCCTGCGGGTCGTCCTCGAATTCGGAGTCCAACTGAGTTTTTATAAAATATTCCCTCTCAAAACTACAATGTTTTTCATGCTAGAGATTATTTCTTATGTTATTGCCCCGCCGACAGTATCCAGGCAGAGGGGCAAGACTCCCCTAACGAGTGTACTGGATATGACACAAAACATTCTGATGGCATGGTTTCTGTAATGCTGGAGCATTTGGGAATGCTGTGTACCCCTTTATTGCCATCGTTCCCAAGTCCACTCATACCCGGATTGGTAGCACCTGATAAGGTCCTATTTATGGGTCAAATAGAACTAAACTGCGTACTTATGCAAAACTGAATTGTTTGAAATAGAACTGTTTTCACATTAAAGCTGCGTACTTATTCTAAACCGAATTTCTTTAAGGTAGAACTGTTTTTGACATTGAAACTGTGTACTTCAGCTAAACTATAATGTTTAAAGGGAACTGTTTTAACATTTAAATTATGTACTTATGATAAACTGAATTATTTGAAATAGAACTGTTTATATGTATAAAAATGTATTTGAGATCGAATAACCTGTAATGGTTGATGTTCCATACCATTCTTTCTATTGGGTAACGCACCCTACGCACACACACACACACACACACATATATATATATATATATATGCATATTTTTTGGTTTACATGTTTAACGGCATATTAACATTTAATCGCAACATCTGACTCATTTGGAAATCCTGGATTTTTCCAAACTGTGGTTGTCTAGTTACTACTATATGGATGCACTACAGGGACACTGACTAAGCGTATAGAAAAAGCTTGTCTGAAATTGCACAAGAAATGTACGAGTCATATTGAACAAACCTGGAAGCAACATCCCACATGGCAGCATCTGTATGGCCACCTACCACCATCTCTAAAACAATCCAAATAAGATGGACAAGACATGCGGTCACTGTGGGAGAAGCGACGTTCTACTATGAACCTCCTCACCTTCGTACAAGTGTTGGCCGATCAAGAACTTATCTACAATAGCCCTGTACGGACACATGATGTAGTCTAGATGACCTGCCGAAAGCGATGGATGATGGCGACGAATGGCGGCAGAGAGTCAGGGGAATCAATAATACCAGCATGATATGGTGATAATAATGATTTAAGTTTGTTTTAGTTTATTTATTTAACGGTATACAAACTGTTTATGGATTATTTAATACCAAAATTTGATTAATTTGTAATGTTTTAACGTTTTATAATAATAAATTACCATTGCAATCATCTTTTCAATATCCCCCTTTTTTATTTATTTCAGATGTAATTACATCATGGTCGAAAAAGCAGTCTGAAGCATTCCATACGTTTCTCTGGCGTTTTTCCCAAGTTTAAAACATAATTTTATTGCATATCGTTCTTCTAAAGTGTCCTCATGTCCAGATTGCATTTTTGAAATTCACCAGGCGTGACAATCAGGGTTTAGCAGGGTGTATTCCAATTGCTGCTGTAGCTGTTCATTTGAACCTGAAATCATTGGTCAGTTATCTCATAAGATGTATAGCAATAACATAATGAATTTTCAAGTGTCTTCGACAATTTTAAATGCCTGTACAAAAATAGTCTTGAAAATTATTGAATGTACCACGTAATTAAGAAATGGTTGGATGAATATCGATAAGAAATAAAATCGAGGAAGTAAGTAGGACAGTCAGAGGAAGAGAGAAGGCCCCGTGTGAGGTGGCGACAAGGTTAGCAGAGAAGAAATGACTAAATCTATGACTGTCTTTTTCACTTTGCACTGCTTGGTCTCCATGTCTATCTAAATCAGTTGACCTATTTCCTATTTTATTTCTTTTCGGCAACAACTACGTATAAAAGGGTAGTAGCAAATAAACTTTCGTATCAAGTGAACTAACAGAGGGCGTTTTGTATTGGTCTTTTTTCATCACGGTGAGGGTACAACAAGCTCTGACAGCAGCATAACGGATAATGCTACACCCATAATCTACTTGTTGCTGCACTGTTTCAAACACTCCCATACAACTAATTTTTACATAGTTATATGGTTTTAAGTATTCCTATCTAATACAAATAGTTTGAACATAGTTGTATTGTTTCAAGTATTCCTATCTAATACAACTAATTTTCACACAGTTGTATGGTTTCAAGTATTCCTATCTAATACTAATTACTAGCACACACATTTGTGGTGTCAGGTAACCCAAACAATTATACTGTGACCAATTCGAGTGGTGCAACCGAATACACGAACAGCATCTCTGCAGGGGAGTAACTCCATTAACGAATGTATTGATTTATGACATTAACAATCTGATCGTGAGGCTACAGTAATATAGGAGCTATAGGGAACGCGGAGTTCCCCTTTATTGCCATCACTCGCAGATCCACTCTGACCTGTAGTGGTAGCATCTGATAGAGTCCTATCTATGTGTCAAATAGAACTGTTTGCCATTTAAACTATACTAAATTTAATTGTTCTACATAGAACTGTTTTATATTTCACGAAATGTAAACAAAAAAAACTGTACAAATGCTAAATTGAATTGTTTGAAATAGAACCGTTTATGTATAAAATGGATTTGGAATTGAATAATCTGCAATGTTTGATATGCCATGAAACCAAACCAAACCAAACCAATTATTTAGTTTCAATTAGCTATTTATAATATTTTCTAATCAATCAGCACTATTTTGGGAGTGGGCTACAAAAACGGCCTTACACTAGACCCGACCCAGCGGACAAGCATTTTAAAACTACCACTTAAAAACAGAAAGAAAATTCAAGGTCTGTGTCTGCTCTATCATTTTAATTATGATATGTTATTTCTCTTTGTTTAGCTAAAGCTTTTGACTCAACTTTCATACTCTCTTTCTTTCACCTGGTGGATACTTACAAATTGTTGTAATAAATAAACCTTTGGGTACTTAATTAAAACAGAGTTTCGTACGTTTGTCAACTTTTATCATGGCAGGGTCATAACATCTGGGAGGTACGAATATCTATTTAGTACCGTTATGTCACAATAGTCTATCCAGTACCGTAACGTGTACAAAAAACAAAAAACAAAACAACTAACAGAGATCTACAGTTGGGATCTACGAAATGTGCCGTACGTGGTGGGGTCAGATGGAAAAGTCAGCATAGAAAGATTGTGTCTCCCTCTCCTCATGTCGAAAGATCTTTTACTCAAAAAGGTAAATAAAAGTTTCGTACCTGAACCAATTTCGAGTGTTTTCGGATTCCTATGTTTACGAACATTTGTGAACGTTTTCCGTATCGGTAGGAATATGTCTTTTTCACGTATTCATATCATGGTCGATCTCGTGGACCCATTAAATGTTACAGGGATATACGTGCTGATGGCACGACAAGATGATGATGATGATGATAAATTGATAGAAGTTTGATATTAAATAACCCATTAGGAGTTGATGTGCAATTAAGCTTAAAAACCAAACCTTGCCGACGAATCCAATTTCAGCATTTAGAACCCCAATGAGTGGAGATTCTCTTAAACATAAACGGCAAACCAAGCCTCTACAAATTATTAGAATGTTTGTATTGAATATCCCCGTAAGAGTTGATATGTCGTTAAACTTAAAAACCCAACCAAACCTTTTCAGGGGAATCTAAATTCGGCATTTAATTAGCCATTAGGAGTTTTTAAAAATGAATAACCTCAACGAAACCATTGTCTCAATTGTTTGACACACACCATAGACAAAGAAGGAAAAAAAGGAAACCTTTTTTAAAGTCCTTAAGACAGAATGAAATTCAACCGTGATAATCTTCAAGAGGAATCTAAATCTGTGCTATGTCATCAATGAGTGAAACTTTTTTTTTAAAGAGGTGTTATCTAAAATCAGTTAATATGGCTAATTAGTTTAGACAGTTAATAATTTAACGTGTCGATGATACATGATATTGATTATTCAGTACAACTTGAGTGAAGAAAGCGATTTCATCAAAGATAATCTTGATGGAAAGCATGCTGAACCAAATGGAAAACACCAGAACTTTTAGGGCAATACTCCTTATCAATTCTAATTCTTAAGGATTTTTAATGCGAAACCAAAAACGATCATTGACACGTAATGGGCGTGGTCGAAAGTATCGAGTCATTCCGTACAAATGGAATATGTAAATCAGTCTATCGGTTCATCTACAGCCTCCAGCAGAAATTATGGAATTAGCACACACAGAAAATGTCGACTTATTTTATTTAGCACTAAATAAATGAATTAAAGACAAGACAAAAAGGATTTTTCTTTAATAGCTGAAGAATGCGGCAGCATAAAAATATTCCTTAAAGAAACTGTATTATATCATTTAAATTGATTTTAAGTAATTTTTCAGAGCCATACAAAGAAAATATTACGGAATAACCCAATATTCGGAGAGAAAAATGTGGTTGGTTGGTTGTTTTGGTTTTATGGCATATCAACCTTTGTAGGTTATTTAACGCCAAATCCATTTTTATATAAATAGTCAGTTCTATTTCAAAGAATTCAGTTTAGGATGAGTACACACTTTAATTGTCAAAAGCATTTATATTTCAAGCTATTCAGTTTATTCAAACCGTTCTAATTCGGCTAATTCGGTTTAGTATAAGTGCTGATTTTGTTTACACACAGTTAAATGTAAAAGCATTTCTATATTTAGTGTAGGCACAGTTTCAATGTCAAAAACAGTTTCATTTCAAACAATTCAGTTGAGCATAAGTACACAGTATAAATGTAAGTAGACAGTTTAATTGGCAAAAGCATTTCTATTTCAAGCTATTCAGTTTAGCATAAGTATGCTAAATACTGGGAGTAATTCCATCAGGACAAAAAAAAAACATTCAAAAGTGAACATTTAAATTTTCCTGGTAAAGAGCTCAATGTAACTGACATTACGGAGCAATAATTTCTTTAAGAAAAAACAAGAATCGGTCACATTAGGATTATAAATTTATTTCCATCCTGCTATGGATTTTGATATAAATCAAAAACACCAAAAATAACAGGGCTTCTTCAGGTCTAATGGATAAAATAATTCAGAATAAACACAGGAAAGAAGAGTTGGAGGGGGTAGAAGGGGGTGAAGAGTTTTCTCATTTAGCCCACTTCCGTTTTTTTGTTTTTATTACCAGTTAGAATTATATTAAATTAATTTTTTTTTATTTTTTAAATTCTAAATACATTTCAACTTAAAACTCTAGATTTAATACTAATTTAGGGAAGTACAACATTCCTTAATAACCTTACGTAAGAACACAGTAATACTTATATTAAATTAAATCCAAAATTTAAAATTAAAATTAAAATTTTTAATTTCAAATTTTATTTTCGTGCCAAATTATTCAGTTACCCATGTATATATATATATATATATATATATATATATATATATATATATATATCGATCATATATATATATATATATATATCGGTCATCATTATCATCATCATTGTATCTCACTGCTAGCATGGGTTTTCCGGACCCTCTCTCACCACCCGTCACTATCGTACATCGCTCCTGGGAGTTTTTACAGGTTACATCCTGTTTCGGCACAAACCTGTTGTTTATAGGTTCTAGGTGGTCTTCCCGCCCTTGCTCGTCTATATGAAGGGGTCCACAGGAGTGTACTGTTCTTGAGTTTGTCCTTACTTTTCCAGCAGTGTCGTGCATGTCTGGTTCGTCTAAATTGGATTGTTTTCGTGATGGTGGGTAGGTGGCTGTACAGCTGCTGCTTTGTGGGATTTTTCCTCCAGGACTTGTTCAATATTGTTCGAAGCATTCTTGTGTAATTACCATCATGCTTTTTCTTCATACGTTTAGTTAGTGGCCATGTAGTGTATTCATATAACAGTATGGACACGACCGCTGCTAAGATAAAACGGCGTTTCATTTTCTCGGTCAGGTCTGGCTTCCATATGACCGATAGTTGGGTATGCTTTTGCTAGTTGCGTGTTGATGTCATTCTTGGTTGATGAGACGCTGCTTCCGAGGTAGAGGAACTTATCGACTTGTTCCAAAAGCCCGCCCTTTAGTGTGGAGATGTCGCCTCTGTGATTAATGCACATGTATTCTGTCTTGCCTGCGTTGACACGGAGGCCTATGCCACCTGCTGCTTGTTCAATTATACGTAGCAGGCATTCGGCTTGGGCGGATTAATTTGCTGGAAGCGCTATGTTATCGGCGTAATACGTGTCCGTAATAGTTTGTGCGGGGTATCTTTTGCTTTTTTCCTTTGACAGCTTGAAACCGTTTTCTTTCATTAAATCCATAGATGTTCTAAGCACGTAGTCTAGGCAGATGATAAACATATATGAAGTCAATGCATCTCCTCGCAGTACACCTGCTACAATGTCAAAGTAGTCTGTGTCTCCACGCAGCCAGCCGACTTTTACTTTCGTGTTTTTATATAGCATCATTATGGCTGCGACGGTTTCTTTGGGGAGGTTGTTGGCGAGAAAGATTTGTTCTATCTTCCCTCAATGTAATTCTGTGAATTCTAAAGTTTATCCATGAAAAAAATCTGATTTCATATTAGCTTACACGAAATAGTTAAAACTAAATCATTTATTCTAGTATAAAAATGTAAACGTACGAAAATGATTTCCTTAAAATATATTTATGATTAAATTTTGATAATGCAAAAGTACATTAAGAATATTGCACCGCTGGAGAAACAACAAATGAACTCGTAGATATATAAAAATATAATTTTTATTTTTATTTTTCGATAGCAACGATTGTGTGTGCTAGGAATACAGTCCGAGAGAGTTCGCACATATCTTTCTTCTGTGGCGGGGATCCTTTTTTGTGAAGTAGTGCGACGGCTGCCGGACACACATGAGGAGCTGACAGGTCTGCTTGTGTGACCAACCGGTCTTTTCCTTCGCTTAAGAGAACAGTGGGCCTCTCCCCTTAGTTTGAGCGACCACTGGATCTCTGCCTTTGCTTGAGAGACCAGTGGATCTCTCCTACTCACTGGAGCGACTAGCGGATCTCTCCCCTTCGCATGAGCAACCACTGGAGCTCTGTCTGCAGTCCAAATTTACAGACTTTCTATTGTCTTTTCAAGTCCCATGCGGAAGTATGAATATACTCTTCGCCTCACGTATTTTTCTGCTAGTGGCTGGTTATCGGAACTTACATAAATCCGTTTTTCTGCGAACGGAAATATTTGCCAGTCTACCCATAGGCAATAAATTGTATTCTCTTTCCTGTGAGACCGCTTTGTTGATGTTATCTTTCGACCGCATTGAATCTGCTAAGTTCATAGTCGCCAGCTAAGCTAGTATATTACTATGTCAGCCGTAAAAAGAAAATATTCACACAGATACACACACACACACACACACACACACACATATATATATATATATATATGTGTGTGTGTGTGTGTGAGTGTGCGTGTGTGACTTCCTTAAATTCCTCACTTAAGGTGAAATGTATTCCCGATGTAAACGGTTAAAAAGAAACATTTCTGTTCAAATTCCATCTGAAGAACCAGCGAAATAGTATTGAAATAAATGTATAATGGAGTATATCGATTGAAATTCCTGCTTATTAATGATATATATATATATATATATATATATATATATATATATATATATATGTGTGTGTGTGTGTGGAAAGGTCATTTAATAAAAAAGGATATTTCTGAGAAATTAAATACATTTTAATAAAAAAAAAGCAGTGTTCAAAATGGAAACATTTGACACAGTAGTCTTCAATGAAGGTACTTGTAATATTGAGTCTTCCAGGATATCATCATCATCATCATCATCATATCGTGCTGGCAGCACGGATATCCCTGACCCTCTTTCGCCACTCCTCCCTATCGTTCATCGCCCTAGGCAGGTCTTCAGGACAACAACCGGTATCCTCACATAGCTGCTGAATGTACGTTCGTGCTGGTCGTCCTGCTTTTGCGCGGCCGTGTGTGGGGATCCATAAGAGTACATCTCTTATGAGTTCATCTCTGCTTCTCCAGCAATGTCCTGCATGTCTGGTTCGCCTAACTTGAATAGTTTTCGTGATAGGGGGCAGGTGGCCGTACAGTTGGTGTCTTGTTGGGTGTTGCCGCCAGGACTTGTTGAGGATTGCACGCAGCAAAAAAAAAAAAAAAAAAAAAAAAATTCCAGGATATACAAAGACCTATCCCTTCGGATTTGCTTGTGAAAAGTGCACACAGCATATCTTGTTCGACTTACAAGAATGTTTAGATAGATAGGAAGCAAGTGGCGTCACAGTTATATAGGAAAAGAAAGAGAGAGAGAGAAAGAGAGAGATAAACTGAGTGAGTCATCAGTTTGTTTATGCCCATCTATCTATCGATTTGATTCTCTTAGTTTGTTTATTTAACTGTCTATCCCAGTATCTATCTATTTATCTATCTATCTCATTCCGTTCATATCTATCTATCTATCTATCTATCTATAAAAAGATGACCTCTTTGTCTCAATCTGTTCATATATTTATATCTAAGTAACAATTTTTCTCGGTGTGTTAATATATATATATATATATATATATATATGTGTGTGTGTGTGTGTGTGTCTGTCGGTCTGTGTCCACCCCCTCTCTCTCACTCTCTCTCTCTTACACACACACACTATCTTTCTATCTATCTATCCATGTGTATGTGTGCGTGTGTGGATTCCATCTTGTTATAATCACATGATGAAGCCATCTTCATTTTAAATACCAAGTATATGAAATTAGTTGACTTGTTTATATACCTCGGCAGCAATATCTTATCTATGGAAATATGTTCCCTCTTTAAATAAAACAGGATTTCTTCGTCGATAATATAATGAAACGCTTGGGGCAAAAGCGATATGATAACAACAGAAGAATGCTACTTGCAGTTTTGATCAAATTCTGGAAGCAGTTGCCCCAAAAGAGTTGTTGTTCAACCATTTCCTTCCAATCTTACTGACCATCCAACTACAAACTGATAGGGAAATAAGGACGAACTCATAAGCTACCTTCTCATATTAACTTCTACAATGGACAAACCAGTATTATCCGACCAACGAAGAATCATAATCAACAACTCTGTGTGGACTCTAGATGCTGTCAAGAGAACCTGTGAGAGAGAGTCAACAGGTTGCGCTGTATCACCAAGATATTGTATATATATATATATATATATATTTGTGTGTGTGTGTGTGTGTGTGTATGCGTGTGTGTGTTCATATTTATCTCCCTATGCTCGCATCAATTTAGCTCTTTATATATATATATCATCATCATCATGTCGTGCTGGTAGCACGGATATCCCTGACTCTCTCTCTCGCCACTCCTCCCTATCGTTCATCGCCCTAGGCAGGTCTTCAGGACAACATCCCGTATCCTCACATAGCTGCTGAATGTATGTTCGTGCTGGTCGTCCTGCTTTTGCACGGCCATGTGTGGGGGTCCATAAGAGTACATCTCTTATGAGTTCGTCCTTGCTTCTCCAGCAGTGTCCTGCATGTCTGGTTCGTCTAACTTGAATAGTTTTCGTGATAGGAGGCAGGTGGCCGTACAGTTGGTGTCTTGTGGGGTGTTGCTGCCAGGACTTGTTCAAGATTGCACGCAGCATTCTTGTGTAATTGCCGTCTAGCTTCTTCTCCAGCAGTTTTGCTAGCGTCCATGTAGTGCACCCATATAGCAGTATCGATGTGACCGCTGCCTGGAAGAAAGTGCGTTTCATTTTATTGGTTAGGTCTGATTTCCATATAATCGATAGCCTATTGATAGCTGCCCATGCTTTCATTAACCTTGTTTCGATGTCCTTTTCGGTTGATTCGACGCTGCTTCCTAGGTAAGTGAATTTGTCTACTAGTTTAAGAGGGGTTCCTTCTAGAGTGGAGATGTCACCCGTTTTATTATAGCACATATATTCCGTTTTGTGTGCATTAACATAGAGGCCTATCCCTGCGGCTGCTCGTTCCAAACTATGCAGTAGTGTTTCGGCTTGATCGGGTGTATTTGCCAGTATCGCTATGTCATCGGAGTAGTCGGTGTCGGTAATTGTTTTTGCGGGGTACCTTCTGCTTCTTGTCTTCGTCAGCTCGAAGCCATTCTCTCTGATTTTGTCAATCGATGTTCTAAGTACGTAGTCTAGACAAATGATTAAGAGGTACGGAGCCAGCGTGTCCCCTTGTAGTACTCCTGCTACAATGTCGAAGTATTCTGTGTCTCCATCTGGTGATCGTACTTTCACTTTGGTATTTCTATAGAGAATCGTTATTGCTGCTACGGTTTCTTTAGGTATGCCGTACGTTAGTAGGATTTGTTCCATCTTTCCTCTGTGAATGGAATCGAATGCCTTGGTAACGTCGACAAATATTAATGTCGCTTGTATGTTTTTTGCCCGTACACCTTCAAGGATTCTACGGATGGTTAATATTTGTGAGGTCGTGGATCTTTTTCTTCGGAAGCCATTTTGGTTTTTCCTAAGTATGTTGTCGATTTTGGGTTATATATATATATATATTTAAAGATGGTTGTTGTAGGTCCAAAAAAAGAATAAGTATATATTTAAAATAAGATAATCCACGGAGAAATTTATACTATTTTTATTTATTTTGTTCTCACATGCGTGTTATATATATGTATGTTTCCAGCTTGTTGCTTTCGCCAGAGAAAATATGTGGCAAAAGGCCTTTTAATATATATATATATATTGCTCCAACTTTACCCTCGATACGTACCTTATATTGCTGAGTGTTAAGCAAAGAGGTATCAAATACCATTTTTAAAGTCTTTGGTATGAGGCGACGTGGGATTGAACCCAGGTCTCCCAGACCATTGGCGAATACTCTACCCACTAGACCAAAGAGCCGGCTATACACACACACAGACACACACAAATATATATATATATATATATATATATATATATATATATTGGAAGACTGGAAGGTAACGCTTTATTTTGAAATTTTATTTTTTATTTATTAACTCTTAGTTTTATAAGAAATTAATTTTCTTTTATTCTTAAAAAGGAGAATACTTTTCAATCACACACACAAAAACACACACACATAATATGTATATATATTTATATAGTATATGTGTGTGTGTGTGTGTGTGTGTGTGTTAAATGATTTCTTTTTTTGCATTTTGAAAATACATGCATTGTGTGTCCTTCAAATTTAGATAAGGTTAATGCTTTTTTTAAAGATTTTTTCTTTTGTCGTTTACTTTTAATGATTTTGGCTCTGTTTACATTTTTTTAATTACACCATTGTCTTTAAGGTGATGTCGATTTTTTTATATTCCTTGGAATAGTTCGGGATTGTTTTCGTTGTTTGTTGAGATGTATTCTAATGCTTCTTTCTTGCAATGTTTTCTGGTGGGGGGCATAGTTCTTTTGATGGATTTTTTCAGCAAATTCTAATTCCTTATTCGTTGATATTGGAAGTGCTGTATAGTGGCTCGTACCAAGTGACTTCAGGTATCGCGGAAGTTTAAAAGACGCCATGTTTCCCAAGCACAGCAGACAGAAGCAGATAGAGAAGCAGACACAAAAGAGTTCTTTGTCAGTAGAAAAGGAGGTCCTCGAACGCTCTCAGGAGCCCGTTTGGGCTCCGCAAAGGAACAATGGCAGACTTGAGGCTGTAAGGCTCCCATTTTTGGCTGGGCTACCTCCAGGTGGGCGAGCCACAACATTGACTCCTTTGTCCTCTATGTATAGGTACTAGACCTTGATGTCTCGTTCAAGCTATAACCCAACATACGTGCCCGGACCCACATTTGGGTTCGTGAAACTGCTTGCGTCATTAGACCCACATGTCACTTAGTGGGTCAATGAGCAGCACAGACCAGCAGGGTTCTAGCCTCGGCTCGTACCTGACCTCCCCACCATTTATCCCCACTTTAATCGGCCTTCGGGCTTTTGACATTGTATCAAGCCTTGTCTGGTGGGAGAAATTGGCAAATAGTCCACGGTCAGTAGAAAACCAACTTCAGACGTAACATCTACAGCGAGAGACTAATAATACTAATCGGACTGTATCACTTGAGTTAATAAATGTACCATATTCACAATTAACGCTATGTGCGAAATGGACGTATAATGTTCATAATGATAGAACATAGAAAGAACATAGGAATCTCGGAATTTGAAAACACGTAACGACTTCTTGTTCAGGTACGAAACCTTATTATTAACTTTGAGATAAAGGTTTCGACATAAGGAGGAGAGAAACAATCTTCTATGCTGTCTTATTCATTTGGACCCTAACTCGAGCGCCCCCCCCCATAGGGTGCAAGTTCGCCTCGCGTCTGCAAGCTCCAAAAGTCGACCGTCTTCGTCCAGAATCTAATCTCAACTCTCTAACTTTCTTCAAATCTTCACAAACCTCTGCGCGCTTCCGGTGCGTGACGTCACTCGCACTCCATCACCCGTTTTGTCTCAGAGTTTTGTGACATCTGAGTGACACCTCCATCCGCCCGTGCCCGCCCGCGTTAACACCTGCCTCAATGTTGCACCCAACTAACCCATGTTCTGAGCCGAAAGGTTCTCAGCCTAACTAAGCTCAAAGGCATAAACCGAAATCCCTCGGCTATTATATTACATAAATAATTAACTGTTTCACGGTGAATCCTTTTTTTTTGCCACGATACAACAGGCTGGGATAAGGTTACGTATAGTTCTTCTTGGGGGGATTTTCAAAGGTTTTTGTTTGTGACTGTGATGCAAATCCTACGTGCTTGGGCATAAGGGATGGGTTTATTCCAGCTTTTGGAGTGATAGCTTCTGAAATCGAAGTATTGTTGGCTGACTGTGCGTTTGAGGTAAATATCTCTGGTAATTTTTCGTTTTGAATGTAATGAGGATTTCTTGAAATAGTCATTCATTGGAAATTTATTTTGGAGGTGATTTTTTTTTCTTTATTAGGGTATAGGTTTTGGAATAAGTTATGTCAATTGTTAACGTTGCCCCCTTAGCATTTCCAAAATATAAAACAATCATCCATGTACTTTTTCCATGATCTAATAATAATACATATATATATATATATACATAATTATATATATATATGTATATGAAAAATATAATTATATATATATATATATATATATATATATTGTCACGTGGTCTGCCACTGAGAGGAGAGAGGGAAGATCAATTTCCCAATCCCCCTCCGTGTTTGAATTAACAGGCCTCACAGATTGACCGTTAAAAGAAGGATATGAATGAAGGTCAATTCCTCGCGGCCGAAGTAACGAATCCAGTTAGAATGTAGGTCAAGCTATCTGCACTCCATAACCCCAACCGGTTGGACAGAGAAGAGAATAAAAAAGGTCATGATTGTAGCCCGAATGAATCGTATGACAGGGTAAGGAAGAAGAAAGTGTTCAAATGATGGGCCAGAACCCTGAAGCCTGAAGTAGTACCCTTTTCGTCAGGGGAAATAGGAATAAAGAATTTCAGTTTTTAGGACGGAGGTCGCCGTGAAAGGACGTGTTGATCTGATGCCAGAACTCCGGGCGAAGAAGCGAAATAGAATTCTCGGACAGGAAGTAAACAGATGCCTTCCCGCTAAATTCTACAGAACACCACTCGCCCGTAAAAGAAAATACTCTGCGAAGAAACCCGTCGAAAAAGCTAAGTAAACCTTAAAACCGTTTTCTCCCTTCCTCCTTCCTAAGTATTGCAATTATATGCCCTCTCTCTCAATTTAACGAAAGAAGCATATAAACAATTATATGCATTAAGAAAAGAAAAGAAATAGAATGAAAAGATTCATTTCATAAACGGTGAACGTATGAGTGAAATTTGCTACCTTTTCAAGTTTTAAGAGAAAAGATATAAAAGTATAAAGAAAAGAAAAAAGAAGAAAGAGACATTTATGTTGGAGATTGTTTGCCGGGGAAATATAGCCGACCCCTATAAATATATGTTTGGACATCGACGATTAAAATTTTGGTTATATTTTAAATGTCCCCTCGTTGAAATTTATTTCTTGTGTTATCTACCCAACGAGTTGCTTTCTTTTGCATGGATATTTTTTTCAGCTTCATTCGCCTCAATTTATTCTCGCTAAAAGTCCTATTCGCCTTTAAGAATACTAAACAGGAAATTGGAACTGCCTACGACTATGAATAATATTTTTACCTTAACCTAGTGATCCATGTCTTCCGTTATCCTAGTCGGTAGGAAGACGAAGTGGCCTGGTGGGTGTATATAACGTGAAATTTGGAAACCCCTTAACAGCGGCGGTCAGTCTAGCCCCAAATCACCCCCCACATTATCTGCCAGTTCCCATATGCCCGAAAAAGGAATCCTAACTAGGACTTATTTTTCGAGGGATCAAGTGCAAGACTGTCCCGACTTCCCACGTGCGTAAAATAAAAACCCGTCCTGGGATAAATATGTATGCTCCGTCACAACATATACAATTTTATTTTAATATTGTTACTGTATATTTTCCCCTGATTTCATGTAGATTTTCTTTTAAGCATTTTAAGGGATACCTTCGTGGTGTAATGGTTATAGCGATAGACTACGGAATCGTAGTAAGCGAGTTCGTACTCCTGTCGCGCTTTTACGAGGTGCATACGATAAGTTTCTAGACTTTTTTCGTATGGGCACTTTTATTGATAGTACACACATGAAACTCTAGTCCCTTTCGAGGTAATCTCCCCCGACTGAAAATGCACGTGCTGAACCGTTCCAACAACTTCTGCAAGGCCCCATTGAAGTCCGCTTGTGCGAGCGTGTCAATGACCTTCGGCACAGCCTCTTTCATCTCCTCAATTGTCTCATAACGACAGCCTCTGAGCTTAGGGAATAAGGAAAAAATCACAGGGAGCAATGTCTCGACTAGAGGGAGGCTGAGGAACTTTGTTGATGCCCATCTTGATCAAATAGTCTGCGACAAGGATGGAGTTGTGGACTGGTGCATTGTCCTGCTAGAAATGCCACTGACACGATTTGAAGAGTGCTGGCCTCTTCCCAAGGAATCTCTTCCTGAACTCCCTTAAAACCTCAACATAATAACCCTAACCCTAGCCCTAACCCTTTGGCCAATCAACTCAGGTGTATTGATTTCCTTACTCATCCCACACCTCTCATCATCCCTCACAGACTCCCTGCCTTCCTTGAATCTCTTATGCCACTCAAAAACTGATGCTCGATTCATGCAGGATACTCCAAAAGCAGTCTGAAGCATTCCATACGTTTCTGTGGTGGCATTTTTTCCAAGTTTAAAACACAATTTTATTGCCTATCGTTCTTCTAAAGTGTCAGATTGCATTTTTGAAAGCACCATCTGTGACAATCAAGCTTTAGTAGGGTGTATTCCAATTGCTGCTGTAGCTGTTGATTTGAACCTGAAATCATAAAAATTTGTCAGTCATCTCATAAGATGTATAGCAATAACATATTGAATTTTCAAGAGTCTTGGCAAAATTTAAATGCCCATACGAAAAAAGTCTGGAAACTTATCGTATGCCCCTCGTACATTCCCTTTCGGGCAAATACACTTGAGAAAGGTATGAACGCCCTTATCCTTCCACTTATGGGTTAAATAGTACCCTTACTGCTCTTTTAGGAGAATTGCATTGGCATTAAATAACCTTCAAAGGTTGATATGCTATTAAACAAAGAAACCAAACCAAACCAAACCTAAGCTTTTTAAGGTCAGAGAGGCGTATGTTGATACCATTTTTGTTCCCATGGCCGTTCTAATGGTTTTGAGATAATTTTTGTTGTCGAATTGGTTGTTGGTTGTTTGGGTTTTATGGCATATGAACCTTGGTAGGTTATTTAACGCCAAATCCATTTTTATGAAATAGATCGATTTCAAATAATTCAGTTTAGTGTAAGTACGCAGTTTAAATGTAAGTACAGTTTAACTGTGAAAAACATTTCTATTTCAAGCTATTCAGTTTAGTAAAGCAGTTTCAGTTCAGCTAATTCAGTTTAGTATAATTACAAATTTTCTTTACACACAATTAAATGTCAGTAAAGTTCTATATTAAACAATTCAGTTTAGTGTAAGTACAGTTTTAATGTCAAAAAACAGTTCCATTTCAAATAATTCAGTTTAACATAAGCACGCAGTTTAAATTTAATTACGGTTTAATTGTCAAAAGCATTTCTCTTTCAAGCTATTCAGGTTAGTCAAACAGTTTAGTTTAGCATAAGTATGCAATTAGTTCTATTTAACCCATAGATAGAGCCCTATCAGGTGCTAGCTTGCCGGGCCAGAGTGGACTAGGGAGCAATGGCAATGAAGGGGTGATCTGCATTCATCAAAGCCCCAGCATCACAGGAACATAACCATCAGATTGTTTAGTGTCTTATCCAAGACACTCATGGGGAAGTTTTACCCCTCTGCAGAGGTGCAGTCGATGTATTCTTAGACCCCCAGCCGACTGGGCAATTGTCGAATTGGAAAGAGGCATTATTTATTAAATTCTTTACCATCAGTGATAATTTTTTTGTTTAAACTTGGGTGGAATATTTCTGTGTATTCATCTATCCAAAATCAGATGCCCTTTTTCCTAGTGCTTGGTGGATATTACAATACATATTTGTGACGTCAAGTGTATCTATGAGTATATTGGAATCATTTTTTTTTTCTTGGTATGAAATTCAAAAGTGGATGCAGTCTCTAATGTAGTTTTTATCGTATATAGAAATCGTTGTAGTAGAATATCTGTTAGTTTACTGAGTCTGTTAGTAGAGCATAATGGGCCTTGTACTATGGGTCAAATTTTGAGGTTTGGAATTTCTAGGTATTTATTCTTTTGGTTTTTCTATAGCTATTTTTATTTCATCGGACCTTGGAATTTTTGGCTGTCAATAAATTCCTAGTTTTTTTAATGTTGTTAGTAAGGCAATACTTTTCTATTCTGTATGGCACAGATTTTTATTATTTTCGTTTTTGTGAATTCAGAGTTGGTTTCATCTCTCTGTTGTCCCTAAATTTTTGTTTTATAAGATATTTAATATGAAATGACTATTACGCTTCCTTCGTCCGCTTCTTTTATAATTACGCCGTTGATTTCTCGTTATATTTTAAGGCGTGTCTTTGTTGGGATGAGAGGTTGTTATGTGTATTTCTTTTTGTTTTGTTTTTCTTTTATTTAAAATTAATGTTCCAGAGCTGTAATTATCTTTGTCCGGGAGGAATTTGGATTTATTCTTTCCAAGGATCTTATCGGTATTTTCTTTATAATGTAACTTCTTTATCAATCTAAATTTTGATCCAAATTTTTTGAGGTCTCTTCGTGGGTGTGTAACGTAATGGCAAAGGGATTTCGGTTCATACCTTTGAGTTTAGTTAGGCTGAGAACCTTTCGGCTCAGCACATGGGTTAGTTAGGTGCAAACCTTGATGTAGGTGGTAACGCGCGCGTGGCGGACGTGCCACCCAGATGTCACAATAGCCCGAGATGACGGAACGGGGTAACTGGGTGCGGGTGACGTCATGCACCGGAAGCGCGCGGAGTTTTGTGGGAGATTTGAAGAAAATTAGAGAGTTGAAATTTAGACACCAAACGAGGCGGTCGACTTTTGGGGCTCGCTGAGGCGAGACGAATTTGCGTGCCATGGGTGCCGCACGAGATAGGGGCCGAATGAATAAGACAGCATAGAAGATTGTGTCTCTCTCCTTATGTCGAAACCTTTAACTCAAAAGTAATAAAAAGTTTTCGTACCTGAACAAAGAATTCATTACGTGTTTTCGAATTTCGAATTATGTGTTCTACGTTATGTATATATGTAATGAACGTCCCATATACATTTCGCAAATAGCCGTATTTACCTATAGTACAGGTGGTAATGGTGTGTGTGCTTTTTGTTTTGTGGAATATGTGGGGTTGTTTCGTAATGTGTATGGTATCCTTGTGTAAGTGTGTGTATATATATATATATATATATATATATATATATATATATTTGTGTGTGTGTTTTGTTTTCATGGCTCCAATTTTTCATACTTTTCTCCGTTATGAGACAATTTAATGACAATCATTAAATAAGTTCCCAGACCTTTTTTTGTTATCCTGCCACCCCTGGAACCACCAGTTACTTTTGCCACTAGGCAGGGTATGAAGGCAAATGGAGAGAATAATTCCTCTTTGTAGCTTAGGCTCCTAATAGTGTTAAAGGTGTTTGCTTTCAGATGTTAATGTTCTGTTCGAAAAATCGTTATTAAAGACCATTCATATAACGTTCACATTTCACTTGCGCACGTTAGGCCGTAGTGTCACGCGCATTTTATATTCGTCAATTTGTTCGTTTTTCCTTTTTATTTCCATCCTGTCAAGCCCGTTAAGAGCTAGAATGGAATATTGTTAGTCACATGGCCACTTAAGGTGTCGTGTCAAGGATTACCAGGTATCCCGTCCGCAAACGGAACGTGTAATCATCCAGAGCCAACAGGTGGCCTCTTAGGGAAGAAACACACCCTTTTAGTGGTGCAATCGGCGTATTCAACTAAGGCAGAAGAGGCTCGGTTTAGTTTTGGTGAATTTTATGGCATGCCGACTATTATTAATGGTAAATCCTCTTAATACAAATGTATTAAATATATATCATTTTGTTTGGTTGGGTTGATGGCATGCCAAATCCTCTTTACACATAATATAAAATATATATAATTTTAATCGGTTGGGTTTTATGACATATCAACCATTGTAGGTTACTTAATGCCAAATCATCTTCGCACATATATAGTAAACCGGATGAAGTAAAGATGGTATTATATATAGTAGAAGAGTGTGAAATGCCCTGTTTTCATTGGCCGATACTGAAGGACAGATGTCTATAAAGAACAGCCGAAGTCCGGCCTTACGGGGTTTTTTATTGCTTTGGCAAAGGCACGGCGCGTAACACAACGCGATCAACGAGGCGGCTTGGCTCTTCCAGAGTCATGTCGGGGTTGCTGTGGAGCCGATATGATGCAGAACCGGAAATCGGCAATGAAAACAGTGCATCACTGAGGACCTACCTTGATGCATCTAGGATGTATGACAGAAATAAATGTATGTAATTTGTGAACACATTTACTGATGACATACTTAAATGAACATATTTTTTAACACATTTCAATGCTTTCAATGTTATGAAATAGCCGAGGGATTTTGGTTCATGCCTTTGAGTTTAGTTAGGCTGAGAACCTTTCGGCTCAACACATGGGTTGGTTGGGTGTAAGATTGAAGCAGGTGTTAACGCGGATGCGCGCGAGCGGATAGAGGTGTCACTCAGATGTCATAACAGTCCGAGACGATACTGGGTGACAAGGTGCGGTTGATATCACGCATCGGAAGCACGCGGAAGTTTGTGTGAGAATTTGAAGAAAATAAGAGTCGGGCACTTGACACCAAACGAGAAGGATCGATTTTGGAGCTTGCAGGCGCGAGGCGAGCGTGCGCCCGATGGGGGCCGCTCGAGTTGGGGGCTAAATGAATAAGACAGCATAGAAGATTGTGGCTCTCCTCCTTACGTCGAAACCTTTAACTCAAAGTTAATAAAAAGGTTTCGTACATGAACAAGAAGTAGTTACGTGTTTTTGAGATTCCTGTTCTTTATATGTTCAATCGTTAATGAACATTACATGTCTATTTTGCACATGGCCATATTCGTGTATATGGCTACGCAACATAGACATATTTGGTGCCGTAACCAGAATTAAATTTTTTGTATCTATTATGAATAATTATGCTTTCTATTAATTATTTGTTTGCACACAGTAAATTGGTCACAAGTTTGGCTATTTAATACTAAAAATTTTATTCATCATTACTAATTCATTTAAATACAGTTAAATTGTTCTAATTATTGTTATGTATAATTAACAATTCAATTAAACTTAAGTCATTTGTTTACATAAAGTTAAACGTACAAACAATTTTTAACAATCCAATTTAGCATGAGTCATTTCTTTTCCCAGAGTTTAAATGTCAAACAATTCTGTTTAAGCCATAGTAGGATCTAATTAGCTGTTATCACTACGAGCAAAGTGGACCTGGGAGTAATTACAATGAAGGCGTACTCATGTAATATAATTACCGAGGGATTTCGTTTTATATATCTTGCCTTTCGGTTTAGTTAGGCTGAGAACCTTTCGCTTAGCGCATGGGTTAGTTAGGTGCAACATTAACGCAGGTGTTCACGCGCACACGGAGAGGATGTGTCATTCAGAGATGTCAAAATAAAAACCCCAGAGAGGAACTGGGACAACGGTATTTGGGTAACGTCACGCACCGGAAGCGTGGGCTGAGATTTGAGAAAAAGCAGTTAGTTGAGTTCCTGCATCGGAAGAAGAAGGTTGACTTTCAGAGCTCGGGGAGGCCAGACAACTTTGTGCGCTACGGGCGCCGCGCGATGGTTGGGTTAAGAGCTGAAGATGTAAAAGCAGTCAGCATAGAAAGATTGTGCCTCTCTCTCCTCATGTTGAAAAACCTTTAAACTCAAAAAGGTGAATAAAAGTTTCGTACTCGAACCAATTTCGTGAATTTTGTATTTTCGGGATTTCTATATTTTATAATTTTGCATATCCGTATATTATGGGTAGGTTACACTCAGAATTCCCTCAAAATCCACCATTACTGGAGCATCACCATCAGATTTTCAGGAGGTGCCCGTGTTGTAGTCGTTATCGCCGTAGGAAATGAACACGGCAATACGAGTTCAAATCCTGGACGAGACTGATTGCATTTCACATAGCACTAATACCCTTGGGAAAGGTATGAATCCAATTATTCTCCATCCAGCTATGGGTAAATTGTAGGACAGACTAGGTTCTTCAGCCTTGGTTAGGCAACTAGTCTAGGAGAAGGAAAACTCTGAATTCAAACCCGTTAAACTCCGCTTAAAAATAGACCTTGTGTCATATCCTGCCCGAGCGGAGGGGTTGGTAAATAGTACCATCAGATTTTCTTGTGTCATATCGAGGACACTCGTTTAGTGTAGGGGGGGGGGCTTACCCTTCTGCAGTAAAACAGTCGGTGTATTCTT
This sequence comes from Sepioteuthis lessoniana, assembly GCA_963585895.1. NCBI lineage: Eukaryota > Metazoa > Mollusca > Cephalopoda > Myopsida > Loliginidae > Sepioteuthis > Sepioteuthis lessoniana. The sequence goes on along the minus strand of OY757932.1, from coordinate 18,566,193 downwards.
TAGCCCCAGACGACGGGTGGCATATTTAATTATCTATTCAACAATAGAAATCATTTTTTATAAATATATAAAATGGGGTGGTTAAAAAAAAGGGAAACATACAGTTAGATTCCCAAAGACATAAAATCTTTAGGGAAGAGACTTTCAATACGACTGTATCATATGTATAGATTAAGATTATGACTTGCTTACACTATTCTTCTTGTATTATATTGTATTGGAGGTGCCCGTGCTGTAATGGTTATCGTCGTAGGCAATGGACACGGCGACTCGAGTTCAAATCCTGGACGAGAATGATTGCATTTCACATAGCACTAATACCCTGGGAAAGGTGTGAATCCAATTATTCTCCCTCCAGCTATAGGTAAATAGTAGGACAGACTGGGTTATCCAACCTTGGTGAGGCAACTAGTCTAGGAGAAGGAAAACTCTGATTTAAAACCTGTTAAACTCCGCTTAAAAATTGACCTTGCGTCATATCCTGCCAGAGTGGAGGGGTTGGTAAATAGGATTATATTGTATTGAAACCAAATGGAATAACTGAATAGATTGTAAGATGTTTTACTTCAAAGGGGGCAAATGTTGTATAAGAATATATAAAATCCAAATAAGACCTTATATTGAATACTGAGTCCTCGTGGTGTAATGGTTAAAGCAATGGACTGCGGAATCGTAGTAAGCGAGTTCGAACTCCAGGCGCCCTATTATGTTCACTTTCGGACAAATACCCATGGGAAAGGTATGAACCCCCTTATCCTCCCAGCTATGGGTTAAATAGTACCACAACTGTTCTTCTAGGAGAATGACTTTGACATTAAATAACCTACAAAGGTTGATATGCCATTAAACAAAGAAACCAAACTAATTTATAATATAATTTCCTTACTAAAAAAACTGTACTTCTTTTTTAATAACATAAGGCCTGATATTCTTGCCGGAATTAGGTGATTCAATCAAATAACCCACGAAGATTAAACAAAGAAACCTAAACCCTATGCTCCAATGTCCTAATATCAGAAGTGGTGTGATATATTCAAACTGGATAGCATAAGAACAATGACAAAAAAATTTTAAAAGTAAAAGATTACACTTACAGGGAGAGATTGAATAAATCAGGATTGGCCTATGGGGTAGAGCGTTCAATCCCAGGTCAAGTCATACTAAAGACTAAAGAAATGGAACTTGATATCTCCTTGCTTAACACTAAGCATTATAAGGTATGTATCAAGGGTAAAGTGGAGCATTCCAGAGAAAAGAGAAGTGCCCCTCCCTAAACGTCGGTGTAGGAGCTATTGAAAAGGGAACCTTCAGGTTGCACTTAATTACGGTCGGCCATTCTACTCACTCTACTAGAGAAAATAATGAGAGTTGATCTAATTGTAACTTTCAAAATAATTAGTAGATCTTCTAATTATGGTAGATGTTTGTTTTTTGTTTAATTTTTCTCCTCGAACTAGAACTTTTCTGTCAAGACATATTTCAAAAACAAAGTCTATTAACTAATTGGGGTCTTTTTGCTAATAGAGTTATACATTTTTGAAAAAAAAAATTCTTAATCAGATGAAAAAAACAATAGAGTAAAAAACAAAGATTGTATTGGATGTTTTCAGAAATAATGGCGAGAACTTATATTGAACGGTAAGTAAAGGGATCATTGCAATGGCCCGGGATAACGCGGTTCAATCCCAGGTCGAGTCATACCAAAGACTCAAAAAAAATGGTACTTGATACCTCCTTTCTTAACACTCAGTATTATAAGGTACGCATTAAGGGTAAAGTGGAGCAATCCAGAGAATGGAGTAACTCCCTTTCCTACACCTCGATGTAGTACCTATTGAAAAGTACCCTTCGAGTCACCCTTGACTACGGTCGCCAACCTTTTTTCTTTTATGTAGATATCATATTAATAGTGTTTATGTTCTGTAAAATATATTTTCTTAGGTTGGTGTGAGAATACAGTTAAAATGGAGATAAGCTCGAATGTATAACGTATTTAATACGACTAAAATATTACAACTATTACTAATGCTACTGCAACAACTACTATTACTACTACAACTACTACTATTAATACTAATACAACTACTAATAATAACAGTAACGAAGAAATGGTATATACACAACTACAAAAAAATAAGACGCACAAAATTCTCAGGGATTTTAAACTACAAGCTGATCACTGAATCTCGGCTAGAAGACCAGACTAAGCGATAAAAAGATTAAATTAAAAAAAAACCGCTCGAAAGTGGAAATCGCCACCTCAGCGGAACACAGAATAGAAATCGGAGAAAACGAAAAGAGAGATAAGTACTTAAACACAGCCCAAAAACTAAGAACATAAGAGTAACTGGGATACTCGTTATAGTTTGCACACTTGAAATGGTCGCTAAAGGTTTGATAAAGAGGATGGAAGAGTTGAAAATCAAAGAATGTGCTGAGACCACCCCCATTACAGATCTGCCGGAATACTGAGAAGATTTGATATCTCTCTGACTGAAGCGAAAACTTTCTTTGCTAAGTAATTTTTTTTTTATTTAGAGATTAAGAAAAACCTGCTACAAATCGTTTTCTTTCGGAGAAAGAAGTGATTTGTTTGTTCTAATTTGAAGCGTACTTGTATATAATTCAATTTATTTATCTATGCCGGATTTAAATATATTAGAAATATTTATTCAAGTTGAAACTTTGCACACGTAAAAGAACTTTATTTTAAAAAGAAAATTGTCAATATTTTCATAAATGATAAATAATTCGACATTGATATCTATAAAAAATAAATGACAGATCAAAAACCATTTTAGATTTTGAAATTATTTTGTAAATACCCAATGAATAAATGTTTTGATTATACTCTACTTTCGTTTTTTCTAGGGAAGATAACCTAACAAATAATTCTCTAATCGGGTCCTACACTTCTCTTTTAATGTTTGTTTAGTGGCAGAGAGCTCACTAACAATTTTCTTCGATGAACGATAGGGAGAAGTGGCGAGAGAGGGTCAGGAATATCCGTACTATCAGCACGACATGATGATGATAATGATGAAATCTAAGCTTGGTTGGGTTGGGTTTTATGGCTTATCAACCATTGTTGGTTCTTTAATGCCAAATCCTGTTTTTACATAAATACTGAATATATATGTAAACACATTTGGTAGATTTAAACAGTTAAATGATCAAATAGTTCTATTTGTAACAATTCGATTTTGCATAAATCAACAAAGTTAAAGGGTTCCAGGTATTGCTATGTACCACTAAAAATTCAGTTAAACACTAGTCATTTGTTTACACACAGTTAAATGATAAACAGTTCTATTTCAAATAATTCAGTTTAGCCGAAGTTATTTCTTTGCATACACTTTAAATGTTAAACAGTTCTATTTAACCAATAGATAGGACCCTATCAGGTTCTATTCCCCCAGGCCAGAGAGGATAAGGGAGCGATGGCAATGTAAGGGTTTTCCGCACACCCCAAAGCTCAAGCATTATTGGAGCCTCACCATCAGATTGTTTAATATCATATCAGGACACTCGTTGGGCAAGAGGGTCTTACTCCTCTGCAGAGATGCACTCGGTGTATTCTGCAACTCCAGCTAACTGGGCTGGTAAAACTACGTGTAGATAGATAGATAGATTGAAAGAATTGCAAATGTAAAAAGATTTTGCATAAAAAGTATGATCGATGTTTTTATGTTAGAGCATGTATAAAACTAGTTGTCAGAATTTCTGAGACGACGCTTGAGGATTTTTGTCATTAAGGGTTTTTGGACTATTGTCTTCATCTTTATTGCTATTTCCACAACGTTTCGGTCGATATGCCCTCCGGCATTCTTCAGGTGTTTGTCGAACTTGGGAACCTACACGGAACTTCGAACTACGTCCTTTATTGAATCCACGGGGGTTGCCTGTTCTGATTCCGTTAACAATATGGTTCCCGAGTTCAACAGACACCTGATGAAGGCCGGAGGACATATCGGCCGAAACGTTGTGGAAATAGCAATAAAGATTAAGGAAACGTTGTGGAAATAACAATAAAGATTAAGGAAATAATCCGAAAACCCTTATGCATGAAACCTTCGGCAGGTACCCGTTAATATCCTCTTGAATTCTCTTAAAACAGAGTTCATAAGTTTTACTCAAGATGGTGATATCTCTTAGTTGGTGGTGTAATTGTTATCGTCGTAGGAAATGAACACGGCGACACGAGTTCAAATCCTGAACGAGACTGATTGCATTTCACATAGCACTAATACCCTTGGGAAAGGTGTGAATCCAATTATTCTCCCTCCAGCTATAGGTAAATAGTAGGACAGACTGGGTTATCCAACCTTGGTGAGGCAACTAGTCTAGGAGAAGGAAAACTCTGAATTAAAACCTGTTAAACTCCGCTTAAAAATTGACCTAGTGTCATATCCTGCCCGAGCGGAGGGGTTGGTAAATAGGATATCTCTTACTTGACGAGTGAGACTCTGAAATTAGCAAAACAGTTCATACACTTCGGTAGCAAAATCACATCAACTGAAACCATTGTCAAACGAACACAGAGAAGTGTTATCGACCACCTGAAAATATGATCCCTCAGATAAAATAAACCAGAAATGCGTCCGAGTGGTATAAACATTCAGTAGCACTACTGTACCGTTGCACTACTTGAATTCAAACGAAACGCCTCGAGTAAAAACTAGAAAGGAACTAAACAAGAATGCTAAGTGCTGTTTTAAACAAACCCTGAAAATAGCTCCAAAGAAAACAATAGCTGAACAGCCACTTACCACCCATCTCTCAAACCATCCTAATAAAATTACTAAGACACAGGTGAAGAATTAAAAAGGATCTCAATAGCGACGTTCTTCTATGAGTTTCAACCCATGGACGCAGTAGTTTTGGGCGATTAGTAAAAGCTTATTCATCAGCGCTGTGGGGACACTGGATGCCATCTCGAGGACCTCTCAGGAGTGATAACAGATATCGATGTCGAGAGATTCAAAGGAATTCATGCTGTTGATACGGCTGGGGGTCCTATATAAAAATATATACAAAAACTGCAGAAAAAAATAGCTGTGCCCCTAATAAAGTACAGGTCAGATAATGACTTGAGAGTCAAGCAAGACTTGGGATTAAAAACAATCATTAACACTAAGTCCTAACTTGCCTCCAGTATTTTACCAACGTAGACTTTTCATGAATTTAATAACAGGCTCTTCTTATTCAATTGACATAGAAGTGTTAATTCATTTATGTAAGATCTGAATCAACTTCTTAAATGGCCTAGTTAGTTAGGGCTGCAGAATACAACGACTGCATCTCTGCAAAGAGGGTATGATTCTCCCAAATATTGTTCTATTTGTAACAATAAACAATCAGAGGTTCCAGTAATGCTGGGGTTTTAGGGAATGCGGAGTACCCATTTGGCATTCATATTTACCAACCCCAGTGCTCAGGCAGGATATGAAACACGGTCAATTTATAAGCGGAGTTTAACAGGTTTGAATTCAGAGTTTTCCTTCTCCTAGACTATTTGCTTCACCAAGGATCTAGAACCTGTCTGCCCTATTATTTACCCATAGTTGGAGGGAGAATAATTGGATTCATATCTTTCCAAACGGTATTAGTGCTATGTTAAATGCAATTAGCCTGGTCCAGAATAGGGCTGCAGAATACACCGACTGCATCTCTGCAAAGAGGGTATGATGCTCCCAAATATTGTCCTATTTATGACACTATCTGATGTTGAGGTTCCAGTAATGCTGGGGTTTTAGGAAATCTGGAGTACCCCTTTGGCATTGCTTCTAGGTCCACTTAGGCCTGAACTGTTAGCGACTAATAAGATCCTATGTATGGGTCAAATGGAACTAAACCGTTTTGACATTAACTGTGCGCAAACAAAAACTAAACTGAATTGCTTTCAAATAAAACTGTTTATATGTATAAAAACAGAATCGGTATTGAATAATCTACAATGGCTGATGTGTCACAGAACCAATCCAAACCAATTTTAATTAATTGGATATTTTTGACATTTAAACTGCGTACTTATACTAAACGGAATTATTTCAAATAGAACTGTTTCACATTAGCTGTATGTAAATAAAAAAACTATACTTATACTAGAGAATCCTAGTGGCGCAGGGGTTAACTCACAGGACTGCGGCATCGTACTATACTTATATTAAATTGAATTGTTTGAAATAGAACTGTATATATATATATATAAAATAGATTTGGCATTAAATAACCTACAATGAGTGATGAGCCATAAAACCAAAATAAAGCAACGCTAAGTAATTAGGTATACACGTCAATACAATATATATATATATATATATATATATATATATATACTCTGACTGTCTTTACCATTACAAATATTAAATCATTTTTGCAACAGCAAAAGATTTTGTAACCTTTTGTTTTTTAGCAACTCTTTCACTCAATTTGAGTAGATCGGCGATTTATTCAATCATTTGAACTTTTTCTACCCCCTCATATATATATATATATATAGAGAGAGAGAGAGAGAAAGCGTAAGCAAAATTAGGAATATTCTAGTAAAATAATAAATGGCTCTCTTATAAAACAAATTAATTTTAATTTAAAAAAAAACAGCAAAATAAAAAGATACAAAACAGTAAATTTACTCTGTTTGGCCGCATTTTTTTTTTTTTTTTTCAATTACTGTATCAACACGCTTTCGAAACGATTTGTTTGCCTTCAAAATAAATTCTTCAGACATTTTCTACCATTCTATCTCAATAGCAGTTTTAAGTGAACCAATATTTGAATGGGAAGTTGCATTTGTTTTGTTTTTCTTAAACGCCCCATATTACATAATCAATGGGCTTAAGGTCTGGGCTTGATGAAGGTCATAAAGAAATTCCAATCATTTCGGAATTCTTTTTGCTTAGTTTTGGCGTTAAGCAAATCGGATATTTTTTTGTCATTTCTTTTCTTCCTTACTAATAACGGGCTGACTTTTAACCAAACATACTTGAATAGTAGAGCTAATCATGAAAATTTAGATTTAATGAGTTTTTTTTTTCAAAAAGAGAACTAATCAGATTAAAAGAAACTTTTAGAAATATAAATATATATGTAAGTGTGAGTGTAAAGTCCAAATTCAAAACTGGACTAGGACATTGCTGAATATCCACTTAACCGACTTGTAGGTGTCCTTTGATGACATCAAAACTGGATGAGGAAATTGCTGAATGTCCACTTAACCGACTTGTAGGTGTCCTTTGATGGTATCAAAACTGGACAAGGAAATTCCTGAATATCCCCTTAACCGACTTGTAGGTGTCCTTTGATGGTATCAAAACTGGACAAGGAAATTCCTGAATATCCCCTTAACCGACTTGTAGGTGTCCTTTGATGGTATCAAAACTGGACAAGGAAATTCCTGAATATCCCCTTAACCGACTTGTAGGTGTCCTTTGATGGTATCAAAACTGGACTAGGAAATACTTGAATATTCCCTTAACCGACTTGTAGGTGTCCTTTGATGGTATCAAAACTGGACTAGGAAACTCCTTCATGTGTTCTTAACCGACTTCTGGGTGTCATTTGATGGTATCAAAACTGGACTAGGAAACTCTTGAATATCCCCTTCACCGACTTGTAGGTGTCTTTTGATGGTATAAATCTCAGAGATGATTGTCACAATGTAGCTATATAGAACCAGGGGTTGACATAAGTCTCGTACAAATGTTTTTTTCCGTATGACCCACTGAAGTACGTCTGTTGACAACCTTTTAATCTTAGGCATCTAGCACATTTTTACGAGTTAAATTAGTTAGCAGTCAAAATGTTTGAGTCGTAATTTTCGTAGGAAAGATAGGTATTGTGTGTTAACGTGCGCCACTCATCTTATATATATATATATATATATATATATATATATTCCATATAAAAGAAAAACCTTTAAAAACACTCAAATTTTTTTGTAATAGTATCTGTTCCATCAGATCATATATATTTTTAAATATCATATCTGCATCTTAAGACAAAAAATTGTGAAAAATCTGTCTGAAAATTTACATCTAACATTATAAAAATATATATGGTTAGCTGAAATAGTCATAATTTTTGCAATTATGTCTAATTTCTAAAGTTTTTTTTGTTTTTTTTGATTTTATATGGAATTATTTTCTCCGTATTTTAATTCATCATTCTTTTACATTGAGGTCCCTATTGGATTTTAAATTACACTGGATGTTTAAAGAAAGTGTTGTTTAGTCACAACCAACTATACATACACATATATATGCAGAAACATATTCAGCATAATAAGGACGAGCGGAAAGGGTTGTGTGTGAGAGGCAGTTGGAGACCGAACAAAGACTGCAACATATTGACCCCATAACTCTTTTGGCTATCACAGCCTTTCTTTCCCATTCTCCTGGGCTGCTCAACCGAGGGCCTGAGGGCCCAGCCTCCCTGGGACATGGTTCTCATTCCAGCATCTTCTCTCCAACTGATCTGAACTTCCTGTCGCCGGGGTTATATAATAATTTGTCGCCCACCTACTTCCTGCGAGCGTCACAATTCGCACTCAATTCAACCCCTCGACAGTCAAGGTTGTCCCCTGATCTCCTGATATCTTCGACCAGATGCGCCTGTTATTTGCACTGGTGCATTTCTTCTTTCGACAGCTTGGCCGGGGTCAATATGCAACAAAAGAAAATCCTAAGATAGAATCATCTCCACCAATGGTTGACTTGGCGTAGGATAATATATATATATATATATATATATATATATATACTAATCTACAATCTACCAGCATTCATGGTTACCAAAAAAAATAAAAAAAAAAAAACGTCAAGAACAAGAGATAAAAATATCTCGAATAACCACCCGGGGGAAAAAGAAAAAAATGTCATAGGACAAAAAGAAAGAAAATGCCAACCCCGTCACACCAGTCAAAAAAAATCAAGAGATGTGCAGTCAGTTGGTCAAAAGAAAACTAAAACCTGTCGTAAACGCTGCAATGCAACAATTACAAGAGTGCTCAACACGAGTGGAGCCAATTACAAAATTAACTTAAATCGCAAGTCAGAATTCTCCATCTAAGGTTTCACCTTAACGGGTCATCAGGGAGTCTCATACAGACTCAGTATGAGACTCCCTGATGAGTCGTTAAGGTGAAACTTTAGTAGGAGAATTCTGACTCGCGATTTAAGTTAATTTTGTATATATATATATATATGTCCTCCTAGGATTCGAACTAATAGAATGTTGAATTTTCTAAAGTAAACTAAGGGAACAACAAAAAGAAAATAAACTGACAGATCCAGTTTGTTTTTTTTGTTTTTTGTAGTCAAGTGTCAATTTATAATCTATCTACAATCACACTTTTCTGAAGACATTGGAGATACGTTTATGGTAAAAAAAAAATGCTTTGCAGTCAGATGACACTAAGCCTTCAGGTAAACTTGTCAATCTGTTTTTCAAAATGGTTTATATATATATATATATATATATATATATATATATATATATATATATATATATCAGATTTCTTTGCCTTTGTTGACGCCTTCAGTCCACCCACAAACTCAAAAGAGAAACAGTCACTCGTATGATGAAGACTTCTCTTTTTGATATACGAATATCTCGCTGAGGTGATCAACATTTTATTACTTTGTCCACTACTTATTACACTAAACTCGAAAATTTTCGGTAAAAAACATTCACAAAGATATATAAATTTAAATATATATATATAATTTGAAATACGATAAGGGACAAAATATTAAGTGCTACCATTTTACGTACAGTGATGTTTATACGATTAGAGTGATAATTTAAAATATTTCTAACTCATTTTGGGATACTTCTTACCCAGAACGTCAATCACAAAAAACGCACAAAGTAGATAGATAGCTAGATAGATATGAATAGACTAAAATAGATAGATAGATAGATAGATAGATAATGTTGAAGAATAGTTCTATTAGAAAAAAATTAGTTAAGCATAAGCGCGCAGTTTAAGAGTAAGTTCGGTTTAATTGTCAAAAGCGTTTCTATTTCAAGCTATTCGTTTACTCAATTCATTTTAGCACAAGTATGCTGTTAGTTCTATTTAACCCATAGATAGGGCCCTGTCAGGTTCTACCACTCCGGGCCATAGTGGACCTGGGAGCGCTGGCAATGAAGGGGTACTCCACATTCCCCAAAGCTCCAGCATTGCTGGGACCTCACCATCAGATTGTTTAGTGTCATATGCAGGACACCCGTTGTGGGGGGTTACCCCTCTGCAGAGAAGCAGTCGGTGTATTCTACAGCCCCAGCCGACTGGGCAAGAGAGAGAGAGGGAGAGAAAGAAATGAACAGACAAAAATAGATAGATAGATAGAGAGAGAGAGAGAGAGAGAGAGAGAGAAATGAGCAGACAAAAATAGATCGATACAGAGAGAGAGGGGGGGTGAACAGACAAAAATAGATAGATTGATAGACAGAGAGAGAGAGAGAGAGAGAGAGAGAGAGAGAGAGAGAGAGAGATGAACAGACAAATATAGATAGATAAGCATATAGATTAAAATGAAAAAGTCTGCGAAAGATTCGAAATTGCCTTTTATGTTGTGTTTTTTTATTATTATCATTCCGTATATAAACGACGTGTGTTCCAGATATATATACATATATGTATTGATAATAAAAGATAAATAAATGGCAAATTTAAAGTCATTTGCAAAACTTTTCGTTTTAAAACATTCTCTTCCATATCGTTTGACGTACAACCATATATATATATATATATATATATATATATATATATATATATATGTCATCATGCTTTCGGCACTTATATTCCTGATCCTCTCTCGCTACACCTCCCTATCATCCATTGCTTTCGGCAGATCCTCAGGGCTACTTCCCGTATCGGCACAGAGCTGCTGTATGTAGCTTCGAGCTAGACGTCCTACCTTTGCTCGTCCATGTGATGGGGTGCACAGGAGTACATCCCTTATGAGTTCGTCCCAACTTTTACAGCAGTGTCCCGCGTGTCTGGTTTGTCTAATTTTGATAGTTTTCGTGATGGGTGGTAGTTGACAAGTTCACCTACCTAGGGATCAGTGTCTCATCAACCGAGACAGACATCAACACGCGACTAGCAAAAGAATGGACAGCCTCCGATAGACTTTCGGTCAATTGAAAGTCAGACCTGATCGATAAAATGAAGCGCAGTTTCTTCCAAGCAGCGATCGTGTCGATACTGCTATATGGATGCACCACATGGGCGCTAACTAAACGGACGGAGAAAAAGCTTTACAGCAATCAGACAAGAAGGCCGCAAGCAATATTGAACACGTCCTTGAGACAGCACCCAACAAAGCATATATATATATATATATATATATATATATATATATATATATAAGCAGAAGTTATATATATATTTATTTTTTCTCTTTTCTGATGATTGTAACAATATTTTCTTTGGCTACTTGAATTATATATTAACAACGATAGTACCATGAGTAATATTTTTGAGATATATAATGATCGCTAAAAAATTTAAATTCTATGCTTGGTTTTTGATTGGTCACATGCCTCTCAAAAGTGCATGGATCTAATTGCAGAGAAATTAGTATCAACATCTGAATTAGTTTTTCTAGTTTTATAAGAAAAGATAGTGTATTGCCAAAACAAAAATGTTCGACTATAACCATTATTTCTTGATGAGGCTTTATTGGACTAATGAGTAGAGTGTTTGCCAATGGTCCGGGAGACCGGGGCTCAACCCCAGGTTGAGTCATACCAAAGACTCAAAAAATGGTACTTGATGTTGCCTTGCTTAGCACTCAGCACTATATGGTGAGGACCAAGGGTAAAGTGGAGCAATCCTGGAAATGGAGTTGCGCCCTCCCCAACACTTCGGTGTAATCGCTAACTTTACTTACTTTACTATATATGTATATACATATATATATTGCAATCATCAGACAACCTGTTTCGATGTATTGCAACTCTTCCTCGTGGCTAGACGCACGAGGTGACTCAAGCACTTTATATCAGTCGGATATCTTACCAAAGAGCCATTGTCATTCTCGTCGTAAGTGAAGGAAATTTTCACGTTTATCTTTTTACCTCTATGTTATCGGCTATCCGGAAAGCTCAATTCTTCAGAACAGCAATTGCATTCCAGCGTATGTGGCACCCGGTAAACCCCCCCTCTTTGGGAACTTATATAGTGCCATCCACAGAAAAAGGGTTTCGTTGTATCACGACCCTTCTGTGTGGCTAAATCCGCGTGATACTTCAAGCTGGGAACGAATATATATATATATATATATATATATATATATATATATATATATGTGTGTGTGTGTGTGTGTGTGTGTGTGTGTGTGTGTGTGTGTGTTTGCCTGCTGTACTCCTGCGATATAACCACTTGTAAAAAAAGTCGATAATTTGCCGATATAAATAATAATGCAGATTATGGGATTTAAGTTTCCATGAATTTTATTTTGGGAAAAGGGCTTGAGGTGAAATACAATGGAACCTCCGTAAGTCTTACCTCTCATCTCATTAAGGGGCCTAGTGGTTAACGTACTAGACTGTGACATCGTAGTTAACCTGTTTTGACTCCAGTTGTGTTATTACGTTCCTTTTCTTTTTTATAACCTTCTCGAAGGTATGAAACCACTTATCCCTCCGAGTATGGATTAAATATACCACTACTGTTCATTTACAAGGATGGCTTGGCATAAAATAACCCACAATGGTAAATATGCCATTAAATAAAAGAAACCAGAAACAATCATTCTATAATTTTATACCTCACTGTCTGAGATGAATGTTAGAAGCATGAAAGTAGAGAGTGAACATTCTCACTAAAAACACAAAATCACTTTGCTTAAGCCGGTAAACCCCCCTCTTTGGGAACTTATATAGTGCCATCCACAGAAAAAGGGTTTCGTTGTATCACAACCCTTCTGTGTGGCTAAATCCGCGTGATACTTCAAGCTGGGAACGAATATATATATATATATATATATATATATATATATATATATATATATATGTGTGTGTGTGTGTGTGTGTGTGTGTGTGCCTGCTGTACTCCTGCGATATAACCACTTGTTATGAATGTTAGAAGCATGAAAGTAGAGAGTGAACATTCTCACTAAAAACACAAAATCACTTTGCTTACTTGAAAATAGCAACTGAGAAAATGAAAAAGAATTAAATCATTTAATTACCAAATATGAATAAAATTTCATCCATTTTGATTCATTGTAGCTTTTTTGAGCGAGTAAAATTCGATCTTTATATTATATTAAGTAAAAAAATTAAAGAAAAATTTAAAAAAAACTACTATAAATTTATAGCCTCCTTTTTTAACACGAACACCGGATTTGGCCTTTCATTGAATTTTTTTACTTCGATATTTCCAATAATTTTTCTTTTAAAAAAATTAAATTGAATAATCAATGCTGAAATATCGAAATTTTCATTAAATTTCATTAATTTCATGAATTTCCATAGAAATAAGAGTTAATTTGAGACTGAAATTTTGTCACCTGATTTAAAACTAAATTATACGTTTACATTGAATATTCAATAAGTTTCCAGACTTTTTTTGTACAGGCATTTAAAATTGTCGTAGACTCTTTAAAATTCAGTATGTTATTGCTATGAATCTTATAAGATGTCTGACCAATTTTTATGATTCCAGATTCAAATGAACAGCTACAGCAGCAATTGGAATACACCCGACAAAAACCTGATTGTCACGCCTGGTGAATTTCAAAAATGCAATTTGGACGTGAGGACACTTAAGAAGAACGATATGCAATAAAATTCTGTTTTAAACTTGGAAAAAATACCACAGAAACCTATGGAATGCTTCAGACTGCTTTTTGACCACCTTGCATTAATCGAGCATGAGTTTTTGAGTGGCATAAGAGATTCAAGGAAGGCATAGAGTGGGGGATGGTAAGAGGCGTAGGAGGAGTAAGGAAGTCAATACAGTAGAGTTGATTGGCCAAAGGGTTTGGGTTAGGGTTATTATGTTGAGGTTTTAAGTGAGTTCAGGAGAGATTCTGTCAGAATAGGCCAGCACTCTTCAAATCGGGTCAGTGGAATTTCCACCAGGACAATGCACCAGTCCACAACTCCATCCTTGTCATAGACTATTTGACCAAGATGGGAATCAAGATAGGTCCTCAGCCTCCCTATAGTCCAGATCTTGCTCCCTGTGATTTTTGGTTAATGCCTAAGCTCAGAGGCTGTCGTTATGAGACAATTGAGGAGATGAAAGAGGCTGTGACGAAGGTCATTGACACGCTCACACAAGAGGACTTCCATGGGGCCTTGAAGAAGTTCTTGGAAAGGTACAACAAGTGCATTGCAGCCGGAGGAGATTACTTCGAAGGGAACTAGAGTTTCATATGTGTACTATCAATAAAAGTCCCCATAAGAAAACGTCTGGAAACTAATTTAATGATCCTCGTACGTCGGCAAAGAGCCGCTGTGAGTATAGTCAGACGTTACGTAATACACCAGTGACACTGAAGTGGTTGACAGAGTAAGTTTGACCGAACGGTATTGACTTTATAAGACTATCTGTCCAAACCGGGCCGGTAAAAAAAGGACCATGCAGACAAAATTCATTTCTGACAACAATACCATCATCATCATCATCATCATGTCGCACACTTATCTATTGTCCATTGCTTTCGGCAGGTCTTTAGGACTACAACCTGTATCGGCACAGAGCTGATGTATGTTCTAGCTTGTCGTCCCACTTTAGTTCGTCCCCCTGAAGGGGTCAACAGGAGTACATCACTTACGAGTTCGTCCTTACTTCTCCAATATTGTCATGCATTCCTGGTTCGTCTAACTTGGATAGTTTTTGTGATGGATGGTAAGTGGCCGTATAGCTGCTGCTTTGTGGGGTGCTGTGACCAGGACTTGTTCAATATTGCTCGCAGCATTCTTGTTGAGATGCTGTCAAGCTTTTTCTCCATATGTTCATTTAGCATCCATACAGCAATATCGATACGACTGCTGCTTGGAAAAAAATACGTTTCATTTTATCAGTCAGGTCTGACTTCCATATAACCGATAGTCATCGATAGCTGTCCATATATTTGCTAGTCACGTGTTGGTATCTATCTCAGTTGATACTATTTACCAACCCCTCCGCTCGGGCAGGATATGACACTAGGTCAATTTTAAGCAGAGTTTAACAGGTTTGAGTTCAGAGTTTTCCTTCTCCTAGACCAGTTGCCTCACCAAGGCTGAAGAACCTAGTCTGTCCTACTATTTACCCATAGCTGGAGGGAGAATAATTGGATTCATACCTTTCCCAAGGGTATTAGTGCTTTGTGAAATGCAATCAGTATTGTCCAGGATTTGAACTCGTATCGCCGTGTTCATTTCCTACGACGATAACGACTACACCACGGGCACCTCCATAGCTATCTCAGTTGATGAGACACTGCTTCCTAGGGAGGTGAACTTGTCTACTAGTTTAAGAGAGCTACCGTTTGGTGTATAGATGCCGCCTCTTTGATTAAATCACATATATTCAGTCTTGTGTGCATTGTCACGGAGGCCTATACCTGCAGCTGCTCGTTCTAGATTATGTAGCAGGGTTTCGGCTTGGGTGGGTATATGTGCAGAAGCGATGATACCACCATAAATAAAGTTAATTCAACCACGTTATGTCTTTTTTTCATTTGTGTGATGTACAGGCAATTCTGAATATCTCACAATAATACTAATCTAATGGTGGAGATTACCGATTCATTATCGTATAAACCGGTTGTAAACATAAAAGCGAGAGGTGTACATTTCAAACCACAACTAAATATCATCTATTTTTTGGCCACGCTAGTCGCATTACTCATGACTGCATGACCAATAAAAAAAAAGTTGTCCAGGGTGACGCAAAGGCTCCTTTTCGATATCTACTTCACACAGATGTAGGCGAGGGCGCTCTCCTTTCCCTGCATTCCCCACTTTACCCTTGATCCGTGCCTTATAATGGTGAGTGTTAAGCAAGAAGTCATCAAGTACCATTTTTGAGTCTTTGCTATGACTCGACTTGGGATTTAACCCAGGTTTCCCGGGCCATTGGCGAACTCTCTATCCGTTCTATGGTCTAAACTAACTAATGTGCAATAAAAGTTTCTGTTTTATAGTCCAGTCGGCCGGGGCTGTAGAATACAGCAACAAGAATCAGAGGAACAAGAATCAGAGGGACAAGAACCTCCAGTAGGCCTGGACTGTAGAATAGAGCGACAAAAATCAGAGGGACAAGAATCAGAGGGACAAGAAACCCCCAACAAGAGTCCTGGTATGACTCTAAAAAATCTGATCATGAAGCTCCAGTTATGCTGGAGCTTTGGGTAATGCAGTGTACTCCTTCCTTACAATAGAGCCCTATCTATAGGTCAAACAGAAGTGTTTTTTATTTAGTCTGTGTCCATACAAATGATTTATGCTAAATTAAGTTGTTAGAAATTAAACTGTTTGATCATGGAACGGAGTGTAAACAAATAAATGATATTTAAATGAATTGTTAGAATTAAAGCAGTTGATAGAATTTTTAGAATTATAACAATTAATAGAATTGTTAGAATCATTGCAGTTGATAGAATTGTAAGAATTATAGCGATTGGTAGAATTGTTAGAATCATTGCAATTGATAGAATTGTAGGAATTATAGCGATTGATAGAATTGTTAGAATGATTGCAGTTGATAGAATTGTAAGAATTATAGCGATTGGTAGAATTGTTAGAATCATTACAATTGATAGAATTGTAAGAATCGTAGCAATTCTTGGTACTATTTGACTGGGTACAATCAAATTAGTAGGAGAAATGTTTATCGTGTTAGAAATCAGTATAAATCATTTAACTGTGTGCAAAAAAAGTGAGCCCAGGCTCATTTGAAAATATAACAAAAAAATGTGTTTTTAAATCATTTTTGATATATTTGTTTAAAGACGTTTTACCATTATATAGCCTACAATGGTTGATAAGCCATAAAACAAAACAAAACCAAATCATATATATTTAAAGTATATATATAAAGAGGATCTGGCATTAAATAACCGACAATAGTTGATAAGCCAAAAAGCCAAATCAAACCAAATCGTATTGTTGCATATTGACCCCGGCCGAGCTGGAAATGCACCTGTGTAAATAACAGGTGCATCCGGTCGAATGTGTCAAGGGGATAACCTTCACTGTCGAAAGGTTGAATTGAGTGGACGTAAAACAATGATATAACTCGGTGCATTGGAAGTTCGATTTAGTTGGAGAAAGATGTTATAGGGAGAACCAGCACCCAGCAGAGGGGACCCTCAGGATCCCCGATTGAGCAGTTGGAGTTCAGATGAGTTGGAGAAAAGATGCTGGAATGAGGACCATGTCCCAGAGAGGCTGGGCCCCCAGGCCCCCGGTTGAGCAGGCCAGGAGAATAGGAAAGAAACGCTGTTATGGCCATAGGAGTAGGGGTCAATATGTTGCAGTTCTGTTCGGTCTCCAACTCCCTCTCACACAACCCTTTCAATAAAGTGAGAGGTATATTTTTCTAAAGAACTGTGTCCGCTCGTCTTCATTGCGTCGTTATGTTTCTGCATGCATCTGCATATGAGTATACAACAATATATATTTAATATATGAAAGTAAATATGGATCTAATTCTGACCGTATGAAGAAAGCAGAAAAAGAAAAACAAATACCAAATGCATTTTTACATGACATCTAACATGGAAGACTTCAAAACGATCTGTATATACGAAAACTTACCTATCTTTGCGTATTTCTTTAAAAGACGGGAGGATTTTTCCCGTCTCTAAAAAAAAATCCAACATTTTCAATTATCTTTCCACGTGCCAAGCGCGTTATTTAATACTTTTAAAATAAGAATGCCATGTGCACGTTTGTATCTTTTCGTTGTATATATTTTATTTGCTCTTGTTAACTCGGTAAGCATCCATCGCTGCGTTAACAATTCTCCTTATATCAAAGTCCTGATGATGGTTATTGAAACCAAAACGTTTAACGTTGACTTTACATCACGATAAATTCACCTATATGGATTATTCTGTTTTTCTGCTTTCTTCATATTCAATATATATATATATAGAGAGAGAGAGAGAGAGAGAGAGGATTTGGTATTAAATAACCTACAATGGTTGATATGTGATAAAACCTAACCTTATTTATATCGCCACAGAAAAATAACCCCCGGAATGCGTGTTTGTTTATAGTTTGTTTTTTTCTTTAGAAAAATTATCTTCGTCGAAGTTTATAACATTTTCGTGTGAACGTCTTTTTTCTTTTTTTTTTTTTTTTTTGCTTGAAATACCGGAAACTGTGACTGACGTCAGGCTTTTAAATCCCGAAAAATCTCAACAAACAAGCGATTGACTTATACGCCAGGGATAGGATCGCACTCTTTATTACAGAATAGTCAACTAGCAGAACAACCGATATACGCCAATTGCCGAAACATCAAACAGTCAGCCACAAGCATTTTCAACTTCAACTCGTGTTTTTTGAAGATATTTTACGAAATAAACGCATACATTGTAATAAAATAATAAGTCGTAATTCTAATTAAATATTAAATGAACGCTAATCGGGACACCATACCACCAAGTCGGGGTGTCAAACAACGAAGATTTGTTGTTTATCTGCACAATTGTTGAATTGCAATAGGAAGATTCCTTTAACAGGTCACTTAAGTTACGTTGATGGCAACACAAGATATCTACCTGTTTCCAAAGGTAGGCATAAAAATAGGGAAACACCTCGTGAATTGCATGGATGGCATGTCAGAAAAAAATTTTGAACACGAATATTGCGTTATATATTATGTAATGACTAAATATTTTTAATCTGGAAGAACAATGACCCAGGCAGAAGTGTTACGAGACATCACGCTGCTCTTTCCTGGATTGAGAAAGGCTTGAGCTGCACGAAACTCGGTATAATGAAGAAATTAATATGATTAAATGCATCGAGGAACGGAAGCAGAGAAACGTGAAAAAACAGACTTGTTGAAATCGAAAGCGAGTATGGTCCCAGAAAAAAGAATATGGATGCCTTGTGAAAAATCTAAAGTCGAAAATCCTATAGAAGCGGAGATGATTTGAATGTTTTGAGCTGGCCCTGTACTCGTGAAGAAGAAGAAGAAGAAGAAGAAGAAGAAGAAGAAGAAGAAGAAGAAGAAGAAGAAGCTGTTAACTTAAGATTTGTATATCACCTTATGAGTTTAACTTAACGTTCTCCTTCACTCCACTTTTTCGTACAATATATATATATATATATATATATATATACGGTCCCGGTTTCTATGTTTGATGGCATATCAATCTTTGTAACCTATTTAATGCCAAAGCCATCCTTCAATAGAAACAGTAGTGGTACTATTTAACTCATAGCTGGGAGGATAAGGGGGTTCATATCTTTCCCAAAGGTATTTGTGCGTGAGTGCACGTAATAGCGCGACTGGAGTTCGAACTTACTATGATTCCGCAGCCCATCGCTTTAATCATTACACCACGCGGAGGCCCCTCTCTCCTTCTCTCTCTCTCTCTCTCTCTATATATATATATATATACAGCGAGATAATTTTAAAATGGGGCAGGGTTTGTGACTCATATGGTAGTTTGTTGAGCCTGTCTCTTATAGAATCATGCTTACAGAGATTTTTTTCATCCTTTTCCTTTCATTTTACTGCGTAATTCTTATGCTTTTCCATAAATGTTTTGAATTAGCCCTGTAACAGTCTCGCTAAAGCAGAACAATTCATATTTCACTCTCTCTGTACATCTCAACTGTCTTCGATCCTCTCCTTCACTCCACTCTTTCGTATATTTCGTAATAAAAGTAAAAGAAATTAGATAGATTATATTTTTATACAAGAGATACGTCTTTTGTTTATCTCTGTGTACAACACAATATCATGATAGCACAACATGTGAAAGCATCTTAATATAAGCTCATATGTGTAAGATTTTATGTTTATAATACAATGAAAGAAAAATGCCCGCAGAGTGTCTGTAGCGGGGGTGGGGGGGAGAATATATCACCCATCTTACTTGCTCATACGGTAAGGATCTGGATATGTACCCGGCTAAAACATGTGATTGCGGCTGGAAATTCAACAGCTTGCGAGGATCACGAATCCACAAGGCGCGCTGGTGCGAAGAACGTAATTTTCCTGCCGGAGAATGTAAATCGAATGATGGGCCTATGAATCAGGTTTACCCCCACAGTATTCACGAGCCCATTGCTGACCATCAGCGTCCTGGAGACATTTTTTGCAAGCCAAGAATTTAGTGGCCCAAGGGTAATCAGATAGCTACCTGGACAAACTTAGACCAGGAGCTTTCTTTTTACTCACCACCCATCTTGAGGGCCCATTGATCAACAAATAAAATCTTTTAACGGAATTATATATGACGTTTGTCTCGAGTGCTTTTGGGCAGTAACGCATAAATGAAAGAAAACGAACCGAACAGATAACGGATATAGAAGGGATTTCAACACGAATGTTATACACGCGGAACCACTTTTCTCGTGTAATTACGCAAAATCAAGAAACGGTTGCTATGACATCTAAGGGCCGAAAGTAAACGCATTTTTAAATCACAAACTGCACCAAATTGAAGATGAACGAACGTCCAATGTAATGTCCGCTTTTAGTTGATCATGTGTATACATAGATATATATTTCTTTTAAATACCCTATCCGGTGGCAAAAGCTGCTCGGTAGCGCCAGGAGTGGCAGTACCGCCTTGAGCTACCGAAACTGTGTTATCACCCTGGTTGGCGGCTGATGAGACTAGGGTATCGCACGTGCTTTCACACGTTGTATGATGAAAAAAAAAATTGACTTATGGCTGATGTAATTTTAATTTCAGAGAAAATTTTCTTACATTATACATTGAAGTAATGAGTGTTTTATGAGACATTGCAATAGTTTCTTGAATAAATATATATTTCCATTATCCCTGTACTTATATTGTAGAGCATTTTAAATAAAGGTTTGGTTTAGCTAAGTTTTAGGGTATATCAACCAATGTAGGTTATTGAATACGAAATCATTTTTATACATTTAAATCAAATATATATGATTTGGTTGGGTTTAATTTCATGGCATATCAACAATTGTTCATTATTTAATGCCAAAAACTTGCTTATTCATATATATTGAATATATATATAATTTGTAAACAAATTTAAAGATTCTTAGGCGAGCCTGAGCTCTTTTTTGCACACGATTAAATGGTTTCAAGTATTGTTAAATAACAGTAACAATTTAACATCAGTTATTTTTTTTTAACAAATTTTATTCTAGTTAACCCATAGATAGGGACCGGTCAGGTTTTACCGCTCCATGTCAAAATGAACCAGGGAGCAATGTCAGTGAAAGAGTACTCTATATTCGTCAAAGTTCCAAGACTGGAGCCTCTGCATCAATGCGTTTAATGTTATATCCAAGCCACTCGTTGGTGGAGTCTTACCCCTCTACAAAGATGCAGTCGGTGTATTCTACAGCCACACCCAACTTGGCTTTTTAAATAAATGTAACTTGAAGGTTAATTTAAACACCAATAGATTTACATAGGCTTTTGCTGCTGGTTTTCATAGCATATCCTCATTTTGGCTTACGTTTAAGTTTTAGCCTATCGGTAGCTTAGTTAATGTTTGGGGTTCGACCGATATATAGACGGTATATGTGTAACCCGGAATGTTTGGCTAAAATCTTGTGGTTGACTTATTTGCCAGATTGATAGGTTGGCAGCAATTTTGTGTAGTCTATTTGTTAAATAGCATAGCAACATTTGTAGATTAATTAGTGCCAAAGCTATTCTCCTAGAAGAACAGTAGTGGTATATTTAACCCATAGCTGGTAGGATAAAGGGTTTCATACCTTTCCCAATGGTATTAGCCCGAAAGTGAACATAATAGCGCGACTGGAGTACGAACTCGCTTACTACGATTCTGCAGTTCATCGCTTTAACCATTACACCACGAGGATAACCCCTGTAAATTTTGTGTTTCGTAATATTATATAAAGTATATGAATATTTTTTCTAGTTGATACAAACTGGATAAAATTTGAACAATTGATAAATCCAGTCTAAATTTAGCGGCTCCAATTTCCAAGAAGTCAATGCGTATCTGTTGGAGAGTGGCTCGTACCACGAGACTTCCGGTATCCCGGAAGTATAAAAGACACTGTGTCTCTTAAGCACGGTGGGGTAGAAGCAGAAGCAGAAGGAGAAGCAGAGACAGCTCTGAATGACGGCAGTCGGTAGTAAGTCCAACTTTGGACGTAACACCAACAGCGCGAGACTCATAATACTCGTCGGACAGTACCACTTAAGTTAAAAAATAATTAACTCTATTTCACTGTGTATCTTTTTCTTACCACAATGCAACAGTATCCATATTTACCAACCCCTCTGCTAGGGCAGAATATGACACTAGGTCAATTTTTAAGCGGAGTTAAACAGGTTTGAATTCAGAGTTTTCCTTCTAAGACTAGTTGCCTCACCAAGGCTGAAGTACCTAGTCTGCCCTAGTGAGAATAAGTGGATTAATACCTTTCCCAAGAGTATTAGTGCTATGTGAGATGCAATTAGACTGGTCCAGGATTTGAACTCGTGTCGCCGTGTCCATTTCCTACGACGATAACCATTAGACCACGGGCACCTCCACTTTTTAGATATGACACAAGGTCAATTTTTAAGCGGAATTTAACAGGTTTGAATTCAGAGTTTTCCTTCTCCTAGACTAGTCGCCTCACCAAGCCTGAAGAACTCAGTCTGTCCTACTATTTACCCATAGTTGGAGGGAGAATAATTGGATTCATACCTTTCCCAGGTGTATTAGTGCTATGTGAGATGCAATTAGCCTGATCCAGGATTTGAACTCGTGTCGCTGTGTCCATTTCCTACGACTATAACTATTACACCACGGGCACCTCTCTGCCCACGATGCAACAGTATCATACAGGAGTTTTTTGTTTTGTTTTTTTTTTCAAAATTTCTCATCGGAAAGTTAGAGGTGCATTTTATACGGATGTTAGATGAGCCTACGTACAATAGTTTCTTTCTTTGTACTGACTCCTTTCCGATGATTTTAGCATTTTTCTTTTTTCTTTCTCTCTTTCTTTATTTTTTTCCCTCCGTTTGCTTTTTTCTGTTTTCTCCTGTTCTACATGGGGCGGGGAATCCTAGCTGTGTAGTAGTCATCATCATCCTCATGACGTGCCGCTAGCACGGATATCCCTGACCCTCTCTCGCCACTTTTCCCTATCGTTCATTGCCTCTGGAAAGTCTTCAGGGCCAAATCCCATATCCTCCCATAGCTGCTGTATGTATGTTCTAGTTGGTCGCCCTGCTTTTGCTCGGCCATATATGGGGGTCCATAGGAGTACATCACTTATGTAAATGGTAAGTACAGGGTCTGTCAAAAGAGATTCAACCTATTAATATGATAATGATTTATCACAGACACCAGCGCAATGGTGGTCGTATAGAACATGTCCTGTAAAGAAAAGCATGCTTTGGGTTAGAGACATCAAATCAATGTTTTTTTTCTATAGCTATTTTATCAGCTTCTACGATTTGCAAACTTTTTTGAGCTTCTTGTCTCAATAATAAATCATTATCGTATTAAGGAGCTGCATTTATTTTGTGACAGTTTTTAATGATCATGTCTCCAAATAAGTTGTGACGCAAAATATTTTTCCTCTCCTGTCCAAGTCATTGTGATTGAGGATTAATAGTTGTTATCGGATACTATTTTCAAGGAGGTGCTCATGGTGTAATGGTTATCGTCGTAGGAAATCGACACGGTGACACGAGTTCAAATCCTGGACGAGACTGACTGTATTTCACATCGCACTAATACCCTTGGGAAAGGTATGAATCCAATTATTCTCCCTCCATATGGGTAAATAGTAGGACAGACTGGGTTCTTCAGCCTTGGTGAGGCAACTAGTCTAGGAGAAGGAAAACTCTGAATTCAAACCTGTTAAACTCCGCTTAAAAATTGACTTTGTGTCATATCCTGTCCGAGCGGAGGGGTTGGGTAAATAGGACTATTTTCAAGACTGAAGCATAAAAAAACACATTATTAATTAGTTATTAGCAGTCCAATGGGTCCCATGTATACTGAGATACCGTATATTATTTTCTTCTTAAACCCAGGAACGGGTTAATGCTATAGTCACCTTTGTAGAAAAACAACAGTGGTACGATTTAACCTGTCGCTGAGGTGGGGACAAAAGTTGTAATATAATGGCCTAGGGATTTCGTTTTATATATCTTGCCTTTGGGTTTAGTTAGGCTGAGAACCTTTCGGCTCAGTGCATGGGTTACTTAGGTGCAAACATGAGCGCAGGTGTTCTCGCGCGTGCGGAGCGGACGTGTCATTCAGAAATATCACCATAAAAATCCCAGATAGTGAATGTGGCCAGGGATGTAGGTGACGTCATGCACCGGAAGCGTGGGCTGAGATTTGAGAAAAGTCAGTTAGTTGAGCTCCTGCCTGGGAAGAAGAAAATTGAGTTTCGCTTGCTCTCCGAGGTCTAACGGTCGCACATGTTGGGGATGGGCAGATGGAAAAGTCAGCATAGAAAGATTGTGCCTCTCTCCTTATGTCGAAAAACCTTTTAACTCAAAGGTAGTAAAAAGTTTCGTACCTGAACTAAGAAGTCGTAAGTGTTTTCTTATGTTATATATATATGTGCGTTATGGACATTATGAACGTTTTGTGTGCCGGTATGAATAGGTCTATTTCACATATTCATATATGGGTATGTAACAGGGTGTCTTCGTCCAAAAAGGAATATACTCTTTTACACGTCTCTGGATTAATTAGAAAATTCATAACTTTCCCAAGACTATTGGTCCAAAAAGTGACCCTGATTCCGTGACTGGAATTCGAACCCGTTTACGTCAATATTACTGTCCTTTACGTTAGATTCTATGCCACGACCATAATTTTCTTTATTGCAACTATCTCAATATTCATCATTCCAAACACAATTTTTTTACAAACAAATGGGAGATATTGAAAGAATCCAAAAATTTTCTTAATTTCGAACCCGTTTACTACGATATTACTGTCCTTTACCCTATTTACCCAACCCCTCCACTCGGGCAGGATATGACACAAGGTCATTTTTAAGCGGTGTTTAACAGGTTTGAATTCAGAGTTTTCCTTCTCCTAGACTAGTTGCCTCACCAAGGCTGAAGAACCTAGTCTGCCCTACTATTTACCCATAGCTGGAGGGAGAATAATCGGATTCATACCTTTCCCAAGGGTATTAGTGCTATGTGTATTACTGTCCTTTAAGTTAGATTCTATGCCAGGTCCATAATTTTTTTATTGCAACTATCTCAATATTCATCATTCCGAACACAATGCTTCTAAAAACGAATGGGAGATATTGAAAGATTCCTCTCACAATTATTCATTTGACCAAAGCATCGTCATTTTAATTTAAAAAATAATTTATTTTGAAATGTTTATCGCAAATGATTTGCCAGCGACGATGGAGGGTAATTTTTCTTCTTAATATTTTAACTCCGGGCTGATTCCAGTCCGATACGTGGAGAGGTCGAAGATCACCGTGAAGCAAAATTGAGTCTAAGGAGATGAAATCAATAAATTTATGCGGAGCGTCATCTACAATAAACAGGATAGCTACCATTTTATTTTTCTAGTGACTTCCTGTTTTCTACTTCCGGTTAAAGATTTTTTCTTCTTTATATAGGATTTATGTTTTTCTTTCTTAGTTTATCGTTCCATTTCTCATCCGTTTTCTTTATTTCTTTTTTCATTCGTTTTTCTTTTTTCTTTTTTTTTCTTTCTTTCTTTCTTTTTGTCAGTGATTTATTTCTGTTATAGAAATTCGCCGAACGATTTTTCTCAAAATTCTCGTTTGCTTTCTAGCATTTTTGTTTTTTGTTTGTTTTTGTGTCTCACTTTTATTTTTATTTTTATTTTTTACTTCCATTTATATTTGTCTTTCGTTGTTTCCTCCCTATGTTTTTTTTTTTCATTCTGAAGGATTAATCGTGGTGTTATGGCTCACTGACTGCTCTTCGACAATGTAGTAAGCGAGTTGAAACTCCAGCCAGTCTTTTACCTTCACTATTAGAATTATATTTTTATGTTGTATTCTACTCGTATACACATGCAATCACACAATACCAATACACGTACGAATGCAGGTGAAAACAGGCGGATACAAATACAGGCGGAGTCTGTTGTTCAGGTACGAACGGTTTATTAACTTAACTTCGGCCCATAGCAACACGAGGAGGGAGACACAATTCTTACTATGCTAACCGTCCCCAACGCGCGGCGCATCTTGTGATGTTTTTGGGAGGTGCCGGTGGTGTAATGGTTATCGTTTCAGGATATGGACACGGCGATACGAGTTCAATTCCTGGACAAGACTGATTGCATTTCACATAGCACTAATATCCTTGGGAAAGGTATGAATCCAATTATTCTCCCTCCAGCTATGGGTAAATAGTAGGGCAGACTAGGTTCTTCAGCCTTGGTGAGGCAACTAGTCTAGGAGAAGGAAAACTCTGAATTCAAACCTGCTAAACTCCGCTTTAAAAAAATTGACCTTGTGTCATATCCTGCCCGAGAGGAGGGGTTGGGTAAATAGGATCTTGTGATGTTTAGATCTCTGTCATCAGAGATCCGAAAAACACAACAACATCTTCAGCGGCCCAAATCCAACTCTCAACTGACTCTTTTTCAAAATCCTCAAATTCTCAGGACCATCTCTTACGGGCATGACGTCATCCACACTACAGCCTCATTTCCTGTCTGGGGTTTTATTATGACAATGGTGATTGTCAAATCCTTGGCGCACGAGCGTAAACGGCACCAATTGATTATACACCTGAGATTGAACCCAGATTTCCCGGGCCATTGGCAAACACTCTAACCATTATTCCAATGGGCCAGTGTTATATATATATATATATATATATAGTGTGTGTGTGTGTGTGTTTGTGTGTGTGTGATTCATTTCATCTTTTTCTATCGCTTTTTCTCTCTGAGACTATGATTAGTTTGTTTTGGTTTTATGGCATATCAAACATAATAGGTTATTTAATGCCAAAACATTTGTATACCTATATATTAGATATATGATTTCTAAACATTTACGAAAACATTTTAAAACGAGCCTGAGCTCATATTTTTGGCGCACCGTTTAAAGATTTTACTTTTTTCTATCTAATACGAATAATTCTTTAAAAAAATTAATCATTTATTTGCACACAGTAAAATATTTTCAAGTATTGTTATTTAACACTAACAATTCAATAAAACATAAGTCGTTTCTTTACACACCACTAAATGGTTAAGCAGTTCTATTTCAAGCTAATGAGTTTTGTATGTCATTTATTTGTTATCAGTTTAAATGTCAAAGTAAAAAGTTTAAATGTCAAACATTCCTATTTGACCCATAGATAGGACCCTATCAGGTGCTTCCACTTCGGAACCGAGTCGACCTGGGAGGGATGGCCATGAAAGGGCACTTCACATTCACCAAAGTTCCGGCATTATGGGCTCCTCACCATCACATTGTTTAGTGTCATATCTAGGACACACGTTAGGGAGTCTTCCCCCTATGCAGAGAAGTAGTCGGTATATACTGCAGTCCCAGTCGACTGGACCACAGAACACTCTTTAGGGAATCTTACCCCTGCGGAGAGATACAGTTGGTTTATTCTACAGCCTTTTGCTGACCAATCCACAGGACAAACTTTGGGGGAGTCTTACCACTGTGCAGACATACAGTCGGTGTATTCTGCAGTCCCAGCCGACCAGGTCACAGGAAACCCTTTGGGAGAGTCTTAGCACTGTGCAGAGATACAGTCGGTTTATTCTATAGCCTTTTCCTGACCGCTCCACAGGACACGCTTTGGGGGAGTCTTACCACTGTGCAGACATACAGTCGGTGTATTCTGCAGTCCCAGCCGACCAGGCCACAGGACACTCTTTGGGAAATATTACTCCTGTGGCGAGACACAGTCGGTTTGTTCTGCAGCCCCTTACTGACTGCTCCACAGGACACGCTTTGGGGGAGTCTTACCACTGTGCAGACAAACAGTCGGTGTATTCTGCAGTCCCAGCCGACCAGGCCACAGGACACTCTTTGGGGAATATTACTCCTGTGGTGAGACACAGTCGGTTTGTTCTGCAGCCCCTTACTGACCGGCCCACAGGACACACTTTGGGAGAGTCTTACCACTATGCAGACATACAGTCGGTGTATTCTGCAGTCCCAGCCAACCAGGCCACTGGATGCTCTTTGGGAGAATCTTAGCACTGTGCGGACATACAGTCGGTGTATTCTGCAGTCCCAACCGATCAAGCCACAGGACACTATTTGGAGAATCTTACCCCTGTGGAGAGACACGGTCGGTTTATTCTACAGCCTTATGGTGACTGGTCCACAGGACACTCTTTTGGGGTGTCTTACTCCTGTGCAGCGATACAGTAGGTGTATTATGCAGCCCCTTGCCGACCGCTCAACAGGACACTCTTTGGGGGAGTCTTACCCCTATGCAGCGATACAGTAGGTGTATTCTACAGCCCCAGCCAACATGACCACTGTGACTATGAATTGATCCCTTTCCGTCTATTGATATATACCTATCTTATAATTTGTTTCTGAGAATACTATTACGTTGGCTAACAACACCATCATTATTAGTTTGTGTCATCACCTCATCAAATGGTAAAGCTATGAAATCAGTCAAGAAGTTAACATGTTTTGGTAGCAATATCTCATCTACTGAAAACCACGTGAAAATGAAACGGGATTTCTTCCAAGCTGTAGACCGCGTCAGCACTACAGTCCAATCACACTTCTTTGACTCTAACAAAAAGCATCCCAGTCGGCTGTGGCTGTAGAATACACCGACCGTATCTCTGCTGAAGGGTAAGATTCCCACCCTGTAATTCTGCTTGAGATAACACAAAACAACTTGATAGTGAGGCTCCATAAATGCCGGGACTTTGGTGAATGCTGTATGCACCTTCATTGTCATTGTGCCTAGGTGTACTCTGGCCCGGAGTGGTAGCACCTTATAGAGTCGTATTTATGGGTCAAATAGAACTGTTTGAGATTCAAACTGAGTGCAAACAAATGGTTAATGCTTAATTGAATTGATTGAAATAGAACGGTTTGATTATTTAACTGCATGTAAACAAATGACTAATGTTTAATTGAATTATTAGAGATAGATAGTAATACTTGGATCCATTTAACTTTGTTGACTTATCTTTACAAATTATATATATCTAATATGTATATGTATAAACCTGATTTAACGTTAGATAATCTATTATGGTTGATATGTCATAAAAGCAAATCAAACCAAATCAATCTAAAGAAATACGTGGAGGAAAAGCTTGATCAGAACTACACAAACGTATTGTGAGCTGATATGAATGTACAGCCACTTACCTCCCATCTCACAAATCAAGAAAGGCCCTAATTTATTTTCTTTGTTTAATGTTATATCAACATTAATGGGTTATATAACGCCAAAGCCAATACAGTCGGTATATTCTGCTGTCCCAGCCAACCGGGCCACAGGACACCCTTTAGGGAAGTCTTACCCCTGTGCAAAGATACAGTCGGTGTATTCTGCAGCCCCTTGGCGACCAGTCCACAGGACACTCTTTGGGAGAATCTTACCACTGTGCAGACAGAAGAAAAAGAGAGAATGAGAGACATGATGGTTTCTTTGTTTAATGCCACATCAATCTTTTTGGGTCAGTTAATGCCAGAAGTAGAACAATAGGGAGTCTACTTTACCTAATTTTGGGGGTAAAAAGGAGTTCTTTCCTAAGAGTATTAGTCGAAAGAGAACGTAATTGAAAGCGGGGAATTCGAACTCGCGAACTCCGATGTCACAGTATAGCATGTTTGTCTTTACGCCACGGTAGCCCTCATCCCACCCGAGAAAGACAAGCAAGACACATTGAGAATTGCTGGAGATATACAGACGACCTCATGATCAACGTTCTTGAATTTATTTATACCCATGGACACACCAATGCTGTCTGACGAAAAACCTACATTTATCATCCCTGTACTAACACTTAGCATCATCTAGAGGACCTATAAGGTACGACCACCTTTAGGAGCAAATGGTGAATGAGATTTAAAGGAAGTCATGGTGTCTGATGATGATGATGATGATGATGATGATGCAAATGATGCCGGGTCGCGGATAGATAAGTTAAACAAAACGCAGAAGCTGAAGGAAAAATGAACTGAAAGTGTCCAATATCTTTTTAAGTCACCTAGATTTTATAAGATAAACTTTATCTGTCACTTCGCGCAAGTCTGACCGAGTACATCATCTTAATATTACCTATCCATATTTATATTTACCAAACCCTCCGCTCGGGCAGGATATGACACAAGGTCAATTTTTTTAAGCGGAGTTTAACAGGTTTGAATTCAGTCTTCCTTCTCCAAGACTTGTTGCCTCGCCAAGGCTGGAGAACCTAGTCTGCCCTACTATTTATCCATAGCTAGATGGGGAATAATTGGATTCATACCTTTCCTAAGGGTATTAGTGCTATGTGAAATGCTCTCAGATTCGTCCAGGATTTGAACACGTGTCGCCGTGTCCATTTCATACGACGATAACCATTACACCACGGGCACCTTAATATAACAGGGTGGAACGATGGAATTGTCGTCCTAAAGAAAAGGACACTACAGCTTTATTTTAAAACTTTTATTGAAAAAATCAATTCAGGTAACTTGATTATGTAGTAGAGCTGACATCTATTTAATGTCGCCGCCTTCAGCCTCAATCACCGCCTCGATGCGGATCCAGAACTGAGAGCATGCCTTTTACTCAAGCGCCAGCGGGAGCTCGGCGAATACGCGGCGGATGGCTGCGGTCAGACTGGCTTTGGTGTTGCGGGAGGTCATGTTGGTGACGTATGACCAAACGAAGTAGTCCAGTGTGTTCACGCCGGGGAGGGGGGGCCAATGAGAGAAGGGTACAAAGTCGTAGCACTCCTTCTGAAGCCAAGCCTGGGTCTCTTTGGATTTGTGGGCCGGCGCCGTGTCCTGCTGCCACACCCAGGGTCTGCCACCGGCCACCTGATTGCACCACGGGATCACCACAGTCTTCAGTACATCCAGGTACACTTTGGTGTTGACTTTCAAGCCGACTTCGAAGATATAAGGTGGCATGATGTGGCCCTCACTTGAAACCACACCAAAGACCATAACCATAGCCGGAAACTTTGTTTACATTACCCTGGGCACGTCCCAGTTATACGTGGCAATCCAGCGATGGTTCTGGCAATGGTCCTGTTGTCATATCTTGGATCAGCAGAGATGGACAGCGGTGCATCTCAGATCTCGCTCGTTAAACATTGTGTCACTTTCAGACATGATAGAAGGCTCCTATCGGTCTTGGGATTTGTACACAACTGGCCAACTTGTAGATGGTCAGCAACAAAAAAAAAAAAAAAAGAAAACCGGTTTTCATTAAACGGAAATGGAATCATGTCGTCTTTTCTAGGGTGACAATTTTATCGTTCCACCCAGTACCTATCAAAGGCAAAAATAGGTTGAGTTTGTTTGTTTATTTGTTTCGGTTCATGGCATATCAACTTTTGTAGGTTATTTAATGCCAAATACATTATAAAATAAATAAACAGTTTTATTTCAAACAATTCAGTATAGAATAAGTACTCGATTTAATTATCAAAAACATTTCTATTTAAAGCTAATCAGTTTAGTCAAACAGTTCTAATTCAAACAATTCAGTTTAGTATAAGTACACATTTTGTTTTCACACAGTTAAATATCAAAACAGTTCGAATTCAAACAATTCAGTCTCTCATAAGTATGCAGTTTAAATGTCAAAACAGTTCTCTTTCAAGCTATTCAATTTTGCATAAGTACATAGTTTAGTTCTATCTTACCAACTGATATGACCATATTAGGTGCTACTACTCCGGTCTACAGTGGACGTAAGAGCGATGGTAAAGAAGGGGTATTCCCCATTGCCCAAAGCTTCAGTATTGCTGAAACCTCAGCATCAGATTGTTTAATGTCATAAACAGGACACTCATTGGAGAGGGGTCTTACCCCTGTTCAGAAGAGCAGTCCATGTATTCTACTGGGCAATGTGGTTGAGGGTTCTGTGGACCCTAGTATATCAATATGTATCGCAGGTCCCTTTTTCTATTTTAGTGGCTGACATCCGCGGAAACACATTTGTGTAAATGCTGAATGGGAAACAAAGATACGAAACGGGTCTAATTTATTGATAAAAAGAAGATAATACAGTTTTATAAAAATACGAAAATTCTACCACCCTTTCGCTGAAAGGACAGGTGAAGAGTCAAGTTGTGAGTCACAGTTGCCATTCTTCAAGCCACCCTCATCCAATATAGTTGTCTAAATTGGCTATTCATCACACATTCCTTTGGCGCCCGAGGTTGAAAACCCCACATATACCCTTATCTTGTGTTGCCCATCTTAAATACAACATTATAGTACCTCGTCACACGGTCAGAACGGTGCAGGTAATAGGGCTTATATTTTCCGCATAATCTATAATATGCATAATTTAGAATATAAGAACGATTTTAGCTTCGAAAAAGAATGCCAGTAGAGATTTACGCAAATGATACTTGACAACTGATCATTCTACAAAAATCAAAAAAATACTTTCTCCTTTTCTGTGGTATTTTCAAAACATATGCCTTTGATCCAAGTCAACTGCTTGTCTCAGATCACTACAAGTATTTTTGATGTTAACCGCTTAGGACCTGGGTCAGTGGAACAAATCATAGACCCACATTAGCACAGAGAGAGAGAGAGAGAGAGAGAGAGGGGGGGGAAGAGAGGGAGGGAAAGTGAGAGCGAGAAAGTGAGAGAGAAACACAGGGAAAATAGGACTTAGATTCGACTCGAAACTTTTGAACCAAATTTAAAAGAAAGAAAGAAAGAAAGAAACTTGACTATTTCATTTTCAAATGAGCAAAAACATTAACAGCATGAGTAGAAGAGCTTGAAATTTCATTGGTCCAGTTGTCTCGGGCTGTAGAATACACCGACTGCATCTCTGCACTGGGGTAAGACTACCCCAACGAGTGCCCTGTGTCCCCGTCGCCTGGGGTTGTAGAATACACCGACTGCATCTGTGCACAGGGGTAAGACTACCCCAACGAGTGCCCTGTGTCCCTGTCGCCTGGGGCTGTAAAATACACCGACTGCATCTCTTCATAGGAGTAAGACTACCCCAACGAGTGCCCTGTGTCCCAATCCTCTGGGTCTGTAGAATACATTTAGTGCATCTCTGCACAGGGGTAAGACTACCCCAACGAGTGCCCTGTGTCCCTGTCGCCTGGGGCTGTAGAATACACCGACTGCATCTCTTCATAGGAGTAATACTACCCCAACGAGTGTCCTGTGTCCCAATCCTCTGGGGCTGTAGAATACATTTAGTGCATCTCTGCACAGGGGTAAGACTACCCCCAACGAGTGCCCTGTGTCCCTGTCGCCTGGGGCTGTAGAATACACCGACTGCATCTCTGCACAGGGGTAAGACTACCCCAACGAGTTCCCTGTGTCCCTGTCGCCTGGGGTTGTAGAATACACCGACTGCATCTCTGCACATGGTTAAGACTACCCCAACGAGTGCCCTGTGTCCCAATCCTCTGGGTCTGTAGAATACATTTAGTGCATCTCTGAACAGGGGTAAGACTACCCCAACGAGTGCCCTGTGTCCCAATCCTCTGGGGCTGTAGAATACATTTAGTGCATCTCTGCAGAGGGGTAAGACTACCCCAACGAGTGCCCTGTGTCCCAATCCTCTGGGGCTGTAGAATACATTTAGTGCATCTCTGCACAGGGGTAAGACTACCCCAACGAGTTCCCTGTGTCCATGTCGCCTGGGGCTGTAGAATACACCGACTGCATCTCTTCATAGGAGTAAGACTACCCCAACGAGTTCCCTGTGTCCCAATCCTCTGGGGCTGTAGAATACATTTAGTGCATCTCTGCAGAGGGGTAAGACTCTTTGGAAAAAAAAACACTAATCTGATGGTCATGCTTCAGTAATGCTGGAACGCTGTGGAATGCGGAGTGCTTCTTCATTGCCAAATAATTTATGTTAAGCTTCATCGCTTAAATCTGAACAATCTGATCACTAAACTGTGCGTAAACCAATCACCAATGTTATTTGATTTGCTTGTGCTAAAAAACAAGATTTGAAAAGATTAAACTGTTTGCAAAAAATGATTAATTATTTATAGAATTTTAGTATTAGACAGAAATAGGGGAAAACATTTAGATAAATTAGCTCAGACTCGTTTAAAAATGTTTAGCAAACGTATATTTGATGTATGTGTATAAAAGATTTTGGCATTAGATAAACTATAAATGTTTATATGACATAAAACCTAACCAAACCAAATCATATATACTTAATATGAATGTATAAAGTGGATTTAGCTTAGAATAATTTTCAATGGTTGATATGCCATAAAACCCAACCAAATCGAATCATATATATTCAATATATGAATAAAGAAGATTTAGTATCAAAAAACGCACATTTGACATGTCATAAAACTCAATCAAACAAAATCATATATATCAATATATATGTATAAAGATGATTTGGCATTAAATAACCTACAATGGTTGATATGCCATAAAACGAAACCAAACAAAATTATATATATCAATATATATGTATAAAGACGATTTGGCATTAAATAACCTACAATGGTTGATATGCCATAAAACCCAACCAAACCGAATCATATATATTTAATATATATGTATAAAGAGGATTTGGCATTAAATAACCTACAATGGTTGATATGCCATAAAACTCAAACAAACAAAATCAAATATATCAATATATATGTATAAAGAGGATTTGGAATTAAATAGCGTACAATGGTTGATATGCCATAAAACCCAACCAAACCGAAGCATATATATCTAATATATATGTATAAAGAGGATTTGGAATTAAATAACCTACAATGGTCGATATGCCATAAAACCAAAATAAATCAAATCATATAAATTTAATAGATATGTAAAAAGAGGATTTGGCATTAAATAACCTACACTGGTTGATATGCTATAAAAAGAAACTACACTAAAATTCTACGATTAATAATAAAATGCATTTTCCTTTTATGTCTATAGGATTTCAATAATTGGAAAAAAATTCAAATCGTTAATCATGGAATTATCAGAAAATTCGGCAAGCACTTGCGCGTGAGATACTGAGTGACTTTACAGCTTTTTCGAGCTGATGAGACCTAATAAGGTCGAAACAGTCGTCCAGTGGTTTCGTATTGCGCGCGCAAGTGCTTGCCGGATTTCTTTGTCAAGGAGATTCAATTTACGATGTAATTCCTCAACTTAAATAAGAAAGGGTACATTTGTTTCCTTGTTCTTGAGTTTATAATAATTACACCGATGCGTATTTCCAATCATCTTGGGAAGACGTAGCCCTGGAGGTGACCGTGTCCTCTGTAAAGAGTACGAACGTAATTTATATGACACGTTCAGGTTAATTAGGTGCGCGATTGCGACGACTAGTTGGTTTGGCATCGTTTGTGTGCAATGTTGACCGATGGCTCCATGGTAAAATTTCCGTGTTTCCTGGTTCGATCTCCAGTGGCGGAGATCATGGTATACATTGCTGATGAGACAAGATAATGTCGAAACAGTTATTCAGTGGTTCCGTATGTCGCGAGCAAGTGGTTGTGTGACACTATGTGGGTGGTCCGCTAAGCAGACGATCCCTTTGTCTGTTTTGGCGCGAAACCAAACAAAGACCTGAGCTCGAGATCTCGACACGACCGGAAGTAGGCAAGGGAACGCGAGTCAGGGAGTTGGAAGAAGGAACCGACAGAAGGCAGTTGGTGACGGGGGGCGGAGAAGGGCAGTTGGAGTCGACACCTCACAGCAGAAGAGACCAGTCGGCATGAGATAGAGTCCAGCAGCCATTCAAGGGAAGACCATTCGAGATGAGTCAGCACTCTTCGCTAGAAATACACGCTAGCGTTAGTCTACAGGGAATGCAGTCTCACAACTTAACCTTCTTGCACTTGAGTTGATCCAAGCTTATTGTTCGTTTGTTCTTTGTTCTTTCCTCCCACTCCATTAATTGTATTTCTTGTAGCGAGGAAGAAATGTGTGATACCCTATCGGTACCACTAGATGATCACCGGCGGCCAAGATTGAAATGATTTCGAAGAAGTTGATGTAACGGGGGGGGGGGCGAGGGGGTATAGTCAGAGTTGCCAAATTTTCTAGTCATGGTAATTCAATTTACGATATAACTCATTTACTTAAAAATGAAAATGTGCATAAATTATCTCTTGTTTCTAAACGCACAGCTAAAATTCAAAATTATTTGAACGAGAATTAGTCAATTTGTTAGATTACAAAATGGTGTATTTTTCAAAACATCCTATTTATTTATTTATTTTTTTAAACAAGTTGTAAAACGCAGTGTAAGGGTTATGGAGGTGCCCTTAGTGTAAGGGTTATAGTCGTAGAACATGGACACGGCGACACGAGTTCAAATCCAGGACGAGACTGATTGCATTTCACATCGCACTAATACCCTTGGGAAAGGTATGAATCCAATTATTCTCCCTTCAGCTATGGGTAAATAGTAGGACAGACTAGGTTCTTCAGCCTTGGTGAGGCAACTAGTCTTGGAGAAGGAAAACTCTGAATTGAAACCTGTTAAACTCCGCTTAAAAATTGACTTTGTGTCATATCCTGCCCGGGCGGAGGGGTTGGTAAATAGGATAAATTGTTAAAGAATTACTTTATAATTTCGGTTAAATTTTTTTTATCTGAGTTATGTTAACATAATTACTCTGTTTGCCTTTGTGGTTTTTGATGATTTTTTGGAGGGCATAGCCCTGAAATAACTCATCATCATCATCATCATCATCATGTCATGCCGCTAGCACAGATATCCCTGACCCTCTCTCGCCACTCCTCCCTATCATTCATCACTTCTGGCAGGTCTTCAGGGCTACATCCCGTATCCTCATATAGCTACTGTATGTATGTTCGAGCTGGTCGTCCTGATTTTGCTTGGCCATATGTGGGGGTCCATAGGAGTACATCACTTATGAGCTCGTCTTTGCTTCTCCAGCAGTGTCCTGCGAGTCTGGTTCGACTAACTTGTATAGTTTTCTTGATGGGAGGCAGGTGGCCGTATAGTTGGTGCCTTGTGGGGTGTTCTAAACAGGACTCGTTCAATATTGCTCGCAACATTCTTATATAATTGCCGTCTAGCTTCTTCTTCAGCCGTTTAGTTAGCGTCCAAGTAGTGCATCCATGTAGCAGTATCGACATGACCGCTGCCTTGAAGAAACTGCGTTTCATTTTATCGGTCAGGTCTGATTACCGACGCCGACTACGCCGATTACATAGCGTTACTGGCGAATACACCCAACCAAGCTGAAACACTACTGCTTAGTTTGGAACGAGCCACCGCACGCATTGGCCTCCATGTCAATGCACACAAAACTGTATATATGTGTTATAACCAAACAGGCGATATTTCCACACTAGACGGAACCTATCTGAAACTGGTAGACAAATTCACCTACCTCGGTAGCAGTGTCTCATCAACCGAAAAAAAAGACATCGACACGCGGCTAACAAAGGCATGAAATAACTCGCCACGTTATATTTTTCTTGGTGTAAACATTATCATGAACTCTGTCAGCAATATTTATTAAAATCAACATGGTAAGGCATGAAAATAAAATAATGTTATAACCAGTTACTTGATTTTAAACTATGGCCATCTTTCTAAAAAAAAATAAAGACAAGTTGATTTGTTAAGTGAAATTTACGCGCGAAATTTCGCCTTAACTGGCGGGAAATGTGACATGTATTTTGCGGTTAGCCTTGTTCAAACTTAAAAATAAAAGTAAAAGTATAGAATGTCGAGAAAAAACTTTTTTTTTTTTAATCAAAGTGATTTATCATTTAGCAGATACAGGAAGTTAATGGCGAACTGGTTTCCTGTTTATGAAAATAAATGTAAGAAGAAATCAACCAGCAAAAAGGAGAAAAAATGATATTGCACAGAGTTGATAAAAAAAGATGGCGACTTAAAATGGTGAGAAAGAATGAAAAAAAATTCTAAAGTTGAAACAGAATGGAAGAAAAAATGATTTAAACGAAAGTTTTAACTGGAAAATCTTTTAATCTGAAAAAAAAAGGGGGAAAAATAGACGGACTGCAAAAGCTGTAAAAAGGGTTTTAAAAAATTAATTCTTCTCGTAGACATAAATATTTTTACAAGTACACAAAAGATATTTTGAATTCACGGTGGAGAATGCTGATAAAATCTGTCAAATAAAAAAGAAAAAGTATTGAAAAAGTGGAAAGAAAGAAAGAAAGAATGGAAGGAAAGAAAAAGAAAGAAAGAAACAATAAAGCACATGTAAATATAGCAAGAAAATATTTGAAAAAAATAAAGAAAAAATAAAGAAAAAACAAAAAGCAGGAAGGGGAAGAGAAGAGAATACAAAAGAAAAGAAAAGAAAGAAAGAAAGAAAGAAAGAAAGAATCACATAAAGATAGCCAGAAAATATTTCAAAGAAAGAAAGAATAAAAAGAAAGTAGAAAAAGAAAGCAAGAAAGGGAAGAGAAGAGAAGAGAAGAGAAGAGAAAATAAAAGTAGCAGAATGAAAGAAAGAAAGAAACTACGGGGAAAAGACAGAAAGAAAGAGGGAGAGAAGCGCATATAAAGATAGCTCGAAAATATTTCAAAGAAAGAAAAAAAAAGAAAAAAAAACAGAAAGCAAGCAAGAGAAGAGAAAAAAAGAGAAAAGGAAAGTAACAGAAAGAAAGAAAGAAAGAAAGAAAGAAAGAAAGAAAGAAAGAAAGAAAGAAACTACGGGGGGAGAAAGAAAGAGAGAAAATACATAGGGGAAAGAAAGAAAGAAAGAAAGAAAGAAAGAAAGAAAGAAAGAAAGAAAGAAAGAAATTGACAGGGAGAAGAAAGAAAGAAAGAAAATACACAAGGAAAAGAAAGAAAGAAAGAAAATACACACGGAAAAGAAAGAAAGTAAGAAAGAAAGAAAGAAAGAAACTACACGGGGAAAAGAAAGAAAGAAAGAAAGAAAGAAAGAAAAAAAGCAACTACGCTGGGAAAAGAAAGAAAGAAAGAAAGAAAGAAAGAAAGAAACTACACGGGGAAAAGAAAGAAAGAAAGAAAGAAAGAAAGAAAGAAAGAAAGAAAAAAAGCAACTACGCTGGGAAAAGAAAGAAAGAAAGAAAGAAAGAAAGAAAGAAAGAAGCAACTACACAGGGAAAAGAAAGAAAGAAAGAAAGAAAGAAACTACACAGGGAAAAGAAAGAAAGAAAGCAACTACACAGGGAAAAGAAAGAAAGAAAGAAAGAAAGAAAGAAAGAAAGAAAGAAAGAAATTATCATCATGAAAGAAAAAAAATGTTTAATACAGTAATATTTCAAAGACAACAATTCTTTTGAAAAACAATAAATAAACAAAAGATCCAATTATAGATTACATATACAAAATTATAAGAAATTAAAAAAAAGATGAAAATGTTTTATTTTTTATTATTCAGTTTTTTTTCTTCAAGAAATAAAAAAATCAGTTTTAGTTTCCTAACCCCTTTTCCGAAGACTTTACTTTCTTTCGAATTTGTTATGACAGCTAATTGTAAACTTATCATCCTTATTTTCTTCCAAACACTTTCACCATCCTATAAACCACGAAGAGTGGATTCTCCCATTCTTTTACGTGATTTAAAAATGAATAAATAAATAAATAGTTAAAAACATTTCCGAAGCTTTCAGTTATCGTGACCAACAAAATCAATGTCTAAAGAAACATTTTTTTTTTTTATCCAGAACCTTTTAACCATTTGTCATCCTTTAATTAAGAAAAATCTCTTCTACGTTTTCTGGATTCGCTTAAAAATGAAATATATAAAAAAAAGATAAATTGTATTAAAATCTTTAAAGGTTAACAATGACAAAAAGAAAACCCTTAATGACGTTGGCCATTTCTAAAAGGATGACCGCTTAACCTACTGTGATTTTTGTAAGCTAATCATACCAGCCAGTCGCTATTGTAGTGAATTTAACCCACACTATACGCCAGATTAAAATAATCTTGTACTTACAAATACTACCACTGGGTCTTGACAAACAACGAGGAACATGAATATATAAAAATATAATCTTATATGTTTATTCTTCGACGGTGACACAAATATGGATGTGGAGAGCAATCGGAGAGATTTCGTGCATACGATGGAGATATCAGTAGTCGGAACGGCGGCGAGAACTAACTTCAGCCAAAATTCCACACCCTATATAGTCTTAAAACACCCACGCGACACGCACGCAATGTTTTTTTTTTTTCATTGGTCACGGCTGATACCCACGCATTGCTTGATTTTTCATTGCTCACAGCGTACAACCTCCCATTGCTTGCTTTTCATTGTTCACCACTTACACTCACGCAATGCTTGTTTTCCATTGGCCATGATTTACACCCACGCAATGCTTGTTCTCCATTGGTCACAGCTTACACCCACGTATTGCTTGTTTTTCATTGGCCATGATTTACACCCATGCAATGCTTGTTCTCCATTGGTCATAGCTTACACCCGCGTATTGCTTGCTTTTCATTGGTCACAGCTTACATCCTCGCATTGCTTGATTTTCATTGGCTATGGTTTAAACCCACACAATACTTGTTCTCCATTGGTTACAGCTTACACTCACACATTGATCGTTTTCCAGTAATCAATTTGTTGATTTTATCTACAGCCGGATATATCAGTTAACAAAATCCGCCAGGTTCATTGCAG
The DNA here is from genome assembly GCA_963585895.1 of Sepioteuthis lessoniana. Taxonomy (NCBI): domain Eukaryota; kingdom Metazoa; phylum Mollusca; class Cephalopoda; order Myopsida; family Loliginidae; genus Sepioteuthis; species Sepioteuthis lessoniana. Next base: position 18,525,267 of record OY757932.1, on the reverse strand, counting down.
ATGAAGGTGATATATTACAGTACCAATTCATCTTTTGACAGTGGTTAGAATAATCTAACTGTAGTATCAGCAGAGGGGTAAGAACCCCAAACATCACAACCAAAAAAGGTTACACTGGCTATAACTATATGACACCTGATAGTGAGGCTCCAGTTCTGGATATCTGGGGATCACAAATATGCATAGATTTTTTATTTCCCATACGAAAAGTTCATTTCTGACCGCAACATAGAAAAATATAAACACATAGAAAGAGATAGGAAAAGTAGGACATTTTATTGACAGAAACAAAGAAAGTAAAAAAGAAAGGAAGAAAAGCTGGAGACGGAGAAAGAGAGAAAGAGAGAAAGAAATTCATATAAATATATGTAATGAAATAAATTAATCAGCAAATAAATAAAGATAGAGGGAATAATTGCATACATCAAAGTCTCTCATACACACACAAATATATACATATATATATATATATATGTATATGTGTGTGTGTGTGTGTGTGTTTCCGTGTGTACAGTGTGCAATGGACGAATTGTTCTCATTGTTGTATATTGACCTACAACCCGGCCGGGATGTCAAAATAGGAAATGCACCTATGTAAATAACAGGTGCACCCGGTCGAGGAATATCAGAATTATAACCTTTCTATGTTTTTATTTTTTTTCTTTCTATCTATTCCTGTTTCCTTCTTTCTCTTACGAATCATATCTATCTATCTATCTATCTATCTATCTATCTATCAAACTTTTTTTAAGGTATGTTTTTTTTTGTATCTCTCTTTATCTATCTTTCTTTCTTTCTTTTAAAGTCTGTTTTTTTCTATTTCTCTTTATATATCTTTCTTTCTTTCTTTCTTTCTTTTGTTCTTTGTTTCGTACTTTGTTTTTTATCTAACTTACCAGCTGCTTTACTAAACAGTGACACCAGATATTAGAATCATGTCATTCTTAAAAGAGATTTCGGTAAAAACTATATCCTCCTATTATCTGATATTTAATCGGTGTAAGACGAAAGAAATATCTGCTTTCTATTTTCATTTTAACTTTTGCTCAAATTTTAAATAAATTTCATTTGTTTTCACTTGATTTACAAGTTCTAAGACTCACTACAGAAGAAGCTACGGTCGAAAATGTTGGCTGTGGAAATACACTGTCACTTCTTATAAAACTAGAAAAACAAAATCCAGTTCGTTTACGCTAAGGGGTCAATTGCAGCACTGGGTTTAAGTATAGAAAGAAAGTAAGGGTATTCGACGATCAAAGAGAGTAAATGAAGGACCGAGAACAGTTTGTGTTTTAAGTGAACTCAATGAGAATTCGATCGTCAGAGACGTTAGAGTTGGTTGGTTGATTGTCTGGTTTTATGGCATATCAACCTTTGGAGGTTATTTAACGCCAAATCCATTTTTATGTAAATAATCTGTTCTATGTAAAACAATTCAATTTAGTATAAGTACACAGTTTAATTGTCAAAAACATTTCCATTTCAAACTATTCAACCAGTTATATGTAATAATTCAGTTAAGTGTAAATACAGTTTTAATGACGAAAAACAGTTCTATTTGAAATAATTCAGTTAAGCATAAGCACACAGTTTAAGTGTAAGTACGGTTTAATTGTCAAACACGTTTCTATTTCAAGCTATTCAGTTTACTCAATTCATTTTAGCATAAGTATGCTGTTAGTTCTATTTAACCCATAGATAGGGCCTTGTCAGGTTCTACCACTCCGGGCCAGAGTGGACCTGGGAGCGATGGCAATGAAGGGGTACTCCGCATTCCCCAAAGCTCCAGCACTGCTGGAACCTCACCATCAGATTGTTTAGTGTCATATCCAGGACACTCGTTAGGGGGGGGTCTTACCCCTCTGCAGAGGCGCAGTCAGTGTATTCTACAGCCCCAGCTGACTAGGCAAAGAGAGGTTAGACGACCGGTATAGTGACTGCTTGAGTAAAATAAAATGTAACCAAACATCAACCCGGACAGTTAGAGTGTTTATCTCCTAAATGGAAGAGTTGAGTAGTTGGTATTAGAAGCGAGCCACAAGAAATACGAGGATCATTAAATAAGTTTCCAGACTTTTTTCCTGTGGGCATTTTTATTGATAGTACACGCATGAAACTCTCGTCCCCTTTGAAGTAATCTCCTCCGACTGCAATGCACTTGTTGTAACGTTCCAAGAACTTCTTCAAGGCCCCATGGAAGTCCTCTTGTGTGAGCGTGTCAATGACCTTCGTCACAGCCTCTTTCATCTCCTCAATTGTCTCATAACGACAGCCTCTGAGCTTAGAGAATAACCAAAATTCACAGGGAACAAGGTCTGGACCATAAGGAGGCTGAAGAACTGTCTTGATGGTCATCTTGATCAAATAGTCTGTGACAAGGATGGAGTTATCGACTGGTGCATTGTCCTGGTGGAAATGCCACTGACCCGATTTTAAGAGTGCTGGCCTCTTTCGACGGAATCTCTTGCTGAACTCCCTTAAAACTTCAACATGGTAACCCTAACCCTAACCCTTTGGCCAATCAACTCTGGTCTATTGACTTCCTTACTCCTCCCCCACCTTTCATCATCCCTCACGGACTCCCTGCCTTCCTTGAATCTCTTATGCCACTCAAAAACTGATGCTTGATTCATGCAAGATGCTCCAAAAGCAGTCTGAAGCATTCCATACGTTTCTGTGGCATTTTTTCCAAGTCTAAAACAGAATTTTATTGCATATCGTTCTTCTAAAATCTCCTCACGTCCAGATTGCATTTTTGAAATTCACCAGGTTTTTGTAGGGTTTATTCCAATTGCTGCTGTAGCTGTTCATTTAAACCTGAAATCCTAATTTTTTTCAGTTATCTCATTAGATGTATAGCAATAACATACACAATTATGAAGAGTCTACGAGAATTTTAAATGCCTTTAAAAAAAGTCTGGAAACTTATTGAAAGCACCACATATACGTATGATATTTGTTGTCTCTGTCTTTGTTCTCCCTCTTTCAATAAAACTTATTGTATTTTAATTATCGACAAACAAATAATTAAAGTTCAACTGAAATTTCTTGTGTTGATGGCATTTAGTAATAACGTAAAAAGACTAAAATCTTAAATCTAGAAAGATGTCTAGAAGCTGCATGTTTCTTAGGAAAGTAAAGATTTAACGAAAATTCTACAACCCTTTCCATAAAGGACAGGAAAAGAGCCACACCCTGAGAAAATCTCATGGAGCATTATGTTCTGAAGCAGCTACCCATTACACACTCCTCGGACCTTAAGGTACTATTTACCAACCCCTCCGCTCAGGCAGGATATGACACAAGGTCAATTTTTAAGCGGAGTTTAACAGGTTTGAATTCAGAGTTTTCCTTCTCCTAGACTAGTTGCCTAACCAAGACTGAAGAACCTAGTCTGCCCTACTATTTACCCATAGCTGGAGGGAGAATAACTGGATTCATACCTTTCCCAAGGGTATTAGTGCTATGTGAAATGCAATCAGTCTCGTCCAGGATTTGAACTCGTGTCGCCGTGCCCATTTCCTACGACGATAACGACTACACCACGGGCACCTCGGACTTTAAGGTACCCTGTCATTTGTCCTCACGGCTACTACTGTACGTCATTAGGACGGTGAGCTTATGAAAGTCGTCTATGTTACTTAGAACCGTTTATTAAAACATGACACACAAAACGGTACTATCTAGCTTTGATCAAAAGTTTTAGTGTATTGGCACAACGAAAACATTCAGCTATGTCTCTTCTCTCTACGTGAAGCTTAGATCTTTTTAAACGACCAACGTACACATGAAACTCTTTCCCCCTAAAGGGTTGGATTGCTATAGTGTAATTAGCAAGTTCGAATCCCATTTATGCTATTACGATCACTTTTTCATTAATCATCATCATGTCGTGCCGCTAGCACAGATATCCCTGATCCTCTCCCGCCACTTTTCTCTATCGTTCATCGCCTCTGGCAGGTCTTCAGGGCTACATCCCGTATCCTCACATAGCTGCTGTATGCATGTTCTACTTGGTCATCATGCTTTTGTTCGGCCATATGTGGGGGTCCATAGTTGTACATCACTTATGAGCTCGTCCTTGCTTCTCCAGCAGTGTCCTGCATGTCTGGTTCGTCTAACTTGGATAGTTTTCGTGATGGGAGGTAGGTGGCCGTATAGTTGGTGTCTTGTGGGGTGTTGCCGCCAGGACTTGTTCAAGATTGCTCGCAGCATTCTTGTGTAATTGCCGTCTAGCTTCTTCTCCAGCCATTTTGTTAGCGTCCATGTAGTGCATCCATACAGCAGTATCGGTACGACGGCTTCCTGGAAAAAACTGCGTTTCATTTTATAGGTTAGGTCTGATTTCCATATGATCGATAGTCAATTGATAGCTGTCCATGCCTTCGTTAGCGGCGTGTTGATGTCCTTTTCGGTCGATGAGATGCTGCTTCCTCATACCATTGGAAAAGATATGAAACCTCCTATCTCGCATCTATGGGTTGAAATCTATTGGTTCTTCTACAAGGATGGACCGAGCAGAAAATAACCCAAGAAGGTTTTTTATGCCATTAAACCAAGTAACCAAACCAAACAAATATTTTTCCCAGGGAAGTTAATTCATTGTCATAGCTTAGGATAATTATACATGGATTAACTTTAACGACGTGTCAACACGTCTTGGTTTATTTTATGCCTTGAGGTTGGGGAATCATGTTCATTGTATGTTCATATTTTTCCTTCCGCCTTCTTTCTTTTTTTCGTTTTTATATCATGACTTTTTTCCTTCCTCTCTTTCTTTTTTCCTTACGTTTTTCTTCTCTTCTACGGGAATATATGTTTGCTTCTCTTGTTTCTTTCTTTCTGTCTTTCTTTCTTTCTTTTCTTTTTTTCTTCTCTTTCTTCGCTTCTCTCGTTTATTTCTTTTCCTTTTCTTTTCTTTCCTTCTTTCTTTCTCTCTTTCTTTATTTCCTTCGTTATTTATTTCTTCTCCTCAAAGTTTTTCTTTCTTTCTTTTTTCTTTCTTTCTTTCTTTGACTTTACGTTTTTATTCGCTTCTCTTGTTTCTTGCTTTTCCTTTTCTTTCTTTCTTTCTCTCATTCTTTCTTTCTTTCTTTCTTTCTTTCTTTCTTTCTCTCCCTTTTCTTTCTTTCTTTCTTTCTTTCTTAATTTATATCATGGCTTTCTTTTCTTTCTCTCTTTTCTTTCTGTCTTTCCTTTCCCTCTATATCATTCGTTTTCTTTTTGTTATGTTCTTTTTTCTTCTCCTCTCTTCTGTTCTTCTTTCCTTCTTTCTTTCTTTCTTTCTTTCTTTGGGTTTTTTGTAGATTATTTAACGCCAAATCCATTTTTATGCAAATAAACAGTTTTATTTCAAACAATTCAGTTACTCAAAAATGTAGAGTTTAATAGTCAAAACATTTCTATTTTAAGCTATTCAGTTTAGTCAACAAGTTCTAATTAAAACAATTAAGTTTAGTATAAGTATAATTTTAATTTAGTTACCGTTAAATGTCAAAAACAGTTCTTTGCCAAGTATTTCAGTTTAGCATAAGTACACCGTTTAGTTCTATTTGACCCTTAGATAGGACCTTATCCGTTGCTACCACTCCGGGTCAGGGTGGATTTGGAAGCGATGACATTGAAGAGTTACTCTGCATTTCCCCAATGCTTCTGTTTTACTGAAATATCACCATCAGATTGTGTAGTGTCATATTCAGGAGACTCCGTGGAGGGAGGTCTTACCCCTCTGCAAAGATGCAGGCAGTGTATTCTACAGCCCCAGTCACCTGGGCAACTTTCTTTCTTTTTTTTTTTTTACTTAGTTATGAAAGAAAGAACGAGAATAGAATGAAAAAGAAAGGAAGGAGACAATTTGAAGAATAGCTAGAAAATATTTAAAAGAAAGAAAGAAATAAATTCTTTGAAAGAAAGAAAGAAAGAAAGAAAGAAAGAAAGAAAGAAAGAAAATATAGTATGGTTTTGTACACGATTGTATTGTACACAAATGATTTTTAAAGAGATCTTTTTGACTCACAGACGAGACCCTAATGAGTACCACCTCTGTGGCTTAGCGTGCAACAAGGAAACATATTCACAATAAAGGGTTAATTCACAATCTCCCGTCTTTAGAACTAGAGATTCCCCCCTGGATTCGTTTTAGTATCATACCTCAAAGCACCCTGATCTTTGTGGGATAGAGGCGATTCATAAACTTCTGTTCGGGGTACAGTCAGTGTATTCTAAACCCAGCTAATTAAAAGTACAATTTACAAGTGCATTATCATATTAATAGAACTATTTAGGTTTGGTTTGTGTTTTGTTTTGTTTTGTTTAATGGCACATCACTCCTTGGGGGTTATTTAATGCCAAACATATTCTTGTAGAAAAACAGTTGAGCTACTATCAAATTGCTGATTTACCACTGAAACCAATTAGCGAAGAAATTGTATTTTTATTATATTTGGCGGGAAAAGATTTCTTATATATATATATATATATATATATATATATATATATATATATATATATATATATATATATATATATATATATATATTTGCGGTTTAGAGTATTTCTCATACTATTACTTTTATGAAATATAGATGATTTATTTCCAGACAGTTAAATTTCTTGAAGCATTATAATTTATTGTAGCAACGCTGTTAAATATTTTTAAGGGTTGCTATTTATTGTTTGCACATGGTTAAAGCATTTAAACTATTGCTGTTCATTGTTTGCAGGCAGATAAGTAGGTTTAAGTATTGCTATTTATTGTTTAAACGCATTTAAATAGTTTCAAGTAGAGCTATTCATTGTTTGCAGACAGTTAAACGGGTTCAAGTACAGCTATTTATTGTTTGCACACAGTTAAACAGTTTGAAGTACAGGTATTTATTGTTTGCACACAGTTAAATGGATTCAGGTACAGCTATTTACTGTTTGCATACAGTTAAATGGGTTCAAGTACATATACCTATTGTTTGAACATAGTTAAATGGTTACAAGTACAGCTATTTATTGTTTGCACACAGTTAAATAGGTTCAAGTGCAGCTATTTATTGTTTGCACACAGTTAAATGGGTTCAGGTACAGCTATTTATTGTTTGCACACAGTTAAATGGTTTTAAGTACTTCTATTTATTGTTTGCACACAGTCAAATAGTTTCAGGTACATCTATTTATTGTTTGCACACAGTTAAATGAGTTCAAGTACATGTATTTACTGTTTGACCATAGTTAAATGGTTTCAAGTACAGCTATTTATTGTTTGCACACAGTTAATTAGTTTGAAGTACAGCTATTTGTTGTTTGCACACAGTTAAATGGTTTCAAGTACAGCTATTTATTTTTTGAACACAGTAAAATGTTTTAAAGTGTAGCTATTTATTGTTTGCACACAGTTAAATAGTTTGAAGTACAGCTATTTAGTGTTTTAACACAGTTAAATAGTTTGAAGTACAGCTATTTATTGTTTGCACACAGTTAAATGGTTTCAAATACATCTATTTATTCTTTGAACATAGTTAAATGGTTTCAAGTACAGCTATCTATTTTTTGAAAACAGTTAGATGTTTTAAGGAGTAGCTATTTATATGTAACACACATTTAAATGGTTTCACGTATTGGTATTTAACTCTAATAATTCTATTAATTATACATCATTTTTTGACACACAGTTAAATGGTTTCAAATATTTCTAAAACTAATAGTTTTATTTGCACACATTTGTTCAGTGTCAGTTGTGTGAATTAATAAAAATTAGGTAAGATTTATCAGTATTCTGATTTACTTTATTATTGAGTTCAGTTCTCACAGTGTGCCCCTCATTTTTTGCCGCTTTAATAAAGTAGAATTAGCATAGTAACTAGGGCTGTAAAATACACCGACTGCACCTTTGCAGATGGGTAAGACACCCCCGACAACGAGTGTCCTGGATATGAGTATAAACAATCTGATGGTGAGGTTCCTCTGATGCCGGTGCTTTGGGGAATGAACAGCTCCTCTCATTGCCATCACTCCCAGGTACACTCAGGCCCAGAGTGGTAACACCTGATAGGCCCCTATCTATTGGTTAAATAGAACATAACTGCGTACTTTATGCTAAACAGAATTGTTTGAATTAGAGCTTGAAATAGAAATGTTTTTGACAACTCAACTGTGTACTTACATTCAAACTACGCACTAAACTGAATTGTTTGAAATGGAACAGTTTTTGTATGCTAAACTGAATGGTTTGAACGAGAACTGATTATTTGTATAAAAATCGATTTGGCATTAAATAACCTACAAAGGTTGATATCACATAAAACCCAAACAACAAAGCAACCTTAGCAAAGTAAATGACAATACAACTATAATTAATATATTTTTTCTTCTTACTTTTTTTTTTTGACTTCGTTTTAGTTAAGATAATGTTTCGCAGTTTTAACTTAAGACTTAATAGATTTTATCCTCCTTCACAGAATCTTTCGTTTTTCTTTCACCCAAATTTTTCACTTACTTTTTTCTTTTTTGTTTATTATTTTCTTTCCCACTTTTTATGCTTATAAAATATCATTATAGTTATTGTGTATACGGTGTTACATTGCTGTTAACGTTTGGCTTACGAAGATCGACAACAACCGTGAAATTCTACCTTCGTTTCATTGCTCTTCTCTAATGTTCTGTAATTTTTTTTTCAGACTTTTCCACAATGGCTGCAGGAACCTCTTCCATCTACGAACAGACAGACGAAATATGAGTGGCACGCAACGTATTGCGTGTATCAGGGGCCTGTTTTCAAGCAAACCCACCATGAACGGAAAGAAATGTCATTATTGGTAGGTCGTGTAACCTAACAAAAGAGTAATCTACGCCGAGGTACTTAATGGATTTTATGGCAGGGTGGGCTCATTGAATTATCGGGAAATGGCGCGAACTCTATACAGCGTTTCACTTTTAATTATTCGCATGTATTTAAATCACGCCGTGAAATTATTTTCTGAAGTAAAGGTCGTACAGTGCTGTATTTCTCGACCTAGTCACTCGACTCAATATACACGGAAAGTTATATATATATATATATATATATGCTGTATTTATAAAGGAGTGCTCAACATCGGTGATAGAGCATATGTTTGGATGGCATAGCTATAGAATCAACAATGCATTGTTACTGTCAGTTTCTCGCATACATTCAGCTATCCTAGTTTGGTTTGGTTTTATGGCATATCAACCACTGTTGGTTATTCAATGCCGAAAGGCCACCTGTCTCCCATCACGAAAACTATCCAAGTTAGACGAACCAGACATGCAGGACACTGCTGGAGAAGCAGGGACGAGCTCATATGTGAAGTACTCCTATGGACCCCCATATATGGCCGAGCAAAAGCTGAACGATCAGCTCAAACATACATACAGCAGCACTGTGAGGATACGGGATGTAGCCCTGAAGACCTGCCAGAGGCGATGAACGATAGGGAGAAGTGGCGAGAGAGGGTCAGGTATATCCGTGATAGCGGCACGACATGATGACGATGATGATATATAAATATATATATATGATTTGTAAACACATGTTGTAGATACACACAGTTAAATGATCAAACAGTTCTATTTCAGACAATTCAATATAGCCTTGGCCATTTGTTTGCACTCAGTTTAAATGTCAAACTTTTCCATTTGACCCATAGATAGGACCCTATCAGGTGCTACTACTCTGGGACAGAGTGAGCATAGGAGGGCGGCAATGAAGGGGTACTCCACATTCTGCAAAGCTCCAGCATTACTTGAGCCTCACGCTCCGATTGTTTAATGTTATATGCAGGACCTCGTTGGGGAGCGGTCTTACCCTTTTGCAGAAATACAGTCGGTGTATTCTGCATTCCCAGCCGACTAGGCAGGAAGCTATTATAATAGTATACCCACATGAATAACCTCGAACAGCTTGTCTAGAATGCTACACAAATTAGATTACGGTATCCATCATATGCAACGCAAAAGTTGATAAAGAAGAAGTAATCGTGTTGCCATTAGCGTTTATTGCAAGCCTCTTCGTAGTTGAATTGAGGTCTCGGCTACTGTTGAACGGATGTATGTAAACAATAGTAATTGTGATACATAACCGTTCAAAATTGACTTCCCAGCTAATATCTCCTCGTTGGCTGAATGGTTAGAAGCTTTGGTTTGACGTTTGAGTCAACCGGGTTTCGATCCCAGCTACGGGAAGATACTATCTAGCCACACTGATGAGTTCTGATAGGACGAAACAGATCTGTCTGTGGATGACTATATATATATATATATGGAGTGGTGTTATCGATCATAAGTAAGTACACCGTGACAAATTTTCTTCTAAACCAATCATATATGGATCTAATAATTTTAGTGAAAAATTACCCATTCAAAACGAATATTATTAGCTGTTATTTATGACAAGCTAAGTCATTAAAACAAAGTGAGCTGTCGGTGGATATTAGAATAAGCGGACTTTATTCTCAACGGAGGGGTAAGACCCTCCAAAAAAGGATGTGCCTGGAATATAAAATGAACTTGCATCCGATCATGAAGTTCTAGTTGTGTATATTTGAGGAATGGGGTGTAGCTCTTTATTACTATTGCACCCATGTCCACTCTGCCCGGGAGTGGTAGTACCTGTTCCTGTCACATTTCTGTCAAGTATATCTTTTGAAAACTTATTCGCATTCGACTGGTTCACGTGAAGAAAAAAAAACCTTCGCTGAAACAACTACACAAAAGGTGTAAATATGGACGAACATCTGAGACTACAATACCCCTATACGTGTTATCATGCCTGTATGAACGATCAGCATTCATCTTCAAAACTAAATATAATTGGATGAGTGTCTGATGGACAAGAGAATTAAATCAGTAAAGGCTGTCATCTCGTCGAAAAAAAAACCCAAAAAAAACAAAAGCGACGACCTTCTTAAAAATAGATCCAGTTCGTGTTGCGTAGCCCTTATTTAACTATCAGGCAGCCCCCATTTCCTCACATCACTTCACATCTTCATGACGCCATCTTTCGTGTTATAATTTTTCTTATTGTTCTTTGTATTCTGTTTAAATCTACTGTGGTTCTTAGTTTTCTGATAGGATGAGGAATGAAAACGCGACTATAGTTCCAGGTGTACACATCAATTTTATATCTTAGTGACTTTTCAATCCTTACCCTAAACTGGACCTAAATAGGGAATCAGGGCAAGCATTACAGAGTATTTCGTCCTTTGTGCTCAGAGTTTATCAAAAACTAACTGATTATTTTAACTCTAGAGTGGTTTTCATCACCTGGTTGAAACCATCCTCTGAGAATCGGAGTCTTAGATTGACCTCGAGTTCAATTGCTGCCAATCATACTCTCAAACCCGCTGTGTTTTTTTACGAATCAGGACTTAATTTGAATGCGACACAACATGTCAAAAATATATTTCTTATTTATATTGCAATTGTTTCCTTTGCGATTCAGTGGAAAAATAATTGCAACAAACGCAGTAAATTATTTTTATGACTTAAAACCAATATCCTATTTTGCAGAATTAACTTTTTTAGAAATTCAACCATCCAGAGGTTTTAAAAAAGCCGAAGTATTAATTCATTCCAGTCGGTTAAAATCTATCTAAAGAGAGTTCAAGTTCGAGGTTTTCTTACATGATTTATGATCTTGTGATCTTTCTATCTATCTACCTATCTTGCTTTCTTCTATTTCAATCTATTTATCTATCTATCTATCTTGCTTTCTTCTATATCTATCTATCTATCTATCTATCTATCTATCTATCTATCTATGTTCAGGTCTATCTGTTTTAGTTTCTTTAGATCCTCCTCTCTGTCTCTGTCTCTCAGTCTCTCTCTCTCTCTCTCACTGTCTCTCTCTCTATATATATATAGATATATATGTCTGTCTGTCTGTCACCCACCTCTCTATCTCTCTCTATATATACATATATATGAAGAGTTGTGATACAACTAAACAGTCTGGGTGACAATATATATATATATATATATAATTTTTCTATCTATCAGTTTCTCTTTGACCAGAGAATGTATCGGGGTTGAAAACTCCCTGAGGCCTAGTTACTACATGAATCGACTTTGACAGTGAATTGAGAGAGTTCAAAGTCAACATGGGATTACATTCAGACAAATAACCTGAGGAAAGATATGGACCCCTTTTGTCATCCCAGTTATCGCATGTATCCAAATCACGCTGTGAAATTATTACCTCTATTTCAATTCTTTAACAATGGTGTTGGCATAAACTACCCACAAAGGTTGATATACCTTTAAACTCACGACCAAATTTACCTAGTCGGTAAAGACTAAAGAATACACCGACTGCACTTCTACGGGATGGAACGATAAAATTGTCGCCCTAGAAAAGACGACATGATTGCTTTTCCGTTAAATGAAAACCGGTTTTCTTTTTTGTTGCAGACCACCTATTAGTTGGCCAGTTGTGTACAAATCTCGAGAGCGATAGGAGCCTTCTTCAGCTTAAAAGTATAAAACTGTCGCTCTAGAAAAGACGACATGATTCCTTTTCTGTTTAATGAAAACCGGTTTTCTTTTTTGTAGCAGACCATCTATTAGTTGGCCAGTTGTATACAATCCCAAGAGCGATAATAGCCTTCTACAAGTTAAAACGAAAAAACTGTCGCTCTAGAAAAGACGATATGATTCCTTTTCCGTTTAATGAAAACCGGTATTCTTTTTTGTAGCAGACCATCTATTAGTTGGCCAGTTATGTACAAATCCCAAGAGCGATAATAGCCTTCTACATTTTAAAACGATAAAACTGCCGCTCTAGAAAAGACGACATGATTCCTTGTCCGTTTAATGAAAACCGGTTTTCTTTTTTGTAGCAGACCATCTAACAGTTAGCCAGTTGTGTACAAATCCCAAGAGCGATAGGAGCCTTCTACAGGGTGGAACGATAAAATTGTCACCCTAGAAAAGACGACATGATTCCATTTCCGTTTAATGAAAACCGGTTTTCTTTTTTTGTTGCAGACCATCTACTAGTTAGCTAGTTGTGTACAAATCCCAAGAGCGATAGAAGCCTTCTACAGGTTAAAACGATAAAACTGTCGCTCTAGAAAAGACGACATGATTCCTTTTCCGTTTAATGAAAACTGGCTTTCTTTCTTTGTTGCAGACCATCTATTAGTTGGCCAGTTGTGTACGAATCCCAAGAGCGATAAGAGCCTTCTATAGGTTAAAACGATAAAACTGTCTCTCTAGAAAAAACGACATGATTCCTTTTCCGTTAAATGAAAACCGGTTTTCTTTTTTGTTGCAGACCACCTATTAGTTGGCCAGTTGTGTACAAATCCCGAGAGCGATAGGAGCCTTCTACAGCTTAAAAGTATAAAACTGTCGCTCTAGAAAAGACGACAAGATTCTTTTTCTGTTTAATGAAAACCGGTTTTCTTTTTTGTTGCAGACCACCTATTAGTTGGCCAGTTGTGTACAAATCTCGAGAGCGATAGGAGCCTTCTACAGCTTAAAAGTATAAAACTGTCGCTCTAGAAAAGACGACATGATTCTTTTTCTGTTTAATGAAAACCGGTTTTCTTTTTTGTTGCAGACCACCTATTAGTTGGCCAGTTGTGTACAAATCTCGAGAGTGATAGGAGCCTTCTAAAGCTTAAAAGTATAAAACTGTCTCTCCAGAAAAGACGACATGATTCCATTTCCGTTTAATGAAAACCGGTTTTCTTTTTTGTTGCAGACCATCTACTAGTTAGCTAGTTGTGTACAAATCCCAAGAGCGATAGAAGCCTTCTACAGGTTAAAACGATAAAACTGTCGCTCTAGAAAAGACGACATGATTCCTTTTCCGTTTAATGAAAACTGGCTTTCTTTCTTTGTTGCAGACCATCTATTAGTTGGCCAGTTGTGTACGAATCCCAAGAGCGATAGGAGCCTTCTATAGGTTAAAACGATAAAACTGTCTCTCTAGAAAAAACGACATGATTCCTTTTCCGTTAAATTAAAACCGGTTTTCTTTTTTGTTGCAGACCACCTATTAGTTGGCCAGTTGTGTACAAATCTCGAGAGCGATAGGAGCCTTCTACAGCTTAAAAGTATAAAACTGTCGCTCTAGAAAAGACGACAAGATTCTTTTTCTGTTTAATGAAAACTGGTTTTCTTTTTTGTAGCAGACCATCTATTAGTTGGCCAGTTGTATACAATCCCAAGAGCGATAATAGCCTTCTACAGGTTAAAACGAAAAAACTGTCGCTCTAGAAAAGACGATATGATTCCTTTTCCGTTTAATGAAAACCGGTTTTCTTTTTTGTAGCAGACCATCTATTAGTTGGCCAGTGGTGTACGAATCCCAAGAGCGATAGGAGCCTTCTATAGGATAAAACGATAAAACTGTCTCTCTAGAAAAAACGACATGATTCCTTTTCCGTAAAATGAAAACCGGTTTTCTTTTTTGTTGCAGACCACCTATTAGTTGGCCAGTTGTGTACAAATCCCGAGAGCGATAGGAGCCTTCTACAGCTTAAAAGTATAAAACTGTCGCTCTAGAAAAGACGACAAGATTCTTTTTCTGTTTAATGAAAACCGGTTTTCTTTTTTGTTGCAGACCACCTATTAGTTGGCCAGTTGTGTACAAATCTCGAGAGCGATAGGAGCCTTCTACAGCTTAAAAGTATAAAACTGTCGCTCTAGAAAAGACGACATGATTCTTTTTCTGTTTAATGAAAACCGGTTTTCTTTTTTGTAGCAGACCATCTATTAGTTGGCCAGTTGTATACAATCCCAAGAGCGATAATAGCCTTCTACAAGTTAAAACGAAAAAACTGTCGCTCTAGAAAAGACGATATGATTCCTTTTCCGTTTAATGAAAACCGGTATTCTTTTTTGTAGCAGACCATCTATTAGTTGGCCAGTTATGTACAAATCCCAAGAGCGATAATAGCCTTCTACATTTTAAAACGATAAAACTGCCGCTCTAGAAAAGACGACATGATTCCTTGTCCGTTTAATGAAAACCGGTTTTCTTTTTTGTAGCAGACCATCTAACAGTTAGCCAGTTGTGTACAAATCCCAAGAGCGATAGGAGCCTTCTACAGGGTGGAACGATAAAATTGTCACCCTAGAAAAGACGACATGATTCCATTTCCGTTTAATGAAAACCGGTTTTCTTTTTTTGTTGCAGACCATCTACTAGTTAGCTAGTTGTGTACAAATCCCAAGAGCGATAGAAGCCTTCTACAGGTTAAAACGATAAAACTGTCGCTCTAGAAAAGACGACATGATTCCTTTTCCGTTTAATGAAAACTGGCTTTCTTTCTTTGTTGCAGACCATCTATTAGTTGGCCAGTTGTGTACGAATCCCAAGAGCGATAAGAGCCTTCTATAGGTTAAAACGATAAAACTGTCTCTCTAGAAAAAACGACATGATTCCTTTTCCGTTAAATGAAAACCGGTTTTCTTTTTTGTTGCAGACCACCTATTAGTTGGCCAGTTGTGTACAAATCCCGAGAGCGATAGGAGCCTTCTACAGCTTAAAAGTATAAAACTGTCGCTCTAGAAAAGACGACAAGATTCTTTTTCTGTTTAATGAAAACCGGTTTTCTTTTTTGTTGCAGACCACCTATTAGTTGGCCAGTTGTGTACAAATCTCGAGAGCGATAGGAGCCTTCTACAGCTTAAAAGTATAAAACTGTCGCTCTAGAAAAGACGACATGATTCTTTTTCTGTTTAATGAAAACCGGTTTTCTTTTTTGTTGCAGACCACCTATTAGTTGGCCAGTTGTGTACAAATCTCGAGAGTGATAGGAGCCTTCTAAAGCTTAAAAGTATAAAACTGTCTCTCCAGAAAAGACGACATGATTCCATTTCCGTTTAATGAAAACCGGTTTTCTTTTTTGTTGCAGACCATCTACTAGTTAGCTAGTTGTGTACAAATCCCAAGAGCGATAGAAGCCTTCTACAGGTTAAAACGATAAAACTGTCGCTCTAGAAAAGACGACATGATTCCTTTTCCGTTTAATGAAAACTGGCTTTCTTTCTTTGTTGCAGACCATCTATTAGTTGGCCAGTTGTGTACGAATCCCAAGAGCGATAGGAGCCTTCTATAGGTTAAAACGATAAAACTGTCTCTCTAGAAAAAACGACATGATTCCTTTTCCGTTAAATTAAAACCGGTTTTCTTTTTTGTTGCAGACCACCTATTAGTTGGCCAGTTGTGTACAAATCTCGAGAGCGATAGGAGCCTTCTACAGCTTAAAAGTTTAAAACTGTCGCTCTAGAAAAGACGACAAGATTCTTTTTCTGTTTAATGAAAACTGGTTTTCTTTTTTGTAGCAGACCATCTATTAGTTGGCCAGTTGTATACAATCTCAAGAGCGATAATAGCCTTCTACAGGTTAAAACGAAAAAACTGTCGCTCTAGAAAAGACGATATGATTCCTTTTCCGTTTAATGAAAACCGGTTTTCTTTTTTGTAGCAGACCATCTATTAGTTGGCCAGTGGTGTACGAATCCCAAGAGCGATAGGAGCCTTCTATAGGATAAAACGATAAAACTGTCTCTCTAGAAAAAACGACATGATTCCTTTTCCGTAAAATGAAAACCGGTTTTCTTTTTTGTTGCAGACCACCTATTAGTTGGCCAGTTGTGTACAAATCCCGAGAGCGATAGGAGCCTTCTACAGCTTAAAAGTATAAAACTGTCGCTCTAGAAAAGACGACAAGATTCTTTTTCTGTTTAATGAAAACCGGTTTTCTTTTTTGTTGCAGACCACCTATTAGTTGGCCAGTTGTGTACAAATCTCGAGAGCGATAGGAGCCTTCTACAGCTTAAAAGTATAAAACTGTCGCTCTAGAAAAGACGACATGATTCTTTTTCTGTTTAATGAAAACCGGTTTTCTTTTTTGTAGCAGACCATCTATTAGTTGGCCAGTTGTGTACGAATCCCAAGAGCGATAGGAGCCTTCTATAGGTTAAAACGATAAAACTGTCTCTCTAGAAAAAACGACATGATTCCTTTTCCGTTAAATGAAAACCGGTTTTCTTTTTTGTTGCAGACCACCTATTAGTTGGCCAGTTGTGTACAAATCTCGAGAGCGATAGGAGCCTTCTACAGCTTAAAAGTATAAAACTGTCGCTCTAGAAAAGACGACATGATTCTTTTTCTGTTTAATGAAAACCGGTTTTCTTTTTTGTAGCAGACCATCTATTAGTTGGCCAGTTGTGTACGAATCCCAAGAGCGATAGGAGCCTTCTATAGGTTAAAACGATAAAACTGTCTCTCTAGAAAAAACGACATGATTCCTTTTCCGTTAAATGAAAACCGGTTTTCTTTTTTGTTGCAGACCACCTATTAGTTGGCCAGTTGTGTACAAATCTCGAGAGCGATAGGAGCCTTCTACAGCTTAAAAGTATAAAACTGTCGCTCTAGAAAAGACGACATGATTCTTTTTCTGTTTAATGAAAACCGGTTTTCTTTTTTGCAGCAGACCATCTATTAGTTGGCCAGTTGTGTACGAATCCCAAGAGCGATAGGAGAGTTCTATAGGTTAAAACGATAAAACTGTCTCTCTAGAAAAAACGACATGATTCCTTTTCCGTTAAATGAAAACCGGTTTTCTTTTTTGTTGCAGACCACCTATTAGTTGGCCAGTTGTGTACAAATCTCGAGAGCGATAGGAGCCTTCTACAGCTTAAAAGTATAAAACTGTCGCTCTAGAAAAGACGACAAGATTCTTTTTCTGTTTAATGAAAACCGGTTTTCTTTTTTGTAGCAGACCATCTATTAGTTGGCCAGTTGTGTACGAATCCCAAGAGCGATAGGAGCCTTCTATAGGTTAAAACGATAAAACTGTCTCTCTAGAAAAAACGACATGATTCTTTTTCCGTTAAATGAAAACCGGTTTTCTTTTTTGTTGCAGACCACCTATTAGTTGGCCAGTTGTGTACAAATCTCGAGAGCGATAGGAGCCTTCTACAGCTTAAAAGTATAATACTGTCGCTCTAGAAAAGACGACATGATTCTTTTTCTGTTTAATGAAAACCGGTTTTCTTTTTTGTAGCAGAACATCTATTACTTGGCCAGTTGTATACAATCCCAAGAGCGATAATAGCCTTCTACAGGTTAAAACGAAAAAACTGTCGCTCTAGAAAAGACGATATGATTCCTTTTCCGTTTAATGAAAACCGGTATTCTTTTTTGTAGCAGACCATCTATTAGTTGGGCAGTTATGTACAAATCCCAAGAGCGATAATAGCCTTCTACATTTTAAAACGATAAAACTGCCGCTCTAGAAAAGACGACATGATTCCTTGTCCGTTTAATGAAAACCGGTTTTCTTTTTTGTAGCAGACCATCTATTAGTTGGCCAGTTATGTACAAATCCCAAGAGTGATAATAGCCTTCTACATTTTAAAACAATAAAACTGTCGCTCTAGAAAAGACGACATGATTCCTTTTCCGTTTAATGAAAACCGGTTTTCTTTTTTGTAGCAGACCATCTACTAGTTAGCCAGTTGTGTACAAATCCCAAGAGCGATAGGAGCCTTCTACAGGGTGGAACGATAAAATTGTCGCCCTAGAAAAGTCGACATGATTCCATTTCCGTTTAATGAAAACCGGTATTCTTTTTTTGTTGCAGACCATCTATTAGTGGGCCAGTTGTATACAATCTCAAGAGCGATAATAGCCTTCTACAGGTTAAAACGAAAAAACTGTCGCTCTAGAAAAGACGATAAGATTCCTTTTCCGTTTAATGAAAACCGGTTTTCTTTTTTGTAGCAGACCATCTATTAGTTGGCCAGTTGTGTACAAATCCCAAGAGCGATAATAGCCTTCTACATTTTAAAACGATAAAACTGTCGCTCTAGAAAAGACGACATGATTCCCTTCCCGTTTAATGAAAACCGGTTTTCTTTTTTGTAGCAGACCATCGATTAGTTGCCCAGTTGTGTGCAAATCCCAAGAGTGATAGGAGCCTTCCACAGGGTGGAACGATAAAATTATCGCCCTAGAAAAGACCACATGATTCCTTTTCCATTTAATGAAAACCGGTTTTAATTTTTTTTGTTGCTGACAATCTATTAGTTGGCCAGTTGTGTACAAATCCCAAGAGCGATAGGAGCCTTCCACAGGTTAAAACGATAAAACTGTCGCTCTAGAAAAGACAACATGATTCCTTTTCCGTTTAATGAAACCCGGTTTTCTTTTTTGTTGCAGACCATCTATTAGTTGGCCAGTTGTGTACAAATCCCATGAGCGATAAGAGCCTTCTATCATGTTGGAAAGTTACACAATGTTCAACAAGCGAGATCGGAGATGCGCCGCTGTTCAACTAACGAACTCTACCGATCCAACTTATGACAGCCAGAACCATCACTGGATTGCCACGAATATCAGGGTGATGAAATCAAGGTTTCCGGCTAGTGCAGGGTCTTTGGTGTGGTTTCAAGTGATGACCATATCATGCTACCTCACATCTTCTAAGTCGGCTTGAAAGTCAACACCAAAATGTACCTGGATGTGTGGTGATCCCCTGGTGCAATCAGGTGGCCGGTGGCAGACCCTGAGTGTGGCAGCAGGACTCGGCGCCGGCCCACAAGTCCAAAGAGACCCAGGCTTGGCTTCAGAAGGAGTGCTACGACTTTGTACCCTTCTCTCACTGGCTCCCCCCACCCCCGACCTAAACCCACTGGACTACTTCGTTTGGTCATACGTTGAGAACATCATCAATATAACCTCCCACAACATTAAAGTCAGCCTGACCGCCGCCATCCACCGATTATTCGCCGATATTCCGCCGGCGGTGGTAGAAAAGGCATGCTCCCAGTTCCGGATCCGTATCGAAGCGGTGATTGAGGCTGAAGGCGGCTACATGGAATAGATATCAGCACTACTACATAATCAAGCTACCTGAATTGATTTTTTCAATAAAAGTTTTAAAATAAAGCTGTAGTGTTGTTTTCTTTTGGATGACAATTTCAGCGTTCCATCCTGTACAGAATGGTATGACCTCCCCAACGAGCGTCCTGGATATGAGACTAAACAATCTGAGGTGAGGTTCCAGTAATGCTGAAGTTTTGGAGAATGTGATGTACTCCTTCATTGCCATCACTCCCAGGTCCACTCTGGTCCTGAGCGGTAGCACCTGATAGAGTCCAATCTATGAGTCAAATAGAACTAAGCTGCATACTTATGCTAAACTTAATTACTTAAAATAAAACTGCTTTGATATTTAAACAGCGTACTCATGCAAAACTGAATTGCTTGGAATTCAAATGTTTTGGCATGTAAACAGCGTACCTATGCTAAACTAAACTGTTTGAAATAGAAATGTTTGTTTTTTTTAATAGTGAAACACTTCGTACGCTAAACTGTAGTGTTTGAAGTAGAATTGTTTTGATATTTAACTGGGTGTAAACAGAAACTAAACTTATTTTAAACTAAATAACTTGAAATAGAAAAGTTTTTGTCAATTAAACTGAGTACTTATTCCCAAATGAATTGTTTGAAATAGAACTGTTCCCTTGTGTAAAAATGGACTTGGCACTAAATAACCTTCAAAGGTTGATATGCCATGAAACTCAAACAAGCAAACAGAAAATTATCTATCATGTCTTTATATATCAATTTCATCAAATCATACAGACTCTCTTTCATCATCCACCCTAATTGTCCAGCCTTCCTGGCAGGTCCTCTAGACGGCATTCATTGTCCTACCATCCAAATTAGACGAACAAGACATGCTGGACAGTGCTGGTGAAGCAAAAATTAACTCATTAATGACGTTTAAGAAAACTCCAATGTATGGACACATCAAAACTTTATACAAACACACTCACACGCGTATATATATATATATATATATAGAGAGAGAGAGAGAGAGTGGGGGGGGAGAGGCGTGGAAAAAACAAAAAGGCTTAAACAAAACAACCAAAAATCTTCACGGGCAATTAATTCCTATGGGA
Organism: Sepioteuthis lessoniana; assembly: GCA_963585895.1. Lineage (NCBI taxonomy): Eukaryota > Metazoa > Mollusca > Cephalopoda > Myopsida > Loliginidae > Sepioteuthis > Sepioteuthis lessoniana. The sequence goes on along the minus strand of OY757932.1, from coordinate 18,504,333 downwards.
TAACCACAGACACTAAATTTGAAGATAAACAAAATAAATAAATAAATAAATAAACAAAATAAAAACAAAATCGGGAAAAAAATTTGAGAAAATAAAAAAGCAAAATATAAACATAATAAAGAAACAAAATAAAAAAACAAAATAAAAAGTATAAAAGAAATAAATCAAAAAACAAAATAAAAACAAAATGAAGAATAAAAAAGCAAAAAAAAAGTAAAAATAAGAAACAAAAAATAAAACAAAATAAAATTAAAATAAAAAACAATTAAAAAAAATTTTTAATTAAAATTTTTTTTTAAAAAGGAATAAAAAAAAAACAAAATAAAAAACAAAATAAAAAACAAAATAAAAAATTTTAAAAAATTTTAAAATAGGAAAATAAATAAATGAAAATATAAAAAAAGAAACAAAATTAAAAAAAAAACAATTGTGAGGACTGTTAGCGGTCTTCTAACTATTCTTGGAGGGCTGAGTCGATTTATCTGTCACTCGGACTTGAACGAAAGCCACCAGTTACAAATTACGTGAAAGACTCAAAGAGAACAACAACAACAACAACAACGACGACAACAACAACAATAATATGATGATGAAGTTCTTTATCTGCCATTGTTAATCTATATTTCACTGGTAACTCGTTTATTTAGGTTGGCATTTTGATCAGGACCGGCGTTACGAAGAGTGGAGCCCAATTGGGAACATATATATCGCAATGTGATGCGTGTACTTAATAAGCTGAGAGTAGATTACACTCTAACGTGAAGCTCCCTAAGGCACGGGCCCAACTAGGAGCAAATGTTCCACTTGTCTTAAGGCCAGAGCTGCTTTTGATATGATAATAACAAGAATCTTCAGGGCAAAAATTATCGCAGATAAGCTTTGTACAAAACTGATGTAAACCAGACACCAAACATTTATTTTCGTTTTCCTTCATTTGATAATGATTTTGTTTAGACTTAGGGTCATTAAAAAAATCATAATAATCTGGTAACTATAAAATTTATTTTGGGGTACTATTTCTTTTAAAGAGACAGTCAGTGTAGCAATGCGTACTGTTTTGAAAGTAATGACAGCATTTGAGAAAGAAGGAACCCACTCTCTGAAACAAAACTGTGGAAGAAAGAGAAGACTGTCAGATAGGAAACGTCGGAGTCTTACGCAGATTATTAAGGAATGATCAAAAGAATACAGCACCGAAAATTGCAGCCGAGCTTAATGACCATCTATGGGGTTAAGGTTTTAGAAGTGTTAATGATGGGTGGTCGGTTATTTCTTCGTTCAAACCCCAATACGTATTTTTTTTTTCTTTTGCTGAAATGGAATGAATGAAAGATTAGAGAAGAGGACATATCACCAATCCAAAAGCCTGACGAGGGCTTGAATATCCAAAAACCTGACACACAAGTATACAGAATATTAATTAATAAAAAGAAAAATCAAAATCATTTGAATTCAAACATTAATTTTCTCTCGTTGGACCAACATTTTTCTTTTATATATACATATATTGTCATCAACAGACAGACTTTTTCGTTCTATCAGAACTCTTCTGTATAGCTAGACAGACTAGATTCCTGAAGCTGGGATCGAAACCTGGCTGACTGAGACGCCAATCTAAGATTCTACCACTCAACCACGAGGAAACCAGCGCAAGAGAAGGAAATTTAAACGCTTACCTATCACATTTGTTTTGTTTACAGATATCCGCAGAAGGGCTACCGAGAGCTCAATTTATTTGAAGAGCTTTGCTTTACGCTAGTGGCAACCATTACTTCCTTCGCTAGTGAGCTCAACCCCAGAGGGGTAGGGGAGTATATATATATATATATATATATATATATATATTTATATAAATTGATAAAAACACCAGGAAATTTCAAACAAATTTATTGTAATATAACTTTCTATTTGCAGCTCTCGCGTGAAATCTTGCTTTGTGCAGCTCCCTTCTTTCTGTTTTGGAGGAAACTGGGTTCTCCAGAGGGTCAATAAGCTCTGCTGCTATTTTCGGTGCTGTATTCTTGTAATCATTCCTTAAAAATTTTCGTTAGAGTTCGACGCTCCAAAACAGACAGCTTTCGCTTTCTTCTAGAGTTTTGTTTCAGAGAGTGGGTTCCTTCTTTCTTAAATGCTGTCATTACTTTCAAAACAGTGCTCCTTGCTACATCAAATAATTCAGCGATTTTTGTAACACGCGTTCCTGTCCTCCGAGCAGCAACAATTTGACCTCTTTTCAAATCTGTTAGATCTGCCATTTTAATGACTTTTGATTAATTTCTTCCGATAATATCTGTAAAAACAATAATTTTAGTAAAATAAGACAAGAAAAATTAATAATAAATCAAAAAACATAAAAATAACAAACGTTTGATTGTTTTGTAGAAGTTTCAAAATTATGATACTAGTATTCGAGGTCTTTCCATTATTTTGTCCGACCCCTATCCACACGGGCAGGATGTGACACAAGGTCAATTTTTACGCGTAGTTCAACAGGTTTGAAATTGAAGTTGTTCTTCTTGACCAGTTGCCAAAGTTAGGTTAAAGAGCAGAGTCTGCCCTACTATTTACCCAGAGCTGGAGGAAAACGATTCGTATTCTTATCTTTCCCAAGAGTTTTAGCGCCCTGGGAAATGCAGAGTCTCATCCAGGGTTTGAACTCGTCTCGCCGTGGCCATTTCCTACGACAGTAACTAATGCACCACGAACACCTTCAAAATCAACATCTTTTTTTCTTTCTTTCTTTCTTTCTTTCTCTATCTATATATATATATGTAGTAACGAAGGCGAATGTGCTTCATTTAATAAATCTCTCTCACTTTATATGAAACTCTCTCTCTCTCTCTATCTCTCTTGGTAAATATGATAAAAAATCACTTTAGTTGCTGAATGTACATCCTATATACACATATATGTATGCAGAGAAATGGTGGATTTTTTGTTTGAAATTGACTTCGGAGTTTACACGTTCAAAGAAGATAGATAGATCCTATTTACCCCCCCCCCACCGCTCGGGTAGAATATGACAAAAGGTCAATTTTTAAGCGGGGTTTAACATGTTTGAATTCAGAGTTTTTCTTCTCCTAGACTAGTTAACTCACCAATGCCGAAGAACTCAGTCTGCCCTACTATTTACCCATAGCTGGAAGGAGAATAATTAGATTCATACCTTTCCCAAGGGTATTAGTGCTATGTGAAATGCAATCAGCCTCGTCCAGGATTTGAACTAGTGTCACCGTTTCCATTTCCTACGACGATAACCATTACACCACGGGCACCTCCAGAAGACAGATAGATAGATTATGAGTGAAGAAGAGTTTATAAGACTGGGAAAGATTAATATCCATAAGATATTATTGGAAAGGGTCAATGCAGTGATAGATAGATAGATAGATTGATTGATATTAAAGGACAAATCGTGAGAAATCGTGAGAAAGGGTGAGGGTGTGTATATGAGTAAATGGGAGAGAGAGTGGGGGGAGAGAGAAATAGAGAGATTGGAGAGAGAGAAGTGAGACTGAGTTTTTGTGCTATGACAGGCTTCTTGACACGAAATAAGTAGAAAAATTAATAGATCAAACACTTACAACGGGTTTAGTAGTAATATTTCGTTCTTTATTCATGGAATAACTTCTTCATACTAATTTTCTTTAGTTTTTCCACGTTACAGTATTTGTGGAGATAGATAAAATTATGGAGTATGTAAAAAAACGTATAAAGGGAGGGAGTGGGTCTAAATACAAGAGATAGACAAGGAAAGAAGAAGGGGGGAAATAGATATGGGCTTGAATAATGGTGGTATAGGTAATTGGTTTTGACTGTAACCGTCTGGATTTCCCTACCTGTTCTTTTCTTTTCTATCTCTTATATTTAGACACTTTTCCTCCTTTTATGCCTTTTTATATCCTCCATTTTTTTATCCATTTATTCATTTCCTAAAATGTAGAAAAATGCAAAAAATGTTTAATCTGAAGAAGTTCTTTCATGAATAAAGAACGAAATATTACTACTAAACCAGTTGTAAGTGTTTGATTTGTCCACTTTTCCACATATCTTTATCATATATGTGTGTCTGTGTATGTATGTGTACATACTTCTACACACACACACACACGCACACAGACACATATACATATACATAAATTCAAGCTTGTTTGGTTAGATAATAAAGATACATTTTGTCTATATAATTTAATTGAGATCCTTTCAAGTTACCTGATAAGTGACTGGGTTTCAGGTTGGAATTGGTGGATGAATTTACCAAAATTGTTCGAGGACTTTCGCACCTTTCATAGGCCATCATCAAGGGTTGCTTACATGTATAAAGAGTGTTTTTTAAAGAGTTTTTGAAAAAGTTCGGGACAATTTTGGTAAATTTATCCACCAATTCCAACCTGAAACCAAGAAACTTATCAGGAAACTTGAAAGGGTCTTAATAAAATATAGACAAAATGTGACTATATTATTTAATTAAAAATGCTTAAATGAAATACACCAGCCCAACTGCACACACAAACATACACACACACACACACACACACACACATATATATATATATATATATATATATATATATTGCTCCTGGCGAGTTTTTTACACCAGTTGTAATTCTTGGTTTTTCATCGAAGTCTGAGTGAAAAATTTTACGTAAATTCTCTTCTCATTCACGTTCAGTGCAATGATGAGTCATCTAGTAAGATAATTTGAATATTTCCACAATTTGACAGGACTTAATATTATGAAATACTAATGTTACCCTCTAAATACTACAATGTCTTAGTCTGGTACGTTAGCCACAACGCTATGGGGAGTTTTCCTACCTTGTGCGCTCTAAACAAGTAATGATCTCTTGGCACCGAAACAATACCTGACCCTCATAATGTCATCTAATGAATCTTTTCTTAGCCACACAGCTTCTCTTGTTTTATTCAGCACCAACATATTATAATACACACACACACACGCACACACATATTGATATATATGTCCATATATATATATATATATATACATGTGTGTGTGTGTGTGTGTGTGTTAGATCTGATCGAATGTGTTAGTGTTTGTTTGAAATGAATCTTAGAGAAGGCTTTATTTCTCCTTTATTTTATTTGATGCGATAATTCATTTGCTAAATTACTCATGGGGATATACTCTAATAGACGTAATAGCTAACTAGCTAGCTAAATGAAAAGATATGAATAGACTGAGATAGATAGATAGATAGATAACAAATTGATGTAATAGCTAACTCGCTAGCTAAATGAAAAGATATTGATAGATAGATATGAAAAGACTGAGATAGATAGATAGATAGATAGATAACAAATAGACGTAATAGCTAACTAGCAAGCTAAATGAAAAGATATGAATAGACTGAGATAGATAGATAGATAACAAATTAGTGAAAACAAATTCAAGTGATTGGTCTGACATTAACTTCCTCAAAATTGAAAGGACAATTTTTTAAATTGTTTCATTGGAATACCAGCGAATTGAATCTTTTTCTTTCAATTTATAAATCAAGGAAAAAGAAAAAAAACTTGAACCTTTAATAAAATTCCCTAACGACAGTCCAACTTTCTAAATAAACTCGACTCCCATAATCTCAGCAAAAAAAAAAAAAATAAGACAATTAACAAGCAAACATAAATTCCACAGAACGAAAGTTCGACTAGCTCTCTGCTACAGGCCAAAAGGCTCTCCGGTGAACTCTCTCCAATATAGCGAGGCCTTTATAGGCAAGAGGCCAGTAGAAGGGGCTAATATTTCCCTTTGTAGCGTTTCGCCATTTCATCAGTCGGATTTCGAGTGGAAAGGCGCGTAGGTTGCGGACGTAAGCGGCAAATCATTACCGTCCGTTGCTTTGCAAGATGTTCGAGGTTAATAGGATTTCCACAACCCGAAATTGAAAGGTTGATTTAGACTTATTGAAGAGCAAGAGACGAAAGCAAAGACAGAGTAAGCAGAGGTAATTTTATTATTCACAAAATTACGTTCCCAATGTTCTCTCTCTCTCTCTCTCGCGCGCGCGTTCTTTCTCTATTTCTCCCTATATTCGTCTCTGTCAGTCTGACTGTCTCTCTGTCTCTGTCTGTTTGTCTCTCTGTCTCTCTCACTTTCTCGTTGTCTCCTTTTCATCTTGCAGGCTTTATTTTGCAATACGAACAGGTGGAGCTCTTCGGTTTAATTAGTTTTGGTGGAGTGAAAGGAGGAGGCGAGTTGGGTACAGAGAATAAAGACAACTACTGCACTCGAGAAAAACTCCCTGAAACTGAACTGCTGTTAACACAACAGTCGGCAAAGTTTTCTCTTCTCAGAAAGACAAGCAACATATGCCGGTGTACTTCGTTTTGCTGAGATAGGTAGCTCGCCAGCACCTGAGAAATCACATCGTAAAAAAGAAAGAAAGAAAGAAATTACTTTCTATAACGAGGCTCTTCCTCGTCGCTCCGAAACGAGCATGCGCAAAGTTGAACGAAAGCGGAAGCGGTAAAGGAAGCAGATTAACGAATAAATCAACAAGGTGGAAGAATTTATTCACGAAAAATCCGTTAACACAAAAAGAAATGGATTAAACAAATGTTCATTATTGGTAAGAGAGTATATGCAGATCTGAGTAAGGAAAGAGTAGACAAAGAGTCAACGGCGCTTGGTGACTGTCACTTTCCTGCGTGTACAATGCTATCCTAATGATATAACCACTTAAGTAAAGTCAAACACCCTGTCCAGATTGCCTTACAGTATATAAAGGGATATCTGCTGCAACGGAGCCTCTTGGTCTAATGTTAATTATTAAGTTGGGAAACTGCCACTTGTACCCCACCCTTGTGATACTCTTCTCTATAACAATAGTAAACTAGATTATTATCACTTGTATATATATATATATATATATATATATATATATATATATATATATATATATATATTCAAGGAAAATAATCTAAGGATTAGACTATTTGGCATGAACAGCTATCAACAGGCTATCGGTCAGACTTGATCGATAGAATAAAACACAGTTTTTTCCGAGCAGCAGTCGTGTCGATACTGCTATATGGATGCACTACATGGACGCGAACTAAACGGATGGAGAAAAAGCTTGACTGGAGCAACATAAAAATGCTGCGAGCAATATTGAACAAGTCCCGGAGGCAACACCCCAAAAAGCAGCAGCTATACGGCCACCTACCACCCATCACGAAAACTATCAAAGATAGACGAACCAGACATGCAGGACACTGCTGGAGAAGTAGGGACGAGCTCATAAGTGATGTACTCAAATGGACCCCCTTCAAATGACCGAGCAAAAGCAGGGCGACCAGCTCGAAACTACATACAGCAGCTCTGTGTAGTTACGGGGTGTGGCCCTGAGGACCTGCCGAAAGCGATGAACGGTAGGGAAGGGTGGTGGGAGAAGGTCAGGGATATCCGTGCGTGATGGCACAACAAGATGATGAATAATCTAAGCGGAATAAGAATACCCATTCAAGTATTCAATGTCAATGCCTATCGAATGTATAATTGAATTCGGATTATAAATACATCGAAACTCACGTACAGACCAAAACCATCTAATTTATCTATGATAAATTTTCATAGATAATGCTTAAATAAAAAATAAAAAAAACATAGGATGAAATTGAGATTTAAGGTAAATGAATAAAAATAAAATAAAATTTAAAAAATGAGAAGAAACTATATGATGTGTACGTGCATATTCAATGAATAGGCACGAAGATAAAATTTGAAATTAAAAATTTTAATTTTAAATTTTGAATTTAATTTAAAATAAGTATTACTGTATCCTTACGTAGAGTTATTAAAGAAAGTTGTATTTATCTAAATTAGTATTAAAACTGGATTTTTAAGTCGAAATGTATTTAGAATTTAAAAAAAATTAATTTACTATAATTCCAACCGGCAATAAAATTTAAAAAAAACCCAGAAGTGGGCAAAATGAGGAGAAAACTCTTCACCCCTCTTCCATCACCTCCCACCCTTCTTTCCTGTGTCTATTCTGAATTATTTTATCCATAAGATCAGATGAAGTTCTGTTAGGTTTTTTTCGTGTTTTTGATTTATATCGTGTTTTTGATTTATATCAAAAACCAATAACAAGATGGAAATAAATTTATAATCCTAATGTGACCGGTTTTTGTTTTTTCTTAAGGAATTAATATAGAATTAGGCTCTGTATGTATTCTGGCTCTGTATGTATTCTGGCTCTGTATGTATTCCTATTTCACTCTATCCAGTGTATTGTTTATTCTTACATTTTGCTTAAGCTTTGCTGTCGGTGTTTTTTTTTTCTTTAACTAGGCACTCCGACAGGGGTTGATCTTTTTCAAGCAATACGAATGCTTTATTTTTTTCTTATGGAATTTAATCTGAGATATCAGTTAGTGCAATACTTTTTATACATAAATTGTATCATCTGTGTTTTATTCAGACAGTCGGAATGGTAGGCTCGAAAGAAATATATATATATATATATATATATATATATCGAGCACTACCATAGCTTTAGATGAAATTACTCATATATTCTATACGAGAATAATCCACACCCACTATCTTCGGAAACTGACAGGACAATATATATATATATATATATATATATATAGTACAATTTGATGGCGACTCAAAATCGGTTAAGTTGCCATAATAAATTTATTTCGGCGGAGAATATTACTATACTCTCCGTCTCGTCAGATGTCTATTTACATGCTTATATATATATATATATATTTCAGTTAAAATACAAAAATGTCTGACAAGGGGTTTAAGAACTCAGTGTTCAATATCTTATTCAATTCTATTTACTGATGAAACTTATTTCAAGTTTTATGTTTTCTAACGATCGTAAGGCTGTTATATATATATATATATATATATATATAATCGGAAAAAAATCAACAAATCTTCATTTGGCTATTATAAATTTATTTCATACGCCCACTCCATGAGAGAAACAACCTCTTATATATTTATATATTAATTATAGTACACTGAGCACTCCTGAAGATTTATAAGAATTATCTTATATAATCTCAAAAAGAATAATTCCCAACAAATCATCTTTGAAGATATATATATATATATATATATATATATATATATATATATATATGTGTGTGTGTGTGTGTGTGTGTGTGTAAGGAAATTAAATCCGATAGTATATAATGAAGCATTTTTTTATACATACTTTCATTTCTCCTGCTATTTCATCGACCATCCATTGCTATTTCAACAATACTTTTCACGAATTCCAAGTTTTGAACAGGTCATCATAAGTGAAACGTTTTAACGTAGACTTTCATAATAAATTCATCAAATTTAGATATTTTTCTATTTATATATATATATATATATATATATATATATATATATATATATATAAGGTATTATTCAATCCAGTAAATCTAGAGTAGAGAATAATACTTATTAGGACCAATAAAAAATTCCAAAAAAGAAAATTAAATTTAAATAACCCTAGTAAAGAGCTCAATATAAATAAAATCCGCACAGCAAATAATTTTCTCTTCAAATGGATCAAACGAGTCAGGAATGATTCTATTTGAGAATATATATATATATATATATATATATATATATATAACTCATTAATTGAAATATATATATATATCATTAATTGAAATATATATATATAGTCTTTAACCGTTCTGCGTCATGTCTATGGCTTTAATCAATGATCGTCAGCTCCCCTATGATCATATCAATTCGGTTTGTATTTCATTCACTCTCTTCTTTGATCGTCTCCTCTTCTTGCCAAACCCACCTCAGTGTTACCTTCGTGTCGCCATTCGGGTTCTTATTTGACGATTTTTATCTTCATTACCCGTTTAACCAAAGCGGAGAGTTAGAGAGCAAGATAAAGAGTTCGACCATTCAGTTCGAATGTTTCTCACAAACTGAATAGCATGTTATATCTATGTAACCGTTTCTATCACCTGACTAAAAAGAAGAATCCAACCAGATTGTTGTCTCAGATTTACCCCATGTTCAAAAGCTGTCAATCTAATTGGTTGGCTTTTTCGCATTTTCCCATTGTTTTGGCGACACAGAAATTAAGGGTTACACGACAGGACAAAAATATCTCTCACTGATTTATGATGTAATACACACACCCACACACACACCTATACACACACTCACACACACGTATATATATATATATATATATATTGGGATTAAGTGATACGTGATTGTAATCTTATGACCACGTTGTAGGGAATGATTAACTGGTTTGCTTTGCTTTAGTTTTATGGCATATCAACCATTATAGTTTATTTAATGCCAAATCCATTCTTATACATATAAACTGTTCCATTTCAAACAATTCAGTTTAGCATAAGTACACAGTGTAAATGTCAAAAACAGTTCTATTTCAAACAATGCTGTTTAGCATTACACAGTTTAGTTCTATTTGACCAAGAGATAAAGGCCAATCAGATGCTGCCACTCCAGGCCAGATTGGACCAGGGAGTGATGACAATAAAGGAGTATTCCGCATTCCCCAAAGCTCCAGCATTACTGAAACCATATGGTTGAGTCGGGGGAAGAGGGGTCTTACGCCTCCTCAGAAAATCAATTGGTGTATTCTTCAGCCCCAGATGACGGGGCAAGGGATGATTAAATATCCCCTTGAATCCAAAATACTTGTAAGTGGCTTTCTGATTAAAAAGAAATGTCTCTAAATGCATAATGGGATTAAATGGTTATACTTTGTCGTTTCCTCTTATTGTCATCGATTTGTTTTAAAAATGATATCGCCTAAATACTTACCTTAACAAGCTATAAATTCGTAAATCCCCAATATCTGAAATTTCACTTCTCACGTCCACTTATTCATATTGCTGAAACCTCATGAAAGATATGAATCATTTACTTTCTCAGTTAGCTGGATTTTAGATTATAAGACGTATCTCCAGAGGAAGTTAGGTTTGTTTCTTTTTTAATGGCATATCAACCTTCACGGGTTATTTAATGCCAAAGCCATTCTTGTAGAAGGACAGTAGTGGTTATTTTAACTCAGTATCCTCTCCAGCTAGAGGATACTGGGGTTCATGACTCTCCGAATAGTATTATTTCGAAAGTGAACGTAATAACACGACTAGGGTTCGAACTCGCATGCTACGATGTTGTAGTCTAGCACGTTAATCTATTTACCATGGGGAAACAACTCTAAGAAAGTAATCCCAGTTGTGTAGAACAGATGAGTGAAATAATTCTTTTGATGCAATGATAGAGAAAACATCTTTTCTTTATAAGTTTCAATCACAAACGTACATGTCTCTTAGACACGTGTTTCAACAAATATAAGAATTGTACAATTATTCTGCAACAGTAAAAGAAACCAAGTGTGTCATCGTTTGCCTATTTTGCCACATAGATAGATAGATAGATAGATAGCGAAAAAAGACGGATTGAATGGAACAGTTTGAGATAGATAGATAGATAGATAGATACATACATACATACATACATACATACATACATACAAAAATTGATACTCATAGATTGATAGAAATAGAAGAAAGCAAGATAGATAGATAGATAGATAGATAGATAGATAGATATGAATAGAAAAAGGACCGAGAAAGCCGCAGACAAATATCTCGATATGAAATGACAAAGTATTCAAAGGTCTAATATATCTTTCTTCTACTCTAGTCACAGAAACAAAAGCACAGCCTCGAATTTCACAACAATAACCAAGTTTAATCCTTGTAAAAGTCAGTACAAATACGCAAATAAAGACAGTCTATTCGGCCGGGGCTGTAGAATACACCGACTGCATTTCTGAAGAGGTGTAAGACTTCTCAAAGGAGAGTCCTTTTAATGATATTTAATTTGATGGTTATGCTCCAGACCTGATGCTTCTGGGAATGTGAAGTACCCTTCTGTTGTGATGCTGGCAAAAGAAAGACACGGGGAACACAAAAAGGTACATAGAAAAACATATATATTTAAGTAACAGAAACAAGATACTAGTGAACTGGGTTAGACAATAGTTAGCTGAGAGTCCAGACGGGTAGCGACTATTGTCCACTATGCATGTGGTGTCTCACGTGATTGTGTCATGGGGGTCTGGATCAACTCTGGTCAACGCTCCGTTGACGTGTATTTATGGAGGAGGTTGTGTCTTTTATATATGGAGTACAACACCTTCATTGTCATTGCTCCCCGGTACACTCTGACCCGGAGGGATTCCACCTGGTTGGGTCCAAACTATGGGTCAAATAGAACTGTTGAAATAGACTAAACAAATAACTGATGTTTAATTGAATTGTTTGTGATACATAGTAATACAAGAAAGAATTTGACTGTGAAAATAAATGAATAGGGCAGAATAGCATCATGTGTGTTAAATAGCAAGACTTGTAAGCACTTCTTGAACAAGTCCTGGCGGCAACACCCCACAAGGCACCAACTATACGGACACCTGCCTCCCATCACGAAAACTATCCAATTTAGATGAACCAGACATGCAGGACAATGCTGGAGAAGCAGGGACGAGCTCATAAGTGATGTACTCTTATGGACCCCCACATATGGCTGGGAAAAAGCAGGACGACCAACACAAACATACATTCAGCAGCTATGTGAGGATACGGGATGTAGCCCTGAAGACCAGCCAGAGGCGATGAACGATAGGGAGAAGTGGCGAGAGAGGGTCAGGGATATCCGTGCTAGCGGCACGTCATCATGAATATGAATGATGTTACCACTTCACTCTGTGTAAAGAAATGATTAATATGGAATAGAATTATTAGTTTTAGATAACACTAATTGAAACCATTTATCTGCATAGAAACAATAGTAATATTAGCGTGCAAACAAATTAGTTCTGACTTATTTAAATGAAGTTATATACAAACTGTGTGCAAACAAATAACATGCTAACTTGTGACTGTTTTTGTTGCATTCTGGTTAGTGAACGCTTGTAAAATTAAATAAAGGACAAACCACGATATGAGAGGAAATAGAGATATATTCTCATATACATATATATGCTGGATACATACTGACGCAAGAAATAAAGGACGCAGTAATAAACGACGCAGTGACAAAGCTGCAGGAAGGATAAAGACGCAGGAAGACTTCTTTACAAATATATTTAACACTCACTTTATTTGTAAGGTTCGAAAGGGTTGTTCAAGGGTTGCATGTGAGAGGGAGCTGGAGACCGAACATAAACTGTAATATCTTGATCCCACTGTTATGACCGTCACGTTGTGTCTTTCTTGTTCTCCTGATGCTGGGGTCCACTCTATTGGGGTTCCCGAGGGCCTCCTCGGTCGGGTGTGGCTTTCCCTACCACATCTGGTCTCTAGCTGTCTGGAACCCTACTGGCAACTGCTTCTTGGACTCGAACTCAACTGAGTTAAATAATAATTCAACGCCCACACGATCGCCCACTGGATCTTTGAAATCGAATGTTTAATCGTCATCAATCGGAAATAACTGTCATGCAGTTCAGAGGTCACTCTCTTCCGGTGCATCAGTCTGTATTGGCACAGTGGGACCTTCACCTTGTCCCATATTATAAGCCTTAATCCGCCCACGCGATCTCTTTCGATTACTGGCCATTGGAATGTGTCACTTCCTTCCGGTGCATCACCTTGGAATAGCATTTTTTGGGGCCGGGTCGAAGGTCAAAACATAACAAATAGAGATATATTCTCAGGGAGAGGCATATACAATAGAGAGACTATTAGTAGACAAGAACATAGGGCTACTGAATACAGAATAAAGATATTGTCCAGCGATAGTATTGGCTTCAATCATTACGTTAGCAAGGTGATCTAGTGCAATCTTTAGTCTCCAACGCTCTAATACTATTCATATAAGAAGCTGCTCTTCACCTTCTAGTCTGCCGTGGTATTAGTAGCTACTGCTATATATGGCAGATGTACGAGTTCATTGTGTGGAAAAAGGTGGGTGATACCCAACAGTTTTGTTGCAATACTTGAAACTATTCAAATGGGTGAAAAACAAATGATTAATAGTAAACAGAAATACTTGGAACCATTTAACTGTGTCCAAAAAATGAGCTCTGCCACGTTTCAAAACTTTATCTACAAAACCTCTTTACAGATCATGTTCAATATATATGTATAAAGAGGATTTGTCATAAAATAACCTACAATGTTTGATATGCTATAACACCCAAACAAACAAAAATACATAATTGATATATATATGTATGAAGAGGATTTGGCATTAGATAACCAACAATGGTTGGCATGCCATAAAACTCAACCAAAGCAAATCATATATATTTGATATATATATATATGTGTATAAAGGAGATTTGGCATTAAATAACCTACAATAGTTTCTATGCAATAAAACCTAACTAAATCAAATCATATATATTCAATATATATCTATAAAGATGATTTGGTATCAAATAATCTACAATGGCTCATATGCCATAAAACCCAACCAAACTAAATCGTATATATATATATATATATATATATATATATATATATATATATATATATATTAAATGAAATATTATACAATCCAATAAATCCGGAATAGGGAATAATTACAATTAGGATAAATAAAATATTCAAAAAAAGACAATTAGAATTAGATATTCCTGGTAAAGTGCTCAATGTAAATAAAATCCACTGAGCAAATATTTTTTCCCAAAATACAATCGGTCACATTAGGATAATAAATTTTCCATCCCCTTAAAATCATAGATAGATAGATAGAAAATATATAAAATGTATATATGCATAAAGAGGATTTGTCATTAAATAACCCACCATGGTTGATATGCAACAAAACCTAACCAAACCCTACTAAACCAAGCAAGTAAAAATTTGAAAAACAGTAAAAACATTTTCTTATTCTGTACACATACAAAAATTAATAAATTATTTCCAGTTACCAAAAAAGTAAAACTTCTCTTTCACTCAACCTTGCCCAGTTGGCTGGGACTGTAGAATACACCGATTGCACCTCTGCATATGACAAAGACCCCCCAATGAGTGTCCTGGATATGACACTAAACAATCTGATGGTGAGGTTCCAGTGATGCTGGAGCTTTGGGAAATGCGGTGTACCCCTTCATTGCCATTACTCTCAGGTCCACTCTGGCTCAGAATGGTAGACCCTGATAGAGCCCTATCTATGGGTGTAATAGAACTTAACCGAATACTAATTCTGAACTTGATTGTTTGAATTAGAACTGTTTGACTAAACTGAATAGCTTGAAAAAGAAATGTTTCCAACAACTAAACTGTGTAGTTACATTTAAACTGCTTGCTTATACTAAACTGAATTGCTTGAAATCGAACTTTTTTTGACATTGAAACTGTACTTATAGTTAACTGAATTATTTAATATAGAACTGTTTCGACATCTGTGTGTAAGCAAAATCTGTTCTTATACTAAACTGAATTAGCTGAATTAGAACTGTTTGAATAAACTGAATAGTTTGAAATAGAAATACTTTTGACAACTAAACTCTGTACTCATGGTAAACCGAATTTTTTTGAAATAGAACTGATTATTTACATCAAAATGGATTTGGCGTTAAATAACCTACAAAGTTTGATATGCCATGAAGCCCAACCAACCAACCATTGACTCAACCACCCTTTATTTGTTTTAAAGTTTACCACTGTATTTTGTAACAGTTACTCGTTGCACACATTAGTTAATGTAGTTTTAAAATATATAAGTGATTGTGAGCAGAAAAGTCCCATATTCAACAAATACTAGTCATGCTGACAGCAAGGAGTTCTCAAACTCTTTCTCACCATCCGTCCCTATCATCCATCTCTCTTGGCAGGTCTTCTCGGCTGTATTCAATGTTTGCACATAGTCTTTGCAGGTCGGTCAACAGTGGGTTAGAGTCAATGTTGATGAAAGAAAGACGAAATAAGCGACATCCTCTTATTGACTCAAAAAATGTGTGTGTGTGTGTGTGTGTGTGTGTGTGTGTGTGTGTTCATGTATAAAATACTTTTTTTCTCGAATATATATGTAAATATTCATATGTATGTACGTGTGTATTCATGTGTGGGTAAATTCCTTTTTTCTCAAACTTATATGTGTGTAATATACGAGGAGCATACGATAAGATTCCAGACTTTTTCCTATGGGCATTTTTATCGGTAGTACACGCATGAAAATCTAGTCCCCTTCGAAGTAATCTCCTCTGGGTGTAATGCACTTGTTGTATCGTTCCATCAACTTCTGGAAGGCCCCATGGAAGTCCTCTTTTGCGAGCGTGTCAATGACCTTCGTCACTACCTCTTTCATCTCCTCAATTGTCTCACAACAACAGCCTCTGAGCTTAGGGAATAACCAAAAATCACAGGAAGCAAAGTATATAGGGAGGCTGAGGAACTTTGTTGATGCCCATCTTGGTCAAATAGTCTGTGACAAGGACTGAGTGGTGGACTGGTGCATTATCCTGCTGGAAATTCCACTGACAGATTTGAAGAGTGCTGGCCTCTTCCGACTGAATCTCTTTCTGAAATCCCTTAAAACCTTAACATAGTAACCCTAACCCTAACCCTTTGGCCAATCAACTCTGGTGTATTGAATTCCTTACTTCCTCTCTTCGTCCCTCACAGACTCCTTGCCCTCCTTTAATCTCTTATGCCACTCAAAAACTGATGTTTGATTCATGCAAGATGCTCCAAAAGCTGTCTGAAGCATTCCATACGTTTCTGTGGCTTTTTCAATCTTAAAACTGAATTTTATTGCATATCGCTCTTCTAAATTGTCCTCAGGTCCAGAGTGAAATTCACCATCTGTGACAATCTGGCTTTACTAGGGTGTATTCCAATTCCTGCTGTAGCTGTTCATTTGAACCTGAATTCATAAATATTGGTCAGTCATCTCATAATATGTATAGCAATGACATAGTGAATTTTCAAGTGTCTACGACAATTTTCAATGCCTCTACAAAAAGGTCTGGAAACTTATTGAAAGCCCCACGTACGTGTGTATTCATGTTCGTGTAAATTCCATTTTTCTCAGATTTATATGTATGTAATATATGTATGTCCGTGTAAAAACGTTTTTCTCAAACGTACACACACACGCTCATATATATATATATATATATATATATATACATTACACCACGAACGTGTGTGTATATATATATATATATATACACACACACACACATATATATATATATATATATATACACACACACACGTTCGTGGTGTAATGTGTACCATCTCCGGTAATAGACACGGTGGCCCGAGTTCAAATCCTGAACAAGGTTCTTCACATTTTTCCTAGAGCTAATACTCTCTGGAAAGACATGAATTCAACTCTTCAACCATCTATGGGTAAATAGTTGGGCAGACCGTGCTCGTTAACCTTACTCTGGCAACTAATATAGGAGAAGGATAGCTCCGAATTCAAACCTGTTCACCTCTACTCAAAAATCAGACCTTGTTTCATATCCGAAACGTGCAGAGTGTTCAGTGAATATATATATATATATATATATATATATATATATATATATATAGAAAGAAGATGAAGTCTATTTGAGAATATATAAGTTGACTCTTATAAACTTATAAATCACCAGGAGTGCTCAATGCATGATACTTAATATATAAATTTCCTACTGAACAAATTTCTATATAATTGAAAAACTCTACATACCTTCATTTGGCTATTATGAATTTATCTCAGCTAGAAATCTGAAAGAGAATAAAAGAACCCAGCTTCTTCATATAGCCATCATACAATGGAGAGAAATTTTCTTTTTTTATTTTCAATAAATTCTTATTCGTTATAAAAATAAAAAAAGAAGAAAACAGGGAACAAAATGACAAGAAGTTAATGTCAAAAACAGATGTGATGTTATTATCCGATGCAATACATCCTTATGTATCTAAAAGTTTAACACAACTCACAAACCCTCTGCAACTAGAATCTTGTCAATAAAATAATCTATTTTAACTTATTTTTTCTGTTTATTCTTTTTTTATTAAGTAAAACATGATGTTAAGCCCCTTTACAAATATTAAACATATCTTGTTTAGTTAAAAAAATATCATATTTGGTTTCCATTTAAAATGAAAATTTAGACTTTATTTAATTTCTTATTATTTTTATATTTTTATTCTTAATACTGCCAGTGTAATTACTGTTAATATCATTCATATTATTTTAATCATTAATTAATCATATATTTATAATTAATAATTTCAAGTAGCGGCAACACCCCACAAGACACCAACTGTACGGCCACCTGCCCCCTATCACGAAAACTATTCAAGTTAGACGAACCAGACATGCAGGACACTGCTGGAGAAGCAGGGACGAACTCATAAGAGATGTACTCTTACGGACCCCCACACATGGCCGTGCAAAAGCAGGACGACCAGCACGAACATACATTCAGCAGCTATGTGAGGATACGGGATGTTGTCCTGAAAACCTACCTAGGGCGATGAACGATAGGGAGGAGTGGCGAGAGAGGGTCAGGGATATCCGTGCTACCAGCGCGACATGATGATGATTACAACAATTATTGATAATTTATTTACTTATTGAGAGTTATTCACGTCAGTTTTAGCCGATAGTTTTTCACTGGAGTTTCAGAAACAGCAAGTCTCCTCAAGTCTCAAGGACTCTTCTCAGTATTTGGCTTTCTCAATAATGCTGTAGTTTGGCAGGTCTCCACTCGTCCTCCGACTTCCAAGTCCCCCAGTCCCTTTTATAAATCCTTTAGTTACTGTACCAAAAGCACCAATTATAATTTATATATTATCACCTTCATATTCCAAAGTTTTTTTCAATTCTTTAGCTAGGTCAAAGTAATTATCCTTTTCACATTCTTTCAGTTTTATTCTGTGGTCAGTCGAGACAGCAGAGTTCACAATTTTGAAAGTTCTCTCCCTTTATCTATTTATTTATTTTTTTTGTTGATTATAATTTAGTCTGGTCGTCTGGCCGAGATTAGGTGATCTGTTTGTACGTCAAAGTCCCATTAGAGTTTATGTGTGTCAGTTATTATTACTATTATTATTATTATTTACCCATTACAATTTTTCACTTCAGCGTTAGCTGATGGTTTTTCCCCGGAGTTTTAGCGAGAGCAAGTCTCCTCAAGTCTCCTGGACTTTTCTGAGTATTTTGGCCGTTCTCAATAATGGAGTAGTTTTGGATGGTCTCCACTTGCCCGCCAACTTCCAAGTCCTCCAGTCCCATTTATTATTATTATTATTATTGTTCACTCATTAGAGTTTTTCACATCAGCGATAGCCACGACAGCAAGTCTCCTCAAGTCTCCAGGACTCTTCTTAGTATTCTGGCAGTTCTCAACAATGCTGTCGTTTGGATGGTCTCCACTCCTCCGCCAACCTCCAAGTCCTCTAGTCCCTTTAGTAATCCCTTAGTTACAGTTCCAAACGCACCTATTACAGTTGGTAAAATTTATTATTATTATTATTATTATTATTATTAAATTACTAATGATATAAACAGTAACTCTAGTGCTATTAATTTGATTCTAGTATTGCAATCACAATCAGTTTTTCTATTATCAACTTTTTCACATTGAAGTCTGTTTTTATGGCGGCATTTAAATATGAGGTCATTATGTTTATTTAATAGTTGCCTTGTATTTAATTAGATACGAATTTACAAGACAACTATCAAATCGATATTACAATGAGTAAAAAAATTATATCAAAAAACATACTTCTGTAATATTATGAAATGAGATATATGGATATTATATATTATAGACCGACCAATAGATTTTATTTCAGAAATTATATCAATTGTTTTTTTTATATACACAGAATACCGGGACATTGGCCCAGCGGTTAGAGTGTTCGCCAATGGCCCGGGAGACCTGGGTTCAATCCCAGGTCGAGTCATACCAAAGACTTTAAAAATGGTACTTGATACCACCTTGCTTAACACTCAGCATTATAAGGTACGGTTCAAGGGTAAAGTGGAGCAATCCTGGGAATGGAGTAGCGCCCTCCCCTACACCTTGGTGTAGTAGCTATCGAAAAGGGAGCCTTCGGGTCACCCTCGACTATGGTCGCTAACTTTACTTACTTATATATATTGAAATATATGGATAAAATATAAGATAGATAGATTGATAGATCGAGAG
>OY757932.1:18341677-18479177 GCA_963585895.1 Sepioteuthis lessoniana | reverse complement strand
GGAAAGGTATGAATCCAATTATTCTCCCTGCAGCTATGGGTAAATAGTAGGGCAGACTAGATTAGGCAACTAGTCTAGCGGAAGGAAAACTCTGAATTCAAACCAGTTAAACTCCGCTTAAAAATTGACCTTGTGTCATATCCTGCCCGAGCGGAGGGGTTGGTAAATATGATATAGAAATAAAGAAAGAAAGAAAGAAAGAAAGAAATAAAGAAAGAAGATTTAAGAAAACTTCTACTATGGTTTTCTTAGAATCCTATTCTTTGACTGTTTAAATTTTCATGGTTGATAATATGTCTGAAAAAAAAATGTCTTGGCTAAGAAAAAAATATTAATAGACTGTCCCTTCTATTGTATATGAAAGGACATCTATAATTACAATGTCAAGAAACATTTCTATTTTGGTTTGGTTTCAAAGTCGCTGTCTGCTTTGCAAGTCTCTTTATTTCTTTCTCTCTTTTAGAGGCAAAATCTTCGTGTGTCTAGACAGAAGACTGCAAGAAATGAAGAGATACACTTTGATATTATATCTTCCTTATTCATAATAGCACATGGCTATTGTATTACAGATTTCTTAAGAGACCTCTGTCTTTTTCTTTGCTTCTTTTCAAAAATCAGTTTCTTCCTATTTATTCTTTTTTCATAATTTTGATCGATATATTCGTAAGTCATTTTTGTGAAGAGCATAGAATAAAAATTAGAACATATACTCAATATCAAAGTACATCAAACTTATATATATATATATATATATATATATATATATATATAAACTGCAGAAAAACATTCCAATTTGTCGAATCAGTTTTTTCATATCTTTCTCTCTCTCTTTCTCTTTCTCTTTCTTTCTCTCTCCCTCTCTCTCTATTTCTCTCTCTCTCTCTCTCTATACATATATATATATATATATATATATATATGATGATTAAAAGTGAAATAGGGATATTACTTTTATATTGTTCAATTTCTTTATTATATATATATATACATATATATATATATTAGATGAATAAAAGAGATAAGAGAAATAGCTATATTACTTTTATATTGTTCAATTTCTTTATTTTTCTTGACTAGTTTAGGCATAAGGTCATAGACTGGTGAGAAAGGTTTTGTGAAAAGAATTTTTGAAAGGTATAAAAATAAAATTGTTCAAAGGAATTGATATGCTATATGAATAGCGATGGTAAATTTTTTGTTGTAGTATATCCATTGATATAACGAAGAATGTTTTCTTATCAATGTCTTTGATTTGTCTTTTCCATATATATATATATATATATATATATATATATATGGGGGATGAAGCACCTGTTTGATGTGTTTATCATTAGGTTTGGGAGAGCTATGTTCCAATTTAGCCGAAACTTGATGGCTTGTTTGTTTATGCTGATTTATTGTCACTATGCAGGATTATTTTCAAAGGTGAGGAGATTCAAATCATCTAAGAAAACCTCGTCAAATTTATTTGTTTGGCAGAAGATAAATGAATACAAAATCTCATGACCTACGTACCATTTCGATATATTATGAATCTTAATCACCTGGCCTTGAAATAAAAATATGACAATCACAAATATATGACACATATACACTCAGACTCTCGCATATACACACTCTTGCAAATTTGTAGTGTTAAGGGTCCGGGAGACCAGGGTTCAATCCAGGGTCAAGTTAGACCAAACGCTCAAAAAATGCTATTTTCATGTCGCTTTGCTTACCTCAGCATGATAAGGTACAGATTTAGGGTAAAGAGGAGCAATCCAGGGAATAGAGCAGCGCCCTCCCATATATCTCGGTGTAGTAGCTATTGAAAAGTGGTTCTTCGGTACACCCTTGACAAAGGGAGACAACTTTACTTTTTTACTCATTTATACAGGTATATTTTAAAATGAACAGGTCCACAAGGAGAACTGAATTCCTTTTAGGATCCATTTACTTATTTTTCTCCCACACATATGCACGTCTCCAGCCTGTCTCTCTCATCAGAGAACATGTATGGCACAAGGCCTGTCAATGGGACACTCAATAAGACCCCAACTCACTCGTGCTTTCAGTGTTCTGTTTACTTAAGTTCAAGTTAAAAGTTCCGTCTTTAAATATATCTTGAATTACTTTGAAAGTTTTCTGGTAAAAAAAAGATATATGCTTCTTTAGTATTGTTATATATTGACCATTGACCGAGCCGTCAATGAAGAGATGCACCTGTGTAAGTAAGTGGAAGAAGGAGCGCAAGCAAGTGAGCGTTATGAAAGATTATAGGCAGCTACCGGCGGCCGTTGAGTCAGTTGGGCACAGGAAGGCTAGCCAGCTTGCAGACTGAGAACGTCCCGCAGAGGGCTGTTGCCGTCAGTGACCCCCGATTAAGCAACCTCAGCCAAAATACGAAAGAAGTGCTAAGTGGTTTCTTGAAGATAACACAGCATGCTATGGTCAAGAGAAGAAGTTATGTCAATATAACAGTCTGTTCCTGTCTCCACCCATCTCTCACACACCACCAAACCATCAACCCTTACGAAAATAAAGAGTAAGAGATATATTTTATTAAGAAGTGTGTTGGTTCGTTCATTGAAGTATTTGCAAATATATACGCTGTCATATATATATATATATATATATATATATATATATAATCCAGGAAATTTTACATGTGCAAAAAAAGTAAAGAATGGAGTAATTTTTTTTAAATATTAGAGATATTTTAGAAGTTTTAAACTGATCCGGTGAAAAATGGACAGCAGGGGTATTTTTATTAAAAAATACACTCCCCGACATTTAAAGATGGTTTTACTAGAGAAAGGATATGGAGGAATCAATCACAGGTCCTGGGTATTAGAATTTTCGCTATGTGTGTCAATTTTCTATAAAACGCTTTTCTATATATGGTCTTTTGTGTATATATATATATATATATATATATATATAATATTAAATTACGATAGTGTTGGTTGTTACTAAATCACTTTGTGGGTTTGTGTCGAACCAAGTACAATTTAATATGGAGAGTGCTCGATAGAACCAAGTACAATATAATATGGAGAGTGCTCAATAGAGAGAGATATTATGTAATAATAATTAATAAATATATATTAGATATATATATTTAATTCAGGGAATTTAGACTGTGACCCCTGGGTTTCATGGAGTTTTTTTCAAAACAACAATCATCAGGCAGTTAAAAAATGTCTGATGATTGTTGTTTTGAAAAAAAAATCCATGAAACCTAGGGGTCACAGTCTAAATTCCATGAATTAAATATGTATGTCTAATATATATATATATATATATATATATATCGCCATCATCATCATGTCGCGCCCTCGACACGTATATTCCTGAACTTTTCTCGCCACCACACCAATCGTCCATTGCTTCCGGCAGGTCTTCAGGGCTACATCCCGTATCGGCACAGAGCTGTTGTATGTAGGTTCGAGCATGTTGACCTGCCTTTGCTCGTCCACTTGAAGGGGTCCACAAGACTTCATCACTTATGAGCTCGTCCCTTGGTCTCAAGCAGCGTCCAGCATATCTGGTTCGTGTAATTTTGCTAGTTTTCGTGATGGATGGTAAGTGGCCGTAGGGCTGTTGCTTTGTGGGATGCTGCCTCCAGGACTTGTTCAATATTGCTCGCAGCATTCTGGTGTAGCTGCTGTCAAGCTTTTTCTCCATCCGTTTAGTTAGCGCCCATATAGTGCATCTATATAGCAGTATCGACACAATCGCTGCTTGGAAGAAACTGCCTTTTATTTTATCGGTCAGGTCGATATATATATATATATATATATATATATGTAGTAAAATTAAATGGAGACTCAAATTCGGTTAAGTCATCATAATAAATTTATTTCGGTGGAGAATATTATTACTATATTTTCCGTCTCGTCAGATGACTCTTTTACATGCTCTCCTGTCACAGATTAGCGAATGTGGAGTTACAGTTCGTATTCAGAAGATAAAATAAGTTAATTAAAAAATAAAAATTAAAAAATCAGAAAATAAAGATAAAAATAAAAAATAAACAATAAAAATAATAAAATAAAAATAGGAATAAGGTGGAAATCAAATTACAAATTCTTTCATTCATAGGCGTGAGCAGAGGGGGTTAACATATAATTACGATTAAGAAACAGGAGTGGAATTAATCTACTGGTCAGTCCTTTCTAATTTTGTGTTCTGGTGGTAGTTTCTCCTACTTGGCAGGTGTGCTTTTCTAAACAGACTAAGATCGTTTAACTAATGGCTATCTCATATATGATTTACATTTATTTCTAATATGTCAGTTAATTAACTCAGCTGTTGCCATCCTAGATATTTCTCTTGTTTCAATTAGGACCGAGATAGTTAAACCAGATAAGGTGGGGACATTTTATATAGTCGTCATGTGTTCTTTTAATTTACCCTAAAAATGTTCAAGGGGAATTAACCACTCCAGAATCACAGGCCCTCATTTTTGGATTAATATTCTGCGCTCATCTGGCCCTTATCTATCTTTATCTTTCCCTGTCTTGGTGATATCTGCTGTTGGGCTGATCTCTATTAGTTACTAATATTTCTTTATCATAGGCCTTGCGATTATTTATTTACAGTGATTCCCAATCAAGATAATTTGAATTTCCCTCTTTGTCTGCACTTAAAGACGAGCTCATTTCTCTCATTCAACAATAGTTTTCTATTTTTGAAATTAATTATGCTAATTTTTTCGTCTAAGCATAGGTTACACCTACCTTTGAAGCTGTTAGCGGTAGATGAGTGCCTTATCATTTTCCACTTAATTTGTGGAGATAGCCCCTGATCTTTAAGGCCCCAAAATTATTTTGATAAAGCAGTCTGGTATCTAAGTTTTTGGTCTGAAAATGAGTGTCTGTGGTTGTAACATCTTTGTTTCCAATTTCCCGCGGAGATTCCTATATAGACTCTCTCTCCCCGACCTTTTGCTGTTCCATAGGAGAAATGCATGCCTGATATACGACATTCTGCGTAGTGCAGCGTCCGCCCAAGGGGCATTCTTCCTTATTCCTACAATTAAAAAATACCATTTAAAGACACGGTGGTCATTAGACAACCTCTCTTAAATACGTCAACTGCACGTATCCAGAGAGATTCATCTCGAACCCAAAGAGACTACCAATTGAAGAAGGGGAAAAAGAATTCATAGAATTTAATAACTATACATGACACGATTTGATTTAATAGAAATTTTAGTGTTAAATATCTATATTTTATATTATTTAATGAATAGAATTATTTGTGTTAAATAGCAATATCTGAAACCATTTGATTGGGTAAAAGACAAATGACTGATATTAAATAGAATTATTTGAGTTAGAAATACATTAAACCGTTTAACTATGTGCAAACAAATGAATTCCAACTCGTTTCATTTCTTCTTTTTCTTCTTCTTCTTCTTCTTCTTCTTCTTCTTCTTCTTCTTCTTCTTCTTCTTCTTCTTCTTCTTCTTCTTCTTCTTTTCATTCTACTATTTTTTCTTTCTTCTTCCCTTCTTCCTCAACTTCTTTCGGTCCCTCACATACGTTCTGATAATTTTCTGACTCAATTCTTTCCCTTGTTTCTAATCATTCCCTATAAAATACACCCTATAAACCCCCTTATTTTTTTCAGTTATTTTTCATTACTTGTATTTCTATTTCTATTTCTTCTTCGCATTTGTTGTCGTTGTTGTACTTCTTCTTCTTCTTCTTCTTCTTCTTCTTCTTCTTCTTCTTCTTCTTCTTCTTCTTTGAAGCAGTGCTTGTTAAGGAAAAATCAATGATGCAAATAAAACTGTTTGATAATTATTAGCAGTCGACAGCGTAATAGGTAAAAAAAGGAAACAAAACAGGTACAGCTTCAAAAGAAGAAGAAGAAGAAGAAGAAGAAGAAGAAGAAGAAGAAGAAGAAGAAGAAGAAGAAGAAGAAGAAGAAAGGTAATTGAAAAAAAGAGAGGAATATAAATGAAAGAGGAAGATAAAGATCGAAGAAGAAGAGAAGAAAAAACCACAGACACAAAAAATTCAAATAATAACGTAAACTGTACATGGTATCCTAACTTCTAGGTATGAAATAACCCTAGACGGGTTGACATGCCGTTAAAATCGACCAATCACGCATCAAAAGCCGAGTGTTTGTTAAGTTATTTGACCGGCAATATTGATAATCTAAAAGTACTCAAAAAATATTTAGTTTTCAAAGACAATTTGGCAAACCAGATTGACAGGTATTGCAAGAGACCACCTGTCATTAGAATGCAAATGATACTGTAGTCGCTGGTTCAATCTCTAGTGGGAGAGATTGCGGTATACACTTTTGATGAGAACTAATAAAGTCGAAACAGGTGTCTAGTGGTGCCGCAGTATCTGCCGGATTTTATTGTCATGGTAATTCAATTTATAATGTATAATTATTTTATTTAGACTTTTTTTAATCGTGCAAATAATCAGATTATCAAAAACGAATACAGATTTGGTAGAAGGAAAATTAATTCCAAAATGTTCAATGGCCAATTTTGGTCAATAACATTTATTCTTTGAGCTATCACCACGTAAGAAACAAAACAGTTCTAAAGAAAGCTCTTCCAAAGGAAAGCTCTATCTTCACAGCAGAAGCCCATGCCATAGGCCAAGCTCTCAACATTATCTTAAAGAGTAAACATAATAAATTTATAATATTTTCAGACTCACTCTGTCTTGCTATCATTGAGAAATAAAAAATTTCAGAACCCTCTTATCATCATTGAATAGATTAGATTCAATGTCAAATAAAAAAGAAATAATTATATGCTGGACCCCAAGCCACATAGGAGTGAGAGGGAATGAAACAGCAGACTCAGCAGCCAAATTGGCCTTAGATCTGACACCCGATAAATCCAGGATCCCATATACTGACCTGAAACCAACAATTAATAAATTCCTTCACACAAAATGGCAACAACAATGGAACAATAACATCCACAATAAACTCTTCCAGATTCAGCCCACTTTAGGAGAGTGGAGACCAGTATAGAGAAAATCAAGAAGAGAACAAGTTGTTATATCCCGATTGCGAATTGGTCATACAAAGCTTACTCACTCTTTTATTTTGAAACAGAAACCACAACCACAGTGTTTAGCCTACCAGACAACTTGCACGATTAAACACATTCTTATAGAATACAGAATTTTCGTTGTTATCTGAAAGCAATTTTTCAAAGTAAATAACTTAACCGATCTGTTCGAGAACGTCAAAATAGATGACATTCTGTCCTTCTTGAGAGAGACAGAGTTGTAACAAAAAATATGACAACTTAAAACTGGTTAATCTTGTGGAAACAAATGAAATCCTGCTAATAGAAAATTCTACCTTCCTTATTCGTTTTGAAATCTTTGGTTGAATATGTATGTATATATAGACAGAATTTGGCGTTGAATGATCTACAAAGGTTGATATGCCATAAAACCCAAACAACCAACCAACAACCACGTAAGATCCCAGACACATTTACATTAGCACTGAAAAACACTTGGCATGACCAGCCTTTGAGATTCTGCTCTTCTGATCGGCTCTGACGAGTCAAAATTTAATCGGGCGATTGAAGTTATTCTTCTAGTCGTCTTTTGTTCGATCAAAAATCGCAATGAGACGTGTCTATTCAAATATAGAAAAAACTAAAACTGATTCTTTTTTTCAACCCCAAAGTATGACATTGAACATTCACTAGTTGCTTAGAATGACCTACAATGACATTAGTGAATTCTTTGGTCTTGTACCTAGGACGTGGCGACTATCAAAATGTCAGGTTAATGAAATGGGAATCGCATCCCAAAAATATACTTCAATAATCAAAAGATCTGACATATGGAATTTAGATTTAACCCTATTTCTCTCCCCGCCTCTCTCTTTCTCTTTCTTGGACATCCAGTCACTGAAAATATTCGTTTAATTAACGCTTCCACAGTGGAGCCTAAATGTCTCTATGGTCCAGATTGAAGACGCAAACAGATTTTTAGAAATTCATTTGGAAAAAGTATCCTTGACTCAACATCCATATTCGCTCCCTGCATACGAAAAGTAAAAATGTGTTGTATAGCCATGACCTACTATACAAACACAGAAACATAACGACGCAATCAAGACGAGCGACACAGTTCTTTAGAAAAATATACCTCTCACATTATTTGAAAGGGTTCGAAAGGGTTACTAAAGGTTTTACTGTGTAAGAAGTAAGTTGGATGCTGAACAGAACTGCAACATATTGACCCCAACTCTTATGGCCATAACAGCGTTTCTTTCCCTTTCTCCTGGGCTACTCAACCGGGGGCCTGGGGGGCCCAGCCACTCTGGGTGCTTGTTCTGTCAACTGCATCTTATCACCGACTGATTGAACTTCCTGTGCACCGAGTTATATAATAATTTGACGTCCACTCCTCTTCCTGCAAGCGTCACAATTTCGCACTCAATTCAACCCGCCCACAGTCAAGGTATTATCCTGATATTCCTCGACCGGATGCACCTGTTATTTATACAGGTGCATTTCCTATTTTAACAGCTTGGCCGGGTCGGAGGTCAATATGCAACAAATGGACATTTGAAAGAAAGAAAGAAAATGCATACTTCTGTCAACCACGCACCGAAAAACAAATTATACAAGTTAGTAATATTCATATTTTCTTCTCTTAATTCTTACCACCTAAAATGCCTGGACTTGTAAAATTATTGATAATTATTTATTGAAAATGGAGTCCATCTGTAAAATACCCATACATGAATATGTGAAATGTACATAGAATGTTCATAACATATATACATAGAACATAGGAATCCCGAAACACGAAAAATACGTAACGACTTCTTAGTTCAGGTACTAAACTTTTTATTACCTTTGAGTTAAAAGGTTTTTCGTCATCAGGAAAGAGAGGCACAGTCTTTCTATGCTGACTTTTCCATCTCCCCCCCAACACGTGCGCACCCGCCACAAGGCCTCGGCGAGCAAGCGAAAGTCACACTTTTTCTTCGGACGGCATGACTCAACTAACTCTTTTTCTCAAATCTCCCAAAATCCTCCGTGCACGCTTCCGGTGCATGACGTCATTCACATCCCCAAGACTTATCTGGGATTTTTATTTTGACATCTCTGAATGACACATCCTCTCCGCCTGCACGCGTGAACACCTGCGCTCATGTTGCACCTAACTAACCCATGCGCTAAGCAAAAGGTTCTCAGCCTAACTAAACCGAAAGGCAAGATATATAAAACGAAATCCCTCAGCCATTATATTACAGATCGAGTAAAATCATTCTGGGGCGAGAAAATTTTCTTTCACTCTCGACTGCCGGTCGAGTGATTTCTTCTTCAAATCTCAAAGGTTGGGCATGACTGATTGGGAAAGGTGATCAGTTGGGAATTGTGCAAGGGATTGACTATACTGACAAATAATATAGAAAACAATATGCATGGAATTTAAGATACAAATGGATCACCCTATTTAGATCAGAATATGAGACATACAGATTGATTAGTAAAAAGAAAAGAACGTGTTTTCTAATGGATTTTGCAGTTTCAGCGGACAATATATTGGTTTGGTTTGGCATATACAAATAAATTGTTATATTTCAAACAATTCAGTTTAGCATAGGTACGCAGTTTAGAAGTAAAAACAGTTAATTTCAACCAATTCAGTTTAGCTTAAGTACACAGTTTAGTTTGATTTAACCCATAGATGGGACCCAATCAGGCGCTACCACTGCGGACTAAAGTGGACCTGGGAGCGACGCTAATGAAGTGATACTCCGGATTCCCCAAGGCTCCAGAATTACTGAAACAAACCATCAGATTTTTTAGTGACGTATCTAGGACACTCGTTAGGGAATCTTACGTCTCTGCAAGGAAGCAGTCGGTGTATTTCACAGCCCCTATCAACTGACCAATACAGAGTTAAGCGCAAAAAATAGTTTTATTTCAAACAATTCGGTTTATGATAAGTATGCAGTTTAAATGTCAAAACAGATCTATTTCAAACAGTTCACTTTAGCATAAGTACACAGTTTCAATGTCAAAATCAGTTCTCTTGCAAAAAATTCAGTTTAGCATAAATATGCAGTTTCAAAACAGTCCCATCTCAACCAACCATGTTTAGTCCTATTTGACCCATAGATAAGACTTCGGGCCAGAGGGAACCTGGGAGCGATCGCTATAAAGGGGTACACGAGAAGACTTGAACATTGCTAAGAAAAAGGAAACCTTAAAAGAGAAACTGAATATCTTTTAACAATTACTTGGGACTGAGTTAAAGGAAGTTTGCTTCATTTTCCATTGCGTTCTTCAGAACGATTATTTATACAAATATAGCAATCTTTAGGTTAGTCTCAGCATTCCTTTAGATTTTCACATTCTTCCAGCCTCCCTAGGAGATTTTATGGAAAACACTCATTGAGCATATAAACGCTGAAGTAACCATATAAAATCGTAAATTTTAAACCTTTATTCTGAATGTTATATTAACGGCCTTAATGATAAACGGACGGTAATTTTTTTTTAATATCTAAAGTTGTTATGAACGCAATGAACGTGATACTTCTAAAAGACTGGCATTTGCCACAAACATTGGAATATTAACATTTAAGGATTTACTCAGAAATCCCTGAAGTTTCTAAAATGGCGTTTCTTAGGTTATCAAGGAATCATTACTATCTGCATTTCATGAAAATGCGATTTGACTTCTGAAATATACGTGCAATAACTTAGAAATTTCAAAGGCATATGTATCTCCAAAAAGTATATGTATATATGTATATTTTTCAATGATTCTTATTTCATATATGAATTACAGGTCACGTCTGTGAATCGAGCTTAGATAATAATCAATCCTCGATCTAGCATCGCCTCAATATAAACATTAACGTTGACTGTAATAGTCGAGGGCAAGCCGAAGGCTCCCTTTTCAACAGCTATTACACCGAAGTGTAGGGGAGAGCTCGACTCCTTTTTCTGGATTGTGTAATATACTGACTCAACTGGTGACGTGGATGAACATAGCAGATTCAATGCAGTCGCAAGATAACATCAACAAAGTGGGTAATAAGAATCAGAAGATAAAGGAGAATGGTGAAGAATATAATCAATTGCCTTTGGATAAATATTTCCGTTCGCAGATAAGATCAATAAATTACCGGAAAAAAATGGAAGTATGCAAGTTCTGATAACCTGCCATAAACAGAAAAATACGTGAGGCGACGAGGATGTTCATACCTCCGTATGGGGCTTGAAAAGATATATACGGTCTGTAATTTGGGGCCGTAGGCAGAGATCCGCTGGTCGCTCAAGCGAAGGGGCGGGTTCGGCTGGTCTCTCAAGTGAAAGGAGAGACTCGCTGTTAACTCAAGCAAACCTGTCAGCACCTCGTGTGTGTTCTCCGGCCAACACTACTTCACAAAAAGGGTCCCCGCTACAAAAGAAAGATATGTGCGAACTCTTTCTGACTGTATTCCTACATACACACAATCGTACCCGTTGAAGAATAAAAATAGAAATTATATTTTTTATATATCTACGAGTTTTTCGTTGTTTGTCCAGCGGTCCAGTCT
This sequence comes from Sepioteuthis lessoniana, assembly GCA_963585895.1. Classification (NCBI taxonomy): domain Eukaryota; kingdom Metazoa; phylum Mollusca; class Cephalopoda; order Myopsida; family Loliginidae; genus Sepioteuthis; species Sepioteuthis lessoniana. The sequence continues at coordinate 18,467,621 of OY757932.1, read as the reverse complement.
ATTACAATTGTTCCACTTTACTTTTTGATACGCACCTTATGATGCCAAGTGTTAAACAAGAAGGTATCAAGTTCTATATTTTGGTATGAAATGACCTGGTATTGAACACCGATCTCTCGGAGTCAGCTACAGTATACTAACCATGAGAAATAACAAATCCAAATCAACGTGGGATTCTGATAACAGATCGGGTTGTTATGACAGGAATTCGCTCCTTTGATAGCCAATACGAAGGACCCCTGCAAATGTCAAAATTTCAATTTTATGTACTAAAACCAAGGACAGAGTAAAAATATAAATAAGATTCAAACAGAAAAAAAATGGACGCCAGAAGACAATGAAAATGTAATCCACAATTATTTATTGCCCAGTCAACTGAGGCTGTAGAATACATTGACTGCACCTCTTCAGAGGGGTAAGACCCCCACCAACGAGTGTCCTGGATATGACAGTAAACAATCTAATCGTGAAGTTCCAGTGATGCTGGGGCTTTGGGGAATAAGGAGCAACATTTCATTGCCATTGCTCCCAGGTCCACTAAGGCCCGGCGTGGTAGCACCTGATAGAGCCCTATCTATCGGTTAAGTAGAAATAACGGCATACTTATGCTAAACTGAACTGTTTGACTAAACTGAATACCTTGAAATAGAAACGTTTTTGACAATTAAACTGTACTTATATTTAAACTGTGTGCTTATGCTAAACTGAAACCGTACTTGCATTTAAACCACGTGCTTATGATAAAATGAATTATTTGAAATTGAACTGTTTTGACATTGAAACTGTATTTACACTAAACTGAATTGTTTAACATAAAACTGTTTTGAAATTTAACTGTGTGTAAACAAAATCTGTACTAATGCTAGACAGGATTAGCGGAATTAGAACTGTTTGAATAAACTGAATAGTTTGAAATAGAAATGTTTTTGATAATTAAACTTTGTACTCATGCTAAACTGAATTGTTTGAAATAGAACTGATTATTTACATCAAAATGGATTTGGCGTTAAATAACATACCAAGGTTCATATGCCATAAAACCCAACCAACCAACCAACAACACAATTATTTTAAGAGCAATCCTACACGACGTGGCTAAAGAAAAAGAATGATCTAAATTCTGAAAGAGTCCACTAAATTTAATAAACCAAGCCAAAGACTCACTGTCCAACTAAGAATGACTTAAAAGGAAGTTTGGTTTTCAGACATTGAGATTCTAGAATTATGTAAACAAGTAAGTCCCTAAGAATATTCCCCAAAAAGCTTTCAACATCAATTAAAAGACACAATATTAAATGTACCCTACCCTGTACCACAATATCAAATTTAACTCAAGAAGACATGAGAAGTGCAGAGTCAATGAAGAAATTCATGACTGTAAAGAAGACTAAATTACCTTCCATCAAAAATCTAAACTGGCAAAGAAGTCAATGTTGAAACCGAGAAAATAAATAAATAATTCAAGAAATATCTCAATTGTGAACATCATTGAACTAAACGAGATATTTTATTTAGGATCAAAAAATAGTCTGTTATAAAATTGTCATCCCCTAAGGAACATGAAATACAAAATAAGTTGAAGAAATTAAGCTAAAATAATGAATAAACAAACCTTGACAACAAACAAAATTAGCTATGGGAGGAAAAAAGAAACATGTACGAATACTTTAAAATTAACAGAAAAAGTCAAGCCGCCAGCAAACAAGTCCGACAATAAAACTGGAAGAAATAACTCAAGATATATTGACGAAAGAAAAGAACCTCGGAAATACAGAGACAGGGCCAAGCGATGATATTAAAACGGAACATTCGAAAATAACGGAAGAAACCGGAAGTAAGATGGTAGAGAATGGACCTGGAAAAACTAACAACCGGATTCTAAAGAGATAAAATAATTTTAGAGTAAATTATAGGAACAAAAAGAATACAACTGAAAGACCGAATAAATTTATGAAATAAACATAATTCCAATGACTTAAAGGAAGATTTGAGGTAGACATAAACCTAGATGGTTTGGGTTAGTTTAATGGCATATCAACTATTATTGGCTATTTAATGCCGAATCGATTTTTATACATAAAAACAGTTCTATTTCAAGCAATTTAGTTTAGCATAAGTACACAGTTTAAATGTCAAAAATGGTTCTTTTTCAAACAATTCGGTCTATAATAAGCACCCATTTTAGATTTTAAAACAGTTCTATTTCAAACATTTCAGTTAACCACTTTTTAAATATCAAAACAGTTTTATTTGAAACAATTCAGTTTTGCATAATTACAGTTTTTTGTTTACACAGTTAAATGTTAAGACAGTTATATTTCAAACAATTCAGTTCAGTGTAAATACACAGTTTCAAAGTCAGAAGCAGTTCTATTTCAAAGAATTCAGTTTAGCATAAGTACACAGTTTAGTTCTATTTGGCACATAGATAAGACCTTTTCAGATGCAACCATTTCTTGCTGGAATGGACCTCGAAGTGATGGCAATGAATGGGTACTCCACATTACCAAACCTCCAGCATTATTGGAGCCTCACCATCAGATTTATTAGTATCATATCAGGAGAATAGATGACCTATAATATATCCCGCAAACTTAGATAATTGTCTAAAAATATACAACATCATAAATTTCACCTTGAAAGGCACAAAAACTGGAAAGTGGATTTCAGCAGGAGGACAAATCCTTGCAGAAATGAAAATCCAAATATAAATCTTCCAGGGAGACTTACTTTCACGCTTGATATTTGTTATAGCGACTACATATTTAAGAAAAGCACAGAGGGCTACAAATTTACAAAATCACAGTAAAAGACCAATCTCTTTATTTACATGGATGATATTAACATATTTGCTAAGAATGAAAAGTAGAAAATAGATACAAATAATAAGAAGATACCAGCAGGGTGTAGGAATGGAATTTGGCATAGAAAAAATATGCCCTGTTCATAATGAACAGTGGCAAATGAAAAACAGCAAAAGGAATTGAACTACCAATTGAGGAAACCACCAAGGCGCTTAGAGAGAACGAAAATGTCAAGCGCTAATATTAATTTTTTTTTTGTTTGATTTGGTTTTATGGCATATCAACCATTGTAAGTCATTTAATAGAACTAACAGCATCCTTATGCTAAAATGAATTTTTTGAGTAAACTGAATAGCTTGAAATAGAAATGTTTTTGACAATTAAACCGTACTTACTTTTAAACTGTGTGTTTATGCTTAACTGAATTATTTGAAATAGAACTGTTTTTCAACATTAAAACTTAACTGAATTGTGACATATAACTGCTAGAATAGTTTGAAATAGAAATGTTTTGGACATTTAAACTGTGTACTTATGCTAAACTGAATTGTTTTAAATAGAACAGATTATTTACATCAAAATGGGTTTGGCGTTAAATAACCTACAAATATCGATATGCCATGAAACCCAATAAATCAAACAAATCATATAATGCCAAATCCATTTTTATGGAGATAAACAGTTCTAATTCAAACAAATCAGTTCAGCATTAGTACAGTATTTTTACATACAGTTAAATGTCAAAATACTTCTATTTCAAACAATTCAGTTTAGCATAAGTATTTTGATTGAATTGAGCAAAAGTACAGAGTTTACTTTTATTTGACCACTAGTCTGGACCTTATCATTTGCTACCAGTCCGGACCAGAGTGGACCGGGAAACAATGGCAATAAAGGGTACATCGCGTTCCCCAAAGCTTCAGCATTAATAGAATCTCACCATCAAATTGTTTAGTGTCATATCGAGGATACTCTTTGGGGGGAGTTTTACCCTTCTGCAGAGAAGCAGTTGGTGTATTCTACAGCTCTAGCCGTGGGCCATCGTGATACTGGAAGCAGCCATCATCAAACAAGCAGAGATTAAAAATGAAATCAGAAAAGATTTAAGAGGATTAATAAAATATGAATAGGAATAAATAAATTAGTTCTCACAGTAAGTTTTCCAGGAGGCCTCTGACAGGAAGCAAAGTCCACGTTACCCTGGAGGGGTGAGATTCCTCGCATCTAAAGAGAAATTCTCGCACTTAAGTGACAAGTGCTGATATTTAAAAAAAACCTGTCTCTCTCGGCTACTAGCAATTAAGCACACGTGCTTGCCAAGTCCCGTGCTTGACAGCAGGTTGCGTCTCCTGTTAGCATCCTCTTCAACTATGGAAGCATCACTGAACATACAACGAACCTTGGAACTAATAACTCACCGAAAATGACTCTTTAACATATTTCAACGTCTTGTCTGGAAGACGCGACTATTTTAGCAGGTACAGGTAAACATTCCCTTCTCCACAGAATAGTCGTTAAACCCTAAAATAAAGTCTGAGTTCAAATTTATCCCAGTCTCTTTCCTTCTGTCCACAATTCTCTTACAGCTTCCCACAAAGAAGACAACACGCTGATAGGGAAAGAATGAAAAAGAGTCAGATACGAAACTCATAATCATCCCAGGAGACCTCAGTAATCCGCAGAGATTCAACAACCATGACAATGCTGAAAAAATAACAAATTCTCTCAACCCCATTGAGGAAACAAGATGAATAAGAAAATTTTTCAAAACTAAGCTCTGCAGAAGAAATCCCACCAAAGAAATAAACACTTGGTGCCCGTACCTCTGGCCTTGTGCCAGAAATAAGCTTAGTAAATAACACCTAGACAGTCCATCTTGTAAGATCCGGTACCAAACCCGAGAGGTCTTTGTGATTTGGGTGATAAGCTGTCCGTGTTTCTCGATGAGCGAGTCGGTTTGTGTTGCTTAGACAGTTGGCTCGTTACGGCAGTCAAGGTTTCTGGATATGGATAATGAGAATCCGCCACCCATATCACGCACGCTGAGACAAGCACTCCTTGAGCTTCAGAGGGAGGGCGTTCCCCAAGCTCTAAACTTCTCCGGAGGTGTTGGGTTTATGACCTTGTGCCCCTTTTAAGGCAATGCCTACTGAGCCCCAGGCATTCTTTTAAATATTTGGCCATATCTGGACTACAGTCCTGCACACGGACCCACGTTAAAAAAAAGGCCTTCCGCCACACTCACGAGCTAGGTGGAGCGCTTGATAAATACCATCTTGTAAGATTATCAGGACTATTCTAAAATGAACATGGGAGGAACTCAAATTGACCAAAGGGCTTTACATCTGAGGGGTGATATGGACTATATGTCTTAAGAAAGTAATGAAGGAAAGGGCTCGTCAGCATTGAACATTGTGTAGATACATCAATAAAAGGAATCGAGGTCTTTTTAAAATTAATAGTAAAAAGAGACTGATGGCAGCAACTCATAATACTTTCGGCCAAACAAGAACAAATTGATAAGTAACAAAAACTAAGAAACAGAAATGTGAGAAATAGACCTTATTGAATATTTCAACAGACAAACAAGTAAGATTTCACACGATAAGACCTGGACATGGCAAAGAAATGGAAACCTTAATTTTGAAAATAATGTTGACCAATGTGAGAAATAGACCTGAGTGAATATTTCAACAAACAAGTAAGATTTCACACGATAAGACTTGGATATGGCAAAGAAATGGAAACCTTAATGTTAAATATTGACCTTTGCCCAATCCGTCAATCAGAGACGCACCTGTGTAAATTAGCGGAAACACTCACGTGGTTTATCAGAAGTCGTGGGATTTATGAAATGCCACGTGAGGATGGTGTCAGTTGGAGGCAGTGAGAGTCAGTGCCAGCTTGCAGTCACTGAGAGCACCCGCCGGGAAAGTGGCCCACACAGCCGCCTGTTGAGTACCCCCTGTCAAGAAACAGAAGAAGTGCAAAGTGGGATCTTGAAAATAGCGCAACGTGTTTTGATCAAGAGAAGTTATAGGTCAATATAGCAATCCGTTTTTGTCTCCCTCCGTCCGTCTCTCTCTCTCTCTCTCTCTCTCTCTCTCTCTCTCTCTCTCTCTCTCTCTCACGCCTACAGATGTTTGACCCCTTTCGAAAGAATAAAAAGACGTATATAATCTTATAAAGAATGTTGTGGTTCTTCCTTCATCACGCTATGTAACACTGAATGAGAAATTGAATCTCATCTATTGGCAGCACAAAGTCATGCCTTTATTACCAATTATATTTCGACAAAACATGATGATATGAAAAAGAATATCAAGTGTCGGTTATGCTGAGAAAAATATCGGTGTGAAAAGTTATCAACTGTAAATTGTACAAGAAATTAAAATTTTACCATATTTCCAAATAATATAAGCATAAACTAGAATCCTACCTAAAGAATAAAACATATAAAATTCTCAGATTATTTAAGATACAATTGAATCACCTAATTCCGGCAAGAATATCAGGCCTTGTGTTATTAAAAAAGAAGTACATTTTTTTTTAGTAAGGAAATTATATTATAAATTGGTTTCTTTGTTTAATGGCGTATCAACCTTTGTTGGTTATTTAATGCCAAAGTCATTCTCCTAGAAGAACAGTTGTGGTACTATTTAACCCATAGCTGGGAGGATAAGGGGGTTCATACCTTTCCCAAGGGGATTTGTCTGAAAGTGAACGTAATAGCGCAACAGGAATACGAACTCGCTTACTACGATTCCGTCTCTTTAACCATTACACCAAGAGGACACTCCCTTATAAATTGGTTTGGTTTCTTTGTTTAATGGCATATCAATCTTTTTAGGTTATTTAATGCCAAAGTCATTCTCCAAGAAGAATAGTGGTGGTACTATTTAACCCATAGCTGTAAGGATAAGTGGGGTCGTACCTTTCCCAAGGGGATTTGCTCGAAAGTGAACGTAGTAGCGCGACTGAAATACGAACTCACTTACTACGATTCTGCAGGCCATCGCGTTAACCATTACACCACAAGGACATCCTCTATTATAAATTGAAGTACAATGACCAGAATGTCCAGCAAATACTGCGTGTGACATACGGAACCACTGGACACCTGGTTTGACCTTATTAAATCTCATCATCAATTTATAATATAATTCTTCTACTTAAAAATGAAAATGTACATCTATTTCCTTACCCATGAGGTTACGATTACGTGGATGCATATTTTCATCATCTTGGGAAGAAGTCACCCTCGAGGTGACCGTGTCATCTATAAGAGTACGAGTGACACATTAGGTTATTTGGAAACACAATTACCATGATTAGTTAAACTAGCAGCTCTTGTGTGGACCAGTTGCTCAGTGGTAAAGTTTCGGCTCTGCATTCAGTAACTGCTGTTTCGATCTCTAATGGAAGATCACGGTATACACTGCTGATGAAACCTAATAAGGTCGAAACAGCAAACCAGTGGTTCCGTATGTCACATCCAGTATTTGCCGGATTTTCTAGTCATGGTAATTCAATTTAGAAGCAAAGAGGTTGTCATCTGGTGGATTCTACAGTTCTGGCAGACCACAGAGAGAAAATAAAAGGAAATGAAAAGATACTAGAACCTTGTCAGAAAACGAAAAAAAACCTGTGGAGAATTAGGTTGATGGTGATACCAATTTTAACTGGAGCACTCGGAATGCTCCTTTGAGGATTAAAAAAAGACCAGAGGAAGTGAAAATCAAAAAGGAATCGAGACCATCTAAACGACAGCATTGTTGAAATCGGCGATATTCTGAGAAGAGTTCTGGAGAGCTGAGGTGACTTTCTGTCGCTTAGATTAAAGTGAAAGTCCGGTAGCTAACGATGGTGTGAAAAAGATCAGAAAGATGAGCATATTTTAATGGCTGATTAAAGTTCTACTTGATATGATAAATTTTCAGTATACTCATTGACATGTACACACAGTAAATGTGTTATATAATTAAGGAATGATTTTTTTATATTAATCATTTTTCGTTAATTATATTTTATCATTCAGTTTGGTGGGTCTTTGAACTTTTCGGATTAAGAGTTCAGGCGCATAGTCATTGGGTGCAGTTTTAAGCTCGCGTGCAAAGGATATGACAATCACCATTGTCATAAGAAACACCCAGACAGGAAATGGGGCTGGAGTGTACATGACGTAATGCCCGGAAGAGCATTTGAGGATTTTGAAAAAGAGTCAGTTGAGATGAGACCATGGAGGCAAAGAGTTGAGTTTTCTTCCGTTGAGGCATGCAGTTGGGTTTTTCGGATCTCTAACGAGAGAGACCTAAACAATCACAAGATGCGCTGCGCGTCAGCATATTATGGTTAGTATTGTAAGAATTGTGTCTCGCTGCTCGGGTCGAAGAACCGAGTCAGGAATTAATAAAACATTGGTATCTGAAACAACAGTGCCCGCCTCTATTTGCATTTGTGTATTTGTATTGTGTGTTTTCCATATGTATACGTGTGATATGCAACAAATGGATATGATAAACGAAGAGAAATAATGTATGTATATATATATATATATATATGTTTGTGTGCGTGTGTAGATACAAACTGCTGTATATACGTATACATACATACATATATATATATATATATATATATATATATATATATATATATATAGCAGTGTGTATTTACACACTCACAAATATATATATATATATATATATATATATATAAATTATCCAGTCTGTGTCCAAGGACAGTAGGTGTGGATTATTCTTTACATAGAATATATGAGGGTAATCATATAAATCTATGCGAGTGCTCAATGTATGGCTATTGTTAGTTCCCTATTCATTCTCTAGGGTATAACAAAATTCACATTCAGAGCTTTGATACTCCATTTAATTGTACTATATATATATATATATATATATATATATATATATATATAAGTAAAAGTAAAGTTTGTGACCTTAGTCGAGGGTGACCCGAAGGCTCCGTTTTCAATAGCTACGACACCGAAGTGTAGGGGAGGGCGCTACTCCATTCCCTGGATTGCTCCACTTTAACCTTGATCCTAACCTTATAATGCTGAGTGCTAAGCAAAGCGGAATCAAGTACCATTTTTTGAGACTTTTGTATTAATCGACCTGGGATTGAACCCCAGTCTCCTGGACCCTTGGCGAACACTCTACTCATTTGACCAATATACGCACACACACACACACTCAATCTGCTTAAAACTTCTTGTCCCAATCAAGATGTGTACCTTTTTTTAAAATATTTTTGGATGGATGAGAGAAACCTTAGAAAGAATATACCAAGAGAGTTAATCTTCATATGAATATGCGGAATTGCATACCTTGTAACGTTACTTGTCTTGAAAGCAAATATTGTGCAAGAACATTTGTCTTTTGGCCGGGTATAAGGAGGTGCCCGTGGTGTAATTGTTATCGTCGTAAGAAATGAACAAGGCGACACGAGTTCAATACTTTAAACCATTCAACTGTGTGCAAATAAAACTACTAGTGTTTGATAGCAATACTAGATATAACTTAACTGAGTTCTAATCAATAAACTCTGGCTAATTTGGAGGTGCCCGTGGTGTAATGGTTATCGTCGTAGGAAATGGACACGAGTTCAAATCCTGGACGAGACTGATTGCATTTCACATAGCACTAATACCCTTGGGAAAGGTATGAATCCAATTATTCTCCCTCCAGCTATGAGTAAATAGTAGGGCAGACTGGGTTCTTCAGCCTTGGTTAGACAACTAGTCTAGGAGAAGGAAATCTCTGAATTAAAACCTGTTAAACTCCGCTTAAAAATTGACCTTGTGTCATATCCTGCCCGAGCGGAGGGGTTGGGTAAATAGGATAAGTAGACACCGACGAGATTGTGCTGAATTATAATACACGCCTAATGTACAGAGATGCACTACCAAAACAGCCACAGTCAGTCAGGAAATACCGTGACAGCCTCATTATTGTGATATCTTATTCTAATTACCAAGACATCTACGAAATACCAACACAATACTAACAACCTATTTTTCTAGTGCTTTAAAGATAGAGCAGACAAAAAGACGCAGAATATTTTTTATTGCTCTCGTCTCAACTGATGCACTCAAAGTCCGTCTATTGTTGCATCTTTCATCACAAATATAATCTGGTTTGTTTGTTTAGGTTTTATGGCATATCAACCTTGGTAGATTATTTAATACCAAATCCATTTTTATACAAATGAACAATTCTATTTTACAAATCCACTTTAGCATAAGTACATTTGTCAAAAGACGTCTTCTTCAAACTATTTAATTAAGTCAAACAGATCTAATTAAAACAATTTAATTTAGTATAATTTTTGTTCCCACAGTTAAATGTCAAAATAGTTCTATTGAAAGCAATTCAGTTTAGCGTAAGTACAGTTTCAGTGACAAAACAGTTTATATTTCAAACAATTCGGTTTAGCAGAAGTACGCTGTTTACATGTCCAAACAGTTCTATTTCAAGCAGTTCAGTTTAGCATAAGTATACAGTTTAAATATCAAAACTGTTGTAATTCAAATAATTCAGTTTAGCAAAAGTACGTATTTTTGTTCTATTTAACCCATTGATAGGGCCCTATCAGATGCTAACACTCTGAGCCAGAGTGGACCTGGGAGCGATGGCAATGAAGAGGTGCTCCGTATTCCCCAAGGCTCCAGCATAACTGGAACCTCATCATTTGGCTGTTTAGTGTCATACCCAAGAGGGGAGGACTTTTCGCTCTGCAGAACTGCAGTCGGTGTAATCTACCACCCCAGCCGACTGGGCAATATAATCCGGTGATAGAAGTACAATATTAATGGAATAAAGTGATGAGTCTCGTAATAAGAAAAGAAAAAACAGAAAATAATAAAATTTGACTTCAAGAGTGCCACAAAACAAAATAGTTAAATGATACTACAGATTCCAGTAAGTTATTGATTAGTTGAAGCACTGTAATATAATGGCTGAGGGATTTCGTTTTATGTCTTTGGGTTTAGTTAGGCTGAGAACCTTTCGGCTCAGTGCATGGGTTAGCTAGGTGCAAATATGAGCGCGGGTGTCCGCGCGCGCACGGAGCGGACGTGTCATTCAGAGATGTCACAATAGAAACCCGAGATGGGGAACGGGGCTTGGGAGTGCGAATGATGTCACGCACCGGAAGCGCGTGGAGGATTTGGGGGGGATTTTGAAAAAGTCAGTTGAGTTGAGAACTAGACACCGAACGAGAAGGGTCGACTTTCGGGGCTCGCTGAGGCAAGAGGAAGTTGTGCGCTACGAGCGCCGCACGAGATGGGGGTCAGATGAAAAAGCCAGAATAGAAAGAATGTGTATCTCTCCTTATGTCGAAGAACCTTTAAACTCAAAACTAATAAAAAGTTTCGTACCTGAACTAAGAAGTCGTAAGTGTTTTTGTGTTTCGGGATTCCTATGTTCTATGTATATATGTTATGAACATTCTATGCACATTTCACATGTTTATGTATGGCTAGTTATAGCACCTCGGAAACTATTCTTTTCATACGATATGAAGCTATACCATTGTGTTTATTTTACTGTTTCTAATATCCTTAAATCTTATCCTTGAGGTAATTAATAGATAATTTTGTATTCTCCTTAAGCGTGTACTAACAGTTTCACGGGAAAAATATCACCAGTGAGAGACAGCAAGAAATTAGATACATATAAAATGCATATTATCTTTACCTTCCCCTTTGTTCTTCGGTGAAAACTCGGTGAAAGTTTGTATGTAACCGAAAGTAAAGCTGAAAATTAAATAACAACGACAACAACAATAATAATAATAATAATAATAATAATAATAATAATAATAATAATAATCACATAATAAGCGAACGCAGCAAATTAGCACAGAAGGAATATAAGATTAGACACGACTGGGTCGGCAAGGTGATCCTCTGGGAGATGTGCAAGAAATTTAAATTTGACCATACAAGCAAATGGCATATGCACAACCCAGCACCTGCCCTAGAAGATAACACACATAAACTCCTATGGGACTTTGACATAGACACGGATCAACTAATCCCGGCCAGAAGACCAAACCTAATAATAATCAACAAAAAAAAGAGAATTTGCAAAATTGTCTACTTCGCTCTCCCGGTTGACCACAGAATAAAATGAAAGAATGTGAAAATAAGGATAAGTACCTCGACCTTTCTAGGGAATGGAAAAAAATGGAACATGCAGGTGACAATTATATCAGTTGTAATTGGTGCTTTTGGTACACTAACTAAAGGATTGCTAAAGGATTACTTGAGGTCTTAGAAGTTGGAGGATGAGTGGAGACCATCCAAACTACGACATTATTGAGAATAGCCAGAATACTGAAAAGAGTCCTGGAGACTTGAGGAGACTTGTGGTCACTCAAGCTCCAGTGAAAGACCATCAGCTAACGTTGATGTGAAAAACCCTAATGTGTAAATAATAATAATGATGATAATAATAATGTGACACGACGTGCGGTTGAATATTTAATTAATATGTAAAAATTAAAATTTATAAAATATATGAAAATTTATAAATATCTATACCTCAAAAACAAAAAGATCCTTAAAATAAATATCAAGGCTAAAATTAGCATAAAAAGCTGGTTGATTGTTCCTAAAGGTCAGTTAAGTGCGAGACAATTGTTTTTGATTTTAAAGGTCAGCGAATTTATTTAATTTTTCGGTTGTCAACTAACTTCATCGATCATAATGATGAAACTGGTCATTTTGTAAGACATATTTTTCTAGTCCTTATTTTAAAGGTCAATGTCAAAAGGAACCCCCATTGCTCTAAACCTGTTATCATTGGTCAAAGCATCTTCCCAATACCTGTAAGATATAATCCAGAACTAGGATTGGCTGACCAAAGGAAATGTGACTCCTAATTGTCTCTCATTAGACAACCAATCAGAAGCCTATTTTGGTCCAGATATTGATCTATAAAAATAGGATAGTATAACGAAAAGGGACCAAGAAGAAACGCAAGACTGCCAAAGAAGATACCCTTCCATTCGAGACCCGAGGCACTCCGAACAACCTTCAGACTTTACAAAAATTCAAAATCTCAGACTTTAGAGACATTAGTTTCATTCTAACCGCACCTCATCGTCACTCTTCCACTCTCGATATTCTTTCTTCTTCTTTTTGCCAGGAAAGAAAACATCGTTTGCTTGTTATTTATTGTCTCACAAACGTGTTTCAATAAAAAACATTTTTTGTTGTTTGTTAACAGCGGGTTTTCTCTATTCTTTGAGTTGCTAGACAATCTTGCCACTCATATTACCTGACCGTCAGAAGAAGATCTGGCTGAATTGTGGATCTTTCAAACACAGCGTGGGCACGGAAGGATTCGACAAAACAAACAGTCGGAAGCTAATGTGGTAGTCACGAACACAACAGCCACAAGTACTGTGACTTGTAGTCACACCACATTGGGTTCCGTGACTAGCATAGGACAACAATAATAGTCGACAAAAAAATAACCTGCAGAATAAATGACTTTGCCATCGAAGCGGACCACAGAGTTAAATCAAAAGAAATGTGAGATAAATACCAAGACATTGCTCGAAAACTTTAAAAAATATAGAACATGAAGGTGACAATGATACCAATTGTAACTGGTGTGTTTGTAGCAATCGCCAAATGATTAAAAAAAAGGGACTGGAAGACTGGAAATAAGAACGCAGATGGTGACAATCATTTGTTTACAAACAGTTAAATGATCAAACGGTTCTATTTCAAACCCCTCAGTTTAGCATAAGTCATTTCTTTGTACTCAATGCAAATGTCAAAGTACACAGTTTAAATGTCAAACAGTTTTATTATAGCCCATTGATAGGACCCTATCAGGTGCTACCACTCAGGGCCAGACAGGACCCTGGTAGCAATGACAATGAAGAGGTACTCTTCGTTCCCCAACGCTCCAGCATTATTGAAGCCTGATCATTAGATTGATTGCTGTGATATGTAGGGCAATCGTTGGGGAAGTCTTACAGTGATGCAGTCGGTGTATTTTGCAGCCCTAGCCAACTGGTATACTGTTTAATTGAAATGAAAAGCGACTGAAATTTTGATCGGCCTGAACACTGAAAAATTCTTGGAGTTTTTAAGAGACTTGCTGTCTCTCAAACTCCAGTGAAAAACCTTCAGCTTACTATTGAGTAAAAACTCTCAAAGGAATAACGATCAACAAAAAAGAGAGACCTAGCAGAATTGTATACTTTACTGTTCTGTCGGACCACAGAGTAAAATTGAAAGAAGGCGAAAAGAGGGATAAGTACCTTGGCCTTGCTAGAGAATTGAAAAAAACTGGGAAAGATGAAAGTTACGATTATACTTGTGCTCTTGGTACAGTCATAAAGGACTCGAACAAGGACCGGAGGACTTTGAAATAAGAGGACGAGTAGAGACCATCCAAACTACTGCATTATTGAGATCGGCTACAATAGAGAGAAGAGTACTGGAGACTTGAGGTGACTTGCTGTTAATGAACTTCCTGTGGAAAACCATCGGTTAACGCTGATGTGAAAAAACTCTCAAGGAGGAAATATAATAATAGTAATTGTGGACTTTGCTATCCGTCTGACTATAGAATAAAACTGAAAGGAGAAAAGAAAGATAAGTACCTGGACCTAGCTAGAGAATTGAAAAGAACTGTGGAACATGAAAGTGACAGTCATATAAATTAGAGGCGCCCGTGGTGTAATGGTTATCGTCGCAGGATATGGACACGGCGACACGAGTTCAAATCCTGGACCTGACTGATTGCATTTCACATAGCTCTAATACCCTTGGGAAAGGTATGAATCCAACTATTCTCAATCCAGCTATGGATGAATAGTAGGGCAGACTTGGTTCTTCAGCCTTGGTGAGGCAACTAGTCTAGGAGAAGGAAAACTCTGAATTCAAACCTGTTAAACTCCGTTTGAAAAAAACTGTCCTTGTGTCATATCCTGCCTGAGCGGAGAGGTTGGTAAATATGGTCATATAAATTGTAATTGGTGCTCTTGGTACAGTCACCAAAGGAATTGTACAAGCACTAGTGAACTTGGAAATAAGAGGACGAGTGGAGACCATCGAAACTAGAGCATTTTTTAGATCGGCCAGAATACTGAGGCGCGTTCAGGAGACCTCAGGATACATCCTGTCGCACAAACTCCAGTGGGAAACAATCAGTTAACACTGGATTATAAATCTCATTATGGTGTAAATAATAATAATGATAATAATAACACAGTTGAAATAACTTCAGAATGTTTAGAAGTCCCCTAGTAACCCGAGGAAACTTGTTCTCACTCGGACTTCATTGAAATACTAATAGTGAAAAAATGGTTTGAAAACTTGCACTAAGTAAAACAATAATGATTTTTGGTAATAAAATTGCTAGTTTAGATATGGTTGCCGAATATCGTCGATGCAGTTTAGAAGGGAAGTGACCAAAATTAGCGCGGGAAAAATACTAGTCAAAAAGGCATTTTCTAATGATGATAAAATGGTAGAGAATACTACAACGACGTTGATTGACTCTTTGTGTTGTATCAATAAAAAGCCACTGAAAATAAGATGAAAGTAATATTACTAAAAATAAATAAATAAAGATGGCAGAAATAGTTTCATCTCAGAAAAATTCTGTTAGCATGATCTGATTATTTGTGAGGAAAATCAATTGAAATCAACATGAAAGAAATTCTACCCAAAATTAATGATTGCTGAAATTGCTTTGTCGAATAAAAAGTCACTCGACGAAAAATAAATAAATAATTGGGGTGGAAAGCAACAGAAATTAAGATGAAAGAATCACGAGTAAAAATTATTTAAAAAAAAAAACGATTGACAATGTTGCCTTTTACAAAAATCAATGTGACATTATCACTCGTTGTGAAGAATGACCATCAGTATAATTGATTTGGTTTTGTTAGGTTTTATGGCACATCAACCATTGTAGATTATTTAATGCTTTTTATACACATTTATCAAATATATGATTTCTAAGCATATTTTGTAGATAACATTTTTAAACGAGTCTGGGATAAGTTTTAAAATCCAGTTAAATAGTTTCACTCATTTCTATATAATACGAATTTATAATTAATCATTTGTTTGCATACAGTTAAATGTTTTCAAGTATTTCGATGTATCACCAACAATTCAATTAAACATCAATCATTTCTTAACAGAAAGTTGAATGTCAAACCGTTCTATTTCAAACAATTCAGTTTAGCACGTCAAAAAAGTCTAATGATTCCAAGTATTGCTATGTATCACCAAATATTCAATTAAACATGAATTATTCCTAACGAACAGTTAAATGATCAAACGGTTCTATTTCAAACCCCTCAGTTTAGCATAAGTCATTTCTTTGCACTCAATGCAAATGTCAAAGTACACAGTTTAAATGTCAAACAGTATATTATAGCCCATTGATTGGGCCAGACAGGACCCTGGTAGCAATGACAATGAAGAGGAACTCTTCGTTCCCCAACGCTCCAGCATTATTGAAGCTTGATCATTTGATTGTTTGCTGTGATATGTAGGACAATCATTGGGGGAGTCTTACAGTGATGCAGTCGGTGTATTTTGCTGTCCCAGCCAACTGGTATACTGTTTAATTGAAATGAAAAGCGACTGAAATTTTGGTTAAATAATCATTAGTAAAAATATCAATGATTAACCACACTTTAGGGAATTGTGACAGTTCTAAACGTAAGTGTTTCAGTGGAATTCCCAGTGGCGTAGTGGTTTACGTGCTGAATTTTGACATTGTAATTGGCGGTTTCGAACTCCACTGTCCAACGAGATTCCTAAATTGTATATGATGGTAAAGCTTCAGTTTTTGCACTTTGAGGAAGTAGAGTCCATTACTCCCATGTCCACTCTGACCCTAAGTGGTAATACCTTTCAGAGTCGCAACTATTGATCGAGTAGAACTATTCAGTCATTTACTATCGATTATTATTATTAGAAATAATGCAGCTCTTTGTAAAATATTTATATTCCATAAGAATACTCGATAAAAAGAATTATAAGTGTTAGATAAGAATGCTTAAAACTATCTAACTCAGTTCAAATAAATCATTTATATTGAGAAGAATTATTTGTTTTAAAAAAAGAACATTTGAAATTATTTGACTGCGTAAAAATATGATTAATCTAATATAAAATTATTTGTATTAGATAGGAATACTTAAAACCACTATAAAACCAGAAAATAGTTAATATTGAATCGAATTATTATGGTTAGATAAAAATATTTGACACGATTGAGCTCTGTACAAAAAAAAAATGATTAAAATTGGTTAGAATGATGAGTGTTAGATAGGAATAGTTGAGATATTTCACAGTGTGCAAACTAATGATTAATATTGGATAGAATTATTAGCTTTATATAGTGATAAGAATGGCCTAATGAGTAGAGTGTTCGCATATGGTCCGGGATACCGGGGTTCAATCCCAAGTCAAAAACTCAAAAAATGATACTTGATGCTTCCTCGCTTTACACTCAGCATTATAAGGAATGGATCAAGGGTAAAATGGAGCATTCCAGGGAAAGGAGTAACACCCTCCTTTACACGTCGGTGTCGTAGCTATTGAAAAGAGAGCCTTCTGATCGCCAACTTTACTTTTTTATATAGCAATACTTGAAGCCATTTAACTGTGTGCAAGGAAATAATCTCAAATGTGTTCAAAACTAAAGTTAGCTACAAACAAGTTGCTTTAAATCAAATATATATATACAACCAATCAGAAGTATATGACCATCATCAAAAAAAATTATTCTTCATCGTAAATGTGTCATTTTCAATAAAATGATTTAAGCACCACAATATTTTTATTCATTTCACTGAATACAAGTCTTCCAAAACATGTGAACTTACACTTGAACAAACAAGAAATTACTACTTAAAAAAAAAAGATATTAAAGCTGGGAAATCTTTTAAAAAATGAAAATTCCTAGTACGACAGGGGTTGTACTGTTTGCAGTCATCAAGAAACAGGACAAAACAAGATCAAAAGTCGGGCTGGTAATACCAAAAGCATCACTAAGAGCAAAGGACAAAGTCACCAGCTGGCGTAACAGAAGGCTGATTGCTCCAAACATCACTGCACAACTGAACCACTGTCGTAAAAGAATGTGTCAACATCCACTGTAAGGAGAAGACTCTGTGAAGCTGGCCTATATTACGGACAAGAAACCACTGCAAAAGGCTCCAGTTGACCAAGGCGCACAAAGACTGGACAATAGAGCAAGTGGAATAATGTCCTTTGGACTGGCTCAAATATGTGGGTAAGTGCGCAATCCCTTATATCACACAAACCTTAAAGCACGGAGATGACTCTGTTATAGTGGTGGGAAATGTATTAACCTCCTTATCACGCCAACTATGAATATAAGGGTATCACTGTTGCTCTTCTATATAAGGGTAGCTTTGCCACTAGATTACCTACTAATGTTGATATACCATTAAAAAAAAAAGAAACCACACGAAAACTAAAAAAAAAAGAAGATTCATGGACATCATAATTCCAAAACATTTTTCTCCTTTTTTGCCGCTACTAAATAGTGGGTCTGCATATACCAGCCATCCCCCATCCTTGTCAGTAGTAGTCTTGTTGTCGAAGAAGGCTGACATTTGATACTACAGACTTGACCAAATGTATCTCTAAGGAAATCCAGATTAACACAATTGTAAGTATGTACAAAACAAAATACTAAAAAGAAATACGTGGTCTTTACGTATATAAGGATTAAAATTCACTTAAAAATGAATTTTGTAAATTATGAATGATTATCAAAGTAATACCTACAGGAGGTGCCCGTGGTGTATCGTCACAGGATATGGACACAGTATGAATCCAATTATTCTCCCTCCAGCTGTGGATAAATAGTAGGGCAGACTAGGTTCTTCAGCCTTGGTGAGGCAACTAGTCTAGGAGAAGGAAAACTCTGAATTCAAACCTGTTAAACTCCGGTTAAAAAATCTGACCTTGTGTCATATCCTGCCCGAGCGGAGGGGTTGGGTAAATAGGATCAAAGTAATACCTAAAAGATGACGTTCGTTAACTGCATCCTCTTGTTATTTTTTCATGTTTCATTGTTTTATTTTATTATTCTTTTCAACATTAACTTTTTTTAAATCAAAATAAAAGGAAGACTTGATACTCGAATATTCAGGTACATTTTCTTACGGGTTCATTACGCATCATTATTAGCATCATGGACTCCTTTGACTCTCTTCTTCTTCTTCTTCTTCTTCTTCTTCTTCTTCTTCTTCTTCTTCTTCTTCTTCTTCTTCTTCTTCTTCTTCTCTCTCTTCCTCTCTCTTCCTCTTTTTCTCTCTCTTCTTCTTCTCTCTCTCTTCCTCTCTCTTTTCCTCTCTTTCTCTCTCTTCCTCTCTCTCTCACAATCTCTCTTCCTCTCTCTCTTTCTCTCCCTATCTATGGGTCGAATAGAACTGAACTGTACTTATGCTAAAGTGCATGTGTTTATGTTGGGTATCACCCTTCATTTTCCTCACAATGAACTAGTCCATCTGCCATATATAGCAGTAGCTACTAATACCAGGGCAGACTAGAAGGTGAAGAGCAGCTTCTTATAGGAATAGTATTAGAGCATTGGAAATTGGAGATCGCACTAGATCATCTGACTTGCTACCGTAATAACGGAAGCCAATACTATCGTTAGACTATATCTTTATTCTGTATTCTCTAATCCTATGTTCTTGTCTACTAAGAGTCTCTCTATTGTATATACTTTTTTCTGAGAATATATCTCTATTTCCTCTCATATCGTGGTTTGTCCTTTATTTAATATTACAAGCGTCCAATAACCAGAACGCAACAGTTTACAAATCAAATATATTAAATATATATGTATAAAAAGGATTTGGTTTAAATAACCTATAATGATTGATATGCCTGAAAACCCAACCAAACCAATTCTTATACATTTAATATATAAGTATTAAGAGGATTTGGCATTAAATAATATAAAATGTTTGATAGTCATAAACTCAACCAAACCAAATCATATACATTAAATATATATGTATAAAGAAGATTTGACACCAAATAACCAATAATGGTTGATATGCAATAATGTTTCATACTCATATGCAGATTCATAACTACGACACAATAAAGACGAGCGACACAGTTCTTTAGAAAAATATACCTCTCACTTTATTTGAAAGGGTTCGAAAGGCTAACCAAAGGTTTCACTGTGTGAGAGGAAGTTGGAGACCGAACAGAACGGCAACATATTGACCTCCACTCTTATGGCCATTACCGCATTTCTTTCCCATACTCCTGGGCTGCTCCACCGGGGGCCCACTCTGCTGGGTGCTGGTTTTCTCTACCGCATCTTATCACCAACTGACTGAACTTCCAGTGCACCGAGTTATATAATAGTTCGATGTGCACCTTCTTCTTGTGGACGTCACAAATCGCATTCATTCAACCCATCCACGGTCAAGGTTTTATATTTTGATATTCCTCGACCGGATACACCTGTTATTTACACAGGTGCATTTCCTATTTTGACAGCCCGGCCGGGTCGTAAGTCAATATGCAACAATAAAACCAAACCCAGCGACACCAATGAAACGTACAACATAAACTAAGTACTGTCTTAAATGTAGAGCGACTGATCTTGCATTCTAACTAAATCAATCTTCTAATGCCTATTAAAAGGCCTGACTGATTGGGTTAATAAAAGACCACGTTTCTCACCAAGTGTCTATTCTGCATTTGGTTTCTTTGGTTCAAATAGTTTGGTGTTATATCAATTTTCTCGGTTTATTCAATAGTAAACCTATAATTGCAATGATATTGTTTAAGCCGTTACAGAGAGAATTAGGAATTTCATATCGTTATAATGGTTAAAGAGTTCGCCAATGGCCCGGGAGACCGCGGTTCAATCCCAGGTTGAGTCATACTAAAGACTCCAAAATGGTACTTGATGCTACCTTGCTTAACACGTGGCATTATAAAGTAAGCGTAAAGTGGATCAATCCTGGGAAAAGAGTAGTACCATCCCGTACATCTTGGTGTAGTAGCTATTGAAAAGGGAGCCTTCGGGTCACCCTCGACTACGGTCGCCAACAACTTTACTCAAAGGGTATTTGTCTAAAAGTGAATGTAATACCGCAACTGGAGTTCGAACTTTCGTATAACGAGGCCGCAGTCCAGCAGATGATACTGACCCTCTGTGATTTTACAGTTTTATTGTCTGTAGAACCGTTTAATATACCCAACCTTTCAACTCTCCACTTAAATATTAACCTTCTGATACATCTTGTTTGTGGTGGAGGGGTTAGGTATATATACACTGTCGTAACCAGATAAAACTCCATGGCATTTTGTATCTTGACGCATTAGAAAGTAGATGTCAGAAATAAAACAAAAAGAAATAAAAAAAAAATAGAACTGCGAAAATAGAATCTCTACTTCAAGATGTGGATAGTGATACTCGGGATCAGCAGGCCAATGATCTACCGGCGTTAACTACGCATCCAAAATAAGACATGAAGTGTTGCTCTCTCTTCATGTCATATTCGTTTCGATTTATCGCGGATATTTTTTCTTTTTCTTCTTTCTTTTTTCTCTCTTTTCTTTTTTTTTTCTTTGGTATCTTTTCCCTGCAACTGCGTTCGCGGCGAACCTCACTTTTAATTTATAATCTTGTTGTTTATCTTGCGTGGTAAAAAAAAAAAAGTACCCGGTATAGGACAAAACATTCTGGGGAGCGACACGTTGAATTATTACGCCAATGCCGGCTTTTATTTTGACATGTCAGACGCTTTCATAAATCACAAGATCGAGATGTAGCAGTCTATGAAAAGTGCTCGTATGATCACAGCTTTTAATTTTCAAAGTGCTTTCCTAAAAGCATAACTCCGGCTAGAACATTGTTTCTTGTTTGTCTTTTAGCTTTGTTATTTTGATTTTTGGTTGTTCTTTTATCTTTTCTTTTTTTTTTTTTTTGCTTGTTTGTTTTATCTTTTTTTTTTTTCTTTCCTCATGCTTTATTGTTAAAGATAACACTCTGTTTAATGCATTTACGAGAATTGCAGACACACACTTACAGGCGTAGGACACACGCTTACAGTAATTTTTGTACGGCAAAAGGCTACAAATTTTAACCAAATTCGCGATGACAGCGGTATTTTAGTTCGCGACACTGGTTATGGTCTCCAAGTCTCCTCAGGTTCCTTAGATTCCTCTTAGTATCCGGGCTGATTTTTGCGGTACTGTGGTCAGAAAGACTTTAAGTCTTCTAGTAATCTTTATGACTGTTGACTGGCTGTGTAGATCACATCGACTGGACCTCTGTAGCGATGTAGCACTACCCACCAACGAATTTCCAGAGTATGACACTAAACTGCATCTAATGTTGAGGCTCCAGTCCAAGTGCGGTGCCCCACAGAACTAGGACAACACTATGCATTTACCCCCAGGTCCACTCTGACCTGTACTGGTAATACCGGTAAGGGCCCCATCTGTGATTCAAGTAGAACCGTTCAATCTTTTACAGAGGATTATTATCATGAGCTATTTGAAACTATACATCTGTGTACACATCATTGATATTGCATAGAAATACTTAAGATAAACTGAATTACTAATATTAAATAGCAATACCTGAAACCATTGCCCAGTCAACTGGGGTTGTAGAATACACCCACTGCATCTCTTCAGAGGGTTAAGACCCCTCCACCGAGTGTCCTGGATATGACACTAAACAATCTGATGGTAAAGTTCTAGTAACGCAGGAGCTTTGGGGAATACGGAGTACTTCTTCATTGCCATCGCTCCTGGGTCTACTCTGACCTGGAACGGTAGCACCTGATAGGGTCCTATCTATATGTAAAATAGAACTAAACTGTGTACTCAGGCAAAACGGAATTGCTTGAAATAGGACTATTTTGACATTTTAACTGTGTACTTATGCAAAACTGAATTGTTTGAAATAGAACTGTTTTGTATGTCAAACTGAATTGCTTGAAATAGAACTCTTTTTGAGATTGAAATTGTGCTTACGTTAAACTCAGTTGTCTGAAATAGAACTGTTTTGACATAAATTGTGTAAACAAAAAGATATACTTTTACTAAACTGAATTATTTGAAATAGAACTGTATGACTAAACTGAATAGCTTGAAATAGAATTTTTTTGACAATTAAACTGTAAAATTGGCCTAATGAGTAGAGTGTTTGCCGAATGGTTCGGTAGACCGGTGTTCAATCTCAGGTCGAGTCATACCAAAGACTCAAAACATGATACTTGATACCACCTTGATTAACACTCAGCATTATAAAGTAAGGAGCAAGGTTAAAGTGGAGCAATCCAGGGAATGGAGGTGTCCCCTCCTCTACAGCTTATGTGTAGTAGCTTTTGAAAAAGGAGCCTTCGAGTCACCCTCGACTAAGGTCACCAAATTTACTCATGCGAAACTGAATTGTTTGAAAAAGAAATGTTTAATAAATAACCTACCAGTTGATATGCAATAAAACCCAAACAAACAACCAAACAAACTTGAAACCATTTAAATTTTTAGTTTCATATCTTGGATATTTTTTGGTTGGTGGGGTCCTACTCTTCTGCAGAGGTGCAGTTGGCTATTTCTTCAGCCCAAGCCAAGAAGGCGGATTTTTCAGAACAGATTCTGGTTTGTGCATATACCATTTGGTTGTGTTCTATTACGTTTGCGCGAGTGTGATGTATCTGTTTATTATGTGAATAAACATTTTATCAATAATCGCTTCTTCAAAAGAGCCTGGGCAACATTATGTCTTCTCAGATCTTTTGGATATATCTATGTATTCTTACTGATCTCTCAAGTCTGGATTCTCTTTATTCTTCAGTTTTTCTACTCACTCTCCCGGGCCTTTCGAGACAATTCAATGGATACCAACTACAATTTGTACCGTTGTCACTCAAATAATAGTATATTTTGTTCCAGATGCAGATGTTGAAATTCTTGCTATATATATCTATTATTTAAAAAAAATTACACTGAGCCATTGGTCTAATGAGTAGAGTGTTCGCCAATGGTCCGGAAGACCAGTGTTCAATCCTCGTGTAATATAATGGCCGAGGGATTTCGTTTTATATATCTTGCCTTTGGGTTTAGTTAGGCTGAGAACCTTTCGGCTCAGCACATGGGTTAGTTAGGTGCAAACTTGAGCACAGGTGCTGACGCGCACGCGGGGATGATGTGTCGTTCACAAATGTCAAAATAAAAATCCCAGATAGAAAGGTTGACCAGTGGATGTGAATGACGTTATGCACCAGAAGCGGGCGCGGAGGATTCGGGGGATTTTGAAAAAGTCGTTGAGTTGACAACTAGACACGGAACGAGAAGGGTCGACTTTCGGGGCTCGCAGAGGCCAGACGAATTTGCGCGCTACGGATGCCGCATGAGATGGGGGGGGGCAGATGAAAAAGCCAGAATAGAAAAAATGTGAATCTCTCTCCTTATGTCGAAGAACCTAACTAAGAAGTCGTAAGTGATTGTCGTGTTTCGGGATTCCTACGTTCTGTGTATATATGTTATGAACATTCTATGTACGTTTCACATATCCGTATCATGGGTATGGTATACTCGGCAGAATCATACCAAAGACTCAAAAATGGTACTTGATGCCGCCTTGTTTAACACTGAGCATTATGAGGTAAAGATCAATGATAAGTGGAGCAATCCAGGGACTTGAGTAGCGCCCACCTCTACGCCTCGTGTGTAGTTGCTATTGAAAAGGGAACCTTCGGGTCACCCTTGACTTAGGTCTCCAACTTTACTTACTTTTATTGAAAGCGTGAAAAAATCTCTTTAGAGTATCTTAAATTTTCTGCCAAATTTTAGTAGCTAATTCATTTGTGAAGATACAGAATAATCAACAGTAAAAAATACGAACGCTGTTCATACCAATGTATGAAACATACATTTGGTTTGATTTGGTTTGGTTTTATGACATATCAATCATTGTAGGTTATTCAAAGTGAAATCCATTTTTATACATATAAACAGTTCTTTTTCAAAAAAATATCTTTAGCATAAAGACAGTTTTTTCGTTTAAACACAGTTAAATTTTTGCCTAGTCGGCTGGGGCAGTAGAATACACTGACTGCACTTCTGTAGAGGGGTACCCCCCAGCGAGTGTTCTGGATACGACATTGAACAATCTGTTCAAGTTCCAGTTATGCTGGGGCTTTGGGGAGTGCAGAACACCCCTTCATTGCCATTGCTCCCAGGTCCACTCAGGCCCGGAGTGGTAGCACCAGATTTTATGGGTTAAATAGAACTAACTGCATACTTATGCTAAACTGAATTGTTTGAAATAGAACTGTTTGACTAAACTGAATACCTTGAAATATAAATGTGTTTGACAATTAAACAGTACTTACATTTAAACTGCGTGCTCATGCTAAACTGAATTGTTTGAAACACTTTTGGACATTGAAACTCTACTTACACTAAACTGAATTGTTTAACATAGAACTGTTTTGACATTTAACTGTGTGTAAAGAAAATCTGTACTTATACTAAACTGAATTAACCGAATTCGAATTGTTTGAAGAAACTGAATAGCTTGAAATAGAAATATTTTTGACGATTAAACGCCGTACTCTTGCTAAACTGAATTGTTTGAAATAGAACCGACTATTTGCAGGAAAATGGATTTGGCGTTAAATAATCTACAAAGACTGATATGCCATAAAACCCAAACAACCAATCAACCAACAATTAATTTCAAAACAATTCTGTTTTAAACAATTCAGTTTATCACAAGTACACAGATTTTTTCTACTGTACCCTTAGATAGGACCCTATCAGGTGCTACCAATCCGGGCCAAAGTCAACATTGGAGCGATGGCGATGAAGGTGTACTCCGCATTCCCCAAAGGTCCAGTATTACTGAAGTCTCACGATCAGATTGTTTAATGTCATATCCAGGACACTCGTTGGGGGAGTCGTGCCCCTCTGCAGAGATGCAGTCGATGTATTCTACAGTCCCAACCGACTGGGCCATATAGCTTCGGATATATAATCATTCGAAGCAAAATTGAATGTGGCTGTTTGGTACTATAGATTGATCGTGAAATCGCTGGTAATTGGATAGGCATAACCTGATTTGAAAGGTTGGTTCGTTGGTTATGTTCAATGTCATATAAACACTTGTGATTTATTTAATTCGAAATCCTCTAAATACATACATCATCATCATCATGTCGTGCTGGTAGCACGGATATCCCTGACCCTCTCTCGCCACTTTTCCCTATCGTTCATCACCCCAGGCAGGTCTTCAGGACAACATCCTGTATCCTCACATAGTTGCTGAATGTATGTTCGTGCTGGACGTCCTGCTTTTGCACGACCATGTGTGGGGGTCCATAAGAGTACATCACTTATGAGTTCGTCCCTGCTTCTCCAGCAGTGTCCTGCATGTCTAGTTCGTCTAACTTGAATAGTTTTCGTGATAGGAGGAAGGTGGCCGTACAGTTGGTGTCTTTTGGGGTGTTGCCGCCAGGACATGTTCAAGATTGCATTCTTGTGTAATTGCCGTCTAGGTTCTTCTCCAGCCGTTTTGTTAGAGTCCATGTTGTGCATCCATTTAGCAGTATCGATGTGACCGCTGCGTTTCATTTTATCGGTTAGGTCTGATTTCCATATAATCGACAGCCTATTGATAGCTGTCCATGCTTTCGTTAACCTCGTGTCAATGTCCTTTTCGGTTGATGCGACGCTGCTTCCTAGGTAAGTGAATTTGTCTACTATTCAAATACATACATATTAAATATCAATTTTTAGTTTCTATAAAATATATATATTTATTTACAGATTTTTTTTTCTGTAAGTAAAAAAAGGGGTGGGGAAATGCATACCGGAGTGAACGAATAGCCGAATATCGACGTCATTGTGGCAAAGAAGGAAGAGTAATGTGGCCTCCTGATTTTTAAAGAAAAGATTTAGAAGTCATCAGAAGAGCTTAGCTCAGACTGGCTGTTGCAAAATTTTTTATAGAGCCTTTTCTATGGTCATTTTTTTTCTCCTTGTGTGGATGCGCAGGTTAGCTGCCGGGATGGGAGTTGGAGTAAGATCAATGCCAACTGGGTCATTTAGGTGAGGGGGTCTGATGTTGCAAGACCCGAAATCCCCCATGAACCCAAAGGAAACATCACTGACGACCTATCCCGATGCATCAACTAAGATGTATGATATTAAAAAAAAAGTTTGCTTCAATTTTATGGCATATCAACAATCATTGGTCAATTAATTCCAAATCATGTTTTATATATATTAGATATAGGATTTGTATTCACATTTTTTAGATACACACAGTTAAATGCTGCCCTGTCGACTGGGGCTGTAAAATACACCGACTGCTTCTCTGCAGAGGAGTATGTCCTCCAAACGAATGTCCTGAAAATGACAAAACAATGTTATGGAAAGGTTCACTTAATGCTTGAGCTTTGGGGAATAGTGAGCACCCCTTCATTGCCATCACTCCCAGGCCCACTTTGACGCAGAGTGGTAGCACCTGCTATGGTCCTATTTATGGGTCAAAAAGAACTTAACAGCGTACTTATGAAAAATTGAATTACTTGAAATATAACTGTTTTGACATTTCACTGTGTAAGGACAAAAACTATACTGATCATAAACTGAATTGTTAGAATAAGAACTGTTTGTCTAACCTGAACAGCTTAAAATACAAATGTTTTTTGATAATTAAACTGTGTATTGATGCTAAAAGGAATAGTTTGAAATTGAACTGATTTGTATGAAAATGGATTTGGCGTTAAGTAACCTACAAAGGTTGATATGCCATAAAATCCAACCAAACAACCACTGTTAAATCATAGAACAGTTCTATTTCTAATTATTCAATTTATTGAGTCAATAAACTTAAACTGTTCCAAGTATTGCTATGCATATTTACCAAACCCCTCCGCTCGGACAGGATATGACACAAAGTCAATTTTTAAGCGGAGTTGAACAAGTTTGAATTCAGAGTTTTCCTTCTCCTAGACTAGTTGCCTCACCAAGGCTGAAGAACCAAGTCTGTCCTACTATTTACCCATAGCTGGAGTGAGAATAATTGGATTCATACCTTTCCCAAGGGTATTAGTGCTATGTGAAATGCAAGCAGTCTCGTCCAGTATTTGAACTCGTCTCGCCGTGTCCATTTCCTACGACGATAACCATTACACCACGAGCACCTCCAAATTAGCCAGAGTTTATTGATTAGCACTCAGTTAAGTTATATCCAGTATTGCTATCAAACACTAGTAGTTTTATTTGCACAAAGTTGAATGGTTTAAAGTATTGCTATGTATCATAATGAATTCTTTTCTATCAAGTATTCTAATTCAATTAAATCATTTGTTTGCGCTCAGTTAAATGGTTGCAAGTATTGCTATGTATCACTAATAATTCTATTTAACATTATTCATTCGCTTGTGTTCAGTTAAATGTTTGCAAGTATTGCTATGTATCCCTAACAATTCTATTAAATAATATTCATTCATTTGCGTTCAGTTAAGTGGTTTCAAGTATTTGTATGTATTAATAACGATACAGTATAACATGTCATTGGTTCCCAGTCAGCAGGGGCAGCAGAATGTATGGATTTCATCTCTTCAGAGGGGTAGGACCGTGGCCCTCGCTGTAATACCAAGGCCTGCCGGATGAAATGTGACGTCACGTTAGTGGATCTATGAATCTCTCGCTTCTTCACAACGTTGAATTATAATCACCGAGTGGTTTGTTTTTTTTTTGATAAAGATTATAAACTTTTTAAAATGTAACAAGAAAGAAAAGGAATAGACATGTTTTGATTTATACTAGTTTTTATTAAATATAATTAGAATTAAGAAAAAAAATAATTAATAAAAAAAATACAAACATAAACATCACTAACTTGTCGGTCGTGTTTATAAATAAACACGGTTTTAAAGACCAAATTTTTCGTTTATTCGTCTAAATTTTAAAAACAATTTAACAAACACTGCTTAAAATTTTTATATTTTAAATTTAATTTTGAAAAATCACAATCACTTTTGGTTTAAGTGCAAGAAATTTGAAATCGGAATCACTCAAATATAGCAATGAAGTAACCAACAATAATAACATTGGAATTTATGAACAAACAAGAAGCAAAAATAAATAGGCAAAAATTATTAATTAAAAATATTAAAAAATACAATAAATTAAATTCAATCAAATTAATTCAAAGTAAATAAGTTCAAGCTTTTAAAAAATCAAACTTATAAATGTCTATTTGTCTCAAAATTCAATTGAATGATTGAAGTTTTCTTTTTTTACTTAACTTCTAACAAGTAATATTATCATTTTCCTTGCTACAATATATATATATATATATATATATATATATATATATATATATATATATATATATATATGCATCGATATATATATATATATACATACATCTCTATATATATACATACATCTACAGATACAGAAATATATATATATATATATATATATATATATATATATATATATATATATATTCATCTATATCTATCTATATATATATATATATATAAATATATATATATACATCTATATATATATATATACACATCTATATATATATATATACATCTCTATATATAAATATATATACATCTCACTCTCTTTATATATATATATATATATAAATCTATATACATCTATATAAATATATATACATACATATACATCTATATATATATATATATATATACATCTATATATACCTCTCTCTCTGTATATATATATATATATATATACATCTATATATATACATCTATACATATATATATACATATATATACATCTATATATATATACATGTATATACATCTATATATATACATATATATACATCTCTATATGTATACATATATATATATATATATATTCATCTCGATATATATACATCTATATATATACATCTATATATATATATATATATATATACATATATACATCTATATATATATATACATCTATATATATACATATATATATATATATACATCTCTCTCTACATATATATACATCTATATATATATATATGTATATATACAAATATACATCTATATATATATATATATATATATATATATTCACATCTCTCTATATATGTATGCACATCTATATATATATATATATATATATATATATGTATATATATATATATACCTTTCAAAAAGAGATACCCTTAAAATATCCTACGATATTTGGTAATTCACTTGCACTTGAAAATATTTTAATATTAAAAAAAATTTTTTAAATCTAAAAATTAATGTTTCTATTTCATTTATGAAGTTAAACTCTTTATAAATAATAATGTTTGTGCAAAACTTTTTTTGATTTAATGTTTATTTGCTAATTCATTTTTTAACGATTAAAAACCCTAAACTAACTAAGAAAAAATTATTCATAATTTTTAAAATCTAATTTTTTTATTTCCAATTTTTTCTATTGATTATTATCGATGATAAACTTTAAAATTATCAAAAAAGGAAAAAATGTTTGGAAAATATATTTGAGTGTATTAGCGTGTTCATTTTGTGCTAAATATTTTCTAAAAATTAATTATTTTTTAAATTATGTATTAAAATTCAAGTGTGGTGGTGTGATTTAAACCTTTATTTTTCAAATAAATTTAAAACTTATTCAGAAATAATAGGGTGTGTCCTTGTGGTGTAATGGTTAAAGCGATGGACTGCAAAATCGTAGTACGCGAGTTCGTACTCCAGTCGCGCTATTGCGTTCACTTTCGGGCAAATACCTTTAGGAAAGGTGTGAACCCCCTAATCCTCCCAGCTATGGGTTAAATAGTACCATTACTGTTCTTCTAGGAGAATGGCTTTGGCATTAAATAACCTAAAAGAGTTGACATGCCATTAAACAACCAAACCAAACCATCAGAAATAATAGGTTTAAACAAAGTTTAAGTCATCATTTTCAAATTTAATTTTTCGGCAATAGTGACTTGACTTTTCGTACAAAAAATTTTACTGAGTTGTCGAATAAAAATCCTTTAAAATAAAACAAATTCTTTTAAAATCGACTTAAGAATAAATTTTGTAATTTTTGGTCATTCAAGAATGAACAAAAAAATTAATTCAGGGATATTTTTTCATGTTTAAAAATGATTCATTAAGTTTCAAGTATAGAAATGTTAAAAGATTTTATGATCGTTTTCTAAGAGTTTTCTAAGAATTTTTATTTCAATATTTCATTGAAAAGAAAACACAATTTTCTTAAATAAAATATCAATAAGAATAATTAATTCAAATATTTTTAGAAAATATTTTTAGAAAATATGTTTAACAAGTTTTTTCGGCTTCAGTTTAAATTCTAAAGCTGCTTTCTTGTGCTATGACAAAACTAATTGTTAAACAAATTTTGAATTTAGCGCCTGTTGAAATAAATGGTGATTTAAATTTTAACTATTTACCTTGCTGAATGGACTTGTGATAAAATTCTTCCTTTTAATGGCATGTTTCCATTTATCAAATAAATGCTTACTTTTTGGAAACGAAAAACAATGAATTCTGGGGCCATTTTTATAATTCCCTTTGCATTATGTTACAACGCATGGGGAAGGCATGTTTGGTTCTGAAACAGAGTTAACGCTGAAAGACACCGTGTATTAAATAAAACAAATATCTACTGATAGTGACGTCAGCCACTGAGATCTGATGATCCAGCTGGCCTTGGTATTATAGCGACGGACCCCACCACGGGTGTGCTGGATATAACACTAAACAATCTGATGACGAGGTTCCAGTAATGCTAGAGCTTTGGGGAATGCGAAGTACCCCTTCATTGCCATCACTCCTAGGTCTACTGTTGCCCAGAGTGGGAGCACCGGGTGGGGTCCTATCTAACGGTTTAATAGAACTAAACTGCGTACATATGCTAAACTGAATTATTCGAAATAGAACTCTTTTGACATTCAACTGTGTGTAAAAAAAACTATACTGATACTCAACTGATTTTTGTTTTTTTTAATAAGAACTATTAGACAAAACAAAATAGCTTGAAATAGAAATGTTTTTAACAACTGAACTGTGTACTAATGCTTAACTGAATTATTTGAAATAAAACTGTTTATTTGATATGCCATGATTCAACCAACCAACCAACCAACCATTCAGTCATTTCTTTGGAGTCTTTGAAATGATTTCAAGTATCGAAATTCTTAGTTTTTTTCTATTTGTCCCATAGATAAAATCCTAACTAGTACTACCACTCCTGATCACTGTGAAACTCGGAGTAATGGTCATGTAATCTTTATTGCCATTAGTGTAACGGCATGGAGTCAAAAACAAAGACTCTCCGGTAAAAAAAGTTTCGGACACATCGGCCAGTAATGGAGGTAATGAGGATAGTGTTATGGCAAATGAAAGAACTTATTACAACTGATTTCCTTGACAAAGATGAAACCCTAAACGTTGCAATCTACTGCTTTCTCCTAAGGTAAAATTCACTTACTTTATTGTATTACCCTGCCTCCCGCGTAATGCAAAGCTCTTCGAACGAATTCAGCGTTCCAGTATCCGATAACGCAAACTGTAAACAAACGAGAACTAATATAAATGCGTTATAATTCCTGAGTTGACTTATGTTACCAAAATGGCTGAGTTGTTAGATAGCGAGTGTAGCGAAAAGTTAGGTAGGTTTCAATCCCAGCATGTCTAGCGACAATGAAAACTTGTGATACAACGAAACCGATTGTCCGTGAATGACTATATATATATATATAACAAACACGAGGTCATTTTTTAAAATTGGAGTTCAACAGATTTGATTTAAGAGTTTTCCTTCTCATAGACTGGTTACCATACCAAAGTTAAAGCGCCCGTCTGCCCTACTACTTACCCATAGCTAGAGTGTGAATAGTTGGATGCATATCTTTCGCGAGGATATTAGTGATATATGAAATGTAACTAGCCTCATCCAGGATTCGAACACGATTCACCCAGTCTGTTATCAACGACGGTAACCATAACGCTATGAACGTCTCCGATACGTCATCAACATCATCAACAAGTCATGCATTCATTCCCTAGACCCCCCCTCTCTCTCTCTCTCTCTCTCACCATCACTCTTGGCTGATCCTCTAGACGTCATCCAGTGTCCACAGAGCGCTGATGAAGGTAAATAATTGCTAGTCAGCCAACACTGGTGTACCCATATACTGGTGTCCGATTTTGAACCTTTAAGTTCGCCCCTGCTTCCCGGACAATGCCGAGTAAATATTGCTTGTCTTACTTGGATGGTTTGTAAGACAGACAGAGGGTGCAAAAATATATGAACGAATAATGAATTCCCCTTGGCATAAAATAAGCAAGGATGGGTGTAGATACCAAATCAAACAAATTAAACAACTGATATAATGAGGTCAAAAGACTAACCGATATATTATGTATTTGTAATTTCTTTTTAAGTAAAAATAATGAAATGATTAAACCGATAAATAAATGAAAAAAAAAAAAAAAGAAGGTAAACCTTTCTCTTCTTTGTCATGCGTTAGTTGTGTTTTGGCGTTGTAAAATTTCTGTTCTGATGAGGCGATAAATATAGGGAAGCATGTCAATTTAATTATTTGCAGTTTTTCATCTCTCATCCCGTCACACACACACCAACATACGCACACACACACACACACACACACACACACACACACACACGTGTGTGTATATGTAGTGTTGTTTTTTATTGTTTTTTTTTATCATCCAGTCATATATATATATATGTGTCTGTGTGTGTGTGTAAAAATAAGAGGATAAACTAAAATTCTGACAACGGATTCAAAAATTATATTTCGTCTTTTGAAAAAAGACTTCATCTGAATAAAATAAAGGGAAAATATGATTTTCGAATCCATTGTTAACGTTTCGGTTTGTTTATCCACTTTTCCTCTTATTTTTAAAAATTGTGACGGATTTACCAAATTTGACATTACTTATATATATATATATATATATATATATATAATAGATTTTATATATTTAACGCCATGGAAGTTTTTCTGTGACCTTAGGTTTCATGAAGTTTTTCAAACAACAATCATGAGGCAGATGAATAACGAAAAAAGAATTAAATACATTGATATATAAATATAAAATTGAATATCTAAAATCTATTATTTATTTATTTATTTATTATAATTACTCATTTGTGTTTTTTCACATCAGCGTAAGCAGATGGTCTTTCACGGGAGATTGAGTGACTGCAAGTCTCCTCAAGTCTCCAGGACTCTTCTCAGTATTCTGGCCGTTTTCAATAATGTTGTTGTTTGGATGGTTTCCACTCAGCCGCCAACTTCCAAGTACTCCAGGCCCTTTAATAATCCTTTAGTTACCGTGCCAAAAGCACCAATAACAATTGGTATTATTGTCACCTTCATATTCCGCAGTTTTTTCAATTCTCTGTCAAGTTCGAATACTTATCCTTCTTTTCGCATTCTTTCAGTTTTATTCTGTGGTCTGCCGGGACAGCAAAGTCGACAATTTTGCCGATTTTCTTTCTTTTTTTTTTTTTTTTTGATTATTATAAGGTTTGGTCTTCCGACCGAGATTAGTTGATCCGTTTGTACATCAAACTCCCATAGGAGTTTGTGCGAGTCATTTTCTAGGACAGGTGCTGGGTTGTGTATATAGTATTTGTTGGTATGGTCAAATTTAAATTTCTTGCACATTTCCAAGTGGATCACCTTGCCCACCCAGTCGTATCTAGCCTTGTACTCCATTTGGGCAAATTTGCTGCATTCGCTTATTATGTGATTGATGGTTTCATCTCTGTCACCGCATAGTCTGCATTTGCTATTTTGTTGAGTCTTATCAGTCCTCGCTTTGATATGATTGGTTTTTATGGCGCTGTTTTGTGCTACCATAAGGAGAGAACCTGTTTATCCCTTAGAGTTTCCTTTTCTTTGCCATGTACAGGTTTTGTCGTGTGAGATGTTGTTTATTAGTCGTTTAAAACGCCCATGGAGTTGTTTTCCTTCCCATTTTTGATTCCTAGTTATTGTCCTTCTGTTATCTAACGTGTTGTCAGTATTGTTTCTGATGGCCGTAATTAGTCCTCGTTCGTGTTTTTGTATGCAGTCTTCGAGTTGTTGTATAGATGTATCAACACTGTCTTCGATGCTCGCAAGTCCTCTTCCTCCCTCTTTTCTTGGTACATATAGTCTGTCAACGTCGTCTCTGGGATGTAATGCCTTGTGCATGGTCATTAGTTTTCTCATTCTTTGGTCCATTTGTCTAAGTTCATCTCTGGTCCACTCGAGAAAGGGTCATTATCATTATTACTATTTACTCCACTAGAGTTTTTCACATCAGTATTAGCTGATGGTTTTTCACTGGAGTTTGAGTGACAGCTAGTCTCCTCAAGTCTCCAGGACTCGTCTCAGTATTCTGGCCGTCCTCAGCAATGTTGTCGTTTGGATAGTGTCTACCCGTCCGCCAACTTCCAAGTCCTCTAGTAAGGTCGAGGTACTTATCCTTCTTTTCACTTTCCTTCAGATTTATTCTTATTCTTCTTATTATTATATAGCTCTATCACAGATATTGAGCACTCTCGAAATCATATTGCACTTGGTTCGCCACAAACCCACAAAGTGAATTAGTGACACTAACACTGTTATAATATATATATATATATATATCAGAGGGAAATGGAATTAAATTCAACAGTATGTAACTATGAAAAGCATATTAAAACAATTGATACAAACAATGAATTTATTTAGATTGGAATAACATGTCAATGGATCGTGTCTTTTTTTAAAAACAATCCAAATAGCAATGTTATCATGTTAACAATTATTTTCCAAAAAAGTTGTTTATTATTTCCTAGTAATTGAAAATAATTTTGGTTTGTTTTGGTTTTATGTCATATCAACCATTGTAGGATATTTAACGTGAAATCCATTTTATACATATAAACAGTTCTATTTCGAACAATTCAGTTTTTGTGTCAGTACAGTTTTTTTTTGTTTACACACAGCTTAATGTAAAAACAGTTCTATTTCAAACAATTCAGTCTCGCATAAATACGCAGTTTAAATATCAAAAAAGTTCTATTTCAACCAATACAGTTTGGTATAAGTACACAGTTTAGTTCTATTTGACCCATTGATAGGATCCTATCAAGTGCAACCACTCCAGGTCAGAGTTGACCTGGGCGCAATGGCAATAAAGGAGTACTCCGCATTCCCTAAAGCTCCAGTAGTACTTTAACCTCGTCATTAGATTGTTTAGTGTTGTATGCAGGAAACTCGTTGGGGAGGTCTTACCCCTCTGCAGAGATACAGTTGGTGTATTCTATAC
Source organism: Sepioteuthis lessoniana (assembly GCA_963585895.1). Classification (NCBI taxonomy): domain Eukaryota; kingdom Metazoa; phylum Mollusca; class Cephalopoda; order Myopsida; family Loliginidae; genus Sepioteuthis; species Sepioteuthis lessoniana. The sequence continues at coordinate 18,431,442 of OY757932.1, read as the reverse complement.
CTGCAGCCAACTGGGCCAAAATAATTTCTTGGATGAGACAACATTACCTAACATCACCTTGAAGATGGTTAAAAAAAGACAAAATATCAAACGTGACATATCATTTATATTTAAATCAATACATCCTTTGAATATATCCTTTTTTCCTATTTACTCTCTCTCTCTCTCACACACACACACACACATATATATATATATAGCCACACTGAAGAGTTCTGATTGAACGAAACAGGTCTGTCTGTTTAAATGAATACATCCTTTGAATATATCTTTTTTTCCTATTTACTCCCAGACACACACATACACACACACACACACACACACACACACACACATATATATATATATATATATAGCCACACTGAAGAGTTATTATAGAAAGAAACAGGTCTGTCTGTGGACGAATATATATATATATATATATATATCCTATCACGAAAACCATCCAAAGAAGACGAATAAAGTATTAGGGACACTGCAGGAGAAGCAAGGATAAACTCATAAGTGACATTCGCCTATGGATCACTTTACATAGACGTGCCAGTGATGGTCAACCAGCTAGTACCTAACTACAACAGCTCTCGCCGGACACAGGATGTAGTCTAAAAGACTCATCGGGAGCGATGAATGATAGGGACGAATGGCGAAAGAAATCCGTGCTAGCAGCGGTACTTCATGATGATATATATATATATATATATGTATGTGTGTGTGTGTGTGTGTGTGTTCCAAATTCCTATTTTGCTTGAAAGATTGTTCTGAAATCCGGTCTGGAATGAACTCTCCAGGTATCTTGCATCAAGAATTAGGCACTACTTTGCCAAACGTCTATGTACCATTATTTGCCCCTACATCTTATTTACGTCTAAAACTGTTAATGGAACTTCGTTGTCAGATATTGCTTCAAATTCTCTCCTGCCGAACATTTTTTCCTTCTTCTCTTTCATGCTGATTTCTGATGGGGAAGCGTGTTTTTCAGTCCCTTTTTGCTTATTGTCATTTTTTTTTCCATGATGTCTTCAGGTTTTATTTGTATATCTTTTATTTATTCTTTTCTTTATAATTTTTTTTTGTTTATTTGTTTGTTTGTTTCCTTCTTCAATTTTCCTTTTCCTTTTGATTTTATGGGTACTTTTGTATTGTTTTTTGTTGTCTTTTTTTATTTTTTATATCATGCTCTTTTTTGCTAGTAGATTTTTTTTTCATTCCTAGAACTTTCATCTTTTTCTTCTTTTATTCCTCTTCTTCGATTTTTTGTTCTTCTTAAAACAATGTTTCTTACTTAACTTTTCTTTTATCAAAATATCTTCTTCTTCTTCTTCTTCTTCTTCTTCTTCTTCTTCTTCTTCTTCTTCTTCTTCTTCTAATTTTACTTTTTCTTAAGTAGTAATAATATCTTATTTTTCTTTTCTTCCTATTCTTTTTCCTTCAATTCTTCCCATTTTCGTTTTCTTTTTTTTTTCTTGTTTTGTGTTTCTCCTTCTATTTGCTCCTTACAGTTTTTTCTTCTTCTAAATCTTTCTTTCTTTCTTTCTTTCTTTTCACTTTAATGTCTTTTTCTTTTTTGTTTCCTACGTTATCTTTTCTTTTCTCTCAAATACATTCTTCTTCTTCTTCTTCTTCTTCTTCTTCTTCTTCTTCTTCTTCTTCTTCTTCTTCTTCTTCTTCTTCTTCACCAATTTCTGCTTGATTTTTTTTGTTAATTTTCATTTTATACATCTTTCGTTTTTCCCCTCGTCTTCCTTTTCCCTCCTTCGTTTCATCAAACGACTTCTTCTTCTTCTTCTTCTTCTTCTTCTTCTTCTTCTTCTTCTTCTTCTTCTTCTTCTTCCACTGTCCTTCCCGATTCTCTGTTAGCCTAAAGGCCATTGATGTTTAAACAAATAAGCACAACACAAAATTCAAAATAAAAACATTTCTCTCAACACCGTTCTCTTTCCCGACAAACGAAACAGGAATGCAATCACATTATTTTTTTTTTTTTTTTTTTTTTTTTTCTATTTTTTGTTCGTTTGTCTTTCCTTTCAGAAATTCTATTTGCATTTGTCGCACTCATTGGATGTCAAGTTTAAAAGTGTCATTTTGCCTCCAAAATTCACTTGTCATATTTTATTGGCGTTTTCAGGTTCATTTCTCCACCTTCTTTCATTGGCACATACATTGCGTCGTTTCGAATTGAGAATGGGCGGATTCGAAAAGCCAAAATATTTGGAGAATATAAAAGGACAGTGCTTTGTTAGAAACAAAAAAAGGTGCCCGTGGTGTAATGATTATCCACGTAGGAAACGGACACGGCGACACGCGTTCAAACCCTGGACGAGACTGATTGTATTTATTTACACAGCACTAATACCCTCGGGAAAGGTATGAATCCAATTATTCTCCCTCCAGCTATGGGTAAATAGTAGGACAGGCTAGGTTCTTCAGCCTTCATGTGACAACTAGTCTAGGAGAACGAAACTCTGAATTCAAACCAGGTAAACTCCGCTTTAAAAATGACCTTGTGTCATATCCTGCCCGAGCGGAGGAGTTGGTAAATATGGTTAGGAACAAAAGAACACCCATATATATATATATATATATATATATGTGTGTGTGTGTGTGTGTGCGCGCGCGCGCATTGTGTATGTGTGATTACCAACCCCTCAGCACCGGGATGGATGTGACACAAGGTCAATTTTAAATCGTAGTTTAACAGATTTGAGTTTAGAAATTTCCTTTTTTTAGATTGATTGTCTAACCAAAGCTAAAGAACCTAGTCTGTCCTACTATTTCCCTACAGCTAAAGGGAGAATAACTGGCTTCACACCTTTTTCCAAGGGTATCAATCTCGACCGGGGTTTGAAATCGTCACTGAGTCCATTTCCTACGACAATAATCATTACACCAATGGAACCTCCAGTGGTGTGTGTATGCGTGTGTGTGTGTGTGTGTGTGTAAAGATGCTCATGGTGTGATGGTTACCGTCGAAGAAAATGAATATGGTGACCGGAGTTCAACTCTTGGATAAGGCAGTTTGTATTGCCCGGTGAGCTATTACCTTTTGAAAAGCATGCACCCAATTTTTTTCCAGCCAGAAATGGGAAAATTGTAGGTCATGCTAAGGTCTGTAGCACTGGTAAAACAACTGGTCTAGTAGAAGAAAATTATTGAATTCACCTCATCCTGGTCGTTACGAAAGAGTTATATATATATATATATATATATATATATATATATATATATAATATATATATATATTTTAAAGATAAACACGCCTACAAATTCCCTACACCTCTATGTTTTCTTAGTCATCAACAAGTTCTAAACTATCCACAACTTGTTTATATATATATATATATATATATATATGTGTGTGTGTGTGTGTGTGTGTGTGTGTGTGTGTGTGTGTGCGTATATTCATAAGTATATGTGTATATATGTGTATACATATGTGAATTATTGATATGCATGTGTGTATATATATATATATATATATATATATGTGCGTGAGTGCATGCATGTGCATCATATTTACCAACCCCTCCGCTCGGACAGGATATGACACAAGGTCAATTTTTAAGCGGAGTTTAACAGGTTTGAATCCAGAGTTTTCCTTTTCCTAGACTAGTTGCCTCACCTAGGCTGAAGAACCTAATCTGTCCTACTATTTACCCATAGGGAGAATAGGTATTAGTGCTATGTGAAATGCAATCAGTCTCGTCTGGGACTTGAACTCGTATCGCCGTGTCCAATTCCTACGACGATAACCATTACACCACGGGCACCTCCATAGATATATATGTATACATGTGTGATTGATGTACACGTATATATATATATATATAAGTATATGTGTGTGTATGTATGTCTGCATAAATATGTGTATATATTCGTATGTGAATGATATACACGAGTATATACGTTTGTGTGTCAACATGTATCTGTATGTGTGTGTGTAAACATATTTGTATATATGTGTATATACAAGGGTCAATAATTGTTATACACCTAGATATATATGTATATACTAGGGTGGTTCAAACATAACTAAGCTAAGTTTTTACTTTGATATATGTTTTCATAAATATATATATATATATATATATATATATATATATATATATATACATGCACCCGAGGATCGTGCATATATTCTAAGCCTCCCCCAGAAAGAAGACCATAGCTGAACATTTTTTATTGTGGAAATACGCAACCACTTCTCATGAAAGTAAAAAAATCTGAATTCGTTTCATATGAAGTTGTAGTTTGTTTGGTTTGTGGGTTTCATGGCATATCAACCTTTATAGGTTATTTTACGCCAAATCCATTTTTATGTAAACAATTCAGTTCAGCATGAGTACACAGTTTAATTGTCAAAAACATTTCTATTTCAGATTATTCAAGCAGTTATATATAACAATTCAGTTTAGTGTAAATACAGTTTCAAAGTCAAAAAACAGTTCTTTCAAATAATTCAGTTTAGCATAAGCATGCAGTTTAATTGGAAGTATGGTTTAATTGTCAAAAACCTTTCTATTTCAAGCTATTCAGTTTAATCAAACAATTCAGAGTTATATTTAACCCATAGATAGGCCCTATCAGGTGTTACCACGCCGGGTCAGAATGGACCTGGGAGAAATGGCAATGAATAGGTGCTCCGTACTCCCCAAAGCCTCAGCATTACTGGGACCTCACCATCAGACAGTTTAGTGTCATATCCAGGACACTCATTTAGGAGGGGAGTCTTACCCTTCTGCAGTGGTGCAGTCAGTGTATTCTACAGCCCCAGCCGACTGGGCAAATGAAGTTGTTGTATGGAGAGTCTTGTTGATAGATAGATAGATTAACCTCAGACTTAATTCAAACTCAGGATATGTATCGAACTCATTTTTTTTCTGATCAGCCACAGGATAACTTGCTGGGTAGACTGGGTTCTCTAGCCTTGAGTAGGTGGACCAGTCAAGAAGGAATACTCTTAATTCAAAACACAAAGAATTAAGGGAAATGAATCCTAAAGACAAATCCTGCTTTTCTAAGATAACTGTTACTCTAAAGGCATATGTCCTCTGAAATATATTTTAGCAAAAGGGCATTGTTGTCTCGTTGGTGATGGCAAGGGGATAGAACAGCCTTTCAATTTTGTAGAGTACCATAGAGAGAAGGAAATCTCATAATTATCTACAGTGTTTGTGATTACTGGTAATGCTGCTTCGACCAGTTACTGGAGTTTAATCACAAACATTTAAAGACTAGTATTCATATTGTACAATATAAATATTTTTTTCCTTTTTATGAAAATCAAGAGACGGCAATCTCATCTGTAAAGATTGAACAATCATATATATATGTATATATATATAAAGTAAAATTTACTGATCACTTCTAACAGGTTTGGTTTGGTTTCTTTGTTTAATGGCATATCAATCTTTGTAGGTTTTTTAATGTCAAAGCCATTCCCCAAGAAGAACAGTAGTGGTACTATTTAACCCATGGCTGGGAATTTCTTGCAGGGATACTTACCAGTGATCTTATTACAGGTGTTTATTTATATAAAATTCTGCATAAAAAAACAAGTGAAATGTAGATAATTAAATATTTTCATGTATATTTGTTTGATGAGTGTAAGTCTGGTACAAAGCTACATTTACGCAGAATCAATGTCGTAAAAATCTCGTACAGTTAAACAGTTAATTTCTTTCAGATTACGAGGATTTTTTTACAGCCCAGTGAATCCAAAGATTAGTAAAATATCCAAAATCCTTAAGACACAACAAAATATCTGAAGTCGACCGAAAAACTTGCAAGTGTTGGATCGAAAAGTTTTTGTGTAATTAATGGAGCCATGAGAAACCATATAATAAATTCGAAATATGAAACATGCTTCAAAAATAACGAACCGGACATGGTGTCTCAATATACATGGTTATATAGGGTGTCACAATATACGTGGTCATAGAGGGTGTCTCAATATACACTGTTATATAGGGTTTCTCAATATACCTGGTTATATAGGGTGTCTCAATATACATGGTTATGTAGGGTGTCTCAATATACATGGTTATATAGGGTGTCTCAATATACATGGTTATATAAGGTGTCTCAATATACATGGTTATGTAGGGTGCCTCATTATACATGGTTATATACGGTATCACAATATACGTGGTCATAGAGGGTGTCTCAATATACATGGTTATATAGGGTTTCTCAATATACCTGGTTATATAAGGTGTCTCAATATACATGGTTATATAGGGTGTCTCAATATACATGGTTATATAAGGTGTCTCAATATACATGGTTATATAAGGTGTCTCAATATACATGGTTATGTAGGGTGCCTCATTATACATGGTTATATACGGTGTCACAATATACGTGGTCATAGAGGGTGTCTCAATATACACGGTTATAGAGGGTTTCTCAATATACCTGGTTATATAAGGTGTCTCAATATACATGGTTATATAGGCTGTTTCAATATACACGGTGCTATAGGTGTCTCAATATACACGCTGATATAAGGTACCTCAATATACACGCTGATATAGGGTGTCTCAATATACATGGTTATGTAGGGTGCCTCATTATACATGGTTATATACGGTGTCATAATATACGTGGTCATAGAGGGTGTCTCAATATACACGGTTATATAGGGTATCTCAATATACTTGGTTATATAGGGTGTCTCATTATACATGATTATATAGGGTGTCTCAATATACATGGTTATATAGGGTGTCTCAATATACACGGTTATATAGAGTGTCTCAATATAGCTGGTTATATACGGTGTCACAATATACGTGGTCATAGAGGGTGTCTCAATATACACGGTTATATAGAGTGTCTCAATATAGCTGGTTATATAGGGTGTCTCAATATACATAGTTATATAGGCTGTTTCAATATACACGGTGATATAAGGTACCTTAATATACACGCTGATATAGGGTGTCTCAATATACATAGTTATATAGGGTGCCTCAATATACACGCTGATATAGGATGCCTCCATAGACATGGCCATAGTGGGTGCCTCAATATACATGTGACCCATATGAATACTAATAACTCTACTACGCATAATATTGTGCCCTTTTTTGTTTCAGATTTGAAAATAGTATATTACTCCTTGATCTCAGTGCCTTGAACAAGAGAGGAAAAATATTTTGTGTCATTACTTCTTTGGAGACAAAATCATTTAAAATCAGTCAGCTGTATAATAAGCCAATTGCTTCACTGCAGAGGATTAAGACTCCCCCAACGAGGGTCTTGGATATAACACTAAACAATCAGATGGTGAGGCTCCAATAATGCTAGTGTTTTAGGGAATGCAGAGTACCTCTTTATTGCCATCGCTCCTAAGTTCACACTGACCCGTGGTTAGCACCTGATAGGGTCCTATCTATGGTTCAAATAGAACTAAACTGTGTACTTATGCTAAGTTGAATTGTTTGAAATAGAACTGTTTTAATGGAACTAAACTGTGTAGTAATGCTAAACTGACTCATTTGAAAACCCTGCTTTTGACAATGAAACTGTGTACTTATGATAAACTGAATAGTTTGAAATAGAACTATTTTTGAAATTTAACTGAAGTGTTTTGACACTTAACTTTTATCAAAAATTATACTTATACTAAGCTGATTTTTTTAAAAAATTTAATTCGGCTTTAAATTGCCCGAAAAGGCTTGATACGCCATAAAACAAAACAACCAACCAACCAACCAACCATTCAAAACTGTCTCAAAATTGATGCAACCATCAATATGATAACGATACCGGCTCATTGGCCTAATGAGTAGTGTGTTCACCAATGGTCCGGGAGATCGGGGTTCAATCCCAGGTCGCGTCATACCAAAGACTTTAAAAATGGCCCTTGATACCTCCTTGCTTAACACTCAGCAATATAAGGTACATATCAAGGGTAAAGTAGAGCAATCCAGGGAAAGGAGTAGCGCCCTCACCTACACTTCGAAGTAGTAGCTATTGAAAAAGGAGCCTTCTGGTTTCCCTCGACTCCGGTCACCAACAACTTTATTACTGAGACAAGAAACTCAAAAAAGAATTCATGTCCACGACGCTGATACAATAGCAATTAGAATAAAATTATTTGTTGTCTCTAACTCAAAGGATGCATTTGTTTTTACAGGACGTGTTCCAAATGACCGCCATTGTGCCTATCTCAGTAATAGATCATTATCATATGAATGGGTGGAATCTATTTTGAGACACTCTGCATGACAATAGGGAAGATTATAAATACACTTTAACTCATATATGAATGAAAGTCACATGGAATAGATAAAATAAATTTTAGATCCACGAATTATCTTCCGCACATCAATGCACTAATGTTGGCCAACGAGCAAGAATTTACTTACATCACCTCTGTGCAGACATTGGCATAGTCTGCTGGACCGGCCGTAAGCGATGGATAATAGGAACAGATGGAGAGAGAGGCAGGAAAATCCGCGTGGTCATCGTGACTTGATAATCATTATATATATATATATATATATACAGAGAGAGAGAGAGAGAGAGAGAGAAGGTATACAATAAATATTAAAAGCATATATTGCAACTGATAGACTCATGTCTTCAATTATTATTAGGATGTTCTTAATTTAAAGAATCTTACAAGTGGGATGAGAGAAAGTTCCATCGAAAGCATGGAATATGAAATAGAGTTTAAAATAAAGATTTGTTGATAAATTTACCGAATAATAAACTTGATACAATTCTCAGCTGAAGTCAAGCAAACCCTAAAAATAGTAGAAGAGTTTCTTATAGCCTAGTAGCCAATTTTCTCTGTTCCAACAGCCCCGTGCTTGTAGTACAACCCAAAGATAAAATTTACTTCAGAAATCCTTAAACAACCAGAAAAATGGCTGATTGGCTCACAGAAGGAGTAACATACCTACAAACAAAAGCAAAAAAAAACAAAAAAAAACAGTGAACACAAAAGACAGCCGAATTATTTCATGCCTTCCAACAATATCATCATCATCATCATATCGCACTGGTAGCACGGATATCCCTGACCCTCTCTCGACACTCCTCCCTATCGTTCATCGCCCTAGGTAGGTCTTCAGGACAACAACCTGTATCCTCACATAGCTGCTGAATGTATGTTCGTGCTGGTCGTCCTGCTTTTGCACGGCCATGTGTGGGGGTCCACAAGAGTACCTCACTTATGACTTCGTCCCTGCTTCTCCAGCAGTGTCCTGCATGTCTGGTTCGTCTAACTTGAATAGTTTTCGAGATAGGGGGCAGGTGACCGTACAGTTGGTGTCTTGTGGGGTGTTGCCGCCAGGACTTGTTGAAGATTGCACGTAGCATTCTTGTGTAATTGCCGTCTAGCTTCTTCTCCAGCCGTTTTATTAGCGTCCATGTAGTGCAGCCATATAGCAGTATCGATGTGACCGCTGCCTGGAAGAAACTGCGTTTCATTTTATCGGTTAGGTCTGATTTCCATATAATCGACAGCCTATTGATAGCTGTCCATGCTTTCGCTAACCTCGTTTTGATGTCGTTTTCAGTTGATTCGACGCTGCTTCCTAGGTAAGTGAATTTGTCTACTAGTTTAAGAGGGGTTCCTTCTAGAGGGAAATAGAAAATAGTAAAATTCCTTGAAAATAAAGACATTTGAATAAAAAAAGAGATGCAATAAATAATCATATGATCAGTTCCAAATAGAAAGGGTGATCATGGAGAATCGTCGATCTAAACAGAAAACTCTAAGTGAGGTTTTTTATTGATTATAGAAAAGCTTCTGATAGCGTACCCGACGAATGAATTCTAAAAATTCAAAACTTTTTAAAGACCTCTCGTGTTATAATAACACTAATAAATTTGGCAACCTTAGTCGAGGATGAATCGAAGGCTCCCTTTTCAATAGCTACAACACCGAAGTGTAGGATGTTAATCCTTTCCCCGGACTGCTCCACTTTACCCTTGATCCATACCTTAAAATGCTGAGTGTTAAGCAAGGAGGCATCAAGTACCATATTTTGAGTTTTGCCATAATTCGACCAGGGATTGAACCCCGGCCTCCCGACCCATTAGATGAACATTCTAACCACTAGGCTAATAGACCGGTCATAACATTAACACCACAGAAGAACATTTTTAAAAAATGAAAAGAGAGATGAATATCTGGATGTTGCTAGAGAATAAGAAAACTATAGAACATGAAGGTGACAGCAATGCAATAATAATTATTATAATCTCTCCTTAGAGCAGCACAGGACAACGCCATAAGAACCAATCATGTCAAAGCGAGAATAAACAAGACTCAACCGAATAGTAATTGTAGACTATGCGGTGACAGAGACGAAACGATCAATCACATAACAAGCGAATGCAGCAAACTGGCACAGAAGGAGTACAAGGCTAGACATGACTGGGTGGGCAAGGTGATCCACTTGCAGATGTGCAAAGAATTTTAATTTGACCATGCCAACAAATGGTATATGCACAAACCCAGCACCTGTCCTAGAAAATGACACATATAAACTCTTATGGGACTTAGACATACAAACGGATCACCTAATCTCGGCCAGACGACCAGACCTTATAATAATCAACAAAAAAAAAAAAAAAAGAGAATTTGCAAAAATGTCGACATTGCTGTCCTGGCCGACCGCAGAATAAAACTGACAGAATGTGAAAAGAAGGATAAGTATCTCGACCTTGCTAGAGAATTGAAAAAACTGTGGAACATGAAAATGACCATTGTACCAATTGTGATTGGTGCTTTTGGCACAATAACTAAAGGATTATCGAAAGACCTGGAGGACTTGGAAGTTAGAGACGGGTAGGGACTATCTAAATGATAGCATTACTGAGAACGGCCGGAATACTGAGAAGAGTCCTGGAGATTTGAGGAGACTTGCTGTCACTCAAACTCCAGTGAAAAACCATCAGCTAAGGCTGATGTGTTAAACTCTAAAGGAGTAAATAATGATAATAATGTGAATACAGCAAATTAGCACAGAAAGAGTATAATACTAGACATGACTGGGTGGGTAAGGTGATCAACTGGGAGAGGTGCAAGAAATTTAAATTTGACTATACGAACAAATAGTGTATGCACGACCCAACATCTGTCCTAGAGAATGACACTACTAATCTCTTATTGGACTTTGACATGTAAACGGATCACTTAATCTCGGCCAGACGATCAGTACTAATAAAAATCACAAAAAAAACTTGCAGAATTGTGGACTTTGCTGTTTCGGGTCACCACCGAGTAAAATTGGAAGAAAGTGAAAAGAACGATTAGTATTTGGACCTTGCTAGGGAATTGAAAAACTATGCAACATGGAAGTGATGATTTTGCCAATTGTAACTAGTGTTCTTGGTTCAGTCACCAAAGAATTGACACAAGGACTGGATGACTTGGAAATAAGAGGATGAATGGATATCACCCAAACTATTGTATTATTGAGAAAAGTCTTGGAGATTTGAGGAAACTTGTCACTCAAACTCCAGTGAAAGACCATCAGCTAAAGTTGATATAAAAAAACACTGAAAGAGTAAAGATGATTATAATTATAAAATGAAAAAGAATTGAGAACCCTAATACAGACTGTGAGAATATACAATCAGGACATAGGGATGAATTTGACATAGAAATTTACGCCATGCTTATAATGAAAAGCGGGAAACAATATAAGATGGAAGGGAAAGAACAACCAAACTAAAAAAAAAAATATCAGAAATATCGGAGAAAAGAAAATCGACAAATAATAAAGAATATTCGAATTGACACGATCATACAAGGGGAGATGAAATAAAAATTTTAAAAGAGTATCTCAGGAGAACGAGAAAACTACTGGGAAGCAAACTATATAACAGAAATCTAATAAAAGAAATAATAGCCTAAGCTGTCTGCTTTGTAAGTTACTCACGGCCCTTCTTAAAGTGGACGAGGGAAGAACTTAAACAAAAGGACCAGAGAACATGAAAACTTATGATGATGTATTGGTCTCACATCCCGGATATGATAGAGACAGACTGCGTCAAGAAAAGAAAGAGGATGAGGAGTCGCCAGCGTTGAAGATAAATTACATTGATGCATCGATACAACGATTCCAAGTATACATAAAAGAAAGCACAGAGGAAGATTTGTACCATAGCCAGATACGGCTATGTGTGAAATGGACATATAATGCTCATATATATATATATATATATATATATATATATAGAACATAGGAATCTCGAAACACGAAAAACACTTACGACTTCTCAGTTCAGGTACGAAACTTTTATTTACCTTTAAGTTTAAAGGTTTTTCGACATAAGGAGAAAGAGGCAAAACCTTTCTATTCTGGCTTTTTCATCTGCCCCCCACCACCACCACCATCTCGTGCGACAACTGCCCAAGGCCTCCGCGAGCAAGCGAAAGCCAACCGTCTTCTTCCGATGCAGGACTCAACTCCACTAACTAACTTTTACAAAATCTCCCAAAATCCTCCACACACTTCCGGTGCGTGACGTCATTCGCACTTGCTAGCCACGTTTACCATCTCGGGCTATTGTGACATCTCTGAGTGACACGTCCGCTCCGCCCGCACGCTCGCGTAAACACCTGCGTTAATGTTGCACTTAAGTAACGCATGCACTCAGTCGAAAGGTTCTCAGCCTAACTACCCCCCCAAAAAAAATCCCTCGGCCATTATATTACAGATTGGTTACAGCGAAGAGAAAGAATTCAGGCAGCATAAACATCAACGGAACAAAAACAACTAGAAAGCAAAATTGGGAAGAAAAACCATTCCGCATACATTTCTGGGGATAAACAAGCGAAATCTCACAGGTAAAAACTTGGAAAGCATAAATAAATAGAAACCTTAAAAGAAAAACTTAATCTCTTCTTATGGCAGCGACAGAAAAATGCCATAAGGACTATCTATGTATATAAGGTTATATGGAAATCAGACCTAACCGATAAAATGAAGCGCAGTTTCTTCCAGGCAGCGGTCACATCGATACTGCTATATGGATGCACTGCTCGGACGCTAACAAAACGGCTGGAAAAGAAACTAGATGGCAATTACACAAGAATGCTGTGTGCAATCCTGAACAAGTCCTGGCAGAGACACCCCACAAGACACCAACTGTACGGCCACCTGCCCCCTATCACGAAAACTATTCAAGTTAGACGAACCAGACATGCAGGACACTGCTGGAGAAGCAGGGACGAACTCATAAGAGATGTACTCTTATGGATCCTCACACATGGCCGCGCAAAAGCAGGGCGACCAGCTCGAACGTACATTCAGCAGCTATGTGAGGATACAGGATGTTGTCCTGGAGACCTACCTAGGGCGATGAACGATAGGGAGGAGTGGCGAGAGAGGGTCAGGGATATCCGTGCTACCAGCACGATATGATGATGATGATGTATATAAGGAAGAGTAGCCAACACGCAACAAAATAGCAGACCTAGATTATGGGATGACAAAAAAGAAACGACCAATTGCATGATAAGCAACTGTAGGAAATTAACCGCAACAGAGTATAAGAGTAGACACGGCGAAGTAAAGGAAAGGTGATCCACGAGGAATTGTGCAAGAAGTTTAAATTTGACGATACAAACAAATGGTACAAGCACAACCTATATTTCATATCTACTTACAAAAAGTGTATGAACGGATGTATGTAAACAATAGTAATTGTAATTCATAACCGTTTAAAATTTACTTCGCAGCTAATGTCTCCTCGTGGCTGAATGGTTAGAAGCTTTGGCTTGGCGTTTGAGTTAATCGGGTTCCGATCCCAGCTACAGGAAGCTACTGTCTAGCCACACTGATGAGTTCTGATAGAACGAAACAGATCTGTCTGTGGATGACTATATATATATATATACTTTATTTATATTCACTCTATATATATAAAAATATCTTTACCTTATATATATATATATATATATATATATTTACCCTATATATATATATATATATACTGAGTTTATTTATATTCTCTATATAAATATATATGCATATCTTTACCAAATCTTCTCCTTATGCATTATATATATATATATATATATATATATATATATATATTGTTATCCGCAGACAGACTGTTTCGCAGTTCACAAGTGGATAGACAGACGAGATACTTCAAGCCTGGATCGAAACCCGGCTGATTTTACGCCAGTTGAATATATTACAACGGGGATATCGGCAACTTTGCCAATATATATATATATGTGTGTGTGTGTGAGTGTGTGTGTGTGTTTATATATATATATATATATGTGTGTGTGTGTGTGTATATATATATATATATCATTCATTAGAAGACTTTGCATTACGCTAGTGACAACCCGTAATTCCTCGCGAGAGTGTTCAACACCCCTATGGGGTACATATATAATGCTCGAACATTATACATATGTTTAGTATATATATATAGAAAACATATATATATATATATATATATATATGAGGTTCGTATGATATTTATATATTTATCCTTTTTACCGTATACATATATGTATGTGCGTGCATATGTGTATATATATATATATATATATAAAATATATATATTTATACAATATCATATATTCTTTTTTTTTTGTTAAATGACTTATGTGTGAATATATATATATATATATATATATATATAGATATACGTGTGTGTGTATGTATTTGTACATACTCTCTCTCTCTCTCTCTCTCTCTCTCTCTCTCTTTCTTTCTCTCTTTATATATATATATATTCATTATATGCACATATTTTCATTGTGTATGTATTTTTACTTAATCATTTCTATTTATGTATACTTTATACACACCCACTTAACCCACCAACACATTGTTATCGCAAACATCCCACCCAAACACTACAAAATCAGTATAGACAATCATACATCGAAAACAATTCCCTATCTGTTGACGCCGATAAGAAAAAAAAATGTGGGTGGGGTGTAAAGTAGCATCTATAACACATACCCACCCAGCACACACTAGAAATCCGATAAATTAAAATCGCCAAGCAAACATATTTGTTACCCTGGCATTCGACATTTTTAATCAGTCCTAACAATTGGAATCGATTTTCTGAATAACACAACCAACAACGGATTATAGTTTTGACAAAGGGTCCTGACCGAAAGCTGTCAATTTCTCAAAACCATCCCCCCATTTCTCCCTCTGCGGATATATCCATTTGTGTGCAGGGGTCACACGGGTTTCGATTCCTGGAGCGACTCCAAAGATTAGCTGCACTCGTCTACAGGCTTCTCACTCTAACAGATGACTGCAAAAGACTTCGGTTGGGGTGAGCCTCTGCGATGTGAGATTGAGCGTCTCCCATAAAACTCTCCGAGAAAGGGCGACCTTCTAAATGGTTGAAATTGATAAGATGCCCTCGTAAAGATCACGTTATCTGGTCGGAAGAAACGCTCTTCTGCTACATCAACTATAAATGGCAATCTATCTCCGCGAAAAGCGGACGCTTACTTGGAGAAAAGAGATGACTAAAGAGAAATTTATTTACAAAGAATTCGTAAAATATTGGACGAATATTGTGACTATTCTAAATATCCTTGTTAGAAGTAGAGTCAAAAGTTTTACATTACATTTGTACGAGTATGTTTTTGGTGCCTATATCACAAGATCAAAGCAGTTCAAGCCGTGATAGATACCCTCTGTGTTTTATAGTATCGTCGATGTGGGTGTGCTGGGAGGTTGTTCATTGCTTTACACCGTATGTGATTTGAAAACCTCACAGATGAACAAGCAATGGTGTCTTATTGGGGAACAATTCTTTTTGAGTTCGATCCAGGCCAAAACATCACGTCACTGAAGTTGTTAGTATCGTGATAGATGGTGCTCTGACATGTTGTGCAGTTCTTAAGGCCATGTAAGAATTGAAAACCTCAAAGATGAAAGTGTAACGTACTCCTATTCGAGAAGTTATGGTTTATATGCTTTAAGAGTTCGAGTAAGCCAAGACGTATCGTCACGTTGGTTTTTCATAACGTGATAGATGGTGCTCTGACACGCTGTGCATTACTTCAGTTCGTGTGTGTTTTGAAAGCCACACAGATGGACTTGCAAGTTCATGGACGTATGCAGTATGAGTTCGAACTAGGCAATAACGTTACGTCATTGTGACTGTTAGTATGGTGATAGATGGTTCTCTGACACGTTGTGCATTACTTCAGTTCGTGTGTGTTTTGAATGCCACACAGATGGACTTGCAAGTTTATGGACGTATGCAGTATGAGTTCGAACAAGGTAATAACGTCACGTCATTGTGACTATTAGTATGGTGCTAGATGGTGCTCTGACACGCTGTGCATTGCTTCAATCCGTATGAGATTTGA
The DNA here is from genome assembly GCA_963585895.1 of Sepioteuthis lessoniana. Taxonomy (NCBI): domain Eukaryota; kingdom Metazoa; phylum Mollusca; class Cephalopoda; order Myopsida; family Loliginidae; genus Sepioteuthis; species Sepioteuthis lessoniana. The sequence continues at coordinate 18,415,106 of OY757932.1, read as the reverse complement.
AAACTTCACAGATGAAAGTGTAACGTATTCTTATTCGAGAACTTATGCTTTACATGCTTAAAATGTTCCAGCTGGGCCATAACGTCACGTCACGTTGATTGTTGATATCGTGATAGATAGTGCTCTGACACGTTGTGCATTGCTTCTCTCTGTGTGTGATTTCTTATGCAAAAGTTAAAGGCGTCGTTCATCAAAGTACAGTAACCAAATAGTCCAACCAAATTTACCCCGCATGCAAGGAATTCCACGATTTGGTAAGGTTAGTTGGCCAAAAACCACGGGGCTGTAGAAGACACCGACTGCTTCCCTGCAGGGGAGTAACCCCCCACCACCACCACCAAAAACACTCACAACGGTTATCCTGGATATGATACTAAGCAATCTCATGGTGAAGTCCCAGTAATGCAGAAGCTTTGGGGAATGGAGAGTACCCCATCATCGCCATTGCTCCCAGGTTCACTCAGATCCAAAGTGGTAGCACCTGATAGGGTCCTATCTATGGGCCAAAAAAAAAACTACACTGCGTACTATGCTAAATTGAATTGTTTGAAATAAAACTGTTTTGACATTTAACTGTGTGTAAACAAAAACTATACTTATACTAAACAAAAATTGTTTCAATTAGAACTGTTTGACTAAACGGAATAGCTTGAAATAGAAGTGTTTTTGACCATTAAATTTGTACTTATGCTAAACTGAATTGTTTAAAATAGAACTGTTTATTTGTATTTGAATGGATTTGATATTAAATAACGTACAAAGGTTGATGTGCCATAAAACCAAATAAACAAACAAAAATAAACGTGGAATTGGAGGCCGTGTCCAGGGTCATAAATGAAATTCAAACACAGATTAATCGGTGAGCTTGGCAGTTCAGAGTGCAGTGGGGTTGGTCATTTTCACGAGATTCCCTCAGATTGTTTTACTATCCTGCAATGTGAAATTAACCCGATTGAATAAAAAGAAAAGAAAACCTTTTCATATGATTTGAGGAGGAAACACTATAATAATAATTCCTCTCAATTCCTGCTAGATAAATTATGATAAGGATTGAAATTAGGCGATCGGGATATAACGGTTAACATCAGTAAAAATAAACTTGGCCATTCAAGTTCAAGATCAAGAGAAGACTGTTTGTATTTCACATACCACTACCTATTCTCACCGTAGGTCTTTGGTAAACACACGGGGAAATTTGGAAGAAAATCGAAAATAAGGTTTAAAATTGAATAATAATAATATTAGAAGAAGAAGAAGAAGAAGAAGAAGAAGAAGAAGAAGAAGAAGAAGAAAGAAGAAGAAGAAGAAGAAGAAGAAGAAGAAGAAGAAGAAGAAGGAAAGGTTGGTTGGTTGGTTTGTTTTACGACGTATCAGCCCTTTTATGGTCATTTAACAACTGTTATATAATAGCCGAGGGATTTCGGTTCATGCCTTTGAGTTTAGTTAGGCTGAGAACCTCTCGGCTCAGCACATGGGTTAGTTAAGTGCAACATTGAGGCAGGTGTTAACGCAGGCGCGCGCGGGCCGATGGAGGTGTCACTCAGATGCCATAATAGTCCGAGACGAAATGGGGTTACCGGGTGCGGGTGACGTCACTCACCGGAAGCGCGCGGAGGTTTGTGTGAGAATCTGAAGAAAGTCAGAGTATTGACTTAGACGCCAAACGAGAAGGATCGACTTTTGGAGCTCGCAGGCGCGAGGCGAACTTGCACCCTATGGTGGGCCGCTCGAGTTGGGGGCCAAATGAATAAGACAGCATAGAAGATCGTGTCACTCCTCCTTACGTCGAAACCTTTAACTCAAAGTTAATAAAAAGGTTTCGTAACTGAACAAGAAGTCGTTACGTGTTTTCGAATTCCGAGATTCCTATGATCTCTCGCTATGAACATTCGATGTCCATTTCACCCATTTCGCAAATGGCCATATTCGTGTATCTGACTACGCAACATAAACGACAGCATTATTGAAAACGACCAGAATACTGAGAAGAGTCCTGGAGACTTAAGGAGACTTGCTGTCACTCAAGCACTAGTGAAAGACCATCACCTAACGATTATTTGAAAAACTCTAAAGAGTAAATAATAATAATAATAATAACGCGTGGAGATCATCCAAACTACAACATAATTGAGAACGGCCAGAATACTGAAAAGAGTCCTGAAGACTTTAGGAGACTTGCTGCCACTCAAACACTTGTGAAAGACCATCAGCTAAAGATGATTTGAAAAACTCTAAAGAGTTAATAATAATAATAATAACGAGTGGAGACCATCCAAACGACAGCATTATTGAAAACGGCCAGAATACTGAGAAGAGTCCTGGAGACTTAAGGAGACTTACTGTCACTGAAACTCCAGTAAAAAACATTCAGCGAATGCTGATTTGAAAAACTCTAAAGGAGCAAATGAAATAATAATAATAACACGAACAAATGGTATATGCATAACCCTGTATATATCCTAGAAAATGACACACATAAACTCATGTGGGACATTCACATACAGAATATACCTAATCTCGCCAGAAGACCAGACCTAATAATAATCAACAAAAAGTGAGAATTCGTAAAATTGTCGACTTTGCTGTACCGGCTGACCATAGAATTAGACTGAAAAAATGTGAAAAGAAGGGTAAGTACCTCAACCTTGTTAGGAAATTGAAAAAACTGTGGAACATGCACGTGACAATTATATCAATTGTGATTAGTGCTTTTGGTACAGTAAGTAAAGGATTATTAAAGGGACTAGAGGACTTGGAAGTTGGCGGACGAGTGGAGACCATCCAACCCACTACATTATTGAGAAAAGCCAGAATACTGGGAAGAGTCCTGGAGACTTGAGGAGAAATGCTGTCACTCAAACTCCAATGAAAGACTATTAGCTAACGCTGATAAAAAAGAGAATTTGCAAAATTGTCGACTTTGCTGCCCTGGCTGGCCACAGAATAAAACTGAAAGAATATGAAAAGAAGGATAAGTACCTCGACCTTGCTAGAGAATTGAAAGAGCTGTGGAGCATGAAAGTGACTATTGTACCAATTGTGATTGGTGTTTTTGGTACAATAAGTAAAAGATTATTAAAAGGTCTGGAGGACTTGGAAGTTAGCGGACGAGTGGAGACTATCCAAATGACAGCATTACTGAGAACGGCCAGAATACTGTGAAGTGTCCTGGAGACTTGAGGAGACTTACTGTCACTCAAACTCCAGTGAAAAACTATCCACTGATTCTGATGTGAAAAACTCTAAAAGAGTAAATAATAATATCACACGACAAAACCTGGACATGGCTAAGAAAAGGAAACTTTAAGAGAGAAACAGAATCTCTCCAAATAGCAGCACAAAATAGCGCCATAAGAACCAATCATATCAAGGCAAGGATAGATGAGAGGCAACAAAATAGCAAATGTAGACTATGTGGTGACAGAGATGAAACCTTCAATCACATTATAAGCGAATGCAGCAAATTGGCACAGAAGGAATACAAGGCGAGACACGACTGTGTGGGCAAGGTGATCCACTCGGAAATGTGCTAGAAATTTAAATTTGACCATACCAACAAATGGTAAATGCACCACCCAACACCTGTCCTAGAAAATGACACACACAAACCCCTATGGGACTTTGATATACAAGCGGATCACCTAATCTCGGCCAGAAGATCAGACCTTATAATAATCAACAAAAAAAAGAAAGAAAATCGGCAAAATTATCGACTTTGCTGTCCCGGCAGATCACAGAATAAAACTGAAAGAATGTGAAAAGAGAGACAAGTACCTTGACCTTGCTAGAGAATTGAAAAAACTATGGAATATGAAGTTGACAATTATACCAATTGTGATTGGTGCTTTTGGCACGGTGACTATATGATTATTAAAGAGCCTGGAAGATTTGGAAGTTGGCGACCGAGTGGAGACCATCCAAACAATATCATTATTGAAAACGGCTAGAATACAGGGAAAAGTCCTGGAGATTTGAGGAGACTTGCTGTCACTCAATCTCCAGTGAAAGACCATCAGCTTACGCTGATATGAAAAAATCAAAGAAGAAGAAGAAGAAGAAGATAAATAACAGAAGGAATGGAACCGCTGAATCAAGAAAGAATCAGAATGTTTGGAGAACTAGAAAATCTCGTGTATCTTGGGAATATTGGAAGTAGACATCATCTAACAAGTGGGTGTGAAAGAACCAAAAAAAGAGAATAGTATCTCTGACGAACAAGAAATCTTGTCGAAACCAAGCGCTGATGCAGGAATCGCAAGAAAGAGATAAACACCAGAGCAGCCACCCATTCAAGATATACAGGACCATTCTTAAAGTGGACGAGGGAAGAATTCCAACAAATGGACAATTAGACAAGGAAAAAACTATTGGTGATACGCAAGAACTTACCTCCAAGAGATGACATTGACAGATTGTATGTATCAAAAAAAAAAAAAAAGAAAAAAAAGAGAGAAATAAGACTCCCCAACATTGAAGATCGTGTTGATACATCGACACGATGACTCAAAGACAAAATAAAAAAGAATAGATATATCTAATTACAGCGGCCAGTAACAGAACTGAAAACCGAAGACCTGAACAACATTAATAATAGGGAACTAAAAATTAAAAAAAACAAGTCCATGGATATTTCAAGCGACAAATTGACGAAATCTCAAAGAAAAAGACCTGAACACAGCAACCCTAAGAGAGAAACAGAATCTCTTCTAATAGCAGCAAAAACGACGCCATAAGGACAAATTATAGAAAAGTAAAAATAGATAACACGTAACAAAATAGGAAGTGTAGGTTACGTGTGTAATATAATGGCCGAGGGATTTCGGTTTATGCCTTTAGGCTTAGTTAGGCTGAGAACCTTTCGGCTCAGTGCATGGGTTACTTAGGTGCAACATTAACACAGGTGTTTAGGCGCGTGCACGTGGAGCGGACGTGTCACTCAGAGATGTCACGATAGCCCGAGATGGGAAACGGAGTTACAGAGTGCAGGTGACGTCACGCACCGGAAGTGCCCGGAGGATTTGGGGAATTTGAAGAAAGTTAGTAGAGTTGAGACTAGACCCCGAATGAGAAGACGGTTGGCTTTCGCTAGCTCGCGCGGCCATGTGGCAGGTGCTGCACGAGATGGGGGGGGGCGATGAAAATGCCTGCATAGAAAGATTGTGCCTCTCTCTCCTTATGTCGAAGAAACTTTAAACTCAAAGGTAATAAAAAGTTTCGTACCTGAACAAAGAAGTCGTAAGTGTTTTTCGTGTTTCGAGATGTCTATGTTCTATCTTTATAGACATTCGATGTACGTTTCACACATAGCCGTATCTGGCTATGGTAGATGTGTTGACAAAAACGAACAATTTATCACATAATGATCGAGTATAGCAAACTTTCACAAAGGAAGTATACAACTAGACATGACTATGAGGTATTCCACATGGAAATGTGCTAGAATTTTAGATTTAACCTTACTACGAAATGGTTTATGAAAAACCAGAATCCGTCCAACAGAATGGGATGCAGAAAATTCTCTGAATTTTAAAAGGCACGGAAAGCGGAGTGGAAGAGTAGGAAATCAGGTAACGAATCGAGACCATCCAGACTTCAGCATTGTTGAGATCAGCGATAATACTGAGAAGAGTCCTCGAGAATTGAGGAGACTTGCTGTGACTCAGACTCCAGTGAAAGACCATCAGCTAACTCTGGTGTGAAAAACTCTCAAGAAAAAAAAATAATAATAACGGACAAATTGTAAATGCACAACCCAGAATCCGTCCTAAAAAATTAGTTGCTCAAAATTCTTTGGGATTTTGAAATCCGAACAGATCGCCTAATCTTGGCCAGACGATCAGACTTATTGATAGTCAACAACAACAACAACAACAAAAAAAGGGAATCTGTGAATACTTGACTTGGCCGTCCCTGTTGACCAGAAAGGAAAACTGTGAGAAAGCGAAAAGAGAGATAAATACTTAGATTTTGTTAGAGAACTGAATAAAAACTATGCAGCATGAAAGTGACGGTGATAGCAATTGTAACTGTGCGCTCGGTATAGTGACCAAAGGATTGGTATAGGGAACTGAGAACTTAGAAATAAGAGGACGTGTGGAGACTATCCAAACAACAGCATCAATAAGATTGGTCAGAATACTGTGGAAAGTTCTTGAGACTTGCGGAGACTTGCTTTCAGTTAAACTCCAGTTAGAAACCATTTGCTAACAATAGTCGGTTGGTTGGTTTTATCGTATATCAACCTTTGTAGGTTGATTAATACGAAATCCATTTTAATAGAAATAATCGATCATATGGAAATCAGACCTGACCGATACAATGAAACACAGTTTCTTCCAAGCAGCAGTCGTTTCGATACTGCTGTATGGATACACTACTTGGTCGCTAACAAAACGGCTGGAGAAGAAGCTAGACGGCAATTACACAAGAGTGTTGCGTGCAATATTGAACAAGTCCTGGCGGCAACACCCCACAAGGTACTAACTATACGGCCACCTGCCTCCCATCACGAAAACTATCCAAGTTAGACGATCCAGACACGCAGGACACTGCTGGAGAAGCAGAGTCAAGCTTATAAGGGATGTACTCCAATGGACCCCCGCATATGGCCGGTCAAAAGCAGGACGACCAGCTCGAACATACATACAGCAGCTATGTGAGGATACGGGAAGTAGACCTGAAGACCTGCTAGAGGCGATGAACGATTGGGAGAAGTGGCGAGAGAGGATCAGGGATATCCGTGCTGGCGGCACGACATGATGATGATGATGATGATCTCAAACAATTCAGTTTACCATGAATACACAGTTTAACTGTTAACGTTTCTATTTCAAGCTATTCAGTTTGGTCAAGCAGTTCTAATTCAAACAATTCAGTTTAGTATAAGTATAGATTTTATTTAAACGCAGTTGAATATCAAAACAGTTCTATTTTAAGCAAGTCAGTTTAGTATACAAAAATAGTTCATTTCAAACAATTCGGTTTAGTATAAGTACACAGTTTCGTTCTATTTGACCCTTAGATAGGACCCTATCAGATTATACCAATTTAGGTCAGAGTGGACCTGGGAGGGATGGCAATGAAGGAGTGTTTCGCATTCCCCAAAGCTCCAGCATCACTGTAACCTCACCATCAGATTGTTTAATGTCATAAACTGGACACTCGTTTGGGGATTCTTACGCCTCTGCAGAGCTGCGGTCGGTGTATTCTATAGTCCCAAGCCGACTGGACAAGATAGCGGTGGTGTGGAAAAATCTCAAAGTAAACATATTAGTAGTGACGGAGATACCAATTGTAATTGGTGCTCTTGGTACAATGACCAAAGGATTGGTACATGGATTGGAGGACTTAGGAATAAAAGGATGAGTGGAGACGATCCAAATAATTGCATTTATACAAACACATACATTCACTCTCACACATACACATAGCTCATTTGTTTGCACATAGTTAAATAGTTAAATATTGTCTGAGAATTAATTTTTATTTATTGCGGACTTTTTGTCGTCATCTTGTTAGTTTTTTTTGTGTTGTTTCTTCTTCGGGGCCCGTGGCGCAGCGGATAGATGCGTTGAATCTCTACGGTTCCAAGTGAGCATTGTCAGACGATAGCGGTTTCAAATCCTACCCAAGCCGGCCAGAGGTTTACTTGGTCAAAAACGTGGTGCGATAGACAATAACTATGGAAGGCGGTAATTACTGGGGATACGGTTACAAGACTCATCATTCCTATCCGAGGTCGCGGTAAAAATCACCTGAAGAAGGCCAGAGGTGAAATTTGGCTGAAACGTAGTGAAAGAAGAAATAACACAAAAAAACTAACAAGATGAGGACAAAAAGTCCGCAATGAATAAAAATTAATTCTCAGATTAAGAAGCCTCATCTCAAAATGATTCCAATTAAAAGACAATTAAATATTGTCTTTTAAAACGCATTATTCTATTTGATAATATAAATAATCCCTAGTAAAAGATTGAACAGTTCTATGTGGCACTTAGATAGGACCCAATAAAGTAATAATAGTAGTAGACCTAAGAGTAATGATGATGAAGGGGTCCGGCACCCCTTCATATCGAATACCGTGGCCTTACCATCAGATGCCGTTTAATGTCGAATATAGTACACCAAACAGTTTCAAGTATTGCTATCAATCATTAATAATTCTATTCAACATATTTTTTTTTTGTTTTCACTCAGGTAAATGGTTTCAAGTATTTCTACGTATTACTAATAATTCAATTTAGCATTACTCATTTGTTTGCACACAGTTAAATAGTTTCAAATATAGTAAATTATTAAACGGTTTTATTTATTCCATACAAGGGATTCTAACAGGCACTACTACTATGGGTCAGAGTGGACCTGGGAATAATGGCAATGTAGGAGTACTCTACATTTCCCGAAACTGCAGAAGTGGAGGATCACCATCAGTTTCTCTTTAGTGTCATATCCAAATACTTATTTTTTGGAGGGGGAATCGTACCCCTCAAGAGAGATGCAGTCAGCATATTCTCCAGCCTAAGCCGAGTGGACTGGTCCAGAAAACTGGATATAGAAAACTTGCTTTGAAAATCAGCATTTTTGTTGAACTGTTTAGACTGGTTTGAACACAGATGGCTGGCGCAATCAATAACACATTTCACCCACGCATCGTAGTAGTAGTAGTAGTAGTAAAAATGTCGTTTTGGTAATTAATCTTGGATTATTCGAAGATCGTGGTAGTTGAGTGTGTCTCTCTGTTCGTCTAAGAGTAGTAATCACTTCCGTCGTTATTCGGACCCCTGAGTCTGTTTTCTTTAGTTCAAAATGTTGAGCGGGCATCTGTATTTACATTGAAAGATTCAAATTGCAAATATAATATGGTTGGTGACGTAGAGTTCGGAACGAGCTGGTGGTGAGCATAGAAAACAAATAACAGAAAGTATGGACAAGAATTCAGGAGAATAAATAAATGAAATAAAAAGATATCAAGAGAGAGAGAGAGAGAGAGAGAGAGAGAGAGAGAGATTTAAAAAATATAGATGAGTGAAATGTCAGCAGCCGGCGTCTACGATCCAGTGAGGAGTAAATTCGCCTCCAGTGAACAAAGAACTCCATATTAAATGGCCGGTCGAAAATTAATCATACGAGTATTTATATAAAAATAAAATTAGAAAAAAAAAAAAAAAAGGAAAAAATATACACATATGTATATATGTATGTATGTATGTATGTATGTATGTAAGTCCCTCTCTCTCTCTCTCTCTCTCTCTCTCTCTCTCTCTCTCTCTCTGTTATTTTAATATTCACAGTTTCATAATTTACAGTCTCCTTGTGTCTAGATTTTTTTTTAATTTTTATTCAAATTTTTTACATTTCGAAAAAGGATTCAATAAGAAAACAAAAAAACAAAGGTTATTTTTCGTATGAGAGATTTACTCTTTCTTTCTTTGTTCTGTTTTTGAAAAAAGAGAAAAAAGAAAGAGAGTAAAGATCTCATACGAAAAAAAAAATTTTCTTTCGTTTTCTTATTAAACTTTCTTTCGAGAATATGTAAAAAAAATTGAATAAAAATTTTAAAAAATCTAGACACAAAGAGACAGTAAATTATGAAAAAGCGAATATTAAATGTTATTTTTATCATCATATTTACCAACCCCCCTGCTCGGGCAGGGTATGACAAAAGGTCAATTTTTTAAGGGGTGTTTAACAGGTTTGAATTTAGAGTTTTCCTTCTCCTAGTCTAGTTGCCTCACCAAGGCTGAAGAACCTAGTCTGCCCTACCATTTACCCATAGCTGGAGGGAGAATAATTGGATTCATACCTTTCCCAAGGGTATTAGTGCTATGTGAAATGCAATCAGTCTCGTCCAGGGTTTGAACCTATGTCGCCGTGTCCATTTCCTACGACGATAACCATTACACCACGGGCACCTCTAAATGTTATTTCTATTCTCCTTTTTTATTGTCTCTTTTTTATGCTCTCTTTTTTTATTGTCTCTTAAGTTGGTAGGGTGTTCGTCAATAGTCCGGGAGACCGGGGGTCAATCCCAGGCTGAGTCATACCAAAGTCTAAAAAAATTGGTACTTGATAGCTCCTTGCTTAACAGTCAGTATTATAAGGCACGTATCAAGGGTAAAACGGAACAATCCAGGGAAAGGAGTAGCGTCCTCCCGTACACCTCGGTTTAGTAGATATTAAAAAGGGAGCCTTCAGGTCCTTTTTATCCTCCCGTTTTTTTATTCCACTTCATTTTATTCTCTCTTTTTTATCTTCTTTTTTATTCCCTATCTTTTTATTCTCTCTTTTTTTTCTCTCTCTCTCTTCTTTTTTATCCCTTCTTTTTTATTCCTCTTCTTTTTATTCTCTCTTTTCTCTCTCTTTCTCTCTCTCTCTCTCTCTCCCTCTCTTCTTTCTTATCTCCTCTTTTTTTATTCCTCTTCTTTTTATTCTCTCTCTTTATTCTTTTTTATTCTCTCTTTTTTTATTCCCCTTCTTTTTATTCTCTCTTTTCTCTCTCTTTCTCTCCCTCTCTCTCTCTCTCTCTCTCTACTTTCTTATCTCCTCTTTTTTTATTCCTCTTCTTTTTATTCTCTCCCTTTATTCTTTTTTATTCTCTCTTTTTTTATTCCTCTTCTTTTTATTCTCATTTTTTTCTCTCTTTATTTCTTTTTACCTCCCTTTTTATTCCTCATTCTTTTTATTCTCTCTTTTTTCTCTCTCTTTATTTTTTTATCCTCTCTTTTTTTTTATTTCCCTTCTTTTTATTCTCTCTTTTTTTCTCTCTCTTCTTTTTATACTCTCTTTTTTTATTCCTTTTCTTTTTATTCTCTCTTTCTCTCCCTCTCTCTCTCTCTCTCTCTTCTTTTTTATCCTCTCTTTTTTTATTCCTCTTCTTTTAATTCTCTTTTTTTTCTTTTCCTTTATTCTTTTTGCCCTCACTTTTTATTTATTCTTTTTATTCTCTCTTTTTCTTTTTCTTTATTCTTTCTTATCCCCTCTTTTTTATTCCTTTCTTTTTATCCTCTCTTTTCTATTTTCCTTCTTTTTATTCTCTCTTTTTCTCTCTCTTATCATCTTTATCCCCTCTTTTTTATTCCTCTTCTTTTTATTCTCTTTTCTCTCTCTCTCTTTTCTTTTTTATCCTGTCTTTTTTTCTAAAGAAGTGTATTTGTTCGTCATTATTGTTGATTATGTTGGGAAAGGTATGAATCCAATTATTCTCCGTCTATCTATGGGTAAATAGTAGGGCAGACTAGGTTCTTCAGCCTTGGTGAGGCAACTAGTCTAGGAGAAGGAAATTTCTGAATTCAAACCTGTTAAACTCCGCTTAAAAATTGACCTTGTGTCATATCCTGCACGAGCGGAGGGGTTGGTAAATATGATATTGCATTGTTATTATTATACAGCAATACTTGAAAGCATTTCATAGTGTGAAAACCAATCGACCCTGGCTCGTTTTAAAAATGTTATCAAGAAAATAAGTAGAGGAATCATAAAAATTTGTTTGGTTTGTTGGGTTTTATGGCATATCAACCTTTGTAGGTTATTTAACGCTAAATCCATTTTTATGTAAATAATCTGTTCTATTTAAAACAATTCAGTTTAGCATAAGTACACAGTTTAATTGTCAAAAACATTTCCATTTCTAACTATTCAAGCAGTTGTATGTAACAATTCGGTTAAGTGTAAATACAGTTTTAATGTCGAAAAACAGTTCTATTTCAAATAATTCAGTTAAGCATAAGCACGCAGTTTAAATGTAAGTACAGTTTAATTGTTAAAGTAATTTCTATTTCAAATTATTCAGTTTTACTCAAACAATTCATTTTAGCATTAGTATGCTGTTAATCCTATTTAACCCATAGATAGGACACTTGTAAGGTGCTACCACTCCGGGCAAGAGTGGACCTGGGAGCAATGGCAATGAAGGGGTACTCCGCATTCCCCAAAGCTCCAGCACTGCTGGAACCTCACCATCAGATTGTTTAGTGTCATATCCAGGACACTCGTTAGGGGGGGTCTTACCCCTCTGCAGAGGTGCAGTCAGTGTATTCTACAGCCCCAGCATTCCCCAAAGCTCCAGAACTGCTGGAACCTCACCATCAGATTGTTTAGTGTCATATCAAGGACACTCGTTAGGGGGGGGGTCTTACCCCTCTGCAGAGGTGCAGTCAGTGTATTCTACAGCCCCAGCTGACTGGGCAAATAAAAATTTGATAAATATGCATAAACAATATTTGTCATTGAATAACCAACAACGTTTGGTATGCCATAAAACCCAACCAACCAACCATATTTTTCAGTTCAGAGCTGTCTTCGTTATGTCCTTGAACAAATGGTATGATTAAGAGTTACGTAAACAAAAACAAATGAAGATGTCGGTTACGGTTTCAATATGCAGTATTTCCTGACTTATGATGAACAACATTGGTTGAATGAAATATCGGTGGTTCCTTGTCATTCAACTCAATTGAATATATTGTAGTTAACTATGTGCAAACAAAAAATTAATACTAAATAGTTTTCTACTTGATAGGGACGATTGTTGCAACTTTGATGAATGCAATCAAATGATTTAGTTGCCTTGGGTTTTATGGCATATGAACCTTTGTAGGTTATTTAATGCAAAATCAATTTTTATACCAATAATCAGTTTGATTTTTAAAAATCAGTTTACCAGGATTACTCAGTTGAATTGTCAAAAACATTTCGATTTCAAGCTATTCAGTTAAGTCAGACTGTTCTAATTCAAACAATTCAGTTTGGTACAGGTATAGATATTGTTTACACTCACTTAAACGTCAAAAGATGTCATTATTAAACAATTCACTTTTGCCTAAGTACAGTTTCAATGTCAAAAACAGTTCCATTTAAAACAATTCAATTTAGCATACAAAAATAGTTCCATTTCTAACAATCCAGTTTACCATAAGTACGTAGTTTAAATATAAGTACACGGTTTAAGTGTCAAAAACATTTCTATTTCAAGCTATTCAGTTTAGTCAAACAGTTCTAATTCAAGCAATTCAGTTTAGCTATTCAACCCATAGATTGGGCCCTTATCATGTGCTACCGCTGTGGGACAGAGTAGATCTGGAAGTGAGAGCAATGAGGGGGTGCTTCCCCAAAGCTCAGGCATCGCTGAAACCTCACCATCAGATGTTTTAGTGTCATATCTAGGACACTCGTTTCGGGGGTGTCTTACCGTTCTGCAGAGATGCAGTCAATGTATTCTACAGCCCCAGTTGACTGGGTAAGCAATCAAATGATTAATTTTAAATAGAAATATTAGAGTTAAAAACCAATGCTTGAAATTGTTTAACTAAATGCAAACAAATGATCAATTTAAATAGAATGGTAATATGTCATGAAAGTCAACAAAACCAAATCATGTCTATTTAATATATATGTATACAGAGGATTTGTCATTATATAAGCAACAACGGTTGGTATGCCAAAAAAAAAAAAAAAACAAGCCAAACGAAATCACATATATTCGATATATATGTATTAAGAAAATGTGACAATAAATAATCTGCAATGGTTCATATGCCATAAAAGTCAACTCAACCAAAAACCAAATCATATATATTCAATATATATATATAAAGAGGATTTTTCATTAAATAAGCAACACTGGTTGGTATGCCAAAAAAAAACAAGCCAAACCAAATATATTCGATATATATGTATTAAGAAAATTTGACATTAAATAACCTGCAATGGTTGATATGCCTTAAAAGTCAACTAATACAAATCACACACACACACACACATATATATATATATATATATATATATATATTTGTGTGTGTGTGTGTGATTTGGCTTAGTTGACTATATATATATATATATATATATATATCATCATGTCGTGCCGCCAGCACGGATATCCTTGAACATCTCTCGCCACTTTTCCCTATCGTTCATCGCCTCCGGCAGGTCTTCTGAGTTACATCCTGTGTCCTCACATAGCTGCTGTATGTAAGTTCGGGCTGGTCGTCCTGCTTTTGCTTGGCCATATGTGGGGTCCATAGGAGTACGTCACTTACGAGATCGTCCTTGCTTCTCCAGCAGTGTCCGGCGTGTCTGGCTCGTCTGACCTGTATAGTTTTCGTGATGGGAAGCAAGTGGCCGTACAGTTGGCGTCTCGTGGGGTGTTGTCGCCAGGACTTGTTCAATATTGCTCTCAACATTCGCGTGTAGTTGCCGTCAACTTTCTTCTCCAGCCGTTTGGTTAGCGTCCATGTTGTGCATCCATATAGCAGTATCGATACAACCGCTGCCTGGAAGAAACTGCGCTTCATTTAATCGTTCAGGTCTGATTTCCATATTATTGAGAGCCTATCTATAGCCACCCATGCTTTCGTCAGTCGTGTGTCGATGACGTTTTCTGTTGATTAGACGCTACTTCCTAGGTAGGTGAATTTGTCCACTAGCTTCAGAGAGGCTCCGTCTAGAGTGGTAATGTTGCCCGTTTGGTTGTAACACATATAATCAGTTTTGTGCGCATTGACATGGAGGCCAAGCCTGCTGCAGCTCTTTCCAAACTATGCAGTAGTGTCTCTGCTTGATTAGGCGTATTCGCCAGTAACGCTAAGTCATCAGCGTAGTCGGCGTCTGTGATTGTTTTTGCGGGGTACCTTTTGCTTCTTTTCTTAGTCAGCTCGAAGCCATTTTCTCTGATTTTATCGATCGAAGCTCTAAGCACGTAGTCTAGACAGATGATAAAGAGGTATGGGGCTAGCGTGTCTCCTTGTAGTACTCCTGCAACAATGTCAAAGTATTCCGTGTCTCCATCTGGTGAACGTACTTTCACTTTTGTGTTTTTGTAGAGGATCATTATTGCTGCTACGGTTTCTTTTGGTAGGCCGTATGCTAGTAGGATTAGTTCCATTTTCCCTCTGTGGATGGAATCGAAGGCCTTGGTAAAGTCGACAAATAGTAATGTCGCCTGAAGGGTTTTGCCCGGACGCCTAAAAGGATTCTACGGATGGTCAATATTTGTGAGGTTGTGGATCTATTTCTCCGGAAGCCATTTTGGTTTTTCCTAAGGATGTTGTCTATTTTGGGTTCTATGCGGTTTCGTAGTAGGGCATTGTAGATTTGGGCTGCTATGGATGTAAGTGTTATCCCTCGGTAGTTCTTGGCTAATCCGAGGTCGCCTTTTTTAGGGAAAGGAAGGATGCATCCCTTCATCCATCTTTCTATCCTATTTTGACTATAGACAGCGTTGCATTGCCGGAGCAGTATATCGTCGAATTGTCTAGTCTTCCACACTTCTAGGGGGATCTCGTCTAGCTCTGCAGCTTTCCTATTTTTAATTTTTAATTTTTTAAAGAACCGAGTCGAGTTCTTCTTTGGTGAAAGGCCCTAGTTTAATGTCTAATTGCTTACTGATAATTCTGGTGATCGGTTCATCCGTTATTTTCGGCGGGCTTCCTAGTAGATTTTTGAAATGCTGTTTCCACAGTTTTACTCTTTCTTGTTGGCTTGCAGCTTTCAATTTTGCTTTGGCTGTGCTCTTCCTTCTACTTACTTCGTTTATTGTTTGCCAGGCTATCCTGGATTGTCTATCTTCCACCGAGTCTCTAATCTTATCTATCTGATTTTGTATGTATTCTGCCTGTTCTTTTAGATATATTCCTGCTAATTGATATCGTGCCTTTTCTAGTTTTCTGGCATTTGTGTTTGTTGGGTTCTTCCGATAGCTTTTGAAGGCAGTTTTCACGAGTGCAAGTTTTTCTCTAACCTCTGACGTTTCCCAAGTGACTCTATATTTAGTTCTAGGTTTTGTTGGGATACACTTTGATGCCGCCTCTAGGTGTGCTTCAACAAAATTTTCATATTCGTCATTTGGGGTAACTTTTTCTGTCTTCTCTTGTAGTGTTTCGAATCTGTTTCTTAATTCTAATGCATATTTGTCCCTAATGTCTCTGTTGTTAAGTAGGGTCCAGTCATAGTGCCTAGTTGTCGCTGTTCGTGTCGCGCTTTTTCGTAGGCTTAGACGTATTTTGGCCGTGACTATTCGATGATCGGAGGACACACCCTCGAAAGTGGAGTATGCCTCGCAATTCATCGCACTATTTTTCCATTTTCTGTTTATAAAGAGGTAGTCTATCTGTGCTTTACTCTTGTTCGTGTATGTGTGGGTCCATAGTTTTCCCTCCCGTTTTTGAAAGTTTGTATTGAGGCATGTTAATCTATATATATATATATATATATATATATAAAGAGGGTTTGTAATTAAATAACCTTCAATAGTTGATATGCTATAAAAGCCCACAAAACTAAAAACCAACTCATATATATTTGATATATATGTATAAAAAGGATTTGGCATTAAATAACTAACAATGGTTGGTATGCATAAATACAAGCCAAACCAAATCATGTATATTCGATATGTATGTATCAAGAGGATTTGACATTAAATAACCTGCAATGGTCAACTAAACCAAATCATATATATATATATATATATATATATATATATATATATAAAGAGAATTTGGTATTAAATAACCTACAATGATTGATATGCCATAAAAGCCAACCAAACCAAATTATATATATTTAATATATATCTATAAAAAGTATTTGGTATTAGATAACCTGCAATGGTTGATATGCCATAAAAGCCAACCAAACCAAATTATATATATTTAATATATATGTATAAAGATGATTTGGCATTAACAAACCAACAATGGTTGATATGCAAAAAACAACCAAACTAAATCATACATACTTAATATACATATAAATAAAGAAGATTTAGTATTAAATAACCAACAATGCCAAAAAACAAACCGAACCAAATCATATGTTTATAATATATATGTGTTAAGAGGATTTGGCATTAAATAACCTATAGCGTTTGATATGCCATGAAACCCAAAACAACTTAATCAAATCAAAAATTACAACGGCTTAACATACGCTGTTAACAAAGCCAGTTCATCGGAACATGAGAGTTACAAGAAATCAATTGATAATCGCGAATTTTTTTGCTTGTTTTTTTATTGATTCGTTGAATGATTGACTTTGACGGAATCTCAACACTTCTAGGTTTATTTTGTGCCGAGAGGTTAGGGAATCATGTACATATCAAGTTCATACTTACCTTTTCGCTTCGTTATTTCTCAAGATTTTCGGTGGGTGGGGAACTCATGCTTTATTGAAGATCAATAAATTTTACTCATGATAATAAAAGTAATAATAAAACGAATGCAGTACATTAGCGAAAAATAAAATGTAAGACAAGATAGGATAAAGAGGAGAAGGGGATGCCCTGGGAATTGTGCAAGAAAGTGATAATAGACTATACGAATAAATGGTATATGCACGACTCAGAATCAGTAAAAATGGGACGCACAATCTTCTCTGGGATTTTAACAGACAAATGGATCACCTAATCTCGATCAGACGATCAGACAAATTAATACTAAAAAAAAAGAAATACTAACTAGTGGACTTAGCCGTTTCGGCTGACCGCAGGGTAAAAACGAAAGAAATCGAAAAAAGATAAGTACCAAGACCTTGCTAGTGAACTGAAAAAGCTATGGAATATGTTAGAGATGGTAATACCAGTTGTAACTAGAGTACTTGGTACAGACACTAAATGATTGGTACAGGGATTTGAGGACTTGGAAATAAGAGGACGATTGGAGACCGTCAAAACTATATAATTTGTGTGATCGATCAGAATACTAACAAGATTACAGGAGACTTGAGAAGACATGTTGTTACTCAAACTCCCGTGGAAAATCCTCAGTTAATGCTGGTGTGAAAACAATCAAGCGAGTACGATAATAACAATCTTTCGTGAATAGTCATAGCTTCCAGAAACAATTAAATACAAATAAGGGGGTATCCTCGTGGTTTAATGGTTAAAGCGTTGGACTGCGGAATCATAGTAAGCGAGTTCATACTCCAGTGGCGCTATTACGTTCACTTTCGGACAAATACCCTTGGGAAAGGTATGAACCCACTTATCCTCCCAGCTAGTACCACTACTATTCTTCTAGGAGAATGTCTTTGGTATTAAATTACCTATAGAGGTTGATATGCCATTAAACATAGAAACCAAACAAAACAAAACCTAAATACAAATAAGCTGTATGAGTAACGATTAAACAGAGCTATTTGATCAAGAGATAGTAGTACCATAGGTACTATCCATTGGGCTCAGAATGGAACTTAGAGTAATGGTACTGAAGGAGTTATTCCACAATGGTTTATTTTTGTCTTGTTTTTACCCAAATAGTCATAAAATAAAGAAAATGTCGACAACCCCAGTTGAAATTTGAACACTTCTCACACAGTTCATTTGCAGCACTGATACCAATCATCCTCCCGCTTCACTAAGGTCCAGAAAACACTAGATAGCGTTATATATATATATATATATATATATATATATATATATATATTGGTTTTTGTGTTGACATGGTTATATATATATATATATATATATATATATAACCATGTCAACACATGGTTATATATATATATATATATATATATATATATATATATATATATATAACCATGTCAACACAAAAACCAATTTTCGAAATAGACATTTCGTTGCAAGAATAGAAGGAATCTCTGTAAAAGTTAATAAAATAATAAATAAAAAAAATAGTCTTTTAAAAGTTAAGGCAGCCGAGGGTTGATATATTTTCTCACTGAATTGCGAAAACGTATTACTTAGCTTGCAAACGAGGAAATGTCGTGTTGGATTTGAGTCAAGCAAGCCTCTGAGGGTTTAAGCAAATTACCTCGGTAAAAAGGAGAGATTTTTGGTTTGTACTGGGATGAAAAACCCTTCGGAGTGAATATATTTCATATTCGTTCACCGCATTGTATGAAAAATACGACAGCACAAAAAAACAAGAACATGGTTACCGACATCGTTGATGTTTTAGTTTCTCTGTTTAATGGCATATCAACCTCCATGGCTTATTTAATGCGAAAGCCATATTTTTAGAAGAACAGTAATTGTACTATTTAACCCATAAGCTGGAGGATAAGGTGTTAATAGATTCCTTAAGGATATTAATCTTAAAATAAACGTAATACCAACTCGCTTACAACAGTTCGTTAGCCACTAACCACGGAGACTCTATCTGACAAACCTTGAAGCGAGACTCATAGAAAAGACTCTAAAAATTTGCTTTGGTAAATCACATACGACATATATCGAAATAAGGGCATTATCAGATGTGCGTAGCAAAATAAAAACTTCTTTTTAGCATTAGTTCGGTAACCATACAAGGAGAAAAAAAATACTCTGAAGTGGGTAAAATAATTACGAACGCTGAGGTTAAAATATCACCAGCAAATCGACAACGAGTTTTGATTGGCTGAAGGAGCCTCAAACAATGAAGCTGATCAGATGGGATAGAAAACAGGAAAAGAGTTAGTTGCCATTCACTTACAGACGTTCGTTGTATCACAACTTTTCAGTGTGACTAGACCCGCGTGATGCTTCAACCTGGGATCAAAACCCGATTCATCATCGGTCGAATATCTTACCGCAGAACCATCGTCATTCTCAGCATTAGTGGAAGAATGTTCTCCGTATACTTTTTTTACATACCCATTATCACCTACCTGGAGTGCTCAATGCCTGAGAAGAGGTATTGCATTTCAGCTTATGTGGCGGCAAGCAAATTTCCCCACCAGGCAGCTCAACCCACGACTTCGAAAGACAATCTGGAAAGAAAAGAAAACAAAACAAAGATGTTTTGTAGTATAGCCATGACCAACTATACAAACACATAATACATATACATCTACATATGCATGCAGAATCATAACGACGACACAATAAAGATAAGCGACACAGTTCTTACAAAAATATAACTCTCACTTTAATTGAAAGGGTTGTGTGTGAGAGGGAGTTGGAGACCGAACAGAACTGCAACATATTGACCCCCATTCTATTGGCCATAACCGCATTTCTTTCCCGTTCTCCTGGGCTGCTCAACCGGGGCCTGGGAATCCAGCCTCTCAGGGTGCTGGTTTTCTCTATCGCTTCTTACCTCCAACTCGTCTGATCCCCAACTGATCAATCGGGGCCTGAGGGCCCACTCTGCGGGTTCTGGCTTTCTCTACCCCATCTTGTCTCCAACTGATTGAATTTCTTGTGCACTGAGTTATATAATAGTTCAACGTCCACCTTCTTGTGGCCGTCACAATTTCGCACTCATTCAACCCGTCCATGGTCAAGGTTATATTCTGATATTCCTTGACCAGATGCACCTGTTATTTAAACAGGTTCCTTTCCTATTTTGACAGCCAGTACGGGTCGGCGGTCAATATACAACAGTTTAAATCCGGACATGTTTCGCTATTTATAATAGCATTATCAAACGGATTGTAATTTAAGATAATATCATCACCATCATCTTCATGTCGTGCCACCAGCAGGGATATCCCTGAACCTCTCTCGCCACTTCTCCCTATCGTTTATCGCTTCTGTCAGGTCTTCAGGGCTACATCCCGTATCCTCACATAGCTGCTATATGTATGTTCAAGCAGGTCGTCCTGCTTTTGCTTGGCCATATGTGGGGGTCCACAGGAGTACATCACTTATGAGCTGGTTCCTGCTTCTCCAGCAGTGTCCTGCATGTCTGCTTCGTCTAACTTGAATAGTTTTCCTGATGGGAGGTAGGTGGCCGTATAGTTGGTGCTTTGTAGGGTGTTGCGCCAGGACTTGTTCAGTATTGCTCGCAGCATTCTTGTGTAATTGCCGTCTAGTTTCTTCTCCGGCCGTTTTGTTAGCGTCCAAGTAGTGCATCCATACAGCAGTATCGACCCGACCGCTAGGAAGAAACTGCGTTTGATTTTATCGGTCAGGTCTGACTTCCATATGATCGATAGCTTATCGATAGCTGTTCATGCCTTCGTTAGCCGCGTGTCGATGTCCTTTTCGGTTGATGAGACACTGCTTCCTAGGCAGGTGAACCTGTCTGCTAGTTTCAGTGAGGTTCCGTCTAGAGTGCAAATATAGCCTGTTTTATTAAAGCACATGTATTCAGTTTTAAGTGCATTGATATGGTGGCCAATGCCTGTGGCGGTCTGTTCCAAACTATGCAGTAGTGTTTCGGCTTGGTTGGGTATATTTGCCAGAATCGCTATATCATCGGCGTAGTCGGCATCGGTAATTTTTTTTGCCGGGTACCTTCTGCTTCTTTTCTTTGTCAGCTTGAAGCCGTTTTCTTTGATTTTATCAATTGATGTTCTAAGCACGTGCCAAGATAATATAGTAATTCCTTGAATATGTGATTATTTTAAAATCTAATACAAAGATCAAAGAACAAAGATCTGGTAAGATTCAATTAGCACCATTTTTGGCCTATAAAATCATCACCAAAAATGGAAGAGTCACATCATAAAAACAAAACCCTTTGCGTTGTTACTAATAACAATGTAAAGTAAACATTTTCCTTTTTACATTTTAAATTCAATTCTATAATAAATAGCGAAACATGTCCGGATTTTAACTTCTTTGTTTTCTTTTCTTTCCATATATTTTTATATTTATTTTCTCATACAGTCAGAAATATATATATTTCTATAACGCGCACACACTCACACACACAAACATATATATATAGGGTATAAAAAATGTAAACAAAGGCTGCTGCTGCTGTTTCTAAAAATAAAGATACCTTAAAATTCCCTTAGCCAACGTGGTCCGCTTGGTGGACGAGTGGTCCGAAACACATTCTAATGTTAAGTTGGACGGGTTTCGATCCCGGCTTCGAGCGTCCTGCGTGTCTAGCCACACTGAAGAGTTCTGATAGAATAAAACAGTCTATCTGTGGATGACTATATATATATATATATATGATTATATATAGGTATTATTCGGTCAAGTTAAACCAGAGTTGGGAGTAATTCCTTCAGGACAAGAAAATCATTCAAGAGCCGAACATTTAAATTTTCCTGGTAGAGAGCTCAATGCAATTTATTACAGAGCAATATTTCTTTAAGAAAAAAACAAAGACCGGTTAATTTAGGATTATAAATTCATTTCCATCCTGTTTTTCAGTTTCTGGTGTCAACCAAAAATACGAAGAAAAAAAAAATTATACAGGACTTCTCCAGATCCAATGGATAATTGGAATTATCCATTGGATCTGAAGAAGTCCTGTATAAATTTTTTTTCTTCGTGTTTTTGGTTCACACCAGAAACTGAAAAACAGGATGGAAATAAATTTATAATCCAAAATATAATTATATATATATATATATATATATAATACATACAGTTAGAAACGAACTACCTAGGTTTCAACTACCAGATCATCAGGATAATTCTGACTAAAGATGGTTGGCTCAAATGATATTTTATTAATAAGAAAAAATTCAAAAATTAGCATAAAAACCAACCAAATCCACATTTTATTTGCCAACAACAGCTACTGTAAGTAACTTTGTGCAATATCTAAGCAAAGCTTAGTAAATAACAACATTGATGGGTAGAGACATACAATTAATTCATGCAGAAAGTGCAGATTCTTGCTAAATTAGCGAAGTTAAGCAGAGAAAAGCCAGTTCAATACTTAAATAAGTGATTCCTGAAACAATTCCAGACCCTTTAAAAAAAGACAATATGAACACCAGCAAACACTTTTAAAGAATGCTGCTAGCTATGCTCCAGTTGTACATCATAACTGTTGTATATTGACCTCCGACCCGGCCGGGCGGTCAAAATAGGAAATGCACCTGTGTAAATAACAGGTGGATCCGGTCGAGGAATATCAGAGTATAACCTTGACTGTGGACGGGTTGAATGAGTGCGATTTGTGACGCCTACAAGAAGAAGGGGGCATGAACTATTATATAACTCAGTGCACAGGAAATTCAATCAGTTTGGAGATCAGATGAATTGGAGACAAGATGTGGTAGAGAAAGCCAGCACCCAGCAGAGTGGGCCCTCAGGCCCCCGATTGAGCAGTTGCAGTTGGAGAGAAGATTCTGGAATGAGGAACATGTCCCAGAGAGGCTGGGACCCCAGGCCCCCGGTTGAGCAGCACAGGAGAACGGGAAAGAAACGCGTTTATGGCCAATAGAGTGGGGGTCACTATGTTGCAGTTCTGTTCGGTCTCCAACTCCCTCTCACACACAACCCTTTCAGTAAAGTGAGAGGTATATTTTTCTAAAGAATTGTGTCGCTTGTCTTTATTGTGTCGTCGTTATGATTCTGCATGTAGATGTAGATGTATTATGTGGCTATACAACAAACACGGCAGGACTCTATTTTGATTTTGATTTAAAAGGTGCAAAGATTATCAAATACATATATAACAAATAAAAGCGATCAATAATTGAATCTGTGATTATTTTAATATCTAATACAATTGAACAAAGATCTGGCAAGATTCAATTAGCACCATTTTTGGCCTATAAAATCATCACCGAAAATGGAAGAGTAACATCATGAAAACAAAACACTTTGCGTTGTTCCTAATAACAATGTAAGGTAAACATTTTCCTTTTTTTTTATTTTAAATTCAATTCTGTTTGATATAATAAATAGCGAAACATATCCGGATTTTAACTTCTTTGTTTTCTTTTCATTCCATATTTTCTTTTATTTTCTCATACAGTCAGAAATATATATATTTATATAACACGCACACACTCACACACACAGACAGACAAATATCTATATAATGAAGACAACATTTTAGAAACTGGAATTTGTTTCATCAACAGTACAGTATGTCATAAATCTTATATCGGAAAAACCACCAGATCCCTTGAAAAGGGGTTATATGAACACCAGCAAGCATTATTAAAGAATGAAGCTAGCTAGTTGATTTATAAGGTGCAAACATTATTAAATACATATATAAAAACAGAAGCTATCTATAATTAAATATGGGATTATTTTCTCAGTAATATATATATATATATATATATATATATATATATATATATATATATATATATATATATGTGTGTGTGTGTGTGTGTTACAACCAAACGGGCAACATTACCACACTAGACGAAGCCTCTCTGAAACTAGTAGACAAATTCACCTACCTAGGAAGTAGCGTCTCATCAACCGAAAAAGACATCGACACACGACTAACGAAAGCATGGACAGCTATCGATAGGCTCTTGATCATATGGAAATCAGACCTGACTGATAAAATGAAACGCAGTTTCTTCCAGGCAGCGGTTGTATCGATACTGCTATATGGATGCACTACTTAGACGCTAACTAAACGGCTGGAGAAGAAACTAGACGGCAATTACACAAGAATGTTGAGAGCAATATTGAACAAGTCCTGGCGACAACACCCCACGAGACACCATCTATACGGCCACTTTCCTCCCATCACGAAAACTATACAAGTTAGACGAACCAGACACGCAGGACACTGCTGGAGAAGCAGGGACGAGCTCATAAGGGATGTACTCCTATGGAACCCCACATATGGCCAAGCAAAAGCAGGACGACCAGCTCGAACTTACATACAGCAGCTATGTGAGGACACAGGCTGTAACCCTGAAGACCTGCCAGAGGCGATGAATGATAGGGAGAAGTGGCGAGAGAGGGTCAGGGATATCCGTGCTGGCGACACGACATGATGATGATGATATATATATATATATATATGTGTGTGTGTGTGTGTGCGTGTGTGTGTGTGTGTGATTTAAAGCACTTGTACACTTTTACAATTATCGTTTTTTATATCTAAGAGAATTAGTTTGCTGAAAAACGAAACTTACAAAGTATTTTTTGTGATTGTGAGAAGAGACATGATGCTATCTTAAATTTGCAATTAAAAAAAAAATCATATGATTCCAGCTACTTGTGATTGTTTCAAATTTGCAATCATTAAAAATACTTGCAAAAAATTATCTTTTAATTTACAAAGCTTCTTTTTTTTGCTTAGATGAGGCACAAGTCTGTATGAATAGGGCACCTAGAGAGAATCAAACTCACTAGTGAAGGTTTGATAGTATAGTTGCCAAACACTTACACTACACGAGGCGCCCAGCAAAGAAAAAAGTTTTAATTTTAGTGTGGAGTAATGGAGTGTTCTCGGTTTGGATTGGTTTTATGGCATATCAACCATTGCAGGTTATTTAATGCCAAATCCATTTTTATACGTATAAACTGTTCTATTCCCAACAATTCAGTTAAGTATAAGTATAGATTTTTTTCACACACAGTTAAATATCAAAACAGTTCTATTGTAAACAATTCTGTTTCGCATAAGTATATAGATTCAATGTAAAAAAAATTCTATTTCAAACAATTCCGTTCATAATAAGTACAGTTTCAATGTTAAAAACTTTTCTATCACAAACAATTCAGTTTAGAACAAGTACACAGTTCAGTTCAATTTGACCCATAGATAGGACCCTACCAAATGTTACCGCTCCGGGCCAGAGTAAACCTAGGAGCGATGGCAATTAAGCAATACTCCGTATTCTCAAAAGCTCTAGTACTACTTGAACCTCACCATCTGATTGTTTTGGGTCATATACAGGACACTTGTTCGGGGGTGGGTATTACCCCTCTGTAGAAAAACACTCAGTGTTTTCTACAGCCCCAGCCAACTCGGCAATTGTGTTATTGGGATTTATCAGATGCAAAATTACGAGTATCGGTTGCATAATTAATAACCTAAGTAATACAAACAACAGAGAAAAAAGAAATTTCACAACAACAAGTATGTTCAAACAAATAATCTTTATAACAAAACAAGTTAGAAAAAGTCAATACAAAGTAGTAATCTTCGTATATATTTATTCTGGATATATATATATATATGTACGGTGGTGTGTATATTGGAAATCTTTTGCGAATGGGAGTGTGTATGGCTTGAACGTATCAATGTGTACATGTGTTCAGCGTTAAGACAGAAAAAAGCAGAATGATAAAGTCGTACTTACATATACGTGTATATGTATGTTCGCCTGTGAACTAAAAAGTAAATTGCAGCGGAGTATGTGTCTGCCCGCTGACTGAATGTGTGTCCACGTATTTTATAGGTGATATTAAACTCCATGAGAAAGTGGAAGTTGCTGTCGAAAGCATGAAATAGGTAGGTTTTTTAGTCACGTGACTAGCTCCAAACCCAAGATTCATTTTTGAGCGGGATAAGTTCCTTGGGATTCAAGCGCGCGGACGACATTGAAAAGACTAGCACATGACTATTCTGTCCAATCAGGTTTCTTTTTTATTTTGGGGATTAACTATTTTTGTGTCAGGAACAAGCGAGTTTTAGATCCTATTTTTCCAGAATTTTCCACTCCACGTGTTTTCGCCGATTGGTCTAAAAATATACATATTTACCCAACCCCTCCGCTCGGGCAGGTTATGATACAAGGTCAATTTTTAAGCGGAGTTTAACAGGTTTTAATTGAGAGTTTTCCTTCTCCTAGACTAGTTGCCTCACCAAGGCTGAAGAACCTAGTCTGCCCTACATTTATCCATAATTGGAGGGAGAATAGTTGGATTCATACCTTTTCCAAGGGTATTAGTGCTATGTGAAATGCAGTCTCGTCCAGGATTTGAACTCGTGTCACCGTATCCATTTCCTACGACGATAACCATTACACCAAGTTTACCTCCTTTGTCTAAAAATATAGGAAAGTAAATCCTATAACTGTTATAGAATAGTATAGTAAATTAGAATGACTTCGGAAATTACGGAAGAGAACGTATAAAAAGATTTCGTAAATTTTTATTCTTATTGATTTCTGTACAAACTTAGAAACAGTATAAATTTTTATAGGTTTGAAAACGAAACGGTAATATCATAAATGAATTGCACGAAGAAATTTGTTTAACGTGGTTATGTTAAAACCATTATGCAAATTATCCCTACCATTAACTATGCAAAACGTTATTTCTTTGGTTATAGATTGCAGGATTTTGAATTACCTGATCCCAAGAGGCTGTCTTACACTTAGGCAATACTTGCTTGGCGCCATAGGGGAAAACCAAAATGATCAAACATTTTTGCACCTGCTGCGCTTGAGTCCAGATTAGTGCGCGGCCCCCACATTAGAATAACCTCGTGCCAAATCCTATCTGGTCGAAGGTTGGATAAACACCAATAACACGATCCTGCATGGCGTTTGCGTCAGGTGGGTGTTATAAATTCGAACCACCTGGACCTAGGGGAGCGTTCCCCAATGCAATACCTGCTTTGAAGGACTGAATTCATCGCTTGTTGCCTGGGGAATGCCGACTGGATCAAGCCTTTATGTGACGGCCGTGCATAGTACACGATTCTAGCATGACTTCCCATATATAAATGAACTTGCGTCAAATCCTCCCTGGTTGGAGGTCGGATAACACCCAATAACACCTGCCCCTCTAGCGTCCGGCTCGGGGAGTTTTCTTTTTATACTGATCACTTGGTCCAACGGGGCCCTCCTCCTCCACCCCAGATAGTAACTACTTGGCAGAGCTTAGTTCATCACTTGGCGCCAGATGCTCCCGAATATCGAGTACAAGTTATTTCTTTTTGGTGTCCACACATCAGTTTCAAATTGGGCGTAACCCTCCAAATAAAAACGACCTTGAGTCACATCCTGAGTAATTGGAAAGTTGGTTAAATACCTTAATATCATATTTCGGTTTTTTGAGAGCCACCAGGCGTTTGCATTAGGTCGATGTTATTGATTTGATTGCCTTGTCCCGCTGGGCGTTCCCAATGTTGATGGAACCATATATTTTTTGAAATAGTCACATATGGGTATCGTTTCGAGCGCGCGGTTCCCCCATATGAAATGGTCTTGAGTCAAATCATTACTTGGTAGGAAGTCGGGTGAATACCCATTGTTATATATTGACCCTCGACTGAGCCGTCAATCAAGTGATCCACTCGTGTAAATAAGCAGCAGAACTGCGGAAGCAGGTGGATATTAGAAAATAATATAACCAGGTGCTCGGACGGTTTGAGACAGTTGGAGACAGGATGCCTAAGTGAGAACCAGCTCCAGACAGAGGGCTTTGGGCCCTTAGTGACCCCCAGTCGAGCAACACAAGCCAAGATGCGAAAGAAATGCTGCTATGTTTGAGGAAAAACTTAGTTCAATATAGCAGTCCGTTCTTGTTTCCATTCATTTCTCACACACAATAAACATCACCTTTTCGAAAATAAAGTGTGAGAGATTTATATAAAGAAGTGTATTCGTTCGTTATTGAAATGTTGTATATTGACCAACGACCCGGCCAGGATGTCAAAATAGGAAATGCACCTATGTAAATAACAGGTGCATCCGGTCGAGGAATAGTTGTGCGTAGCCTTGACTGTGGATTGGTTGAATAAGTGCAAACTGTGACGCCCACAAGAAGGTGGGCGTGAACTATTATATAACTCAGTGCAGTTTGGAGCCCAGTCCAGTTGGAGACAAGATGAGATAGAGAAAGCTAGCACCCAGCAGAGGGAGCCCTCAG
The DNA here is from genome assembly GCA_963585895.1 of Sepioteuthis lessoniana. NCBI lineage: Eukaryota > Metazoa > Mollusca > Cephalopoda > Myopsida > Loliginidae > Sepioteuthis > Sepioteuthis lessoniana. The sequence goes on along the minus strand of OY757932.1, from coordinate 18,386,674 downwards.
CCCCCCGATTGAGCAGTTTGGAGATCAGACTAGTTGGTGAGAAGATGCTGGATTGAGGAACATGTCCCAGAAAGGCTGGGCCCCTAGGCCCCTAGTTGAGCAGCCTAGGAGAACGGGAAAGAAACGCGGTTATGGCCAATAGAGTGGGGGTCACTATGTTGCAGTTCTGTTTGGTCTCCAACTCCCTCTCACACACAACCCTTTCAAATAAAGTCAGAGGTATATTTTTCTAAGAACTGTGTCGCTTATCTTTATTGTGCCGTCGTTATGATTCTGCATGCATATGTAGATGTAGATGTATTATGTGTTCGTATAGTTAGTCATGACAGTTGTAGTTCTGTTCGGTCTCTAACTCCCTCTCACACACAACTCTTTCAATAAAGTGAGAGGCATATTTTTCTAAAAGACTGTATCGCTCGTTATTATTGTGTCGTTGTGTTTTGCTTGCAGATGTATATGTATTATGTGGCTATACAACAGAAGTCGTTCATTATCGGTTGATTGTTTCTGCATATATTGGTATACGTTCAGTTGTATGTGGCTATACAACACTATTTATAACGCGGATAGCCTTGAGGCTTATTTAACTCAGCTTGAATTTCTTGGAGACATCGCTAACAAATATAATGGTCAATGTGACTAAATGATACTTTAGAAACATAATCATCGAGATTATAACGTAATTAACTCAGAGAACTGGGACATAAGAGGTAACGTAGGTTTGGTTACTGACAGTCAGACACACGATCTCCATTATAAATAGATTTGAAACAGACAGGATATAATTGAACACTATAACAATGCAGATGCTAGCTCTTCCTTTCAACTCTGGCTTTCATTGCTATTTTATTTCAAGGCAGGATGATTAAGTTTCATATTGAATTTAAAAAGCACATATATTTGTTGATTTTTTATCCATTTGTTTTTGAATTATTGCTTTTCTACTTATATCACTTGATTCTTTCTCATATTTACCCAACCCCTTCACTCGGGCAGGATATAACACAAGGTCAATTTTTTTTTTATTCAATGACAAATATTGTTTATGCATATTTATCAAATGGTTTCAAGTATTGCTGTATAACAATAACAATGCAATATCCATATTTACCAACCCCTCCGCTCGGGCAGGATATAACACAAGGTCAATTTTTAAGCGGAGTTTAACAGGTTTGAATTCAGAGTTTTCCTTCTCCTAGACTAGTTGATGAACCAAGTCTGCCCTACTATTTACCCATAGCTGGATGGAGAATAATTGGACTCATACCTTTACCTAGGGTATTAGTGTTATGTGAAATGCAATCAGTCTCGTCCAGGATTTGAACTCGTGTCGCCGTGTCAATTTCCTACGACGAAACCATTACACCACGGGCACCTCCAATTTTTTCTACCAACCCCTCCGATCGGGCAGGATATGACAAAAGGACAGTTTTTTTCAAACGGAGTTTAACGGGTTTGAATCCAGAGTTTTTCTCTCCTAGACTAGTTGCCTCACCAAGGCTGATGAACCAAGTCTGCCCTACTATTTACCCATAGCTGGATGGAGAATAATTGGATTCATACCTTTACCTAGGGTATTAGTGTTATGTGAAATGCAAGCAGTCTCGTCCAGGATTTGAACTCGTGTCGCCGTGTCAATTTCCTACGACGATAACCATTACACCATTTGATTCTTTCTATAATTGTGGATTTGGCATCGCTGTTAAAACCGTAACTGTATGAGCAGAAGTTTCGTTCTACAAATATTTGACTGCTGTGATGCATCGATTTGATTTTGTGTCAGTAGTTATTTAGTCTGAAAGAAAATGGATATTTAGGTTTTCCAACATAATTTTACCAGTGTTTGCATATTATAAATAAATTGCGTTGTTGCTTTTTCAATTCGATTTGTTGTAAATTTTAAAGGCTTTTTTTAATCTAGAAACATATCAATGAGATGATTTGAAATATTTGCAACAGAGACTGTTCTTAATATTACATGGTTAGCAAAATTGATGGGGTTTTATTGTAGACTTCCTATGGATTACTTTCTCATTTAGTATGCTGTCGGTTCATTTCCGTGCATTTCTTTCGTGTATATATATATATATATATATATATATATATATATTGTCATCCACAGACTGATCTGTTTCGTTCTATCAGAACTCTTCCGTGTGACTTGACAAGCTAGATTCCCGAAGCTGGGATCGAAACCCGGTTGACTCAAACGCCAATCAAACATTCGGCCACTCAGCCACGAGGAAACCAGCGCAAGCGAGGGAAATCTAAACGGTTATATGTCACATTTGTATCACATTTGTTTTTGTTTACATATATCCGGTACCGAGAGCTCGATTCATATGAAGGGCCTTGCATTGCGCTAGTGTCAAACCTTTTATTACCTTCGCAAGAGAGCTCAACCCTATAGGAGTAGGGGAGCATATATATTGTCATCCACTGACAGATTTGTTTCGTTCTATCAGAAGTCTTCAGTGTGGCTAGACAGGCTATAAATATATATATATATATATATATATATATATATATATATATATAGCCACTTGAACAGACTTGAGGGCAGCAGATTTCCAAAACAGATGTTGTACTCTCAAAAAGACGGGTCATAAAAAATAGGTTGACAAAAACCCAGATGTAAACACATCATCAAAAGAAACCTATGGTCCAGAATATTCCTTAAAACAAAGGGCAATACCTGTCCTATCAAAAAGTCGAAAAACTGGAGGTAGAAAATCAGTTTGACATCATCATTAGATACGAAGGAGAGCTCGTATATATATTGTGTATATAGCTAATAAGACGCTATTTAAACTTGTTTGATTAAAGACCGCTAATTGTTTCATTTCAAGATTTTTAAGAGTAAAAGTTTTAGTCTTCTTGACTTTTTTCATACAACTTGGTCAAGGTGGTTGATAAAGTGCCCCATAGTGACCCAAGCGCTTTCGACCATCTTGCTGGTCTTTTTCAGGGGTTGTGTTAGGTTGTTTATTGAAATGAGATTCATTGATATTTATTTAGAGTGATTTTTCGCTTTTTTTTTTAATGAGGTGTTATCTCATTTTCGGAGAGGTTGTCGGCATCACACACACACACACACACACACACATACACACACACACACACACACATATATATATATATATATATATATATATATATATGTAAGTATATATATATATATTTATATATAATCATTTTCGTAAGAAAAGCATGGTTGTTACTATGAACGTGTGTACCTTTTTTTCTGGTAGGTAAGGGTTTGTAAACTAACGTGCACAAACGTGTGGATGGTGTATTTTTACAGCTAATAAAAAATGACAAAAAGTCAACGGTTATAACAATTCATTAAAACATAAAAAGAATATAAATGACATTTATGATTTTATCAAAAATTATACGCGAAACTATTGCTTTTATATATAAAAATAAGAATAATAATATTTACAAATGAATCGCATATGACAGCTGAATTTACTCATATATATATATATATAGAGAGAGAGAGAGGAGGTGCCCGTGGTGTAATGGTTATCGTCGTAGGAAATGGACACGGCGACACGAGTTCAAATCCTAGACGAGACTGATTGCATTTTCAACATAGCACTAATAACCTTGGGAAAGGTATGAATCCAATTATTCTTCCTCCAGCTATGGATGAATAGTAGGGCAGACTAGGTTCCTCAGCCTTGATGAGGCAACTAGTCTAGGAGAAGGAAAACTCTGAATTCAAACCTGTTAACCTCCGCTTAAAAAAATTGACCTTGTGTCCTACCATGCCCGAGCGGAGTGGTTGGTTAATATATATATATATATATATATATATATATATATCCTCATCATCATCATGCCGTGCCGCCAGCACGGATATCCTTGACCATCTCTCGCCACTTTTCCCTATCGTTTATCGCCTCCGGCAGGTCTTCTGGGTTACATCCTGTGTCCACACATAGCTGCTGTATGTAAGTTCGGGCTGGCCGTCCTGCTTTTGCTTGGCCATATGTGGGGGTCCATAGGAGTACGTCACTTACGAGCTCGTCCTTGCTTCTGCAGCAGTGTCCGGCGTGTCTGGCTCGTCTGACCTGTATAGTTTTCGTGATGGGAGGCAGGTAGCCGTACAGTTGGCGTCTCTTGGGGTGTTGTCGCCAGGACTTGTTCAATATATGTGTGTGTGTGTGTGTAAATCAATATCATTATATATATATATATATATATATATCTCAAGAGACTGAGAGATGAGTGTTGATAGATAGATAGATAGATAGATAGATAGATAGATAGATAGATAGATAGATAGATAGATAGATATTTTATGCCTAATCCTCTTTGTACATATATTGTAAAAATATATTATTTATAAGTGAAAGGTCTCTACTTGATATTTTAGAACGACACAGAGCTCATTCGTTACCAAGTTAAATGGTTTCAAGTATAGTAAATGATTAAATAGTTCGTTTAACCCAGAAATGGGATCCTAAAAGGTTCAACGATTTTGGTCTGTGAAGATCATGAAGTAATAGCAATTAATGAATACAATGCATTTCCAAAAGCTCGAATACTGAAGCCACACCATCAGATTCCGTTTAGTGTCCAATCAAGGACACTGGTTGAGGATTTCTCAGCACTCTACGGGGATGAAGTCGGTGTAATCCACAGCCCAAGATGACTAGGGTGTTTAAAACAGAGGAAATCTCTATAACATTCAAAGTCTTCGAAAATCAACCCTCTATATAAAGTTTTCAAATATTTAATAAATATTCATTTCCATCGACTCAGGTTTCTCCTTTTTTCTTTAATAAACTTTTCAACTTTAAAGAAAGTCGATTCTAATTAACGCATTAAAATATTTCATTTGATAAAATTTCTAGAGAGCCTTTTAAGAGAAAACTTTGGATAATTTCTGCAGATTTTATTTAAATTTGGTTCATTCTTTTTTCACACATTATAAAAAAGATAATTTTCTTATCTGAATATTTATACGCAAATACAGAAACACACACACACAGACATATATATACACACACATACATACTTATATATATATATATATATGTGTGTGTGTGTGTGTGTGTGTGTATGCGCGGGTATATATATATATATATGTCCTTATTTTCACATGTGTATATACATGTATATGTGAATATATATAAACATATACACGTATATGTGAGTACTCGTATATATGTATATATACGTAACGTGTATATATATTTATATATCTATGTATATGTGTGTATACATATGTATATATATGTGTGTATGTTTGCATATATATATATATATCTGTATATATAAGTGTGCATATGTAAATTTACATAGTTACATATATATATATATATATATCAAGAGTATCTGGTATTACATAACCTACAATAATTGATATGCCATTAAACCCAACCTAACCAAATCCTTTATATTTAATATATATGTATGATTAGGATTTGGCATTAAATAACCCACAATGTTGATATGCCATAAAACTCAACCAGCAAAAAAAAACAAAATCTATATAGAGTTTGAATCTCTGTATTATTTGTTAGGTTGCTTTGAAAAATAGTCAAAACTTCGTAAAATCCTTGTACAGGAAGGACTTTTTTCATTCCACTGAAAACAATTGAGACATCTTTGACATTAAATATAAAGCTAACCATCGCAGAAAACACCATAAAAACGCAAGATAAAAGTTATTTGCAGATTTATGCAGGAAAGAAACAAAAAAGAAAAAAAGGAGATGATCGTAGTATAATGTTTACTCTCGTACGAAAATGAGACGGAGAAACGAATCCAAAAATACTGAACAAGGCTGTTTACAATTCACATAGTGGTAATACCCTTAGAAAACGCGCGCATCCATCTGTTCTCTCTCCAGCTATGGATAAATAATACGGCTGTGTGCTCTATAAACTTGGTACGGCAACTGGTAAAGGAGATAAAAAAAATTCTGAATTCAATCTGTTAAACTCCGCTAAGAATTGCCCTGTGTCGAATCCATTCGCATATACACACAAATATATATATATATATATATATATATATATATATAAACCTAAATTTGGCAATGAATTATTTTTTAATGAAAATTAGTGTTTCATTGAGAAATCGTTAACTCTATGTTTTGTGCTAAATTAGCAGTTTCACAGGCGTTATACTAACGTCCAGATTTTCATCGAGAAGCATCGTTAATATCATCATCGAAAGACAATGGGTATGTTTTAGAAATACATTCACGTACTAGAAAAGATGAATTTACATAATAGAAAAGATGAATCAATGTAATAGAAAAAATGAAATCATATAACAGGAACGATGTAACTACATAACAGAAAAGATGAGTCCAAATAAAAAAAATTAAATCCACATTAAAAAGGATGAATCAACGTAATAGAAAACATGAATCAACAAAAAAGAAAAGATGAATCAACAGAACAGCAAAGATAAATCCGCATAAAAGATAAGATGAATGCATATAACAGAAAAGATGAATCAACAAAACAGAAAAGATGAATCAATAAAACAGAAAAGATAATCCACATAAAAGAAAAGATGAATGCATATAACAGAAAACATGAATCAACAAAACAGAAAAGATGAATAAAGAAATATTTAAAAACCCTATAAAAGAAAAAATGAATGCATATAACAGAAAAGATGAATAAGCAAAACCGAAAAGATAAATCCACATAATAGAAAAGATGAATGCATGTAACAGAAAAGATGAATCAACAAAACAGAAAAGCTGAACCAACAAAACAGGAAATATACATCCGCATAAAAGAAAAGATGAACGCATATAACAGAAAAGATTAATCAACAAAACAGAAAAGATGAATCAATAAAACAGAAAAGATTAATCCCCATAAAAGAAAAGACGAATGCATATAACAGAAAAGTTGAATAAAAAAACAGAAAAGATGAATCAACCAGACAGAAAAGATGAATCATTAAAACAGAAAAGATAAATCCACATAAAAGAAAAGATAAATACATATAACAGCAAAAAGATGAATCAGCAAAACAGAAAAGATGAATCAATAAAACAGAAAAGATAATCTACATAAAAGAAAAAATGAATGCATATAACAGAAAAGATGAATCAATAAAACAGAAAAGCTAATCCACATAAAAGAAAAGATGAATGCATATAACAGAAAACATGAATCAACAAAACAGAAAAGATGAATCAATAAAACAGAAAAGATAATCCACATGAAAGAAAAGATGAATGCATATAACAGAAAACGTGAATCAACAAAACAGAAAAGATGAATCAATAAAACGGAAAAGCTAAATTCACATAAAAGAAAAGACGAATGCATATAACAGAAAAGATGAATCAACAAAACAGAAAATGTGAATCAACAAAACATAAAAGATGAATCAATAAAACAGAAAAGATAAATCCACATTAAATTGGTGAATAAAAGTAAAAATAACTAAAAATGATAAATCTTCATGGCAGAAAATATGATATTACGTAACTGAAAATATGAATCCACATACAATATAGCATGTTTTTACATAATATAAACCACATAACAGAAACGATGAGTCAACATAACAGATAAGATGAATCTACACATGAAAAAAAATGAATCAACATAACAGAAAAGTTGAAACCACATAACAGGTAAGATGGATCCACAAAAAAGCAAAGATGAATCCACATGAGAGAAAAGATTAATCAACATGACAGAAAAGTTGAATCAACATAAAAGATAAGATGAATCTATACAAGAAAAAAGATGAATCAACATAACAGAAAAGTTGAAACCACATAACAGGTAAGATGGATCAACAAAAAAGCAAAGATGAATCCACATGAGTGAAAAGATTAATCAACATCACAGAAAAGATTAATCCAAATAAAAGGAATGAAGAATCAACATATCAGAAAAGATTAATCCACATAACAGAAAAGATGACACTACATAACAGGTAAGATGGATCCACAAAAAACTAAAGATGAGTCCACATGGGAGAAAAGATTAATCAACATAACAGAAAAGATGAATCATCCTAATAGAAAAGATAAATCCACATGACTGAAATGATGATTTGTTGTTTGAAAGGGTTTTCTTTTGGTTTCATGGCATATCAACCATTGTAGGTTACTTAATGCTAAAATTCTCTTTATACTTATATAATGAATATACATGACTTGGTTTGGTTTTAAGGCATATCAACCATTGTAGGTTATTTAATGGCAAATCTTTATACATGTGTATTGAATACATGACAGTAAACGCATATTGTTCACAAAATATTCAAACATGTCTCTGCTTATTTTACACAATAAAACTTTTCTAGCATTGTTATCATACACAGGTAAATATATTTATAATAAATCATTTGTTTGCACACATTTAGATGGATATACATGTTATTTGTAAGTGAATAATTTGTTGGTAAATTCCTTTAATGAGTGAAAACTAATTTGCTTGCACACTGGACTTTTCTATTGTTTGTACACTGTTAAATGTTTTCAGCATATGTTGTTTAATACAGATAATTCAATTTAGCATTAATCATTGGCTTGCAGACAGTGAGGGAAGGGAATCTTTTCCTGTTAAAAACACTATTTAAACCAATTAAAATCATACATTAATCAGTACACTTTTAATATAATTTGGACCCTATCGAAATCTTATAAATAAAGCCATGAAATAAATTAACTTTCTGCAGCTATACATTCGTTTCTATTTCCAGTCAGAACTAGGTAACTATTTTTATCGATAGTGATTCTGCTACTAACATGATCGATAACTGTTATGTTACCTAACCTGCAGACTGTAATAAACTCTTCCAATTGCAATTAATATCGGGAGAATATTCATCTCGGTGTTGAGTTTATTCCAGCCTAACACTTTGGCAGTCAGACTGACGTTCAACACCTTATTATCTATGTTGTATTATACTTGAGTTAATATAATTTGTTCCACGTAAACTCGAGTTTGTGTCTTTCTTCCGGATCATTTACTGGTCCACAACACTAACCTATCGATAACAGACTATGCCTTTGCAAGGCGCATATTGATGTCACTTTCAGTTGATGAGATGCAGCCATTTGAGGTGGAGATGTCTACTTTTTGATAAACACACATGTATTCTGTTTTATCTGAATTTACGTAGAGGCCAATGCGACCAGCTGCCTGCTTCAACTGTGCTGAAGAGATTCGGCTTTGGCAGGTGCATTTGCCAGAAGCGCTATATCATCTGCATAGTCTGCGTTCGTAATAGTATGAGCAGGGTATCGTCTGTTGCTTGCTTTTTTTTAGTGTTAAACCATTTTCTTTTCTTCGATCTATCGTAGTTTGAAGTGCATCTTTTTGGCGGATAAGGAACAGATATGAGACTAATGTATCCCTTTGCAGAACACCAGCAGCAATTTCAAAGAAGTCTGTGTCTCTATCTGGTAAGCAAACCCAAAATTTCGTGTTACAATAGAGCATAATCATGGCTGTGACAGTTTCTTCGGGGACAATATACGCTTGAAGTATTTGATCCATCTGCTCTCTGTGTATGAAATCAAATGCTTTGGAGAAATCTACGAGGAAGAGAGTCGTCTCGAGGTTTTTTTCACGAACTCTTTCTATGACTTGACGGATCGTCAGAATCTGTGATATTATGAATCTGTTTCTCTGAAAAATATTTTCATTCTTTTAAAGAATTTTCCCAATTTCTGGTTCGATACGATTGAAAAGCAGGACATTATAATCCTTACTCGTTATTGAAGAAAGGGTTTTGCCACGGTATGTTATATATTGACCCTCGACCGACTCGTCAATCAAGAGATGCATCTGTGTAAATAAGCCGAAGAGCGGAACAGGTGGGCGTTAAGAAAGAATACAGACAAGGTGCCCGCGGGCGTCAGTCAGTCGGAGACAGGATGCCAAAGTGAGAACCAGCTTACAGAGAGGGCTCGGCGCTCAGTGACCCAAGGTTGAGCAACTCCAGCCAAGATACGAAAGAAGTGCTGCTATGGTTAAGAGAAGACTTGGGTCAATATAACAGTCTGTCCCTGTCTCCACCCATCTCTCATACACAACAGAACACCACCCTTTCGAAAATAAAGTGTAAATTTATATTTTTGTAAAGAAGTGATTTTGTTCGTTTATTGAAGTCGTCATGATTGTTGACTATGTTTCCCGCTAATATACGCTATATATTTGGATATGCATATGTGAAGTTTGAGTGTGGGTCATGGTTATCTTTCGATGGCTGTTTTATTCTCTTCTATAGAAGCCACTCTTATAGAGGAGCAGCTGTAGTTCCCCGATCGAACTAACCATCCTGAGCGTAAAAAAAAATCAGAGAGAATGGCTTCGAACTGACGAAGAAAAGAAGCAGAAGGTACCCCGCAAAAACAATTACCGACGCCGACTACGCCGATGACATAGCGATACTGGCAAATACACCTGACCAAGTCGAAACACTACTGCTTAGTTTGGAACGAGCAGCAGCAAGGATAGGCCTCTATGTTAATGCACACAAAACGGAATATATGTGCTATAATCAAACGGGGGACATCTCCACTCTAGAAGAAACCCCTCTTAAACTAGTAGACAAATTCACTTACCTAGGAAGCAGCGTCGAATCAACCGAAAAGGACATCGAAACGAGGCTAACGAAAGCATGGACAGCTATCAATAGGCTATCGATTATAAGGAAATCAGACCTAACCGATAAAATGAAACGCAGTTTCTTCCAGGCAGCGGTCACATCGATACTGCTATATGGCTGCACTACATGGACGCTAACAAAACGACTTGGGAAGAAGCTAGACGGCAATTACACAAGAATGCTACGTGCAATCTTAAACAAGTCCTGGCGGCAAAACCCCACAAGACACCAACTGTACGGCCAAATGCCCCCTATTACGAAAACTATTCAAGTTAGACGAACCAGACATGCAGAACACTGCTGGGGAAGCAGGGACGAACTCATAAGAGATGTACTCTAATGGACCCCCACACATGGCCGTGCATAAGCAGGACGACCAGCACGAACATACATTCAGCAGCTATGTGAGAATACGGGATGTTGTCCTGAAGACCTACCTAGGGCGATGAACGATAGGGAGGAGTGGCGAGAGAGGGTCAGGGATATCCGTGCTACCAGCGCGATATGATGATGCGATTATTAGTTCTCTGTATGCCTTCTTTAGTTTCTGAGGGTTGGTATTAGTTGATTTCTTTTATTACAGAGGAATGCTGTTTTCATGTTATCTCGTTTATATATATATATATATATATATACGCACACGCACAAATATATATACATATATATATATATATATATATATCATGAGAGTATCTTTATCAGAATATTAGCTTTTCAGTCGACCCTCACACACACACACACACACATATATAGAGAGAGAGATATACATCATCATCATGTCCTGACGCTAGCACGAATATCCCTGACCCTCTTTCGCCACTTCTCCTTATCGTTCATCGCCTCTGGCAGGTCTTCAGGGCTACATCCCGTATCCTCACATAGCTGCTGTATTTATGTTTGAACTAGTCGTCCTGCTTTTACTCGGCCAAACGTGGGGGTCCATAGGAGTACATCACTTATGAGCTCGTCCCTGCTTCTCCAGCAGTGTCCTGCATGATATATATATATATATATATATATATATATACCGAGCTTTTGGTCTAATTTATAGTGGGTTCACCAATAGTCTGGGAGACCCGGGTTCAATCTCAGATCGAATCATACCAAAGACTAAAAAAATAGTTCTTGATGCCGCCTTTCTTAACACTCAACATTATAAGGTAAGGATGAAGGGTAAAAAGGAGCTATCCAGGGAATGGCGTAGCGTCTTCCCCTATACCTTGGTGTAGTAGATATCGAAAAAATATCTATCGGGTCACCCTCGACAAGGGTCACCAACTTACTAAATATATTTTTGAATAGTGGTTAGCGTTCGCAAATGGTCCGAAAGATCGGGGTTCTATCCGAAGTTGACCATACCTGGTTGACCATACCTGGTTGACCATACCGAAGACGCCAAATACAACCGGCCAACAACAACTTTATGTATAAAATGTACTGTTGACCTAGCATATCCATTTTCAGGTTACATATTGACTCCTTTAGAAAAGTTTGAAGGAAATTAAAAAAAAAAAAACTTTTAAAAGCTTTCAAAAATAGCTTACTTTTTTCCTATAAAAACTATTTTTTCCTGAAGATGGCCAAGGGTTAAAATTAGATGAGAACAACAGAAATGTAATATTCCTATTTGTCAAATCACATTTCTTTATATATATATATATATATATGTGTGTGTGTGTGTGTGTGTGTGTGTTTCTGTGTGTGTGTGTCTTTGTATATATATATATATATATATATATATATGTATATGTCTCTGTGTGTGTGTGTATTTATATATATATAGCGTGTGTGTGTGTGTGTGTGTTTGATTTACGCCGGATGTGACACAAAATTAAGTTTTAAAAGGAATTTGTATGCATGTATATATATAAAACATATTTTGTTGCGACAATATATATATATATATATATATATAAATATTGTCATCCACAGGCAGACTGTTTTGTTGTTTTACAACCCTTCACTGTTGCTTGATACGCAAAATGCTTTCAGCTGGAATCGAATTCCGTCAGATTTTTCGCTAGTCGGGTATCATAAACCTGAGCTATCGTCATTTCCAAGTAGGCGAAGTAATTCTAATGTATATATTCATGTACGCTTATCGGCTACCGGAGAGCCTAGTTCATGAGAAAATCTTTTCATATACACGAGTGCTCAACTCACGGGGCGGAGGGAGCATATATAAACTGTCATCCCAGAACAGTATGGTTCATTGTATCACAATTCTTCGGTGAGGCAAAAAACGCGATATATATATGTTGGGTATCACCCACCTTTTTCCACACAATGAACTAGTCCCTCTGCCATATATAGCAGTAGCTACTAATACCAGGGCGGACTAGAAAGCGAAGAACAGCTTCTTATTGGAATAGTATAAGAGCGTTGGAGACTGGATATCGCACTAGATCACCTTACTTGCTACCGTAATAAAGGAAACCAAAACTATCGTTGGACTATATCATTATTCTGTATTCATTAATCCCAGGTTCTTGTCTACTAATTGTCTCTCTATTGTATTTACTTTTTCCTGGGAATATATCTGTATTTCCTCTCATATCGTGGTTTGTCCTTTATTTAATATTACAAGCGTTCACTAATCCTATGTTCTTGTCTACTAATAGTCTCTCTATTGTATATACTTTTTCCTGAGAATATATCTCTATTTCCTCTCATATCGTGGTTTGTCCTTTATTTAATATTACAAGCGTTCACTAATCCTATGTTCTTGTCTACTAATAGTCTCTCTATTGTATATACTTTTTCCTGTGAAAATATCTCTATTTCCTCTCATATAGTGGTTTGTCCTTTATTTAATATTACAAGCGTTCACTAACCAGAACGCAACAATATATATATATATATATATATATATATATATCACAGAAGGAGTAATAAATACCCAACCTTACTATAGTTATCGATACGTACATAAGTATGTTCTTTTCTGTTGTTCTTAATAGTTGCTACTGATCGACAAAAATAGTTTCGTTTATAAGATTTCTCCAGGGTATTTGCAAACTTTTTCGTTGGAAAATGTTACGCTAAATATATTGATGGTTGTACCTTTCCTTTTTTGTTTTGAATAAGTCTCTGCAAGATGTCTACCCGGCTATGTTTGTTTATGGCGTCCTCACTGTTTATAAATAATTTTATGCATATGTAACAAATCATAGAAACAGACGAAAACTGAGACAGGGACACGCGTAGAGAGAGAGAGAGACACACACACACACGCACACGTGTTACACTCTTATATAACACATTCCAGTTGGCTGTGGCTACTGAATACACCGATTGCATCTCTGCAGAGGGGTAAGACCCCCCCCCACACACACACACACACACAAACCCAAAGAGTATCTGCGAAACAATCTGATCGTGAGGTTTCAGTGATGCTGGTGAATTAGGGAATGTGCAGTTACCCTTTGCTGATATTTCTCCAACGTCCATTCTTACCCACAGTGAAAGTACTTGACAGGATCCTGTCAATGAATCATATAGAGAACGTTTGACATTTAAACTGTGCAAACAAATGACTTATAGCCTTGTCGGCTGGGGCTGTAGAATACATCGGCTGCACCTCTGCAGAGTTGTAAGACCCCCTCCATGGGTGACCTGGATATGACACTAAACAAAGATGGTTAGGTTCCAATGATGCTGGAGCTTTCAGAAATGCGTAGCACTCCTTCATTGCCATTGCTCCCAGGTCCACATTGGCCCGGAATGGTAGCACCTGATAGGGCCCTATCTAGGGGTTAAATAGAACTAAACTGCATAGATCGGACATTTTGATTAATATAACTATGAAATCATTAAAATGTGACTAAAGAGATGAACACAATCACTTTTTAAAAAATTACTGGCGAACAATCCACTTGAAAAGTGTGTATCAATATTATTCGGCAGTGAATACCCATTAAAGTTTGATATGCCATAAAATTTGAAAATCTAACAAATCATAGATATTCAATATTCATAAACGAGATTGGGTTTTAATTTGCCACTAATGTTTGATATGCCATAAATACTAACTATTTTTACTGTAACGTAATCGAATGGCTGAAAAATAAATGAATTAAAAACTGACAGTCTCCGAACGGCCTGGCCAAAGATCTTTTAGTTAAAAATTTTTAGGAAAAAATAAAGATGTCCTAAAATCTTCAACGCAAATGAGGAACCAGAGGACACAGATGGTCCTCCCGCCGACACTAGGCGGAAGGGAAGGGACCACTCATTTTTTTAAGAGTTGTTGCAAGATGTGAAGTAAATACACCTAGTTGGATAATAGCCTCAAAGATGTAAGGAGACGAAAATTTGCGAGCCCCATTTTGGGAATGGGCTCCAAAAGGGGCTTTACACACTAAAAGCAACCAATCATGTTAGAAATATAAAAGAAAACCAGGAAGCAAATTCAAGGTCTGTATCTGCTCTTTCTTTCTCAGTATGTCATGTTGTTTCTCTTTGCCCAGTTAACGCGGTCGATTCAGCTTCCATACTCTTTTCTTTCTTCCGGTGACTACTTACAATTTATAGTTGTAAATAAACATTTAAGTAGTTAAACATGGTTTCAAGCGTTCGTCAACATTTACCACAGCGGGGTCACTATTGAGTCGTGGGGCTACGAATGTCTATTTAATAACGTTATGTACAACTTTCTGTTTGGTGCCGTTACGGTAGATTAAAGTGAGTAAATACAATTATTGGTGTTGGATAGAATGTTTGAAAACATTTAACTGTGTGCAAAGAAATGAGCTCTAGCTTGTTTAAAATGTTACCGAGAATCTATTAGCTTACCAATCATATATGAGGTATTCACTGGTGCTAACAACTTTTGGAGAGCATAGTGCATTTTTTTTTTATTGGAAAATTATATTTTCCTTTTATAAAGATGTAGTAAGATATCACTGCTCCCTGGATTTTCAAATAACAGTTTGATGGTAAGAGTAGGTGCAAATGACAATGTGAAATTGATCCCTGTATTCACTTTCAAAGCGGCCTCTGTTAATTCAGCGAAACTCCTTTCTATTCTCCGTACGTCACACTAGCAGAATCAACAACAACCGAATCCAACGATCCTCGTATCAACATGAAGTATTCTCAAAGTTCTTCGCTTTTTGCGAAGCCCCGGAGCCTGTTCTGGACTTCGGTCCGGAGCGTGGGTCTGCAAAAGGAACAATGGCAGACTTGGGGCCTTTAATTAGGCACCTAGTTTCGACTAGGCTACCCTTGGGTGGGCGAGCTGCACTTTTGTCTCCTTTGTCACCCATGTACGGCACTAGACCGAGCGTCTAGTTTAAGCCGTAAACTGGCATACGTCCCCGGACCCACATTTGGGTTCGTGAAACCGCTTGCCTCATCAGGCTCACATTGCACTAAGTGAGCCGATGAGCAGCATTGACCAGCAGGGTTCGAGTCTCGGCTCGTTCCCGACCTCCCCTCCCGTTTATCCCCACTTTAATCGGCCTTCAGGCTTTTGACCTTGTGTCAAGTCGTGTCTGGTGGGAGGCAGCGACAAATAAACGACGTATTCTCAAAGCGATCCGCTTTTAATCAGTCGGAGACCATCTCATTTGCATCTGAGCAGTGATGATTTGCGCGACTTTACGAGATCAGATGGTGATAAAATGTCGCGGGCGCCATCTTGAATTTCTTTGTTTCCCGGCCTGTTTGAACAACGCACACGCGAGGCCGCTTAAAAGGTAAGCACCTCCCTCCGTTTTCACGATTTCCGCCACAAAAGATATGAAATATACTTATTGACTTAGAAAGAAATTCAAAAGTCAATCTAAAATATCAGTGAGGGACTAGTACTAAGCGAAGATTCAAATAGTGAAAACAAAACAAAAAGAAAGCAGGATTGGGGTTTTGTTTGTTTATTAATCCATTTTAAAACTTGACATCTCTCCCACACCTGTGGGGATTAAAAGGTCAAATCTCTGGATAGAGTATTCAGATCTTTAATTTTGTTTTCGTTAATGGGAAAAGAGATACTCGCCTATAAGGCGAAGGCTGAAATCCTTGATTATCCAAGCCTCTATATTGAAGTTTGATGGGATGACCTTTTAAAATTTGAGACGTGGAAAGGATGGTCTTTCCACTGATGTAGATCAGCGCATTTACGGAGGTGCCCGTGGAGTAATTGTTATCGTCGTAGGACACAAGTTCAAATCCTGGACGAGACTGATTGCATTTCACATAGCACTAATACCCCTGGGAAAGGTATGAATCCAATTATTCTCCCTCCAGCTATGGGTAAATAGTATAACAGACTAGTTTCTTCAGCCTTGGTGAGGCAACTAGTCTAGGAGAAGGAAAACTCTGAATTCAAACCTGTTAAATTCCGCTTAGAAATTGACCTTGTGTCATATCCTGCCCGAACGGAGGGGTTGGGTAAATAGGGTACATCAGCGCATTTGATTGGCTGACCAGTTAAAAAGTAGTAAAAGAATAAGAAATGGATAGCCAATCGGGATTATTTGTTCCCAAGGGAATCCTCTATAAAATTAAGGTTTTTAGGGTTAAAGAATTGAAGAGATCCGTACCAAAGACAAAAGAATGAGATAAGAAATCACTCAGAGAACTAAAGCCTCCCCTCCCCAGCAAAAGACTCACTCTCCCAAAAACTGAGTAAGAAATAGTTCACTGACCCGAGTCTTCATTTGTTCGTCTCTCAAATAGAAAAAGCAACAATTTATATACATATATATAAACCGGCTCATTGGCCAAGTAGGTAGAGTGTTCATCAATGGGCCGGGAGACCAGGGTTCAATCCCAGGCCGAGTCATACCAAACACTCAGCATTATAAGGAATGTATCTAGGGTAAAATGGAGCAATCCGGGGGAAGGAGTAGCACCCTCCCCTATACTACAGAGTAGTAGCTATTGAAAAGGGAGCTTTCAGGTGTCCCTCGACTACAGTCGCCAACTTTACTATATATATATATATATATATATATATATATATATATATATATATGTACGGGGTGCCTTCAATAAGTTTCCAGCCTTTTTTTGTTCAAGCGTTTAAGATTGTCGTAGACTATTTAAAATTCAGTATGTTATTGCAATACATCTTATGAGATGATTGACCAATTTTTATGATTTCAGAATCAAATGAACAGCTACAGCAGCAATTTGAAATCACCCAACTAAAGCCTGATTGTCACAGCTGGTGAATTTCAAAAATGCTATCTGGAGGTGAGGACACTTTAGTAGAATGATATGCAATAACATTCCGTTTTAAATTTGGAAAAAATGCCACAGAAACGTATGGAATACTTCAGACTGCTTTTGGAGCATCTTGCATGAATCGAGCATCAGTTTTTGAGTGGCATAAGAGATTCAAGGAAGGCAGGGAGTCTGCGGGGGATGATGAGAGGTGTGGGAGGAGTAAGGAAGTCAATATACCAGTGTTGATCGGCCACAGGATTAGGGTTACGATGTTGAGGTTTTAAGGGAGTTCAGCAAGAGATTCTGTCGGAAGAGGCCAGCACTCTTCAGATCGGCTCAGTGGCATTTCCCGTAGGACAATGCACCAGTCCACAACTCCATCCTTGTCACAGACTATTTGACCAAGATGAGCATCAAGCCAGTTCCTCAGCCTCCCTATAGTTCAGACCTTGCTCCCTGTGACTTTTGGTTATTCCCTAAGCTCAGAGGCTGTAATTACGAGACAATTAAGGAGATGAAAGAGGCTGTGACGAAGGTCATTGACACGCTCACACAAGTGGATTTCCATGGGACCTTCCAGAAGTTGTTGGAACGGTACAACAAGTATATAGCAGCAGGAGGAGATTACTTCGAAGGAGACTAGAGTTTCATGAGTGTACTATCAGTAAAAGTGTCCTTACGAAAAAAGTCTGGAAATTTATTTAATGATCCTCGTATATATATATATACACACACACACACACACACACAAATATATATATATATATATATCATCATGTCATGCCGCTAGCATGGATATCTTTGACTCTCTCTCGCCACTTCTCCCTATCGTTCATCGCCTCTGGCAGGTCCTCAGGGCTACATCCCGTATCCTCATATAGCTGCTGTATGTATGTTCGAGCTGGTCGTCCTGCCTTTGCTCAGCCATATGTAGGGGTACATCGGAGTACATCACTTAGAAGCTCGCCCCTGCTTCTCCAGCAGTGTCCTGCATGTCTGGTTCGTCTAACTTGGATGGTTTTCGTGATGGGAGGCAGGTGGCCGTATAATTGGTGCTTTCTGGGGTGTTGCTGCCAGGACTTATTCAATATTGCTCGCAACATTCTTGTCTACTTGCCGTCTAGCTTCTTCTCCAGCCATTTTTTATCGTCCAAGTGGTGCATCCATACAGCAGTATTTACACGATCACTGCTTGGAAGAAACTTACATATATATATATGTGTGTGTGTGTGTGTGTGTGTGTGTGTGGAGCTGCCTGTGGTGTGATGGTTATCGTCGTAAGAAATGGCCATGGCGTCACGAGTTCAAACCTGGACGAGACTAATTGCATTTCATATAGCACTAATACCCTTGGGAAAGGTATGAATCCAATTATTCTCCCTCCAGGTATAGGTAAATAGTCGGGCAACCTGGTTTCTTCAGCCTTGGTAATGCAACTGGTCTCGGAGAAGGGAAACTCTGAATTCAAACCAGTTAAACTCCGCTCAAAAATTGACCTCGTGTCATATCCTGACCGAACGGAGGGGTTGGTATATATATATATATATATATATACCGGGCCATTATCCTATTGAGTAGAGT
The DNA here is from genome assembly GCA_963585895.1 of Sepioteuthis lessoniana. Lineage (NCBI taxonomy): Eukaryota > Metazoa > Mollusca > Cephalopoda > Myopsida > Loliginidae > Sepioteuthis > Sepioteuthis lessoniana. The sequence goes on along the minus strand of OY757932.1, from coordinate 18,367,306 downwards.
GTTCGCCAATGGTCAGGGTGACCGGGGTTTATCCCAAGTGGAGTCATACCAAAGACTCAAAAAATTGTACTTGATGCCGCCTTGCTTAGCACTCAGCATTATAATCAAGGATCAAGGGTAAAATGGAGCAATCCAGTGAAAGGAGTAACGCCCTCCCCTACACCTCGGTGTAGTAGCTATTAAAAAAAGAGCGTTCGGGCCACCCTCGAAAAAGGTCGCCAATTTCTTCATATATATATATATATATATATATATTGGTCACAAGATTGTGTTTCATCAAATAGTCATTAATTGTTAACAGAGAGTTTTTCTTGTCATCCTGGCAACATGATTCAACGAACCACCCTGACCGTGAGTTGATAAACCAAGTCACCGGAAACGCATGAGATATTCACGGAACTAAGGCGGCAATCAAGTACAGAGACTAGCATGGTACCACATATATCATCATCATCATCATGTCGTGTCACTAGCACGGATATCCCTGACCCTCTCTCGCCACTTCTCCCAATCGTTCATCGCCTCTGGTAGGTCTTCAGGGCTACATCCCGTATCCTCACATAGCTGCTGAATGTATGTTCGAGCTGGTCGTCCTGCTTTTGCCCGGCCATATGTGGGGGTACATAGGAGTACATCACTTATGAGCTCGTCCCTGCTTCTCCAGCAGTGACCTGCAAGCTTGAACTCCGTGTTTTAAATGTAAAGACACTTTTACTATAAAACCAAATTGAATATATGACTCTGTCCAAATTTTCAGCGTACACGGCAAAAAAAGTGTCGACTCTTTTTCTAAAAGTTTAAAATTGTTACAGCCCCCACCCCGAGCAGTAGTCTAGAAGAAAACTAAACAGCCTAAAAATCCCTATGCCACCACACACAAAAAAATGATTAAATACCTAGTTTCCCCATTCCCAAGAAGTAGACTTCCCCAAATTATGTTTAAATGCATTAATAAATAAACAGTAAAACAGAACAGAAAGGATGAAAACTTGTCAATGCCACACGTATAAGCTCAATATATATATATATATATATATATATAAAGGAGACCTCGGCGACCTCCGACCCGGCCAAGCATGCCATTCCAAAGTCGGCAGAAGTGCATATTCCATTGGCGTGAGCGAGCTTCTCTGACAATATGGGACAGGGTTAAAATCCCACGGTACAGTCACAAACTGATGCTCCGGAAGAGGGTGACCTGTGAACTGCAAGACAGTTATTTCCGCTCGATGACGATCAAAACATGCCATTCCAAAGGAGTGGACGTTGAACTATAAAATTACTGAGTGCACAGGAATTTCAATCAGTTTGGAGAGAAGATGCGGTAGAGAAAAACAACACCTGGCAGAAGGAGCCCTCGGGACCCCCGATTGACTTTTGGAGACCAGACCAGTTGGTGACAAGATGCGGTAGAGAAATCCATCACCAAGCAGAGAGCTGGGCCCCCAGGCCTCCGGTTGAGCAGTTCAGGAGAACGGGAAAGAAACGCTGAGGTCAATATATTGCAGTTCTGTTCGGTCTCCAACTCCCTCTCACACACAATCCTTTCAAAAAAAATGAGAGGTATATTTTTCTAAAAGACTGCGTCGTCGTTATTGTTATGTCGTTAAGATTCTGCATGCATATGTAGTTGTATATGTATTATGTGTTAGTATAGTCATGATCATGGCTATACAACAGGTTGATATGCCATAAAACTAAACCAAACCAAACCTTAAACGATACTCGGCATACCCGTAGGTGTGTTTGCATGTAATTGCTGCGATAACAGAGTTTGAAATGTTTGTATCATATGTGTATATATATAAACTAAATCAAAACATATGATCTTGCGTACTCGAGATTCATGTGGTTATTAAATCAGCAGACAGCGTTTTAGTTGTCTGATAATTGTGCAGCTGAGTGAATTAAAAGTGCCCACATTGCAGTATAGCATTTTTTTTTTTTAGATTTCAGCCTGTTGATTTGACTTGGAACTCTTTCATTATACAATTCCATTATATTTTTCCTTCTCCTAGAACGGTTGCCTACCAAGAGATTAGAAGCTTAGTAGACCGTATTTTTTTTACATTCAGTAAGAACACATGCTGCTGTCTGGGTCTAGTATAAGCTGAATATATCCCCCAAAGAGGGGGAATAACCCTCAACAAGCAAAAAAAGACGTTCTACGACAACAAATTTAATTAGATGGTGATACTAACGCATTGGGTGAGTGACGTAGAATACACTGACTGCTTTTCTGCAGAGGGGTAAGATTTCCCCTACGAGTTTCCTCAAAATGTTTCTAAACAATTTGATTTTGAGGCTCCAGTAATGGTAAGGTTTTGGGAATGCAGAGTACTCCTACATTGCTATTACTCCCAGGTCCACTCAGACCCGGGTTGGTAGCACCTGATAGGGTCCAATCTATAAGTAAAATAGAACTGCTGGATATTTCATTTATGTTCTCATGCTAAACTGAATTGTTTGAAATTTAACTATTTTTATATTTAACTGTGTATAAAATAATCTGTGCTTATGCTACACTGAATTGTTTGAAATTGAACTGTTTTTATATTTAACTGTGTATAAAATAAACTGTACTTATACTAAACTGAATTGTTTGAAACTGAACTGTTTTTACATTTAACTGTGTATAAAATAAACTGTACTGAATTGTTTTAAATAGAACAGGTCCTTTACATAAAAATGGATTTGGCCATGAATAACCTACAAAAGTTGATATGCAATAAACCCCAAAAAACTAAACTAAACTAAACTCTATAACGTCTACATTTAAAATCACAGTTGACGGGTGGAAATGCCGTTAAAATCTGTAATTTCATAAAAAACAGTAGAAAGAAGGTAAAAGTAAACGACCTCGTTCAGAATCTGAATATGTCTTGCCAACTCTGTAACCATAAGGCCACCAACGCCTCATTATTGAAAACGGACAACGGATAATTTATATCTTGTGATATCAGATTTTCTGTCTTGAGTTCTGATGACGAATGGCAATCAATAAAATGAAATTGAATGATTAAAAAAAATATTAATTACAATTCAATATTAGGTCAAATGTTATCGACTCCCATGAATCTTTCTGTGTATTATTTAATGTGTTTTTTATCTGTCGGCCATATTGGAGATTGACAGCCATATTTCTAATTTCCCGCCACGAGTGATTTCAATTTCAATTTTACATCAACATTTGCATGTTTCTTTTTTCTCCTTTTCTTGCGAGTTAAAAAAAAATTTAGCAGAAAGTAAATTTATGTTTGTAGATTAACAACGGATGCCAGTAAGCGTTTAATTGAGTAGAGGTTTCTAAAAGTAACATATCGTAAACAAGAAGCTAAAACGATTTTCAATTCCTTGAGTCGATATTTTTTCTTTAGAAGCACACACTTGTGATTCATGCCCTAGATTAAGACGAGTAAAATAAATAGATAAATAAGTGATTTATAGAAAGTCAGCAGTATTAAACATACTGCTGACTTTCTATAATTCTGAATAGGGTCATTGTGTTTTGGTTCATATTTCGAACGTTATAGACAGCAGATATTTTCAATAGTGATATCTACTTCCATAAACTGACTGACAATTGTATCATAAAAAATATTCAAACAAGAAAAAAATCCATAGAGTCTTCGTATTATTCTTTCATTTTCTCATTTTTTTACACTGAATTGTTTATCCAAATACTTTTTTACAGATAAGTGCATCTTCTGGAATATGCAGAGATAAATAGATAGGAATGAACTTATATATATATATATATATATATATATATATATATATATATATATATATATATATATATATATATATATATATGACTTAATAAGACGGACATTTTGATCCGTTCACGTCTTCTTATGAGTGGTTTGAATTTGGGATAGAATGAATTTAGGAAGGCACCGTATTTTCTCAAGAACATTTGGTTCCAATTGGAGCCGTCTTCGAGAGAGCAAATACTGAAATGACAGGCCCAATATTGAGTTTAATACATTTATATAAACTGTAGACGGAAGAAAAGGAGAGAGAAGAAAATAATTATATTAGAGAATAGAGGCAGAATAGGTGGGAAAAGTACTGAAAGCATTTTAAAATGTGGCTGCAATATATTCAATATTGATCTTGTGTATATATATATATATATATATATATTGATTTTATATGTATGTATATATATATATACAGAGAGAGAGGGAGAGAGAGGAGGGAGAGCGAGATAGAGATAGGAATATAGTGAGCTAGATAAATAGATATTAAATGCAGAGGATAGATAGATAGATAGATAGATAGATAGATAGATAGGAAATATATATTCATGTATACAGAGAGAGAGAGAGAGAGAGAGAGAGAGAGAGAAAGAGAGGCGAATAAATAGATAAGTATACGTTGAGATAGATAGATAGACAGATGTATAGAATAAAACGGGAGAAGGAAACAATGAAGAAATATTTGGTTTCATGGAATTAAGGGCAGAAACTAAACATTTTTGATCAAATGACGCAAGATTACGTCTGGTGGGCAGTTCATTATCTTTAAGAGCTATAATACTAAGCTTTACCCACAGACAGATAGATTGATAGATATTAAATATGAACAGAAAAATGACATACGTTGCTAATAGCATAGATAGATAGATAGATAGATATGAAATATGAATAGAAAAATGACATGCGTAGCCGATAGATAGATAGATAGATAGATAGATAGATAGATAGATAACCTACACCAAAGACTGAGAAAACAATGGATATCTGTGTTCAAAGAATTACAGGAATTGTTTTTGAACAATTTGGGCAGTTCATTTTCATCAAACTCGATCTAGTGGGCATCACATTATCTTACGTTATATATATATATATATATATATATATATATATATATATATAGAGAGAGAGAGAGAGAGAGAGAGAGAAAGATCTATAAAGAATCAGGGATATTCGTCTTATCGAACGAATACTTACATAAAGTTAATGAATCGGTACTCTAAGCTAGAATATTTCAACCACACAGCGTTTTCTTTCACATCTTGTCATCTTCAGTTATCCCTCAGTTTCAAAGGTCAGCAAGCGCAACATGGATTAATTGAAAGTCCTTAAAACAACTTGGAACCTGCTATTAAGGTATTTTATTTCCCTTTTCGCAGATACAGCTTATCGTGTTCTACCTGCTGGGAGAAATAAATATCATCTTCATGGAACGCGATCGTATTGTTTGCTTTTCATCTGGACGACGACAACATCTGATTTTTGTTTTGATTTCTCTTCCTACCGCAATTCTAACGAATGCACCGAGCTGACAACTATAACTATTCTCTCATCGGCACTAACTCCGAGGAATTGATGTCAATCTAATAAACGAAGACTGAGTCCAATAAAGGAAGAAAAAAAAGAAGAAACTACCCGGTTGCCTCTTTCTTTTTTATTATTACTAATTGCAAAGACAAATAGTGGGTATCCTCGTGGTGTAATGGTTAAAGCGATGGACTGCGGTATCGTTGTAAGCGAGTTCGTATTCCATTCGCGCTATTACGTTTACTTTCGGGTACATACTCTTGAGAAAGGTATGAACCTCCTTATCCTCCCTGCTATGGGTTAAATAGAACCACTATTGTTCTTCTAGGAGAATGGCTTTGGCATTAAATAACCTACAAAGATTGATATGCCATTAAACAAAGAAACCAAACCTTCGATACTTTTTGGATTATTTCTTTTGATTGAAAATCTATATTCTTTTCTTACTACTAGTTAATTTAAAAAAGAAATTAAACGAATGACTAGTTAATTTGGGGTTGCCTGTATACGATAAGTGTAGCGTAGCCATGATACACCGATATATCTGTAAAGCATGTAAAATGTTCATATGCATTGGAATCCCGAAACACTCGAAACACTGACGACTCTCGGTAGTTCAGGTACGAAACTTTTATTACCTTCTTAACTTTTAGGTTTTCAACAAGAGGAGAGAGAAGCACAATTTTTACTACGCTGACTGTTCCATCTGACCTCATCACGTGCGGCGCATCTCGTAGACCCAACTGGACTGGCCTCGCCAAGGTCCAAACATCAACTCGCTTCGTCCAGCCTCAAATCTCAACTAACTGCCTTTTTTCAAAAAATCACCCGAAATCCTCAGCCCATCGCTTCTGGGCATGACGTCATTCACACCCCAGTCCCATTTCCTATCCGGGGTTTTTATTATGACATCTGTGATTGTCACATCCTCCCCGCGTGAGCGTGAACACCTGCGCTCAATGTGTGCCCCTACCCGTGCACTAAACCTAATAGTTCTAAGCCTAACTAAACCGAATGATACGATGTAACCAACGAAAGATGATAATTTAAAAAAAAATGATTCCGCAATTATATAACATAAGGACTGTTGGCTTAGATGTAGAGTTTCGGCTTTTTAAACAAAGAAACCAAACAAAACCATAGACGAACATAGGAAATTGACTTCAAATGTTCTCTTTGCTTAAATGAAGATATTAAACATAACGAATAGGCGAATTTCGTTTATCAATATTACGGAGTTGCGTAAATGGACTTGGCCTGGTGCTGCAGAATACTCAGACAACACCTCTACAGAGAGGTAACCCCCACGAAAACAACCAGGGTATGGTACTAAACTAAATGTGATAGTGATGCTCTTGTCCCAGAGTTTTGGAATGTTGAAAACACTTTCATTATCTGTACTCCCAGGCAATCGTGAGATGATTTATACATATTTTCCCCTTTTTTTAAATAGAGGAATTAATATTGTGTATTGAATTACCATGACCAGAAAATCCGTCGAACACCTTTGCACGATATACGGGAACACTGGACAACTGTTTCGACCTTATTAGGTCTCATCTACAGTGTATACTGTAATCCCCACCACTGGAGATCGAAACAGCGACCACAGATTGCAGTGCTGAAACTCTACAACTAAGCCACTTGTTCATATTGCACACAAGTGACGCGAAATCAACTTGTCATGGTATCTGCAATCTGTGGTCGCTGGTTCGATCTCCAGTGGTGGAGATTACGGTATATACTGCAGTCGAAACAGCTGTCCAGTGTTCCCGTTTATCGTGCGTAGGTGTTTGGCGGATTTTCTGGTCATGGTAGTTCAATTCACGATTTATACAATGTTATATAATTTATTCACTGAGAGTAGCACTCTGAGAAGAGAGTACGTGTCCAACATGGAAGCAGAGAGCCAAACTGAGTACAGAGAAAGCGAGGTCATGAAGTGCAGATTCGATGTTCGGAAATAGACAAGGACACTGATAACAAACTTGAGAAGTTGTCAAGTAACATCTACACGCCTGTACTAAAGTGACAAACCCATCTAAAGCTCTGGAGGAACATGCCCATTTGATTACTGGAATGACGTCATGGGTAAGTAAAAAGAGTGAGTCTCTCTCTCTCTCTCTCTCTCTCTCTGCTGTAAATAGACGTATTAATTTCTTTGGTAGGGTTATGCTCATGAAGTGCAAGGTCAAAAGAGAAGACACGTAAAATAAAATGAAACAAGAAAGAGATTATTTTCCAAAGAAAAAAACGTTGAGTTTCTTCTTCAAACCGAACAAAAACAGATAGTCAACGGATAAATAACAAACGATCTTAGTCTCCGATGGTGGTGAAGATGCCTTTGCTGTTTTGGTTTTCTCGCAACTACGAGTAGGTCCAAATTACCTGCGACAGGATCAATATACTTTTCAAGAATCAAGATAGATTCTAGTTGGCCCTGTCTGCTGGAGCTGCACAATACACCGACTGCATCTCTGCAGAGGGATAAGAACCACCTCCCAACAAGTATCCTGGATATGACACTAAACAATCGGATGGTTAGGCTCCAGTAATGCTGGAGCTTGGGAGAATGCAGAGTAACCCATTATTGTCATCGCTCCCAGGTCGACTCTGTCCCGGAGCGGTAGCACTTGATAGGGTCCAATCTATTGGTTAAATAGAACTAAACTGCGTACTTTTGCTAAACGGAATTGTTTTAAATAAAATTATTTTGACATTTAAACTGCGTACATATGCTAAACTGAATTGTTTAAAATAGAACTATTTATAAAAACGGATTTGGCATTAAATAACCGACAATGGTTGATATGCCATAAAACCAAACCATTCCAAACAGATTCTAGTTTTTCTTACAAATTTTACAAACATCAATCTGCAGCACTTTTCAGCACTAGAAGGGGTTGTCCCTATGATTTAGTGGCTAACGTGCTGGACTGTAATATTAAGTGAGTTCGTTATCCAGTCCCACCATTACATCCACTTACAAACAAATACTTCTTGGAAAAGTATGACCCCCACGCTTTTCCTGCTGGCTAAGTATTAATAGTACCATTACTGTTCTTCTGCTTCGTTAGACTATGATTTGTAACATATTTACCTTCGACCCAGCCGTCAATAGAGAAACAAGTGCATCCGGTCGACGACATCAAGATATAGCCTTGAGCGTGGACGTGTTGAATTCGGTGCAAATGCAACGCTCACATGAAGCAGGTGGGTGTCAAATAATTATATAACCTGGTGTCACGGAGTTTTGAGTTAGTTGGAGTCAGTTGCAGTTGAAGTTCGAGTTGCAGTTCGAGGCAGTGAGAACCAGCTCCTAAGCAGAGGGCTTGGGCCCTCAGGACCCCCAGCTGAGCAGCCCAGCAGAATAAGAAAGAAGTGCTGCAAAAGACAGAGGAACTTGGGGGTCAATATGTTCCAGTCTGTTCAGTCTCCAACTCACCTCTCACACACAACCCTTTTGCAACCCTTTCGCAACCCTTTCGAATAAAGTGTGAGACGTATATTTTTCTCAAGAAGTATGTTCGTTCGTCATTATTGTTGATTATGTTTTCGCATGTATATGTTTAACTATAGTTGTATCACGGCTATATAACATATTCATGTCCAATGGTGATTGTTTCTCGTAATTCAAATGTAAAAGGGGGGATCATGTGACGTTGTGGCTAACGTTGTGGACTGTGATAAAGTTATGAGCGAGTTCGATCTCCAGTACCATAAATGTGTTCACTTACGAGCTAATACTTATTAGAAAGCTATGAACTCCCTTATACCCCCAGTTAAGTATTAAATAGTACCACCCCTGGAGAAGCAGAGATGAACTCATAACAGATGTACTCTTATGGATCCCCACACATGGCCGTGCAAAAGCAGGACGACCAGCACGAACGTACATTCAGCAGCTATGTGAGGATACGGGATGTTGTCCTGAAGACCTACCTAGGGCGATGAATGATAGGGAGGAGTGGCGAGAGAGGGTCAGGGATATCCGTGCTACCAGTGCGATATTATGATTATGATATTCATCTAGAATGGCTTTGGCATTAAATTTCCCCAAAATGTTGAATGGTCATTAAACAAACAACCCAAACTAAGTCAGTAAGTAGCATACGGCCAAAATATTCAGATGCAGAGAAATCCCGCTACACTGACGATTTTCTTAGTTCAGGTACGAAAAGTTTATTAACTTTTTTGAGTTTAGGTTTTCGACACGAGGCGAGAGAGAGAGAAAGAGAGAGAGACAATTTTACTATGCTGACTGTTCCTACATCGTCCTTCAATCAACTCCCCAGCTAAACTCTCGGCCCAGAGTTAGACTCTCAACTCACTGACCCAACAAACGCGCTGTGCATCCAGTAGCCTCAACTGGACTGACCTCGCCCAGGCTCAAAAATCAACTAGCCTCCCCTGGATTCAAATCTCAACTAGCCACGCCCAGATACAACTCTCACCTAACTGCATTTTTCAAAATTCACCCAAATTCCCAGCCCCTCGCTTCCGGGCAGGACATCATTCTCACCCCATTTCCATTTCCTATCTGGGTTTTTTATTATGACATTTATGATTGTCACATCCTCGACCCACGAGCGTGAACAGCACTCAATGTGTTCACCTGCACGTGCACTAAACCGAATAGTTCTTAGCCTAACCAAATCAAATGATAAGATATAACCAACGAAAAATGATAATATAAAAAATACCTTCCGCAATTATGTAATAAGTATTGCAATTTCTCTAACGGCTTGCACATAACCCAACTGATAAGTCAGATGCGTAGCTTCCCGCGATCTCTTTCCTATTTGAACTCAACCGTCACTATGAAAAATTGGGAAATATTACTTGTCTAACCGGGTAATGCGGCAGTAGTCTTCAACAGAAGATCATGTTCTCTCGTTCATATGGGGCCGGGTAACCGACGCCATGACTTCAATAATGTATAACGTTACGGGATCAAAAATATACTGAGGATAACTTTACCACACTGACCCGGTACCATCTTGAATATCAATGAGAGTAACATTTCAGACGCAGACATAAATGAAAATTTTACATACGGGACCCATTATGAAACGTCGTTAAATTTCTTAAACTACCTAGCCACTCCGTTTTTTTTCTTTAGATATGAAAGTTTATAACAGTCAGAAACATTTAAAATGCAATCATCATCGAATCGAGAGAGAAAGATAGACTGAAAGAATCACTGATATTCATTTAAAACAAATGAGTTTTTATTCGTAGGGGACGAACGATCAAGATATTGACTTCATTTACTTCACTCCTTCGCCCCCACATGGCCTCTTGTCCCTGCGACACTTTCTGACTGACCCGACTCGACCATCTGTCACACTCTCTAACAGACCTGACTGACTACTGACCAGTAAATCACCTTGCTCATATATATATATTTTATTAATTATCTTAACAACTAATGATGATAAGAATACGTGTCATTAACTTTCAGTGTTACGTCATGTTATCTTAACCTCAGTCGACGAATTGTTTATCTTTGAACATCTTGTCTACGACTGATTTCAAAACAAATTATCGATTTCCTGCCCTGCTATTCTGTGTGGCAAGTGCCTCATTTGACCTTCATTTCAAAGTTTTTAGCCAACTCACAATTTATTCCTAGAAATAAAATATTCAACAAATAAAATCAATTACCATCCTTAATTATATTACAGATGGACGTCTACAAATGATATTTTAATGGATTAATCAAATATTTGTCTCTTCTTCAGATTGTGTATAAGCCCTCATCAAAAGTAGCTTCTAAAATTTAAGATGGACGAGAAATTCTTTAGTGGGTTACCTCCTAATAATACCTACTCAGAGGGTCATCTGTCTCATGGTGGTGGCTTAGAATACGCAAACTTTCCCCCCTGCTGAAGGATAATTCCCTCTCCCAGAAAAAGAGATGCCCTGGTTAAGATATAAAGTTGAATTTTATGGTGAAATTACAGTTCTGGAACAATGGAGAATGTAATGTACTCCTGTGGACCCCCGCATATGGCCAATCAAAAGCAGGACGACCAGCTCGAACATACATACAGCAGCTATGTGATGATACGGGATGTAACCCTGAAGACCTGCCAGAGGCGATGAATAATAGGGAGACGTTGAGAGAGAGGGTCAGGGATATCCGTGCTAACCGCACGACATGATGATGATGATGATGATGATGAAGGTTCCCTATATTGATTCAAAACTCTTTTTAGAAATATTTGTATTCGATATCGCTTTTTGCCAATAAACTCCTTAGGTACACTGAATGCGATTCTAGGCGTAAAGTAAAGCTAGACGTATTGATATGTCGTTAAATTCAACCAACAAATTAAAGAAATGTTCAACACATCTGCTATCCAACGTACCGTGTGTGGTGAAAAATATTGCATCACTATCATTTATTTTTTCATTGCAACCCCTGATGTTTATAATTGAAAAAAAAAACAACTTAAAATGTAAAATGAAAAAATTACGAATAATACAAAAATCTGCTAATAATGATTTTCTAGAAATTGCTAAAATTATTAAAATTACAAAAATATGTTAATACTTATATTATTTTCTTGTGGTAGTTCCTAAAATTATCTGCAAGTAATTTAAAAAAATGTTTTTATAATTTCTTTGAGCAATTTTTTTTAGATTTGAAATAATGTTTGTTTTCATAGTCCTTTTTTATTGGCAATTATCGAGAAATATATCAGTAAATATGGTGTTATTTTTTCATTATATAAAACACCTATTCACGAAAAATAATTAGTTCTGTTGTGTAAAGAATATATGTGAAATACGAGATAAATCATTAGAAAATAAAGCATTGCTATATTGAACATATTAGTACCAAGTGGAAAATATATGTATATGTGGTGTATTCAATATGTTTCCAGACTTTTTTTTTTTTGTACAGGCATTTAGAATTATTGTAGACCCTTGAGAATTCAGTATGTTATTGCTATACATACTATGAGATGACTGACCAATTTTTATGATATTCACGTTCAAATGAAGAACTGCGGCAGCAATTGGAATTCACCCTACTAAAGCTTGATTGTCACAGCTGGTGAATTTCAAAAATGCAATCTGGACGTGAGGACACTTTAGAAGAACGATATGCAATAAAATTCTGTTTTCAACTTGGAAAAAAAACATAGAAACGTATGGAATGCTTGAGACTGCTTTTCAACCATCTTGCAGGAACCGAGCATCAGTTTTTGAGTGGTATAAGAGATTCAAGGAAGGCTGGGAGTCTGTGAGGGATGATGAGAGGTGTGGGAGGAGTAAGGAAGCCAATACACCAGAGTTGATTGGCCAAAGGGTTAGGGATAGGGTTAGGGTTACTATGTTGAGGTTTTAAGGGAGTTCAGGAAGAGATTCCGTCGGAAGAGGCCAGCACTCTTCAAATCAGGTCAGTAGCATTTTCACCAGGACAATACACCAGTCCACAACTCCATCCTTGTCACAGACTATATATATATATATATATATATGGGGGGGTAGGTTTTATGGCATATCAACCTTTGTATGTTATTTGATGCCAGATACATTTTTATACAAATAATCAGTTCTATTTAAAACGATTCAGTTTAGCATAAGTACGGATACAATGTCAAAACGGTTCCATTTCAAACAATTCAGTTTAGCATAAGTACACAGTTTAGTTCTATTTGACCCTTACATAGGACCCTATCAGGTGTTTCCACTTCAGGCAAGAGTAGACGTAGGAGTGTTGGCAATAAAGGAGTACTCTGCATTCACCAAAGCTTCATCCTAATTGGAATCTCACCATCTGATTGTTAAGCTTCATATCCACGACACTCACAGAAGGTAGTCTTATTCCTCTGCAGAAAAGCAGTTGGCGTATTCTACAGGCAGCTGACTGGACTAGAAATGTTACGGATATTGTTACTATAGAAGTGTATTTCCTTTGGTTTGGTTTCCTTGTTTAATGACATATAAACCTTTGCAGGTTATTTAATGCCAAAGCTATTCTCCTAGAAGAACAGTAATGGTACTATTTAACCCATAGCTGGGAGGAAAATGGGGGTTTCATGCCTTCCCAAGGGTATTTACTCGAAAGTGAACGCAATAGCGAGACTGGAGTACGAACTCGCGTACTACGATTCCGCAGTCCATCACTTTAACCATTACACAACGAGGACACACCATGTGTTTTAGTGCAGGAATCCATAGCAAAGATTTTACTAAATGACAGCAATAGAAAAATTTTCGGTTTCGTTGTTGGGTTTGAATGCATATCAACCTTTTTTTGGTTATTTAAAGCCAAATCCATTTTTGTGTAAATAATCAGTTCTACTTCAAACAATTCAGTTTAGCATGAGTACACAGTTTAATTGTCAAAACATTTCTATTTCAAACTATTGAAGCAGTTATATATAACAATTCAGTTTAGTGTAAGTAGAGTTTCAGTGTCAAAAACGGTTCAATTTCAAATAAATCAGTTTAGCATAAGTACGCAGTTTAAATGTTAGTACAATTTAATTGTGAAAATATATTTCTATTTTGAGCTATTCAGTTTAGTAAAGCAGTTCTTATTCAGCTAATTCAGTTTAGTATGAGTGCAGATTTTGTTTACACACAGTTACATGTCAAAACAGTTCTATGTTAAACTATTCAGTTTAGTTTAAATACCTTTTCAATGTCAAAAAACAGTCCTTTTTCAAATAGTTCAGTTTACCATAAGCACGCAGTTTAAATGTAAGTATGGTTTATTTGTCAAAAGCATTTCTATTTCAAGCTATTCAGTTTAATCAAACAATTCAGTTTAGCATTAGTATGCCGTTAGTTCTATTTAACTAATTTATAGGGCCCTATCAGGTGCTACCTGCACTCCATAACCGTGTGGACGGAGAAGGAAATGTAGGTCGTTGAGTAGCATGACCGGATGAGGTGTAGGAGGAGAAAGGAGCCAAATGATTGGTCAGAGCCTTTCGCGCCCAAAATAGGGCCTTTTCGTCAGAGAAAGTTTGGAAGGAGATCTCTAGTTTTAGGACAGAAGTCAGCGTGAAGAGACGTGCGAAATTATTAGCCAAAACTCCGGGGAAAGAGTGGAACAGAATCTTTGGTCAGAAGATAACAGTGCCTTCAGCCAGATTCTACAGAATGCCGCCCGCTCATAAAAGAAAGGAATCTAAGGAGTAAACCCTTCGAAAAGTTAAGTACAACTTAAAACATTTTTTCCTTCTACCCTTCCTAAATATTGAAATTATATGCACTCTCTCAAGTCAAAGAAAGAAAAATAAAAAGAATTATAGGCATTCAGAAAAGAAAAGAAAGAAGAAAGAAAGGAAAAACGAAGAGAGATATTTGTGTTTCACACTGCCGACCTGGCTTAACAAAGCCGATGGTTTAAGAGAAAAGAAAGAAAGAAGAAAGAAAAAAAAGAAAAAAGAAGAAAAGGGTTAACGATAGAGACATTTGTGTTTAAGATTGTCTGCTGGTGTAGTATAACCGGCACCTTAAATATTTGTTTGATCCTCACCTATTAAAATTTTGTTACAGTTTAAATGTTCCCTTATGTTGAAATCTATTCGTTATGTTGTTTATCTATCGAGTTGCCTTTTGTACATATTGTTTTCAGCTTCATTCGCTTTAATTTATTCTCGCTAAATGTCTTATTCGCCTTAAAAACATTATACGGGAAATTGGAATTTCCGACTACAGTGAAATATATTTTTGTTTTAACCTAGAAGTCCATGCTTTCCGTTATCCGAGTGGGTAGGAAAACGAAGGGGCTTGTGCGGCATGTAAAGTGAAATTGGAATCCCCCTTGCCACCGTCGAGATGAGTCTAGCCCCAAATTAACCCCCACATTATTTGCCAGTTACCTCATGCCCGAAACAGGAGTCTTGACTAGGACTTATTTTGCGAGGGGTCAAGTGCTAGATTTCCCCGACGTCACACGTGCGTAAAATAAACTGTCGTCCTGAGATAGAATATTTATGCACCGTTACAGTAGGAATTAAATGGAAATGCTTTTAGTATAAGAATATGTTATGAACAGTCTTACGGTGAAAAAGGTTTTAATATATAAAAGTATTTGAAAGGTTTTGCAATAGGGATCTTTTAAAAAGGCTTTTGATATAATAATGTACTGGAAACAGTTGTCCCATAGAAATTCAATAGAAAAGGGATTAGAATATGAAAGTATTCGAAATATTTTACTATAGAGATCTACTGGAAATTCATTTAATATAAGAATTTATTACAGAGAGTTTTACTATAGAAATGCAAGAAAAAAAGTTTTATTATACGAAAATATTTGAAAGGCTTTATTCTAGGAATTCTTTGAAAAACCTTTTACCGCCTTGCTTAACACTCAGCATTATGAGGTAAAGGGTGCAGTGGAGCTATCCAGGGAATGGAGTTGCGCCCTCCCCTATCCTTTAGTGTAATAGCTATGGAAAAAGGAGCCTTCGCTTCACCCTCGACTAAGGTCGCCAACTTTACTTCTTTTTACTTGAAAAAACCTTAAATATATTAACGTATTTGGAAGAGTCTTTCTACAGAAATGCCATGTAATATGTTTTACTATAGAAAAACTTTGAAAATGACTTGTTTTCAGTAATAATTCTATTGTAGCAGAAGGTCCACCACAGTAGCACAATACCCACCAGACGCTACTGATATTTATCTTAATCTAAGCTTTTAGAAGACCGAAGATGTTACGCGGGAATAAAATTCCCAAGGCAAGTAATAGCTAAGCTTGAGTAGCTCGTTGGCCATCACTTTTTGCGAGGCCTACTCTCGATCAATTGAAAATATTTTTTCTGCTTCATAATGTACTAACATATACGACACAAAGAGATTGAAAATCCTTCAATTTAGAAACGGTATTTTCCTCTCTTTCCCTGAAGATTATTTGACCTCGATTCTGCAACGGCTTCACCAATATACGTATTTACACTTTTATTTATTAATTTTATTTTTTGTTTTGTTATTTGTAGCTTCTTTTTTTTTTTTGGATGGGGGGGTACCGGATATTCGATCTATTCTTTGGTCCCAGGCTTAAGTTGAAAGGCCAAATGTGATATAAAGCAACATTCAATGATCCATTCTTTCGTTCAGGAGAATATAACTAATGCCTATAGTAAGTTATCGAATGAAGTGTTGAATTAGACTTTATCGCTTATTCACCATTGACGCACCTTGGCCATTCAGAATGCAATATTTTTCTCTATCGGCATCCTCCGTATATTGTCTATCGTTCTTATATATATATATATATATATATATAGAACACTTTTCATGTAAAAAGTTTTTGACGATCTTATATATATATATATATATATATATATATATATATATTATATATTGTGTTCGTTAGTTCATGGAATTCATACTGAAAGACATTTTTTAAATCGCTTCAGATATCTTCTTCTTTACGAAAGCAATATCTTCATTCCATACTTACCACTATCGACGTTTGTCATATAAGATTGGGTAATAATAATAATAATAATAATAATAATAAGAGCCTGGAAGATTTGGAAGTTGGTGGACGTGTGGAGACCATCCAAACGACAGCATTATTGAAGACTGCTAGAATACTGAGAGGAGTCCTGAAGACTTGAAAAGACTTGATGTCACTCAACCTCCAGTGAAAAACCATCAGCTGACGCTGATGTGAAAATCTCTAAAAGAGTAAATAATAATATAATAATAATACAGTCCCGGCTGACAACAGAGTAAAATAAAAACAGAAAAAAATAGAAGTAAGTACGTAGACTTTGCAAAAGAACTAAAAAAAATAGAGAACATGAAAGTGACGGTGATACCAATTCTAAATAGTGCACTCGGAACAATTACCAAAGGACTAGTAAAGGGACTGTAAGCGGACAAGTGGAGACAATCCGGAATACAACAGTAATAAAATCGACTAGAATACTAAGAAAAGTCCGGGAGACTTAAGGAGACTTGCTGTCACTCAAACTCAAGTAAAAACTATCAGGTAACGCCAGTATGAAAAAATCTCAAAGGAGTAAATAATAATGATTATGATAATAATAATAATAATTAACATGGCCAAGAGAGGAAAATCTCAAAAGAGAAACCTTATCCCTTATAATAACCGCACAAGATAACTCCATCGGGACCTATAATATTAAAGCAAACATCAATAATACGTAACGCAGAAGTTCAAGTGATGAAACGGAAAACGTGATGAAACGACTGATCATATATAAATAGAATTCAATAGACCAACAGAAAAAAATTAGACAAGTAGACTCGATTAGAACGAAAGGCGTTACATTTTCAAGAAAAAATGTTTAAAAAAGTGAAATGTTTATTAAGCATAGGCGAAGGCATGCGTCTATTGATCAGGAAAAGAACTGTTTTTATTTTGCGTTCACCAGTCAAATGTACAACCACCATGTACCATGGTCGGATTCCGAGTCTCTCTTTACGTTTCTCAAGGACGATGACACCAGTTATAAACAGAGCACTTGGAACGGTCACTAAAAGCTTAGAAACAGGTCCGGAGGATTTGGAAATCAGAGAAAGAATCGAGACCATCCAAACTACAAAATTATTGAAATCACCAAGAATACTGAGAAGAGTCCTGAAAACCAGAAACGATCTGCTGTCTCTTGGACTCGAGTGGATGACCACCAGCTAATCCTGGTATTAGTACGCGTAACGACAACTAGCTCGAAAGATGTACAAGACTAGTTGCGATGGAGTGGAGAACGTGATACCCCGGTAATAGTACAAGAGATTGAAATTTGACATTTCTACGAAATGATAGATGCATGCATCAAAATCTGTCTACAGAATTAGAAGCATAAAATTCTCAAGGAAATTTAAAATACAAACGGATCACCTAAACCGGGCCAGACGACCAGACATAATTAACCAGGAAGAAAAAACTTGAAATCTAATTGATTTTGCTGTTCAGGTGGAACACAGAGTAAAAATAAAAGAAAGATAAATACTTAGACATTGCGTGAAAACTTAAAAGAACTGTGAAATAGAATTGCAAGTGATACCTTGTGTAGCTGGTGCACTTGGAACGGTGGTGTTGGAAATCGGGTAGCCATCTTGTTTTCAGATGTACGATACAAAAAGTCGGCATTATATGTAATAAGGCTTGAATACGAACTGTTTTTTGTAGTTGCTCATATATGCTTTAGTCGTCTCTGATTTGCCAATCTACTGCTGCTATTGATGGGCAAGTCTAAAAATATTTGTTAGCGATTTGTAGACGGCGGATACATATCAACACCCACCCCAAACAATCCAACAAACAGACGCTAATAATTTGCTAAAGTACAAGTGGATGTCGAAATCAGAGGTAGAATTTTGGCCGTTTAGACCACAGTATTAAGATCGTCTAGAATTTTGAAAAGAGTCTAGGATATCTGAAGAAACTTGCTCTTTCTTAGATTCCGGAAAGAGTATAATTTGATTGGTTGGTTGGTTGGTTGGGTTTTATGGCATATAAACCTTTATAGGTTATTTAATGCCAAATCCATTTTATACAAGTAATCAATTCTATTTCAAACAATTTAGTTTAGCATTAAAAAAACGGTTCCATTTGAAAAAATTCAGTTTAGCATAACTGCGCAGTTGAAATGTAAGTACACAGTTTAATTGTCAAGTGATTCAGTTTAGTCAAACAGCTCTTTTTCAAAAAATTCAGTTTAGCATAAGTACACAGTTTAGTTCTATTTGGCCCATAGATAGGAACCTATAGGGTGATACCACTCCTGGCTTGAGAGGACCTAAGAGTGATGGCACTTAAGAGGTGCTCCGTATCCCCCAAAGCTCTTGCATCACTGGAACCTCACCATCAGATTGTTTTGTGTCATATCCAGAACACCCGTTCGGGAGGTCTCTTACTCCTCACAAAGATGCAGTCGGTGTATTGGGCAATACAGAGTTATTCTCAAAACAGTTTTATTTCAGAAAATTATGTTTAGCATAAGTACACAGGTTAGCAGTCAAAACAGTTCTATTTCGAACAATTCAGTTTATCATAAGTACGCAGTTTAACTCTATTTGACCTATAGATAGGGCCCTCTCACGTGCATTCCCCAAAGCTCCGGTATCACTGGAACCTCACCAACAGATTGTTTAGTATCATATCTAGACACTTGTTGGAGAAGTCTTATCCCTGAGCAGAGATGAAGTCGACCATATCAGAGCCTCATTATTAAATGAATTATTCAGTTGTGGAAATATTAAATAATGGCATGGAAATTTCATTTAAAATCAAGGATCCACTCACACACACACACACACACATATATATATATATATATATATATATTGTCATCAACCAACTGACTGTTTGGTTGTATTACAAATCTTCAGTGTGGCTAGACACGTAAGACACTTGAAGCTGGGATCGAAACCCACCCAACTTTACGTTAGACTTAGTATCTGACCGCTCGACCAAAAAGCGTACCACGTCAGTTAGAGAATTACAAGGTACTAGATAGTAGCGTTCGTTTGCTTACATTTTATACCTTACCGGATACCAGAGTGCTCAGTTAGTTCGAAGAGCTTTGCATTATGCGAGCAGTAGCCGAAAATTCTTTCGCCAGAGTGCTCAACCTCCATGGGCGAGCGTATATATTGTCATCCACAGACAGACTGTTTGGTTGTATCACAACTCTTCAGTGTGGCTAGACACGTAGGACGCTTGAAGCTGTGATCGAAACCTGCCCAATTTTACGTTAGTCTTAGTATCAGACCGCTCGGCCAAGAAGCATACCACGTTATAAAGAATTAAGTAGTAACAGCAGCGTTTGTTTGTTTACATTTTATACCTTACCGGATACCAGAGTGCTCAAGTCGTTCGAAGAGCTTTGCTTTATATATATATATATATATATAAATCAAAGAACTTATTTCGCTTTTATGTTCTCTGGCATATAAACCGTCGTTGGTTATTTAATGTCATATAATCCTTGGAGGAAAACTGTCGTGTTTTTTTAATCATTGTAGGACGGAGAAGGGCTATCCCTTTCCAAAATGTATTAATTCACATGTGAAAGTAAAAGCGCAACTTGTGGTCGAATTTGCTTCCTGCGATGTTATAATTCACCAGATAAACCGATTGGCTAAAAAGATTACCCAGTAAAATAATTTATTTCTCGAACTATTAAGATATTAATAAACAGAATAAGAATTGGTTGCTTGCTTGTTTTGTTTTACGGCACATCAAGGTATTTCGGGTCATTCAATGCGGAAACAAGTCAGTTTGCCAAAAAATTGTACGTTTCAAGATTTTCATGTCCACAAGCAGGCACATTTTTTTATCATTAAGGGTTTTCGGACTATTGTCTGCATCTTTATTGTTATTTCCACAACGTTTCGATCGATATGTCCAGCGGCCTTCTTCAGATGTTTGTCGAACTCGGGAACCTTCATGGAACTTCGAACTACGTCCTTTATTGAACCAACGCCTGCAGTCAGGATTGAACCTGAAGGTTGCAGGTTCAATCCTGACCGCAAGCGAGTAACAATACAGGAATACTTAACACTTGTATCCGCTTATGGCTAACGGAATCAGAACAGGTGAACCCGTTTGTTTGTCCAGCGATGCAATATGCGTCATATACGATTTTGGTGCACGTGCCAGCCGAGCTTCTGCAAGGACTCATAACGAACCTGGTTACCATCAACGACAGTACTGGACAATCTTGGCATCACAACACGACATCAACGAAAGAAAGGAAAAGGGACATGATGAGACGTCGTGCACGGAAGAAGAGACCTGGCACACCTCTGTGCAATTGACCAAATACAAATGAAAAGAAAAAATAGGGAAAAAAAGGGAAAAAAAGAAGTAAATAAAAGTGCGTGTGGAGAAACATGTCAAACAAACAAAAAATTCCTCTCGAATGAAGAGATCTACTCGTCGCTCAAATGAGGGAAAGAGACACTGCTGGTTTTTCAAGCGAAGGGGAGAGACCCGCGGGTCACTCAAGCATACCTGTCAGCTCCTCGTGTGTGTTCTCCGGCCGGCGCATTACTTCACAAAAAGGGTCCCCACCACAGAAGAAAGATATGTGCGAACTCTCTCTGACTGTATTCCTACTACACACAATCGACTCAGTCGAAGAATAAAAATATGAATTATATTTTTATTTATCTACGAGTTTTTCATTGTTTGTCAAGCGGTTCAATATATGACATAAGTACGGTTTTGGTAAAACAGACTTGAATGTAAAAACAGTTCTGTTTCAAACAATTCAGTTGAGCATAAGTAGGCGGTTTAAATGTCAAAACAGTTCTATTACTAACAATTCAGTTTAGCATGAGCACACAGTTTCAATGTCAAAAACAATTCTTTTTCAAACAATTCAGTTCAGTGTAAGTACAGTTTTTGTTGACACACAGTTAAATGTAAAAGCGGTTCTATTTCAAACA
This sequence comes from Sepioteuthis lessoniana, assembly GCA_963585895.1. Lineage (NCBI taxonomy): Eukaryota > Metazoa > Mollusca > Cephalopoda > Myopsida > Loliginidae > Sepioteuthis > Sepioteuthis lessoniana. Next base: position 18,345,614 of record OY757932.1, on the reverse strand, counting down.
ATTCAGTTTAGCAGTTTAAACGTCAAAACAGTTCTGTTTTAACAATTCGGTTTAGTATGAGCACACAGTTCAGTTCTATTTGACGCATAGATAGGACCCTATAAGGTGCTACCTCTCCGGACCAGAGTTGATCTGGGAGTGATGGCCAGGAAGGGATACTCTGCATTCCCCAAAGCTTCAGTATTAGTGGAACCTTACCATCAGCTTGTTAATATCATATCTAGGACAATATTTGGGATTCTTACCCCTCTGCAGAGATGCAGTCGGTGTATTCTACAGCCACAGCTGACTGAGTCACCAATATAAGGAGGCATTTGAAAAATATTGCTATGAAAAGTTGTTATATGTTGACCTTCGACCCGGCCAAACAGGCCATTTCCAAAGTGATGCACTGGAAGGAAGTTACACATTCCAATGTCCAGTAATCGAAAGAAATGGCGTAGGCGGATTGGCTGACGAAATGGGACAAGGTAAAAGCCCATGATATACTCATTGACTGATGCGCCGGAAGAGAATGACCTCTGAACTGTATGACAGTTATTTCCGCTTGATGACGATCAAACAGGTCATTCCAAAGATTGAGTGGGCGATTGAACTATTATATAACTCGGTGAAAACAGGAAGTCAGCGAGTTGAAGAAAAGATGAGTTAGAGACAAGATGTGGTAGGGAAAGCCACACCCGACCGCAGGGGCCCTCGGGACCTCCAGTGAGTTTTGGAGACTCGTTGGTGACAAGATGTTGTAGAGAAAGCCAGCACCCAGCAGAAAGCTGAGCCCCCGGGCCTCCAGTTGAGCATCAGGAGAGCGTGGAAGACACAACGCTGATGGCCATTAGAGTGGGGGTCAATATATGATGCAGTTATGTTCGGTCCCCAGCTCCCTCTCACCGTAAAACCTTGAATAACCCTTTCGAACCTTACAATAATCGTCCTTTATCATTGTGTCGTTGTGATTCTTTCTGCATGAATCTGCATATGACAATATAACAAAGTGCCAGAAGCAATTATGGACCTGTTAGCACACTAGAAATCCGAAAATGTGCATGGTTTCTCATATAATATTAATTAGAGGCATAGAGGCGTCTCTGGTGTTACGGTTATCTATTACTAGGATTTGAGTTCAAATCCGGAAGGTGGTATGAATCGAACCATTCTTTCTTCATTTATGGGTAAATAGTCGGGCAGGGTGGGCTCTTTAACCTTCGTATAACAACTGGTCTAAGAGAAGTTAAAAGTTGGTGACCTTAGTCGAGGGTGACCCGAAGGTTCCCTTTTCGATAACTACTACACCAAGGAGTAGGGGAGGGCGCTACTTCTTTTCCTGGATTGCTCCACTACCCTTGATCCATACCTTATAATGCTGAGTGTTAAGCATGATATCATTAAGTACCATTATACCAATGTCCGGTACCAGTGGTATGTCTAAACATAGATGGGATCCACATGACAACTCATACCCAAGACACGTTACAGGAGAGGCACTTTCACGACAACATGAGGTTATGGGACCAGTTAAGTGAAGAGACACATGGACAGTATCTTTAGTTGAGTCCTAAAACGTACTTCCTTCCGACAATGTCCTTCCATATGAAATCACTATTAAACTACATATTTCCTGTAGAGCATTTTGTTCAATTTATCTGTGTTTACAATTACATAACATAAAGATATTTTGCATTTAGTCCTAGGAACATCCTCTACCGTAATCATTGCTCCGTTCGCTGGGGCTGTAGAATACACGGACTGTACTTTCACAGAGGGATAAGACCTCCCCAAACGAGTGTCCTGGATAAGACACTAAACAATCTGATGATGAGGTTCCAGTGATGCTGGAGCTTTGGGGGAATGCGGAGCACTCCTTCATTGTCATTGCTCCAGGTCCACTCTGGCCCTGGAATGGTGGCACTTGATAGGACCCTATCTATTGGTTAAATAATACGAACTAAATACAGATGCAAAACTGAATTGTTTGAATTAGATTTGTTTGACTAAATTGAATAGCTTAAATAGAAATGTTTTTAACAATCAAACTGTATTTACGTTTAAACAGCGTGCTTATGCTAAATTGATCTGTTTGAAATGGAACTGTTTTTAGCATTGAAACTGTACTTAAAACTAAACTGAATCGTTTAATATAGAACTGTTTTGACATTTAACTTTGTGTAAACAAAACCTATACTCATACTAAACTGAATTAGCTGTATTAGAACTGCTTTGACAATCAAACTCTGTACTCATGCTAAACTGAATTGTTTGAAATAGAGCTGACTATTTGCATAAAAATGGATTAGGTGTTAAATAACCTACAAAGGTTGATAAGCCATAAAACCCAACGAACCAACCAATCTACTGTAATCAGTCACGTACAAAGAAAGCATTCGGGCATAATAGGCACCCTCAACACTCGACTTGAAAATTATCGAAGAAACATAATATGCATTAGCTTTTTGGAATTTGTAGCAGATAAATTTAAAACACTTGTTATATATATATATATATATATATATATATATATCGTTAACGATTACACCACGAGTGCCGCTGACTCACTATCTCTTTTATATATATATATATATATATATATATATATATATATATATATATATATATTATATATATATATATATATATATATATATATATGTATATATATATATATATATATATATATATATATGTATATATATATGTATATATATATATATGTATATATATATATATATATATATATATATATATGTATATATATATGTATATATATATGTATATATATATATATATATATATATATGTATATATATATATGTATATGTATATATATATATATATATATATATATATATATATATATATATATATATATATATATAATATATATATATATATATATATATATATATAATATATATATATATATATAATATATATATATATATATATATATATATATATATATATATATATATATATATATATATATATATATTATATATATATATATATATATATATATATATATATATATATATATATATATATATATATATTATATATATATATATATATATATATATATATATATATATTATATATATATATATATATATATATATATATATATATATATATATATATATATATATATATATATATATATATATATATATATATATATATAAAAGAGATAGTGAGTCAGCGGCACTCGTGGTGTAATCGTTAACGTCGTGAAATATCCCCAAAGAGACCCGAGTTCAAACCCTAGATTAGACTGTATGTAAAATAATGCTATTAACTTTGGAAAATCTATGAATCCAACAATTCTTCCTTCGGCTAGTAAGCAACCGGTATAGGATAAGGAAAACTGAATTCAAACCAGTAACACTTTGCATAAAATGACTTCGTGTTACGTCCTGCTCATGTGGAAAGTTATATATATATATCCTTTGTTTATTACTGATTATTCTGTCATTTTTTAGAACACGTGTTCGAATTACTAATCTTATGGAATGTCATATCGATCTAAATCACACCTAGGTAATTCCCTTTTTTGTGTGTGATCCCAAGAATTAAATAATTCAAAACGAAATCATATTATTTCTTGATTAGAACGTTGGGTTCAGCTGTACTTGTGATGAACAGTCAGGATTGAAACAAATCTTTACTGGAATGGTAAGGATAAGATCGATCTATAAAATGTTAATAGATTATGTATCAGAAATTGATATTTCTTTCTTGAGAGGTAGCAGCAGCCGAAATTAACGAAATCCTTGTTCAAATGAAGGAGCAATTGTTAATGTTAAATGTTTATGACAGCTGTAAAGAAAGAAAGATTTAGCGGGAAAATAAGTGAGTAAAACTTTTATAATGTTTACGTATTGTATATACCTGTCGAAAACTAGATCACGTAAGGCTCCACAACGTGAAACTCATGGACGTG
>OY757932.1:18320704-18341477 GCA_963585895.1 Sepioteuthis lessoniana | reverse complement strand
GTGTCTATATAGGAAAAACAAAGGAACCATAGACTTTATAATCACACATCTGCCGGGTTGAGGAAAAAAGCAATAAAATACTCATAATTGAATGGAAGCTGATTAAAGAACGACAGAGACATATCGGTCAGAATCCAGCTATGGGTAAATAGTAGGGCAGACTAGGTTCTTAAGCCTTGGTGAGGCAACTAGTCTAGGAGAAGGAAAACTCTGAATTCAAACCTGTTAAACTCCGCTTAAAAATTGACCTTGTGTCATATCCTGCCCGAGCGGACGGGTTGGTAAATATTAATATTCATATCGGTCAGAATCAAGAAATTTCAGATAGGGTAACAGCAATGGAGGGTTACTGCAAATGCTATCGAATCCCCACCACCAGATGCATATCCACGACACCTCTTTATGTGGTGCTGTAGCTTATGTCCTGGACAGTGATATTATGGTCACCGAGTTCGAACTCCAGGCGGACTATTATATCTACTTTCAGATTATTACCCCTAGGAAAGGTATGAACCCACTCTTCCCCTGTCATGAGTTAAATAGTACCAATATTGTTCTTCTGAAAAGATGATTTTGGCATTAAATAACCCACAAAGGTTTATATGCGATTAAAAGCCAAGAAAGCCGAGAATTCCTTCATGTGGAATCTTGCCGGTCTGCAAGGAATACAATCCACGTATTGTAAGACTCACCTACTGAGCTCTAACAGAAAATATATTCAAAATAATCTACTACCCCCAAGAAAGAGTATCCACTAAATTAAAGCCTGAATTGACCAACAGATGCAGATATATAAAAAGAACGAAAGAAAAAAGATTTTTTAGAGAGGTGATGGATTAAACCGAAAGTAATTTCAGCTTTTTAAAAGAATCATATTATGCGTCTGATGATTGGGAACTTCTCGTAAAACTGGAATTGAAGCAAGAAAAAGTTTTCGCGTGAAATCGTTTTACATTCTTTTTATTGACGGTTTTAATGGATTTTACCACACACACACACACACACACACACATATATATATATATATATATATATATCATACCACTTCAACGGTAGTGTGATTTGGCACCCGATGGAGCCACGTGACTAAGAATTTTACTCACGTTAATGTCTTCTGAATTAAACATTGTACTGTAACATATAGTGAAAAGAAATATTTTTCTCCAAAATTAGATTTTTTGAATATATAGCAAATACGTCAGTCTTTAAAATAATATTTCGAATACTAATTACCTCGCATACATATGATGCAGGATGCTACTAACGGTATTAGAATGCGAAAAAAATTTTTCATTTGCTCGTTCTATTTTTATATTTGAATATAATTTATTATGTATCAATACTGCCCTGAAGATGGTTTCATCAAAAATCATATATAAAACGATACCTCAAATGTTGCATAATATTCAACCATAAATAAACCAGTCCTCTGAATTCTTAGATTTTTGTTTGTATTTTCATATTTACATACCGTCCAAGTCATTTCTACTTTCTCTGACACACACACACACACACACACACACACACACACACACACACATATATATATATATATATATATATATATATATATATATATAAGTGTATATATATATATATATATATATATATATATATATATATATATATATTAGTTTGTTCGGAAATTAATATCACATTTTAGGAAGCAATAAATTCTCAAAAATACTTTTAAGAATGTAATCATTGTTATGAATGATGAAAGCTAATTATAAAACTAATTCATAATACAATTTGAGAGTTAATGATAAAACAAAAATACAACAAATAACAAATCTAGTAAAAATATGAGAGAATGAAATCAGACGAAGTAGACAAACAAAAATATTAGTAATGATATAAATAAAACGAATTACAAGAAATAACAAGCCAAAAATAAGAGGAAAACTAAAAAAATTGAAAAAAGCAAAAAGAAAGATAAAGAATCAAATTAAGAACAATTTTGATGTAAATGAGAGAAGAAAAAAAAAAGGAAAAAAATGTTGCTAATGTGAATTCAGAAATAAAGAAATAAAAAGAAAGGAAAAGGAAATTCAAAAATACCGAGAAAAATGAGCGTCAGGAAAGATATTGGTGGATATGAAGAGAAAGAAAGAAAGAAAGATTAGAAAAAGAAAGAAATAAATAACACTGAAAAAAAAAAGAAAAAGCAGATAGAATAAAAAGAAAGAAAGAAAGAAAGAACGGAGAGTAGAAGTAAAAGCAGAAAAACAAAAAAGAATCAAGAATAGAATGAAAGCGAATCAGATGAGAAAGAAAGAAAGAAAGAAAGAAAAAAAAAAGAATGAAAGAAAGAAAGAAATATTGCAAATAAGGAAGGAGAGATCGAAGAAGGAAGAGACTATAAGAAGATAGACATCGAAGAATAAAATGAGAAATTGACTACAAATAGAAGAAAGAAAGAAAAAAAGAAAGAAAGAAAGGCAGTGTGAAGAAAGAAAGAAAGAAATGAAGAAAGGCAGTGTGAAGAAAGAAAGAAAGGAAGAAAGAAAGAAAGAAAGAAAGAAAGAAAGAAAGAAAGAAAGAAAGAAAGAGTGGAAAAAGAAAGAAAGAAGTAATACTGAAAAGAGAGGAAAGCCAGAAAAAATAAAAAGAAAGAAAGAAAGAAAGAAAGAAAGAAAGAAAGAAAGAACGGAGAGTAGAAGGAAAAACAGAAAAACAAAAAAAGAAGCAAGAATGGAATGAAAGTGAATCAGACGAGAAAGAAAGAAAGAAAGAAAGATTGCTAATAAGGAAGGAGAGATCGAACAAGGAAGAAAGTAAAAGAAGACAGACATCGAAGAATAAAAGGAGAAATTGACATCAAATAGATGAATGAAAGAAAGAAAGAAAGAAAGAAAGAAAGAAAGAAAGAAAGAAAGAAAACATAGAGTGAAAAGACAAAGAAAGAAAGAAAGAAAGATTGCTATTAAGGAAGTGGAGATGGAACAAAGAAGAGAGTATAAGAAAGAGAGACATCGAAGAATAAAAGGAGAAATAGACGACAAATAGAAGAAAGAAAGAAAGAAAGAAAGAAAGAAAGATTAGAAAAAATAAAGAAAGAAGTAACACTGAAAAGAAAGGAAAAGCAGATAAAACGACAAGAAAGAAAGAAAGAAAGAAAGAAAGAAAGAATTGAATTAGAAAGTCAGTTATACGAATAGATAGATAGATAAATAGAAGGAAGAAAAGATGAAGACGAAATAAAAGAAGAAAAGAAAGAAAGAAAGAACTGAAAGCAATTAAACATATCTAGGAATTTGTAATGTCGTCATTCGTGGATGTTTCGAGGCAAAAAGCTTAAGTAAAGACTCATCTATGCTAGACGAAATGAAGACGACGGCCATATTTGTTGTCCCGACTCAGACAGTGAGAAACGTTCTGTTTGCAATGACCCCCCCCCCACAACAAACTCTCTGACTGAGCCAGTGGATATGATCACCGCCTAACGCTCGACTAGTTCCCTTAGTTGTAGACACGGTGAATAATGATTTGATGCGGATGACGGAGAAATGCAGCTGTGCATCGCCTGGGTGACTTACGTCGGACTTTGAGTAGAAAAAAAAGGGACGGGAGAGACGAGACTATGAGGGAAACCGGAAATAGAAAAACCAGAAACAGGAAGTCAACTGTGGGTAGTCTTGAAGGTGAAAAAAGCAGAAAGAAATGAGAAACGAAAAGAAAGAAAGAAATAAAGAAAGAAAGAAAGAAAGAAAGAAATAAAGAAAGAAAGAAAGAAAGAAAGAAAGGGATGAGGGAATGCAGAAATAGAGGATTAAAGATGGGAGGAAAAATAGAAAGATAAAGAGAGAGAGAGAGAGAGAGAGAGAGAGAAGAAAGAAAGAGAGCTAGCTCCATAGATCGTGATATCCTGAGCGTTTTGCTTAGATGTGGATCTCGGCCAAAAAAAATATGGCACCCAATAGTAATTTACTAAGCTTTTTGCTTAGATGTGGCACAAGGCCATATGAATGGGGCACCCAATAAGACTCGAACTCACTTTTGCAGGTTTGTTAGTAACACTTGCTAACAAGTACACAACTCGGGTTGCCTGAGATAGATAGATAGATAGATAGATATGGAAGACTGTGACATAGATAGATAGATAGATAGATAGATATGGAAGACTGTGACATAGATAGATAGATAGATAGATAGATAGATAGATATGGAAGACTGTGACATAGATAGATAGATAGATATGGAAGACTGTGACATAGATAGATAGATAGATAGATAGATATGGAAGACTGTGACATAGATAGATAGATAGATAGATAGATAGATATGGAAGACTGTGACATAGATAGATAGATAGATATGGAAGACTGTGACATAGATAGATAGATAGATAGATAGATAGATAGATAGATAGATAGATAGATAGATAGAAGACAGTAAGCAAGCAAGATTGATAGATTGACAGATAGATTGAGAGAGAGAGAGAGAAAGTCTGAAATACAAATAGCTAGATAGATAGATTGATAGATAGATAGATGGATAGATAGATAGAAGAAAAGAGGACACCGAAATTTAAGAAAATAAGAAAAAAGAAAGCAAGCAAGATTGATAGATTGACAGATAGAGAGAGAGAGAGAGAAAGTCTGAAATACAAATAGCTAGATAGATAGATTGATAGATAGATAGATAGATGGATAGATAGATAGAAGAAAAGAGGACACCGAAATTTAAGAAAATAAGAAAAAAGAAAAAAGAAAAGAAAAAGGTATAAAAGAAAGGAAAATAAATTTAAAAAAAGATGCGAAAGAAAGAAACAACGAAAGATGAGAAAAGCGTGGAAACGAATTAGGATTCACTTGTAATAAACCTTTTAATTTCCGTTATATCAATTTGTAATAAAGTGATATTCACTACGCTTAGCTAAAATGTGAGAGAAATATTGAGTACCCAGTAAGAACCGAACTCAATAACAAGGCTCTGCAAATCTAGATTGATGAAGTTTACTAAATACCTATTTGAACATTATATCTCTATAGGTGTCCAAATAGGTATTTAGTAAACTTAGATTAGTTGTGGCACAAGGCCAGAAATATGGTGCTCACAGTGAGAATCGAACTCATTAAATACGAACTGTAAATTCAACTGACAAAACATAACGTAAGATGCTCATGTTGTCATTTTTATAGTTATTTGCAAAGATTAGCTTAGTTGTGGCACAAGGCCAGAATGGAGCACCCAGTAAGAATTAAACTCACTAAAGGTTTGTTTGTTTTACTATTTGGGTGGATTATTGCCTGGTTTTTGCATTTTGATATTGTTGAACCAGTTTCAAGTAAAAAAAATGAATTACTCCTTCAGGCCGATATAAGCCGAAAACATAATCTTTTTCCGATATCAATTTAAAATTTATATGTAGTTTAATTTTTATCGAATTTTAAATAACGCTTTGTTGGCCCACTATGCTTACTGTATCTTCTACAAACCGCTACAAAAAGCAAAAACCTGGTTCAGACTCTAAAATGTATCTGGTAAAAAGGCTCTTGATCTCATGAGATTGTGAATTAATCATTCATTGCCAATACTCTCAGGTTCATTCTGACCCAGATGGTAGTACATTGTAAAATATTTAGGGATCTTAATTAATTTTTCTAGTTTTTAGCGATAAAATCATGTGCTAACTAAAAGAACTTTCAGTTCGTAGCAGCAGGTTTTCAAGTTGGAAAGGTCAAAGTGGGTAAACCTTGTTAGCGGGCACATATCACACCTGATGTCAAAATAAACCGTGACGGGCTTGTTTTGAAATCAGCTCTAAGCAAAATATTAAAAAAAAAAACATTTGGATACCTATCAGCGGATATTTTTGCTTTGACGTGTCACAAAAAAGTTTTAGTGATTATGTGTGATCAAAGGATTTGTAGAGAGAATAATTATGTAAGATTTCGAAGACTCAGAGTCAGTTGGAGTCGGCAAGTTAGGGAGTTAGAGTCGAATCACAGTTGATTCGGTGGATCAGTTGGAAACCGAGCGAAGAGGCTCCGTTTAGTTGGGTGTAGTTGGTAAAGAAAATATGGCTAAGCGTTTACCCGTTTCGTTCTGTCAATCTGATTGGCTCAAGTAATTCCTTTGCCTATCTCTTTCATTTCACGGGTTCTACGACGGAAATTGTTTTCAAAATAAGCTTTCATATGTGTTATGTAGAAAAATATGCTGATACCAAGTGGTGGGTCGAACACGGATCTCTAGTCAACAAAAACAATTGTTGAAATGGCTTGTGTTACTGGAGTTCACGTGACAAAGATTGGTGGATATATTAATAGGCAAGACAGAGGCCTGACGAGGGACGAGTAGAGCAGTGCCTATGCAAAATAGAGGTGAAATGTAATACTGCAAGTCAGTATTGTTTAGCATTGCTTACTCAGTATTCGGCATTGGACCAGAGAAAAGATAATTTTAGTATCAGCCAAAGTTACCCACGCCAATCATGGATCATTATAAAAGTGGTGGCGAAGAATAGTTCTTAACCTGGTAAAAGGATAATAAAACATGCTGCTTAACCGTTAAACGTTACACCTGGTATTGTCTTATACATAGAATAAATAGACCTGTTTTAAAAATTATATTTATTGGATCAGAATACTTTATAACATTAATTAATAAACTATTTTTTATTAAGAATTTTACATAGTTGAAAGAAGAACACAGCAAATCTTACGTATAAAATTATAATGTGTTTCTTTTCTTGTTTTACTTTATTGTCCGAAATGTACGTATGGGTAGGGTAAGAGATGGTCGGGGATGGCTGAAATGCACTCACACAAAGATGACGGTGCTTTTTTTTGTTTTTGTTTAGGAGGAAGAAACTTCTCTGTTTTTCTGCTTCGTTCTGCCCTAGTCAAATTCTCTCCTAGTTTATATATATATATATTTCCGGACACCCACGTAGTCCTCGTGTTCACACTTTCCACCTAGGCGTTGCGTGTAGACACGTTTACCATCTAGCATGCCACTCTTGCAACCCACGAGGAATTTTCGCCGTGGAACACTTGTGTTCTGTTTACCTTAGGAAGAAAGTGGACATCCTGTTGTACCATCCACGAAAACCACGTGGCATTTCCGCCCAGTCATCGTACTATTTACTTTAAGAAACGGGTATATGCCCTATCGTGCTGTATACACAACTTATGCACCATGTCAAAGGAATATCCCAGTCGCTATCCAAAAAGAACAGTTAGTTAAAGACCTGTTGGTGTTGTATTGTCGGCTGATTGGATTGTGAGAAATTAATTTTTGTTTGTTAAAAAGACATATGCCTTAGTGGCTAAAAGCTTAATGCATTAAGATGACACAGGCTTGCGGAAACAGGAAATGAGTGACAATCCGACAAGTCAATCAACCAGGTGGTCGTGATACGTTAGAATGAAAAATGAGATAACCTACATAAATAGCGGACAAGAGCCTAGAAAAAAATGTACCTATGTCGCAAACTGGAAAGAAAATAGTTTGGTGGCCTAACCGGATATGACTGGTCAACCTCGAACAAAAGGTTTTATAAAAGCAACCTTGTTCAGATGTCAGGTAGAATCCCGGCTAATGTTTGACGTGAAGTGATCTCCCGTCAAAACTAAGTATGCACTTATAAATTCTTCGACTCTGTCGCTTAAAATCCACACTCGTAGCAAGCCGGAGAAATAAAGAAAATAAAATATATTTTTTATGTTAGTGTTCGTCATTTTTTTTGTTATCAAGTCAAGCTGCTGATTGCTTCCCGGAGCAGTCTCCAACATCGGCTTATTAAGAATTGTTATTTACTTAAAACCATAGAATGATTCTCATTTAATAGAAATAATTATTCAAAGCCGTAAAATTATTAGTATTTGATAGGAATACTTGAAACTACGATGTTAGGAATTCTTGATATTAAATAACAATGTACAAATAAGTTTGAGGAAAGAACAAAACAAATAATGTGTGTAAGAATGAATACTGAATGCGATTACCTAACCTCAAGGGATAAAAAAAACCCTAGACGGGTTGACATGTCATTAGATTCAATCAATTGTAAAACTTTTGTTTTTTGTTTTTGGGTGATTTTTTTTCTTGTTTTCTTTTTCATATCAAAACTTTTATCTAAATATTCAAAATTTAAATTTTGATTCCGTTCAAATTCTGAATAATCAGCTAATATATATTTTGGTTTGGTTTTAGGGCATATCAGCCATTGTCGGTTATTTCATGTCAAATCCATTTTTTATTCATATAAACAGTTGTTTTAAACAATTCAGTTTAACATAAGTACAGTTTTTTGTTTACCCACTTTTACAGTGTCCAAAAACAGTTCTATTTCCATCAATTCAATTAAGCATAAGTTCATTGTTTAGTTCTGTTTAACCCATAGGTAGGATCCTTTCAGGTGCTACCATTCAAAGTGGACCTGGGAGCGGTTGCAATAGAGGGGTATTCTTCATTCTCCTAAGCTCGAGCATTGCAAGAAACTCACCATCAATATATATATATATATATATATATATATACGATGAGCTATCCTCTCTAGTGCGTAGCATTCCTAAACACAACGTGCTAGTCATTGGCCGAGATATGAATGCCCAAATCGGGAAAAACGGAAACAGCAAATACAGCCTACACAACACGTTAAATAGGAATGGACAACATCTAACAGATTTCATGATAGAAAATCGATTAACATGCCTCAAAACGAACTATCAAAAAAGGGAGGGAAAATTATGGACCGACACATACGCGAACAATAGTAAAAAACAGATAGACTAAGTTTTTATAAACAAGAAATGGTAAAATAGCGCAATGAATTACGAGGCATACTCATCTTTCGAGGGTGTGTCCTCCGATCACCGAATAGTCACGGCAAAAATACGACCAAGCCTACAAAAAACGCCACACGAACAGCTACCACCAAACTCTATGACTGGGCGCTTCTTAACAACAGAGATATAAGAGATAAGTATGTATTAGAATTAAGAAACAGATTCGAGACACTACAAGAGAAAACAGAAAAAGGTACCCCAAATGACGAATATGAGAATTTCGTCAACGCACACCTCGAGGCGGCAGCGAAGTGTATTCCAACAAAACCTAGAACTAAATATCGAGTCCCATGGGAAACGTTAGCGGTTAGAGAAAAACGAGCACATGTGAAAACTGCCTTCAAAAGCTATTGGAAGAACCCAATAAACACAAATGCCAGAAAACTAAAAAAGGCACAATATCAATTAGGAAGCATATATCTAAAAGAACAGACAGAATACATACAAAATCAGATAGATAAGATTAGAGACTCAGTTGAAGATAGGCAATCTAGGATAGCCTGGCAAACAATAAACGAAGTGAGTAGAAGGAAGAGCACATCAAAAGCAAAATTGAAAGCTGCAAACCAACGGGAAAGAATAAAACTGTGGAAACAGCGTTTCGAAAATCTATTAGAAAACCCAACGAAACTTACGTATGAACCACTCACCAGAATTATTAGTAAGCAATGGGGCATTAAACTAGAACCGTTCACACAAGAAGAACTCGACTCATTTCTTTGAAAAATTAAAAATAGGAAAGCTACAGGGCTATATGACATTTCCCTAGAAGTATGGAAGACCAGACAATTCGACGACATACTGCTCCGACAATGCAACGCAGTTTATAATCAAAATCCAATAGACAGATGGATGAAGGGATGCATCCTCCCCTTCCCTAAAAAGGGTGACCTCGGATTAGCCAAGAACTACCGAGGTATAACACTTACATCCATAGCAGTCAAAATTTACAATGCCTACTACGAAACTGCATAGAACCCAAAATCGACAACATCTTTAGGAAAAACCAAAACGGCTTCAAGAGAAATATATCCACGACCTCAAAAATATTGACCATCCGTAGAATCCTTGAAGACGTACGGGCAAAAAAACTACAGGCCACATTACTATTTGTCGACTTCACTGCGGCCTTCGATTCCATTCACAGAGGGAAGATGGAACAAATCCTACTAGCATACGGCCTACCAAAAGAAACCGTAGCAGCAATAATGATTCTCTACAGAAACACCCAAACACTATGACTGGGCCCTATTAAACAACAAAGATGTCAGAGATAAATACGTATTAGAATTAAGAAACAGATTCGAAACACTACAAGAAAAGACGGAAAAAAGTACACCAAACGACGAATACGAAAATTTCGTCAATGTACACCTTGAGGCAGCAGCAAAATACATTCCAACAAAAATTAAAACTAAATATAGAGTCCCATGGGAAACCTTAGCGGTGAGAGAAAAACGTGCACTAGTGAAAACAGCCTCCAAAAACTATCGAAAAAACCCAACAAACACAAATGCCTTAAAACTAAAAACGGCACAATATCAATTAGCAGGCATATATATAAAGGAACAGACAGAATACATTCAAAATCAGATAGATAAGATTAGAGACTCGGTAGAAGATAGACAATCTAGAATTGCCTGGCAAACAATAAACGAAGTGAGCAGAAGAAAGAACACAGCCAAAGCAAAACTTAAAGCAGCAAACCAACAAGAAAGAATAAAACTGTGGAAACAGCACTTCGAAAACTTACTTGGAAACCCACCAAAAATAAGGCATGAACCAATCACCAGAATAATTAGCAAACAATTAGACATTAAACTTGGACCGTTCACACAAGGAGAACTCGACTCGGTTCTCAGAAAAATTAAAAATAGGAAAGCTGCAGGACTGGACGAAATTCCCCCGGAAGTATGGAAGACCAGACAATTCGACGACATACTGCTCCGACACTGCAACGCAGTATACAATCAAAATCCGATAGATAGATGGACGAAGGGATGCATACTCCCCTTCCCTAAAAAGGGGGACCTCGGTTTAGCCAAAAACTACCGAGGCATAACACTTACATCCATAGCTGCCAAAATCTACAATGCCCTACTACGAAACCGAATAGAACCCAAAATCGACAACATACTTAGAAAAAAAACAAAATGGCTTCCGAAGAAATAGATCTACGACCTCACAAATACTAACCATCCGCAGAATCCTTGAAGGTGTACGGGCAAAGAACCTACAAGCGACATTAATATTTGTCGACTTTACCAAGGCTTTCGACTCCATTCACAGAGGAAAGATGGAACAAATCCTACTAGCGTACGGCATACCTAAAGAAACCGTGGCGGCAATAACGATTCTCTATAGAAACACTAAAGTAAAAGTACGATCACCAGATGGAGACACAGAATACTTCGACATTGTAGCAGGAGTACTACAAGGGGACACGCTGGCTCCGTATCTCTTTATCATTTGTCTAGACTACGTACTTAGAACATCGATTGACAAAATCAAAGAGAATGGCTTCGAACTGACGAAGAAAAGAAGCAGAAGATACCCCGCAACAACAATTACCGACGCCGACTACGCCGATGACATAGCGATACTGGCAAATACACCTGACCAAGCCGAAACACTTCTGCATAGCCTGGAACGAGCAGCAGCAAGCATAGGCCTCCATGTTAATGCACACAAAACGGAATATATGTGCTATAACCAAACGGGGGACATCTCCACTCTAGAAGGAACCCCTCTTAAACTAGTAGACAAATTCACGTACCTAGGAAGCAGCGTCGAATCAACCGAGAAGGACATCGAAACGAGGTTAACGAAAGCATGGACAGCTATCAATAGGCTATCGACTATATGGAAATCAGACCTAATCGATAAAATGAAACGCAGTTTCTTCCAGGCAGCGGTCACATCGATACTGCTATATGGATGCACTACATGGACGCTAACAAAACGGCTGGAGAAGAAACTAGATGGCAATTACACAAGAATGCTGCGTGCAATCCTGAACAAGTCCTGGCAGCAACACCCCACAAGACACCAACTTTACGGCTATCTGCCCCCTATCACGAAAACTATTCAAGTTAGGCGAACCAGACATGCAGGACATTGCTGGAGAAGCAGAGATGAACTCATAAGAGATGTACTCTTATGGATCCCCACACACGGCCGCGCAAAAGCAGGACGACCAGCACGAACGTACATTCAGCAGCTATGCGAGGATACAGGTTGTTGTCCTGAAGACCTACCTAGGGCGATGAACGATAGGGAGGAGTGGCGAGAGAGGGTCATGGATATCCGTGCTGCCAGCACGATATGATGATGATGATGATGACAGAAACACCAAAGTGAAAGTACGTTCACCGAATGGAGACAAAGAATACTTCGACATTGTAGCAGGAGTACTACAACGTGACACGCTAGCCCCATATCTCTTCATCATCTGTCTAGACTACGTGCTTAGAACATCGATTGATAAAATAAGAGAAAACGGCTTCGAGCTGACAAAGAAAAGCAGCAGAAGGTACCCCGCAAAAACAATTACCGACGCTGACTACGCCGATGACATGGCGATACTGGCGAATACACCCAACCAAGCTGAAACACTACTGCATACTTATGAACGAGCCCCCGAAGGCATTGGCCTCCATGTCAATGCACACAAAACTGAATATACGTATTATAATCAAACAGGCAAAATTTCCACACAAGCCGGAACCTCTCTGAAACTGGTAGACAAATTCACCAACCTGGGAAGCAGTGTCTCATCAACCGAAAAAAGCATCGACACACGGCTAACGAAGACATGGACAGCTATCGATAGACTATCGATCATATGAAAATCAGAACTGACTGATAAAATGAAACGCAGTTTCTTCCAGGCAGGAGTCGTATCGATACTGCTGTATGGATGAACGACTTGGACGCTAACTAAACGGCTGGAAAAGAAGATTGACGGCAATTACAGTAGAATGTTGCGAGCAATATTGAATAAGTCCTGGCGGCAACACCCCACAAGGCACCAACTATACGGCCACCAGCCTCCCATCACAAAAAATATCCAAGTTAGACAAACCAGACACGCAGAGCACTGCTGGAGAATCAGGGACGAGCTCATAAGTGATGTACTCCTATGGACCCCCCACATATGGCCGAGCAAAAGCAGGACAACCAGCTAAAACATAAATTCAGTAGCTATGTGAGGATACGGGAATAGCCCTGAAGACCAGCCAAAGGCCATGAACGATAGGGAGAAGTGGCGAGAGAGGGTCAGGGATATCCGTGCTAGCGGCACGACATGATATATATATATATATATATATATATATATATATATATATGCATATATATATATACATATACATATATACATATACATATATATATATATATATATATATATATATATATATATATATATATATATATGTACGCTACACACACACACACACACAAATATAAATATATATGCGGGAACACATGTTTTTCTCCAGAAGCCTCAAATTTTTTTTTGTGGGAAGAACTTTTTTGGTAAAATTTCATTCATTTTAGATATTTTTTTTTAAAATCTTTTTTAAATTCTTTCTTTCATTCGTCTATTTTCCTGCAGTAAATAATTTCACTTTAGTACTGATCACGATTTTTTCTTCGATTTTTTCATTTTTTTTATATCCTTTTTTTTTATTTCTTCCTCTTCCAAATTTTCATTCCTTGTTTTTCATCGAAAACATTTCCTTCAGTAAATATCCTTTATATATTGTATTTTTTTAATCATTATTTTGGGCGTGTACGTGAGTGTTTATTTTCATTCAGTCTTATCCCTTTTCATTATATTCCTTTACCAAATATTCTTCTTACTTTCTAGATAAGTAAAAGTGCTTTTTCATTTTTTTTCTATTCTATATTCTTCGGTTCCTTTCTTCTCCAATATCTTCGAGTCTTTTACTGTCTTTTTAGAATTATCAGGTTTTACTCTTCCATTCGATTAGACGTTTTTTCTTTGTTCCTTGAATTTGCAAGAAACAAGTTTTTTTTTTCCTCCTTTAAAACCCCCTTTTCAATCTTTTCTGAACATACATTATTCTACACTACAAATTTAAGTGTCTAAGTGTATATGTGTGTGTGATGATACACGCAGACACACACACACGCATACACATGTTCATACTCGCACATACATGCACACACAAACACACACACACACACACACACACACACACACACACACACGTATGTGTCCATGTGTAATTTTCTGTCTTTGTAATTATTAATGTATCTCGGTGCATGTGTGTATGAACAACTGCGTATGATTAGGAATATATATATATATATATATATATATATATATATATATGTGTGTGTGTGTGTGTGTGTGTGTGTGTGTGTGTGTGTGTGTGCGTGTGCGTGTGTGTGTGTGTGTGTGTGGGATTGCATGAGTGTATGTTTATATAGGTGAATGAGTGTGGCGCTGGCTTCATCATTGCTGAATGGTAGAATTTTCGATTGGCGTTTGAGTCAACCGGGTTTCGATCCCAGCTTTGGGAATCTAGCCCGACTAACCACACTGATGAGTTCTGATAAAACGAAACATATCTGTCAGTGGATGACTATATATATATATATGCTTTATGTGGGTTGAATGAATGTGTGTATAAATAGGGGATTATGTATCTGATCATATATATATGTGGGGGGGGTTGTATGAGTGTATGTTTATATAGGTGAATGAGTGTGTGATCATGAACATATATATATATATATATATATATATATATATATATATATGTTTAATGTGGGTTGGATGAATGTGTGTATAAATAGGGGATTATGTATCTGATCATATGTGTATGTGTGTGTAGTTTTGTATTAGTGCACGTGTAAATAAGTGTGTGTGTGTGTGTGTGTGTGTTTGTGATCTTGAATATATATATATCTATATATATATATATATATATATTTATATGTGCGAGTGTGTGTGTGTGTAGGTTTGTATTAGTGCACGTGTAAATAAGTGTTTGTATGTATTTGTGATCTTGAAATATATATATATATATATATATATATATATATATATATATATATATATATATGTGTGTGTGTGTGTGTGTGTGTGTAGGCTTGTATGAGTGTCTTTATATAGGTGCATGTCTGTGGTTTTAAATATACACTACCAGTAAAGTATTTGGCCACTCTCAATTTTTAAAAATTTTTTATCCCTAAAAATGTGTTTGTTTTTTAATAAAACAAGTTAAGCATCGCAGTGTTTTTATTTATTATAAATAACTTATAAATAACTTATGAATAACTTATACTTAATAACTTTAGCTTTTGTATGACGAGATATCTTCTGAAAAATTGATATGAAGCATTTTTATTTCAAGTAAAGAAATTAAAACAAAAAAAAAAAAACAAAAAAAAAACAGAACTATTCTGCATTATACTGATGGAAGCCGTTAGGAAACGGAAGAAAACCAAACCAAATTTATGACTGCTAAACCAAAAGAAACAGGAGCAGATTACAATTTTAACTGCGACACCAGCTTGTATGGTAATATAATGGCCGAGGGATTTCGTTTTTTTTGCTTTTGGGTTTAGTTGGGCTGAGAACCTCTCGGCTCAGTGCATGGGTTACTTTAGTGCAACATTGGCGCAGGTGTCCCCGCGCGCGTGTTCGGGCGGAGCGGACGTGTCACTAAGAGATGTCACAAAAGCCCAGATGGTAAACGGGGCTAGCAAGAGCGAATGACGTCACGCACCGGAAGCGCGCGGAGGAATTTGGGAATTTTGAAAAATGTTAGTTGAGTTGAAAACTAGACACCGGACGAGAAGGGTTGGCTTTCGCTTTCTCGCCGAAGCCAGGCCAGTGGGGGGGGGGACATATGAAAAAGCCAGGATAGAAAGAATGTGTATCTCTCTCCTTATGTCGAAGAACCTTTAAACTCAAAGGTAATAAAAAGTTTCGTACCTGAACAAATAAGTCGTAAGTGTTTTCCGTGTTTCGAGATTCCTATGTTCTATCTTTATGGACATTCGATATACGTTTCACGCATAGCCATATCATGGCTATAGTACAGCATGACAGAATGTTGACTGCTCCAAACATCACTGCACAACTGAACAAAAATGTACCAACATCCACCGTGGGAAGAAGACTCTGTGAAGCTGGCCTATATGGCAGATTGCTTTCCAGAAATCACTGTTAAGGAAGCAAGACAATGTCTAAAATCTCCAATGGCCAATGTGCAAAAAGACTGGACAATAGAGCAGTGGAATAAAGTCCTTTAAATTGACAAATCAAAGTTCGAAATCTTTGGTTTAGATCGGAGGGTTTATGGGCAGCGAAGTGTTAGTGAAAGTGCTGCAATCCACTCTACCTCACCAACCGTCCAGCAGAGAAGAGGCTCTCCTATAGTGTGGGCATAGGGCATTTGAAAATTGCGAAGTTTGGGATTTGCACCAGATGAAGGGCAAATTGAATCAGAACGGCTATCATAACATTCTGCAGTATCACGCGATCCAAACTGGTAAGTGTCTCGTTGGTCAAGGATTTGTACTCATGCAAAGATAATGACTCAAAGCATGCTATTAAACTCTGCCACAGGTACATTAAAAGCAAAGAAGAGACCGTTCATGAGCTGATGTCTTGGCCGGCGCAATCATCGGACTTAAATCCCATTGAGCTGGTGTGGAATGAAGTTGAGCAAAAAGTCAGAGTTAGACAAACCCACAAGTGCGGCTCACCTTTGGCAACTCTTGCTGGAAAGCAATAGAGAACTATATTCTGTATACGTCCAGTCTTTGATGGAAAGAATGCTAAGAATCTGTCAAACAGTGATAGCAGACAAAGAAATCATTTTAATCAATCAAAGGTTTAAGAATTTTTGTTTAATTTGTATTTAAAGAAAATTTGTATTTGATATAATAATTAAAACTAAGGTGGTGCTTAACTCGTTTCATTGAAAATAACACTTTTAAGATGAGAAATAAAAATTTTTGAGAGTGGCCAAATAATTTTGACTGGTAGTGAGTATATATATATATATATATATATATATATATATATATATATATATATATATATATATATATATATATATATATATATATATATATATATATATATATATATATATATATATATATATCAACCAGCAACCCCAGTGTGTAGAAACCGAACTTCTACCAACGGGTCACCAATTAGTTCGGTTTCTACACTCTGGGGTTGCTAGTTCGATCTCTGGTAGTGGAGATTATGGTATGCACTGCTGATGAGACCCAATAAGGTCTAAACAACTGTTCAGTGTTCCGTATGTCGCACGTGGGTGTTTACTGGATTTTCTGGTCATGGTAATTTAATTAATATATCAATTCCTTTATTATGATATATATACATATATATGTATATATACATATATATATATATATATATATATATAGGATTAAACAATATAGACATACATTGTCTACCCATTTTTGTATTCATCCTTTACAGTCACAGTATTGATTTTATGGTATTCGGCGGAAATAGGTTAATAAAGCTCTCATGAGATCGAACTAATTTAAGATAGGTTTGGTTTGTTTTGGTTTGGTTTGGTTTGGTTTTATGGCATATCAATTATATTAGGTTATTTAATGCTGAATCCTTTTTATACATGTACGCGATTCTATTTCAAACAATTCAGTTTAACATAAGTACGCAGTTTAGTTCTATTTGACCCACAGATATGACCTTATCAGGTACTACCACTCCGGGTCAGGGTGGACGTTGAAGGGGTACTCCACATTACTGGAACCTCACCTTGTGATTTTATTACATCATATCTAGCACACTCGTTGGGAAAGTCTTTTACCTCTGCAGAGATGCAGTCGGTGTATGCTGCAGCCCAAGCCGACTATGTCATAATCAAAATAAGGGTTCTTATGAATTTTGGCCATGTTTTGAGATACGTTGAAAGAATTGGTGCTTTGTTTGAATGTAGTATATTTATAAATAATGCCAGATTCAACAATCTGTTTTGTTTATTATGAATATTTCCAAACAGTTTGGAATCTTTGAAGCTAAAATTACATTAATTTCTAAATTATGTTTTAAAAGATTTATCGTCTTCGAACTTTAGAAGTCACAAAGAATATTGAATTTAAGTATAATCTTGTTATAATTAATAAAAACAAATTTTTAAAGGAGATATAGTAATTATTTAAAACTAATTTAGTTAAAGTAGGAGACTAGATAAAAGAAATCATTTTTTTTATTCTATTATCACTAGAAATAATTTTAGCTTCAACAATAGTTAAATGATGTTTATGATGTATATCAACAAATTTTACGTAAACTTGAAAGCTGAGCTTGGGATTGATTTCTAAAGTATGTTTGACGACCATACACCAGCACACACACACACACACACACACACATATATATATATATATATATGCGTGGTGCATCCAATAAGTTTCCAGACTTTTCTTGTACAGGCATTTAAAATTGTCTTAGACTTGAAAATTCAGTATGTTATTGCTATACATCTTATGAGATGACTGATGAATTTTTATGATTTCAGGTTCAAATGAAAAGCTACAGCAGCAACTGGTATACACCCTACTAAAGCCTGATTGTCACAGCTGGTGAATTTCAAAAATCCAATCTGACACTTTAGAAGAACGATATGCAATAACATTCTGTTTTAAACTTAGAAAAAATGCCACAGAAATATATGGAATGCTTCAGTCTGCTTTTGGACCATCTTGCATGAATTGAGCATCGGTTTTGGAGTGGCATAAGAGATTCAAGGAGAGCAGGGAGTCTATGATGAGAGGTTTGGGAGGAGTAAGGAAGTCAATACACCAGAGTCGATTGGCCAAAGGGTTAGGGTTAGGGTTAGGGTTACTATGTTGAGGTTTTTAGGGAGTTCAGTAAGAGATTCCGTCGGAAGAGGCCAGCACTCTTCAAATGGGGTCAGTGGCATTTCCACCAGGACACTGCACCAGTCCAGAACTCCATCCTTGTCACAGACTATTTGACCAAGATGGGCACCAAGACAGTTCCTCAGCCTCCCTATAGTCCAGACCTTGCTCCCTGTGACATTTGGTTATTCCCTAAGCTCAGAGGCTGTCGTTATGAGACAATTGAAGAGATGAAAGAGGCTGTGACCAAGGTCATTGACACGCTCACACAAGAGGACTTCAATGGGGCCTTCCAGAAGTTGATGGATCGGTACAAGTGCATTGCAGCCGGAGGAGATTACTTCGAACGGGACTAAAGTTTCATGAGTGTAAAACCAATGCCCATACAGAAAAAAGTCTGGAAATCTATTTAATGATGCTCGTATATATATATATATATATAAATAAATAAAAATTGTTAACAAGGTAAACCAAGGTATTTTTCAAACATTATATCCACACATATACATATATATATATATATACATATATATATATATACATATATATATATGAAGTAAATAATGGAGTGTAATCAAACAGTATATAAGGAAAATTAATAACAAGGTAATCCAAGTAGAAGGAGAGATTTATTGAGAAGCAAAATCAACACTATAGCGTTTTGGGTCTAATCGTTGATTTAACATCTCTAATACTATCCCTCACAGTCCTCATGATGGTTCATTAGAACTGAAACGCTATAGCATCGATTTTGCTTCTCAATAAATCTCTCCTTCTACTTGGATTACCTTGTTATTAATTTTCCTTATATACTGTTGGATTGCACTCCATCATTTACTTCATATATATATATATATATATATATAGAGAGAGAGAGAGAGAGAGGTATATGTGTGGATATAATGTTTGAAAAAAATAAAATTTTGATTTCTTGGCATATCAACCTTTGTAGGTTATTTAATGCCAACGCTATTCTCCTAGAAGAACAGTAATGGTACTATTTAACCCATAGCTAGGAGGATAAGGGGGTTCATACCTTTCCCAAGGGTATTTTTCCGAAAGTGAACGTAATAGAGCTACTGGAGTACGAACTCGCTTACTACGATTCCGCAGTCCATCGCTTTAACCATTAAACCACGAGGACACCCCCCTAAAATTTTGAGAGAAAGATTGATAATTTCAATCATCGTCATATGCGTCCTTTAAGGTTTTTCAAGTGTTTCATGTCGTACTCCGTAGCCGACACGTAACCTCACATAGAAAAATTTATTAAATGCAGCAGAGCATATGGAGCGATGGTAAGAGGTGTGGCTGAAAAATACTTTTGAGCAGAATCATCTAGAAATCTCAGGTTCAATCCCACCAACAAATAAGAAAACAAATAATACTTACTACAACTTAACACTTGACCCAGACATTGTTAACTGAATTAGAAAAATCTACTCCCGTGGATTAAATTACATGTTCAGTCCGAGGTTCCGTGTGGGCTTTTGAGTTCAGCATGGAATACCTGAAGAAGGCTGGATGACGTATCGGCCGAAACGTTCTGGCCATAACAATGAAGATGAAGAAAATAGTATAAATATTCGAAGTGACGGAAATGTATTTTTTTATATATTAACGAACCAAGGTTCCTTTTTTTATTTTAACTTTTTAAAACATTTCTTTTTTATTTTGGTTGTCAAACCATGTTAAAGGCGATTGATAACATATGTTAAAATAGTTCATCCGAAAAATGTATTTAAATGGAAAAAAAAAAACTGAACCAAATAAATGAAAATGTTGAGGCCATTCTACTGGCGCTAAAAGGGTTCCAATACAAAATATAGTGAGGTTACGTGTGTACGAAATGGTTCATTTTTATTTACTTATTTTTAAAGGATAACGTATTTGCTGTAGATTTTTTTTAATGTTTAAACAACCATAAGATTTGTGAATATTTTGAATTTGAAAAAAAAAAAAAACTCAATATACGTTGCTTAAAAGTTTCTTCAAAAAGGAATTCTTATATTTACATATTCTATGATTTTTTTCCATTTCACTCTCTCTATCATATATATATA
>OY757932.1:18253204-18318204 GCA_963585895.1 Sepioteuthis lessoniana | reverse complement strand
GATCAAAGAGAAAAGAAACGGCAAATGCTGAAAGAAAGAAAGAAAGAAAGAAAGAAAGAAAGAAAGAAAGAAAGAAATTTAAAAAAAAAAAAATTGTGGAAACTGAAAAGATCAAAGAAATGGATGAAATGGCGCGAAAGCAGCCATGTCTGATGCAAAAAATGGGTGTACGAAAGAAAGCTAAAACTTAGAAGTGAATCATTATTTTAGGATTCAATAAAATTTCAGACTATGAAAAAAACTTTCTAAAATGTTCAAAAGTAATGCAATTTATATTTTAAAAATAGCCAAAAAGAAAGAAAGAAAGAAAGAAAGAAAGAAATGTTGATAGAAGTTATGAAAGAAAAAGAAAGAATGGAGAAAGGTTTACTGAGAGAAAACTTCAAGTTAAAAAAAAAGAAAGTAAGAACTAAAGTAAGAAACTTAGAAACAAGGGAAAAGAAAGAAAGAAAGAAAGAATATAAAAGATTATAATACCCTTGGGAAAGGTATGAATCCAATTATTCTCCCTCCAGCTATGGGTAAATAGTAGGACAGACTAGGTTCTTCAGCCTTGGTTAGGCAACTAGTCTAGGAGAAGGAAAACTCTGAATTCAAAACTGTTAAACTCCGCTTAAAAATTGACCTTGTGTCATATCCTGCCCGAGCGGAGGGGTTGGGTAAATAAGATAAAAGATGGGGAGTTGAAAGAAAATATTTTGTTTATGTATATACTAGTATGAATATTACAATCTATTCCTTGCTGATGAATATTTTTTTACTGCTAGCGCTTACATATTAGCGCAGAAATATACTTTCTGTCCTACATATTGACGCACTCACATAAATATCTTTTGCACACAGAGAATATATAGACTAGTTTTGCATATTGACCTACGACCCTGCCGGGCTGTCAAAATGCACCTGTGTAAATAACAGGTGCATCAGGTCGAGGAATAGCAGAGTGTAGCCTTGACAATGGAGAACAGGAAAGAAACGCTGATGGCCATAAAAGTGGGGGTCAATATGTTGCAGTTCTGTTCGGTCTCTAACTCCCTCTCACACACAACCCTTTCAATAAAGTGTGAGGTATATTTTTCTAAGAACTGTGTCGGCCGTCTTTATTGTGTCGTTGTGTTCTATAAGTAGATGTATATGTATTATGCGCTTGTATAGTTGGTCATTGTTGTGACTATACAACACTAGATTAAGAAAATGTAAGCTGTTACATTGAATACTAGAACTTTTCTTTCTTGTAAGGTAAATATTCGAGAATATTTATTCATTAACTAAAATTATCCTTTTCTTACAAGAAAAAACTCAGTAGGTTTTGTTTATCTACAAAACTTTCACTCAAGTTAGAGAAATAAAACGTATCATAATCAGAAGATCAGTGTCTTATTCAATCTTTCTTTTTCTTTCATGTCATATCAGCCTTTGCGGGTTATTTAATGCCAAATCTATCCGTCTAGAAAAACAGCAGTGGGAGAATAAAAGGGTTCATATCTTTCCCAAGTGTATTTGTCCGAAAAAGAACGTAATAGCTTGACTGGAATTCGAACTCGCACACTAGGATCCTGCAGTTCAGCGCTTTAAGGACATCCCACGTTACTCGATCGTTTACACATTTATCCCCTACATATATATGTAGGAGGTGCATACGATAAATTTCCAGACATTTTTTGTATGGGCACTTTTATTGAGAGTACACACATGAAACTCTTGCCCCCTTCGAAGTAATCTCCTCCGGCTGCATTGCTCTTGTACCGTTCCAACAACATCTTCAAGGTCCCATGGAAGACCTCTTGCGTGAGCGTGTCAATGACCTTCGTCACAGTCTCTTTCATCTCTTCAATTGTCTCATAACGACAGCCTCTGGGCTTAGGGAATAAGCAGAAGTCACAGGGAGCAACGTTTGAACTATAGGGAGGATGAGGAACTGTCTTGATGCCCATCTTGGTCAAATAGTCTGTGACAAGGATGGAGTTGTGGACTGGTGCATTGTCCTGGTGGAAATGCCACTGACCCGATTTGAAGAGTGCTGGCCTCTTCCCTGGGAATACCCTTAAAACTTCAACACAGTAACCCTAACCCTAACCCTTTGGCCAATCAACTCTAGTCTATTGACTTCCTTACTCCTCCCATGTCTCTCATCATCCCTCACAGACTCACTGCCTTCTTTGAATCTCTTATGTTACTCAAAAACGCATGCTCGATTCATGCAAGATGCTCTAAAAGCAGTCTGAAACATTCCATACGTTTCTGTGGCATTTTTTTCAAGTTTAAAACTGAATTTTATTGCATATCGTTCTTCTTAAGTGTCAGATTGCATTTTTGAAATTCACCAGTTGTGACAATCAGGCTTTAGTAGAGTGTATTCCAATTCCTGCTGTAGCTGTTCAATTGAAAGTGAAATCTTAAAAATTGGTCAGTCATCTCATAAGATGTATAGCAATAACATACTGTCTACGACAATTTTAAATACCTGTACAAAAACGTCTGGAAACTTATCGTATGCACCTCGTATATCATCGCATAATCAAGTCGCGCTGATAAGCACGGATTTCCTTGATTCTCTCTCTTCATCAATCCCTATCATCTATCGCTCCATGTAAGTTCTTTAAACTACATCCAAGGTTAGCCCATAGTTGATATAAGTCTTTTCTGGTTGGCCGACATTGGTGTGTTCATGAGTAGGGGTCCATAGAAGAATTGCACTCATGATGTCATCCTGGCTTTTCCAGCAATGACCCACTTGTCTTGTTTGTCTGACTTGGATGATTAGTTAGATGGGGGATAAGTTGCCGTACAACTGTTGTTTTGTAGAGTGTTGGTAGCCAGGAATTGTTCCAAACAGCATGTAGCGTTCTTGTGTATTACCACGTCTACTGGGACGGTAGAATACACCGACATTCTCTACAGAGGAGTAAGATTCCTTTAACGAGTGTCCTGGATATGACACTAAACAATCTGATGGTGACGTTCCAGCAATGCTGGAGCTTTGGGGAATGCGGAGTATCCCTTCATTGGCATCACTCCTAAGTTCACTCTGGCTCGGAGTGGTTGCACCTGATAGGGTCGTATCTATGGATTAAATTGAACTAAACTGCGTACCTGCGCTAAACTGAATTGTTCAAAATAGAATTTTTTGACATTAAAACTGCGTATCAATGCTTAATTGAATTGTTTGAAATAGTAATGTTTTGACATTTAACTGTGTTTAAGCAGAAACTATACTTATAATAAACAGAGTTGTTTTAAAAAAACTGTTCGGCTAAACTGGGTAGCTTGAAATAGAAATGTTTTGACAATTAAACTATGTATTCATGCTAAACTGAATTGTTTAAAATAGAGCTGATTATTTGTATAAAGACAGATTTGGCATTAAATAACTTATAAAGGTTGATATGCCATAAAAAAAACCAACTAACCAACCATTTTTGTGTAGCTCCAATCTTACTTTTTCTTCATGAGGTTAGTTTGCATTCCTAAAAAGTAGACATCTACTTTTATTATCAGATAGATCAAATTCTATATGATCGATAACCTAATGATAGTATTCTACGTCTTTGTGTATGTTAACATAACCTTCAGTAGATGAGATATCGCTCTCAAGGTATGTGAACTTGATTACTAATTTTTGAAGCCAATCAATTTCCGCCACGACGGATCTTTTACTTTTAAAACACGTGTACTCTGAGAATTAATTTTTTTTTTTATTTATTGCAGACTTTTTGTCCTTATCTTGGTAGTTTTTGCGTTGTTTCTTCTTTCACTGCGTTTTGGCCAAATTTCACCTCTGGCCTTCTTCAGGTGATTTACCGCGACCTTGGATAGAAACAACTCTGTTGTATAATTGAAAAAGTTGGTTTTCAAATTTTTTGTTTTCCATACTTCAGGATGTATTTCGTCGAAGCAGGCAGCTTCTCTGCTTTTAATATTTTTCAGTTTTATGTCCTGTTTTTCCTCCGTAAGCTATCCTAGTTTGATTTCTTTTTGGCTGTTTCAAACTTTTTGATAGGTTTATCCATGACTTTAGTTGGGTTTCCGAGAAGATTCTTGAAGTGTTCTTTCCACTTCTTCTTTATTCTTGGCTGGCAGCTATTAATGTTGCTCTTGAGGTGCTTTTCATTCTGATTTGTTCATTTACTTTCTGGCATACTGATTGTGATTATTTATCTTCAACTGAGTCTTAGATTTTATTGATTTAGCCTTGGATTTATTTGAGTTCTTTCTGGTATGTGTAAGTTGGTTCCCTATGAGCTTTCATAAGTTTTTAAGCCTTGGCCTTTGTTGGTTTGGCTTGGTTAGATTTTGTGGAATTGTAGATTATTTAATGCCAAATTCTCTTTACACCTCGTGGTGTAATGGTTAAAGCGATGGACTGCGGAATCGTAGTAAGAGAGTTCGAATCCAGTCGCGCTGTTACATTTCACTTTCGGGCAAATACACTTTGGAAAGGTATGAACCCTCTTATCCTCCCAACTATGGGTTAGATAGTACATCTAGAGTTCTTCTAGAATAGCTTTGGCATTGAATAACTTACAAACGTTGATATCCCATTAAACAAAGAAAGAAATGGCATATCAAACTTCGTGGGTTATTTAATATCAAAGTTATCCTTGCTTAAAAAGGTGCTTGTATTATTTAACTCATTACTTGGAGGATAAGTGGGTAGTGTTTTTAGGTAATCATTTCAGCTCAAATGATTTCATATTGAATAATCTTAATTACCCTCTGACCCCCCCCACCGAAAGTTTCGGGTAAATAGTTGTGCAAATTGGGTTCTTTAGTCTTGGTTAACGAACAAAAGTAGGAGAAGGCGAATGCCGAATTCAAATTAGATTTTCTCATCTAAAAAATTGATCTTATGCAGAATTCCAGGACATATATGCATTGATATATCGTACTGTATATCGTTATAGAATGTAGAAACTTGCCCTTTCATGGGACCAAATCGGCATCGGGAAGAGGGAACACCAGCAGCATGGGCAACTATTCGTCTTCAGTAGAATTTCGATCAGGCCTAAATCCAAATCAGAACGCATGTCTCTGAGATATCGTGAAACTGATAGCTACCATGATTATTCCATCAATAACCAGGGAAAGAATCAGTTCATGCCTTCTCAATTTTAAACAACATTTATCTGATATGCACGAACGTAAAATGCTTAATAACATCGTAGATATTGCCTATTAACAATTAGATCATCCAAAAAGCGATGATGAGTAATTTCTCTTTATGACATGAACCCAAAAATTGGTTTAATATTATCACTACTGTTGGTCGACGAGGATGGCTTTGGCAGTATATAACCCAGGAAGCTTGATTAGACATTAAACAAAGAAACAAAAAAAAAAAACCTATGCAATCTCTAATAGCAAAGTATTACTTGACAAAACGTATCTCATTTCCAAGTAGCTAGTAACAGGTTATATTTTGTTACATGCTACCTGCAAACAAGGATCTATTTCTGACCTTGCTAAGTATCGAACAAAAATATAGACTTCATGTTTCACTAAACGAAACTAATTCACGTGTTATCAAAGACGACGTCAGTTTTCTGAAAGAAGAAATGTTCTGCATGGGCAACTGGCAATCTTCCATACTACCTTTGCCCAGGCTTTTGCCAAGGTACACGACGCACATATGTTGGTGCGAAGCCTTAATGGTTAGAATATAGACTCTCGTAGAAAATAGATTCTTGCCCTTCCCATTTTCGACGCTGGCATCGTGAAGAGGTGTGACGATACCCCCTCGGTCCCCGTTACATCAATTTCTCTAAACCATTTCACTTCTTGGTCGGTGATCATCTAGTGGTTCCGATAGGGGTAACACACATTTCCTCCAGGCTACAGAAATACAGTCAAGGGAGTGGGATGAAAAGAACAAAGAACAAACGAATATGTTTGGGTTAACTCAAGTGCAAGAAGGGTGATTCAGTGACACTGTGCGTTCCTTTGTGCATCTGTAGGCTAACGCTAGCGTGGATTTCTAGCGAAATTTCTACAAAGCTACTAGGAATGACAACTGATCTTGACTGGTCTTCCCTCACTGTTGCTGGACTCTATCTCATGTCGACTGCTCACTTCTGCTGGCCGGTGTCGACTCCTTAACTGCCATGCTGCGTCTCCCGTCGCCAACTGCCTTCTCTGGGTTCCTTTGTCCAACTCTCTGACTCGCGTTCCCCTACTCACTTCCGGTCACGTCGAGATCTCGAGTCCAAACCCTTTGTCTGGTTTCGCGCCAAAACAGACAAAGGGATCGTCTGCTTGGCGGACCACCTACAGAGTGTCACAGAGGGGAGACCTATTGTAGTAGGGGCAACTGCTCGTCTTTCGTGCAATTTTGATCCTAGCAGGGCCGAAATCCGGATACAAATCCATAAGATCTCTCGAGACAGACCACTTACATGATTTTTCTAGACATTACAGAGAAAGGAAGTAGATTCATGCCTTCGCTATATATATAACAATTTTAGTTTAACTTTGGATTACCGATTCCATATGTCGTGCCATTAAACCTCAAATACAATATGCCTCCTTAATCGATTGTATCAGCGAGATTGTTTCCTTTCAGATGGTTTCAGCACGAGAGAATCAGTCTGCAACAGAAATCTTTTTTTTTTTTTAATTTTTAACTGTATGCAAGGCAAAATTAACTCTGGAAATTTAAATGAATTCCAAGGATATTTTTGTGATATCAGCTCATATCGAACAATTTGTCTTCACTTTAAGACATTTGAGAAGAGATATTTCTTTTTTTTTTTAAATTTAAATGAGTTTAAATGAGATTTGAATCAAAGAGGTCTATAGCGAAATAAATCATACAATGTCAGTGATCACATCGCAAAAACCTTTTGACTAAAAAAAAAAAAATGATAATATCGATTAATATTCGTTGTCGTGTTTTATAGATTATCATAATATCTTTGCTTCTATCCGAAAACTGATTTACGTATTTCAGATCTTTAAATTTCTCAGCACATCCCAAAAATTGACCTGCGTCAATTTCACGAATTTTGATTTTAATGCTGTG
Source organism: Sepioteuthis lessoniana (assembly GCA_963585895.1). Taxonomy (NCBI): domain Eukaryota; kingdom Metazoa; phylum Mollusca; class Cephalopoda; order Myopsida; family Loliginidae; genus Sepioteuthis; species Sepioteuthis lessoniana. The sequence continues at coordinate 18,311,186 of OY757932.1, read as the reverse complement.
ATCAAAAAGTATCGATACTGAAACATAGATTATTTTTATTATATTAGTTAAAATCTAAATTTAGACGTTTTCATAGCAGGGGAATTGATATGATGAGGTGATGAAGTCAGAAAGTTTACACGGCTAGATAACATCGAGATGATTCAATGGCAATTTTTAAAAAATACAAAATCTATTCCGATATTTTTATTGTACATATAAGTAGTTTGCTGTCCCTCGGGCTTCGGAGAAAACTGACAATTACTTTCTATCATTTTAGCTTAATTGCATATCAACCGCTGCGGATTATTCAGTTCCAAATAATGTTTACACACACATACATAGTAAATAAAGTTGGTACCCGTAGTCGAGGGTGACCCAAATGCTCCCTTTTCAAAAGCTACTACACCAAGGTGTTGGGGAGGGCACTACTCCTTTCTCAGGATTGATTTACTTTACCCTTGATCCGTAAGTTGTAGACTATATAAGTTCGCAAATTTTGGCTAAAATCAGTTGTTCACTGGCTCTTCCGACTCCCGATGATCCCTTCGTGTGTGCGATCTCTCTGGGATTGCTGTTCAGCTCCACACAATTATCATCGTCAGGAATGAATATATACTCTTATATTTTTATATATACGTGTTCCTTGTTCATCAAGTCACACCTGGAATATACAACACTTGGACACCTGAGAAGATTTGCTGTCACTTCAGAGAAAGTCTACTAGTTAACTCTTGTGGGAAAAAAAACTTGCAGGGAGTAAATAATAATAAGGCTTAGTGATAATAAACAAAACAACTTGCAATACAGTGTACTTTGCCGACCCAGTTGGTCACTAAATGAAAATCAAAGAACGCGAAGAGAGAGACAAGTACTTGGACATTGTTAGAGAACGAAGAAAGCTGTGGAACATGCATGTAAAAGTGAAAGCAGATAGGAACTAGAGGCTGGAACTATAGGAAATGAGTTGGTTGGTTGGTTTTTACGGCGTATCAACTCTTTTCCGGGAACTAAAAGGCCAAAATATTAAGTTATTTTCATAAAAGTTTTAAACAATTATGCTTCGTTTAAGTACAGATTTTTTTTTTACACACAGTTCAATGTCAGAAAACACTTTTATTTCAAACAATTCAGTTTAGTATATTTACACATTTTGAATGTCAAAAACATTTCTATTTTAAACAACTCAATTAAGAATAAGTATGTCGTTTAAAACAGTTTAATGTAAAAACAGTAAATTTCAAACACTTCGGTTTAAATTAATCACAGTTTATTTCTATTTGAGCCATAGATAGGACCCAGTTAGGTCCTATCACTCCGAGCCAGAGCTGACCGGGAAGTGATGGCAATGAAGGGGTACTCCGCATTTCCCAAAGCTCCAGTATTACTGAGGCCTCGCCATCTGATTGTTAAGAGTCCTGTCTAGGACACTCGTTGTGGCAGTCTTACTTCTCTGCAGTGATACAATCAGTGTATTCTACAGCACCAGCAGACTGGGCAAGTCGAAAATTGGAAGATGAATCGAGACAATACAAACTACAACATTGTTGAGATCAGCAAGAATACTGTAAAGAATTATGGGAACCGGTGGAGACTTGCTGTCACTCAAACCCCAGTGAATAACAATCAGCTAACACTGATGTGAAAAAATTGCACGGAGAATAAGAATAATGGACTGGAAGACTCGGAAATAAGAGGACATGTAGAGACGATCAAGATTACAGCATTATTAAGATCGGACATAATACTGAGATAAGTCCTGGAGACATGAGGAGACTTGCTGTCACTCAAACTCAAGTGAGAAACTACCCACCGATATGGATGCGAAAAACTCACAAAGGACTTGCTAGGGAACTGAAAAAACTGTGGAACATGCAGGTGCCAATTATACCAATTGTAATTGGTGCGTTTGGAACAGTAACTAAGGGATTACTAAAGGGACTAGAGGACTTGGAGGTTGGCGGACGAGTGGAGACCATCCAAACGACAGCATTGTTGAGAACTGCCAGAATACTAAGAAGAGTCCTGGAGACTTGAGGAGACTTGCTGTCACACAGACTTCAGTGAAAAACCATCGGCTATTGCTGATTTGAAAAGCTCTAATGAGTGAATAATAATGATAATAATAATATCTATACAACGACTCAAAGACTATTAACAAAAACAAGAAGGAGCACTCATTACAGCCACCAGAAACGATACTGAGAACACGATGAACAACACAGTGACAATAACTACGAAACAAAAATGGAAAGGAAAACAGCACTATGTGCGGTTTACACGACTAATAAACAATATCTCACACGTCAAAACTTGGACATGGCTAAGAAAAGGAAACTTTAAAAGAGAAACAGAATCTCTCCTAATAGCAGCACAAGACAGCACCATAAGAACCAATCATATCAAAGCGAGATTAGATAAGACTTAAAAAGACAGTAAATGTAGGCTATGCGGTGACAGAAGACGAAACGATCAATCACATGATAAGCGAATCCAGCAAATTATCACAGAAGGAGTATAAGGCGAGACACGACTGGATCAGCAAGGTGATCCACTGGGAAATGTGCAAGAAATTTCAATTTGACCATACTAACAAATGGTATATGCACAACCCAGCATCTGTCCTATAAAATGACACACAGAAACTCCTATGGGACTTTAATATAAAACGGATCACCTAATCCCGGCCAGAAGACCAGACCTTATAATAATAAAAAAAGGGGGAATTTGAAAAATTGTCGACTTTGCTGTCCCGGTGGACCACAGAATAAATCTGAAGGAATGTGAAAAGAAGAATAAGTACCTTGACTTTGCTAGAGAAATTGAAAAAGCTGTGGAACATGAAAATTACGATTGTACCAATTGTGACACAATAATTAAGGATTATTAAAAGGCCAGGAGGACTTGGAAGTTGGAGGACGGGTAGAGAATATCCAAATGACAGCATTGCTGAGAACAGCCAGAGACGAGTATTGGAGACTTGAGGAGACTTGCTGTCATTCAAACTCCAGTGAAAAACCATCATCTAACACTGATGTGAAAAACTCTAAAGGAGTAAATAATAATAATAATAATAATAATAATAATAATAATAATAATAATAATAATAATAATAGAAAGATAAGTACCAAGACTTTGCTAGAAAATTTAAAAAAAACTATGGAACATGAAGGCGACGATTATACCAATTGTGATTGGTGCTTTTGGTACAGTAACTACATGATTATTAAAGGGACTAGAGGACTTGGAAGTTGGCAGACGAGTGGAGACCACCCAAACGACAGCATTATTGAGAACGGCTAGAATACTGAAAAGAGTCTTGATGTGAAAAAAACTAATGAGTAAATAATAATAATAATAATAATAATAATAATAATAATAATAATAGTAAAACGATATATCACATAATAAGTGAATGCAGAAAATCAGTACAGAAAGCGCATAAGATTAGACATGACTGGGTGGGCAAAGTGATCTGCTGGGAATTGTGCAAGAAATTGAAATTTGACCATACGAACAAATGGTAAATGCACAGGCCAACATCTTTCCAGGAGAATGAGCTGCACACGCTTATCTGGGATCTTGTGATACAAACGAACCAACTAATCTTGGCCAGACGAACAGACCTTATAATAATCAACAAAAAGGATAACTTGTAGAAGTGTGGACTTTTCTGTCCAGGTTGACCACAGAATGGCATTGAAAGAAAGGGAAAAGAAAGATAAATACCTCGACCTCACAAAGAAACAAAAAACTGTGGAACATGAAAGTGACGATTATACTAACTGTGCTTGGTGCTCTTGGTAGAGTCACTAAAGGATTGGTACTTGGACTGGAGAGCTTGGATATAAAAGGGCGAGTGGAGATCATCGATACTATTGCATTATTGACATCGACCAGAATACTGAAAAGAGTCCTTGTGACTTGAGGAAACTTGCTGTCACTCAAACTCCAGTGGAAAACAATCAGATCCCGCTGATGGCAAAAAACCTCTCAAGAAGAAAAATAATAATTATAGTGGGCAAGGTGATCAACTGGGAAATGTGCTAAAAATTTGAATTTGGCCATACGAACAAATGGTATATGCACAACCCAGCATCTGTCCTAGAAAAGGACACACATAAACTCCTATGGGACTTTGACATACACACGGATCACCTAATCTCGGCCAGACGACCTGACCTAATATTAATCAACAAAAAAAAAAAGAGAATTTGCAAAATTGTTGACTTTGCTCTCCCGGCTGATGACAGAATAAAACTGAAAGAATGTGAAAAGAAGGATAGGTACCTCGACCTTGCTAGGGAATTAAAAAAAAAATGGAAAAATGAAGGTAACAATTATACCAATTGTGATTGGTGCTTTTGGGACAGTAACTAAAGGATTACTAAAGGGACTAGAGGACTTGGAAGTTGGTGGACGAGTGGAGACCATCCAAACTACAGCATTATTGAGAACGGCCAGAATATTGAGAAGAGTCCTGGAAACTTGAGGAGACTTGCTGTCACTGAAACGTCAGAGCAAAATCATCAACTCACGCTGATGTGAAAACTCTAAAGGATAAAAAAATAATAATGATGATAATAATGTGATATCTGGCTTCTGAAATATATCAAATACATACTCCGATGTAACTACGGAAGCAGGATGAATCAATTTCTTTATTTTATTAGCAGCCGAGGGTTCACGATAAGAAAAAGCCGGGACTCTTTTTATTTCAAACCAAACTTGTAGATCTTTCATGAGAGAATAAAAAGGAGATTTTTAAAAATATTTTATTTAGTTTACGATCGTCTTTTTACGTTATTCCTTCCGCCATGTTGGGTTTTTTTTTCTGCTAATATAAGATTACACTTTTTTCGTATACACACACACACATACACACTGATAGATAGATAGATTAAAATTGTTTTTCTAAAATGGCAAATGTATTATATGTCTCTCTTTGCATTTTTCCACTCGCTGTTTTTCTTTCTTTCCATAAAACCTTAGCGTTATACAAACAATTGATTGAAACACTGTCCTAGCCTGAAGTCATTGATAGTAAAAGCACTAGCTTTTTATTTATTATTTCTTAATCTATCTGGCTTGATTGATAGACAACCCAATTTTACATGTTCAATAAAACTACCGGTAACAGCGAAAGGCTTCCTCCCCCCGGTGCAACGATTCAACGCGAAGGGCCTTCTACTGGACTTTCGCCATCGGTACGTCTCCATAACTCCGGCTATATGCACTTCTTTTTTCCCTTTTCCATGAAAGCCATCAATCGAAGACAACCTGGTAACGGTATTAACATCAAGGCTTACGTCCAACACTTCCCTGAGAAATAACTCGGATGATGGGGAGACTCTTAAAGATTCATCTTTGTATTAATTTATGTGTCCGATGCTTTTAAATGTTCAGCTGTTGTTTTTGTTTTTGTTTTTGTTTTTGTTTTTGTTATTGTTTTTTATTTTTTTGCTTGTCGTCATTATCATCCGTTTTTCAAACATGTTCCTTCATTCATCGATGTTGGTCGTCTTTTCGCTTAATGTTTGTCTTTAATAGTGATGGATGGACAGGAGTGCTATATTTTGAATGGTATACGTCTACTGTTGCTATTCACACAACTTGGGTTCCATTTTTGATTTTATTCATATGATTTATTCTATATTGTATTTTTTCTTTTTCATTTTTTGCGGGGTTTTTTCTTTGTATATTTTTGCATTTTTTTTTCTTTTCCTTATAGGATTTCAATAAAAATATTTTGGATTTTGCAGCTGAACGAAGGACAAAATTAACTAACACACACACACACACACACACACACACACACACACACACACACACACACACACACACACATATATATATATATATATATATATATAATAGAAATGCATACAGCAAATATGGTATTTTCTATATTTTTTCTTTTTTTAGACATATTTACTTTTTTATGAACGGTATATATAAATTACTTTCAGTATTTTTAAGCAGTTGATCAGAACGAACACAAACATTAAAGTTTGGTTTAATCGTAAATCAAACTATAACAAGAAAGAAGAGTCTTCTTCTTCTTCTTCTTCTTCTTCTTCTTCTTCTTCTTCTTCTTCTTCTTCTTCTTCTTCTTCTTCTTCTTCTTCTTCTTCTTCTTCTTCTTCTTCTTCTTCTATTCAGGACATTTGCTTTTCAACTCTTATATGAAAGACATGGATCCATCTCCCTAACCCCGCCAAACTATGGATATATTGTTGGTCAGACTGTGCGCTTAAGCGTTGGTACGGCAACCAGTCAAGGAGACGGAATAATCTGAAATTATTCCGCTTGTATACAGCTTAAAAACTGATTTAGTGTCATATCCTTCCTTTGAAGGAAGGATTGGACAAATATATTCTTCGACACTTTCTTCTTCTTTTGGTTTCACTCTGCAATGCAGTCCCTGCAAAGACACGAGCCCAAATCTTGCCACACAATCTACAAGGAAAAAAGTGCGTTGATTCCGCTTTACACTTGCTGCTGTAAGAAGTCTACGAAAAGGAAAACTCTGAATTCTAATTCAGATCTAAACTTTAAAAAAAGGATAGCCAGAACCAAGAGTTTAGTTCGAATATTTTATCGCCTTCATTAAAATCAAAACAAGATATTTTATTTATATCAATTTATATCCCAGATTTTCGTAAAGTAATATCCAACAACCTTTCGATATTATGAACTATAATCAAACTAAATTATCATGGAACTATTTGTAACGTATCCAAATACGAATACGTAAAATATACAAATATATAGAATATACGGATGCGTAAAAACGTTGACATGTATAGGAATCCCGAAACAGTGACGACCCTCGGTAGTTCAGGTACGAAACTTTTATTACCTTCTTGACTTTTAGGTTTTTCAACACGAGGAGAGAGAGAGAGAGACACACACAATTTCTACAATGCTGGCTGTTCCATCTGACCCCACCACGCGCGGCGCATCTCGTAGACCTAACTGGCCTGGCCTCGCCGAGGCTCGAAAATCAACTCGCTTCGTCCAGCTTCATATCTCAACTAACTGCTTTTTTTCAAAAACCACCCAAAATCCTCGACCCATCGCTTCCGGGCAAGACGTCATTCACATCCCCAGTCTCATTTCCTATCCGGGGTGTTTATTATGACATCTGTGATTGTCACATCCTCTCCGCGCGATCGTGAACACCTGCGCTCAATGTGTGGCCCTACCCGTTCACTAAGCCGAATAGTTCTAAGCCTAACTAAACCGAAAGATAAGATATAACCAACGAAAAATGATAATATAAAAAAAAAACCTTCTACAATTATATAAAAATATACTGTAGTGATTAGAAAAAGAAAAAGAAAATAAATTCAATAATTGTAGAAATTTCTAGAAGGCCCTTACATGAAGCAGGGTTGGTCCATGCCCCCAAAAAGGACTGTCTTTGCGCAAAAGAGTTATTCTACCTACTTCAGCGGTACCCTTATACCCTATAAACCCAACCAAACAAAATCAATAACAGCAAACATAAAATTACCGATCCTCATGATTTTGTCTATAAAATTGACGTTATGGGAAATTCGACCCATGAAATAGAAAGGTTGGGTCAATAGAAGTTTCTTCTTTTTCTTCTTCTTCTTGTAACTTACACTTTCTTCCTTTTCTTCATCTTCTTCTTCTTCTTCTTGCTAACCCTTTCGTCTTCTTTGTAGTTTACCATTTCTTCATCTTCGTTGTCTTCTTCTTCATGTAGTTTACCATTTCTTCATCTTCTTCTTCTTCTTTTGTAATTTCTTCTTCTTCTTCTTCTTCTTCTTCTTCTTCTTCTTCTTCTTGTAGTTTACCATTTCTTCTTCTTCTTCTTCTTCTTCTTCTTCTTATTGTAGTTTACCATTTCTTCTTCTTCTTTTGTAATTTCTTCTTCTTCTTCTTGTAGTTTACCATTTCTTCTTCTTCTTCTTCTTCTTCTTCTTCTTCTTCTTATTGTAGTTTACCATTTCTTCATCTTCTTCTTCTTCTTCTTTTGTAATTTCTTCTTCTTCTTCTTCTTCTTCTTCTTCTTCTTCTTGTAGTTTACCATTTCTTCTTTTTTCTTCTTCTTTTGTAATTTACTCTTTCTTCTACTTCTTCTTTGTAGTTTACCGTTTCTTCTTCTTCTTCTTCTTCTTCTTCTTCTTCTAGTTTATCCTTTCTTCTTCTTCTATAGTTAAATTTTCCTTCTTCTTCTTCTTCTTGGCCCTTTCTTCTTACTCTTCTCCTTCTTCTAGTCTACCCTTTCTTTTTCTTCTTCTTCTTTTTCTTTTTCTTCTTCTTTTGTAATTTACCCTTTTTCTTCTTCTTCTTGTAGTTTACCTTTCCTAAGTACACATTTTAAATGTCAAACACGTGTATTTTACCCATAGATAGGGCCCTATCAGGTGTTACCAGGTGCTTGAGTGGTCTGGGGAGTGATTGAAATGAAGAGGTACTCTGCATTCCCCAAGCTCCTGCATTATTGAAGCCTCACCATTAGATTGTTTAATGCCATATCCAGGACACTCGTTGGAGGAGTCTCACCCCTCTGCAGAGATGCAAACAGAGTACTCTACAGCCTTAGCCGACTGGGCCTTTAAATCATCAATCAGCAAACAAATGATAATTATTTGATAGAACAAGTGAAATCAGAAAATAATGTTTGAAACCATTGTTATATATTCTTATAATGATGGTTTTGTTCGATTTTTTTGCTAAATGACATATCAACCTTCCTGGGTTATTTAACGTCAAACCCATCCTTGTATAAAACAATTAAGGAATGATTTAACCCAGAACTGGAGTTGTATACCCACGATAATCATCTCAGTCACAACTGTGATACAACACATTAGCACAATAGGCAGACTCAAATACACAGGCGACTCCGTTGTTTCGGTACGAACGTTTATTAACTTCTTGACTTCTGAGTTCGGTTCTTCGACACGAGGAGAGAGACACTCATTTCTTAATCATTCTATACTAACAAAACTCAAACGTTCGGCACATCTCGTAGTCTTTAAGATCTCTGTCGGTAGAGATCTGCAAAACTCCATGTTCAGACTTCAACTTCTCAACACCATGGTCTTAACTCAAATTCAACTCTCGACATGGCCAAAGTCAACACCCAACAGGACTGGCCGCAGTCAAGTACCCAACTCGACTGGCCCCCAGTAAACTATCAACTCTACTCGCCTACAGTCGAGTACCCAACTGACGTGTTTTTCAAAATACCCAAATTCTCAGCCCATCGCTTCCGGGCATGACGTTAATCACACACCAGTCACATTTCCTATCCGGGGTTTATTATGACAATTGTGATTGTCATATCCTCTGCGCGCGTGCGTAAACTCTACCCAATATCTGTGCACCTGAACTAAGGGCCGAATAGTTCAAAGCCCAACCAAACTGAATGATAAAGTATAATTAACGAAAAATGATTAATATAAAAAAATCATTCCGTAATTATATGACACTGGGTTCATTCTTTTTTCTGGTGTATGAATGCCAAAGTGAACGCAATAGCGGGACTGCAGTTCGAACTCGCTTACGACAATATCACAGTCCAATATGCTATCTACTGAGACATGTAGATACCCCAACAAATTTCGGGGATGTTCTCGTGGTGTAATGGTTAAAGCGATGGACTGCGGAATCGTAGTACGCGAGTTCGTACTCCAGTCGCGCTATTACATTCACTTTCGGGCAAATACCCTTGGGAAAGGTATGAACCCCCTTATCCTCACAGCTATGGGTTAAATAGTACCACTACTATTCTTCTAGGAGAATGGCTTTGGCATTAAATAACCTACAGAGGTTGATATGCCATTAAACAAAGAAACCAATACATTCACTTTTGGACTAATACCCTTGGGAAATGTATTAACCCCCTTATCCTCCCAGCTATGGGTTAAATAGTACCACTACTATTCTTCTAAGAGAATGGCTTTGGCATTAAATAACCTACAGAGATTGATATGCCATTAAACAAAGAAACCAAACCAAACCAAACCCAACAAATTTATACATGCTAAGCCTCTAAGCATGCACCCTCATAAATATACTCTAATCTACATGCACATGCATTATTGCATCTAAATATGTGCATTTCGGGAAAGGAGAGGTTAGTGTTATACATAGCCATGATTTATCCATTGAAAATCAACTGGGGACTTATTTTTTAGAGAACGGAACTTTCCCTCATTTTCGTTGTAGAATCAGATCTAAACTTAAAAAAAAGGATAGCCAGAACAAAGAGGTTAGTTCGAATATTTTACCGCCTTCATTAAAATCAATACAAGATATTTTATTTATATCAATTTATATCACAGATTTTCGTAAAGTAAGACCCAACAACCTTTCGATATTATGAACTATAATCAAACTAAATTATCATGGAACTGTTAGAAAGAATTTAAGCAATGTTTGATGCTTATTTTTTCAGCCTCATAAAATTTACATTGCTGATGAAAAGACGGATTTTAAAATCACGTTTATTTCCTCGGAGAAATGTGGAAAAATATCTGCAGACTATCTGAAGTATGTTCACTAATCCTTAAGATCTTTTTACGAAGATCAACCAATTTAGCTAAGAATAGGTTATAAAGGCCTTATTTGCGTAGAAAGCAAATGGAATTACAATATATATTACATATAGCAAACATAAGGGGTCATTAGATAAATAACGGGAAATGTTTTGACTGAGAAGTGACCTATTGCATATACGTGGGTTATGTAATAAATAAGGGAAATTGTTTTGACAGAGGAGAGACTTATTTTATATACGAGGATTATTCAATAAATAAGGGAAATTGTTTGGTCTGAAGAAGACTTATCGTATATACCGGGGTCATTCAACAAATAAGAGGGGTTGTTTTGAGTGAGGAAATATCTATTGTAAATACGAGGTTATTCGCTAAATAAGTGAAATTGTTTTGACTGAAAAAAGGATTGACTGTACATAAAAGGTTTTTCTATAAATAAGAGGAACTGTTTTGATTGAGAAAGGACCTATTGTGTATATGAGGGTTATATAATAAATAAGGGAAATTGTTTTGACCGAGGAAAGACTTATTTGATATAAGAGGATTATTCAATAAATAAGGGGAATTGTTTGGTCTGAAAAGAACTCGCGAGCATATCGGCAGTCATCAATCATTAAAAAATGTCACGAACCTCGCGCGTGCGGGCAGAATGACCAGTAGAGTTCAAGCGAGATTTTAATACAATCACGCGTGAACTTTCACGTGCTATACTATTGTTTTCACTGGTGTTTACCGAGCCTTCAAATCGCTATATAAGAAATCAAGTATCGAGATTTTGGGTAGTTCAAGGCAGGTTTCTAAACAGGTTCAACAGAGGTCCAGGACACCCCGGCCCATGCCACACCCAGCCTGTTAACAATACGACTGATATGAAAGTATCAACAAGCCCGCTATGAAGACACTGTTGTCACCCCAAGAAGAGGAAAGAGGAAGAACGCTATCGAAGAAACTTTTTTTAACTACCGCCCGCTGTAGTCCCCATGAATAAAAGCGACTACTATTTTCTTCCTTAAATTTCGAGTTCTGAGTGTTCCTTTCCTGCGAACTCATTTCTTTCAGACACAACGTATTTTGGTCCTATGTTACACTCTTGGCGTGCCTCATTTTAAAAACAACTGTTCACACCGTAATGAAGGGCCAAACAAACTCACTGCTTTCAACGTGTGGGGGACTAAAATTGAGAAAGTGTCCAGTTGAAAGCGCGTTTTTCTCATAGAAATCAAAGATGTGACTAGCAAAAACTTCTGAACTATGAAGGGTAATGAGTTACATCTGCAGCTGTAATGTTACATGATAACAGTCAAAAAGAGAAGAGATTTTGAAAGTTGAGCGTCAAATCATAGGCTATGTAATTAACACTGTGTAAAAAACAAACGAATGATATTAATGAAATGTTTCGTCTATAAAGAAAAAAAAAAAACGATTAAAATCTAAATTAACGAATGATATTAATGACCTGTTTCGGGGTAGAGCAAAAAAATTTTTTTTTAATTAATTAGATAAAAAAAAAATATGGATTGTACGTCGCTTTTGGTAACTTTAATATACATTGTGTTCTTGTTATATTTCCTCGTTATTTCTTTCATTTTTTCTTTCATCGGGCACTACTGTTATTCTGTCCCGTCCAAGTCTCATTATTTCGGTGTATCCAAATCCACCTGGATGACTCCAGCGCTGCATTTAAAATTGTACGGGTCACTTTCCTCTTTTTTATCCCCGTAACTCCCACTTTATTCAGGGATATTTCGAGGGCCGCATATTGCTCGTTGGCCGTGGGTTGGAGAACTCTGTTATAGGTGATTTGTGAGTGCATTATTTTGGTGCCGTTTTTAGCATGTTTACCTCGCAGAGAAATTAGGACTGAGTAATGAATTTGATCCTCACTAGATGTCCCGTACTTGCAGCTTTACTATAAATTTCATCTGTGTTTATGTTCTTAGCGCACTTTTCTCTGGTATAATGGTCAGCAGATTATTCTCGCAGACTATAAATTTGGCGCCTCACATGTTATAAAAATCATCATCATCATCATCATGTTGTGCTGGTAGCATGGATATCCCTGACCCTCTCTAGCCACTTTTCCCTATCGTTCATCGCCTCTGGCAGGTCTTCTGGACTACATCCCGTATCCTCACATAGTTGCTGAATGTATATTCGTGCTGGTCGTCCTGTTTTTGCTCGGCCATGTGTGGGGGTCCATAAGAGTACATCTCTTATGATTTCGTCCCTGCTTCTCCAGCAGTGTCCTGCATGTCTGGTTCGTCTAACTTCAATAGTTTTCGTGATAATAGGCAGGTGGCCGTACAGTTGGTCTCTTGTGGGATGTTGCCGCCAGGACTTGTTCAAGATTGCTCGCAGCATTCTTGTGTAATTGCCGTCTAGCTTCTTCTCCAGCCGTTTTGTTAGAGTCTCTGTAGTGCATCCATATAGCAGTATCGATGCGACCGCTGCCTGGAAGAAACTGCGTTTCATTTTATCGGTTAGGTCTGATTTCCATATAATCGATAGCCTATTGATAGCTGTTCATGCTTTCGTTAACGTCGTGTCGATGTCATTTTTGGTTGATGCGACGCTGTTTCCTAGGTAAGGGAATTTGTTTACTAGTTTAAGAGAGGTTCCGTCTAGAGTGGAAATGTCACCCGTTTGATTATAACATATATATTCCGTTTTGTGTGCATTGACATAGAGGCCTATGCCTGCGACTGCCCGTTCCAAACTGTGCAGTAGTGTTTCGGCTTGGTTGGGTGTATTAGCCAGTATCGCTATGTCATCGGCGTAGTCGGCGTCGGTAATTGTTGTTGCGGGGTACCTTCTGCTTCTTTTCTTTGTCAGCTCGAAGCCGTTCTCTCTGATTGTGTTATTCGATGTTCTAAGTACGTAGTCTAGACAAATGATAAAGAGGTATGGAGCTAGCGTGTCCCCTTGTAGTACTCCTGCTCCTACTACTACTAAAATCAGCAAACCATGGCCTTGAGCCCAAATTTAGGGAACTGTATTTCGTTGTTCTAACTTTCTTGTGTTCTATATCCTGCTTCCTTTTTTTCATGATTTTCTCATTGTTTGTTTATTTGCTTGTTAGGTTTCGTTTTATGGCACATGAACAATTGTAGGATATCCAATGCCAAATCAATTTTATACATAAAAACAGTTCTATTTCAAGCAATTCACTTTAGAATAAGTATAGCTTATGTTTACACTTAGTTAAATGTCAAAAAAAGTTCTATTTGAAACAATTCAATTTAGCAAACAAAACAGTTCTATTTCAAACAATTAAGTTTAGCACATGTCACCCGTTTAGATGTCAAAACATTTCTATTTCAAACAGCTAAGTTTAGCATACAAAAAGAATTCTATTTCAAAAAATTGTGATTAGCATAAGTACGCAGTTGAAATGTCAAAACAGTTCTATTTCAAACAATTTAGTTTCGCATAAAACAGTTCTTTTTCAAGCAATTCAGTTTAGCATAAGTACGCAGTTTAAATGACAAAACAGTTCCATTTCACATAATTCAGTTTTGAGTAACTACACAGTTTAGTTCTAATTTACCCATAGATAGGACCCAATCAGTTGCAACCAATCCGGGCCAGAGGTATTCCCCAAAGCTCCAGCATTACTGGAACCTTACCATCAGATTGCTTGCCGTCATATCCAGGAAACTTGTTGGGGAGGTCTTACGTCTCTGCAAAGAAGCAGCCGTTATATTCTACAGCTCCAGCAGACTGGGCAAAATTTTCTTTGAGATGTATCGGATTGAAAGATTATAAAAGTATCAATAATCAGAATTTTTGATAAACGTATAAGGAAAGTACTGTGAAACCGAAACTTACCTGCATCATGGACTCTTCCAACACTATATGACGAGCGTAGTAATATCCTAATACTAGTAGTAGTAGTACAAGAGTACTAGAAGTACGACTACCAATATTGGACACCATCTTTTGTTTGGTTTGGTTTGTTGGGGTTTTATGGCATATCAACCTTTGTAGGTTATATAACGCCAAATCCATTTTATGTAAATAATCTGTCCTATTTAAAACAATTCAGTTTAGCATAAATACACAGTTTAATTGTCAAAAACATTTCCATTTCAAACTATTCAAGCAGTTATATGTAACAATTCAGTTAAGTGTAAATACAGTTTTAATGTTGAAAAACAGTTCTATTTCAATTAATTCAGTTAAGCGTAAGCACGCAGTTTAAATGTAAGTACGGTTTAATAGTGAAAAACATTTCTATTTCAAGCTATTCAGTTTACTCAAACAATTCAGTTTAGCATAAGTATGCTGTTAGTTCTATATAACCAATAGATAAGGTCTTATCAGGGGCTACCACTCCGGGCCAGAGTGGACCTGGGAGCGATGGCAATGAAGGGGTACTCCGCATTCCCCAAAGCTCCAGCACTGCTGGAACCTCACCATCAGATTGTTTAGTGTCATATCCAGAACACTCGTTAATGGGGGTCCTACCCTTCTGCAGAGGTGCAGTCAGTGTATTCTACAGCCCCAGCTGACTGGGCAAACTATCCTTTGTAACTTTTGTTAATATATCTTTCTTACCGCTAAACTGTGTTCCATGTTTTCCTTCTGTGTACCGACTTTGGGTCCACATCAGAAAGAAAAAAAAAAGACAAACGGAACAAATGTAATGCAATTGGGTTTGTACATGCAACAATTTCTTTTTCCATCACAAAGTCCAGATGAATATTAATAATACCAAAACGTTTTTTTACGTTGACGTTACCATTATTCATCACATTTAGAATACTTTGTTTTTCTGTTTTCTTCAAACTGACGGATTTCTTTTCAAAATTTTTTTCCATATTCAGGGCGTGGAATTAAATTGAGAATAATTTTTGAAATATATTTTTAGTCTGTCAGACTAATTTCAGAAAAAAAAACCCTGATGAATCAAAAGTTTCGTGTTTAGCTCTGTTATTCAAGGACTGTTTTTGTTTTGTTTTTTTTAATCAGAATTAAGCCCAAATATGAGGAAGCAATTATAGAGACAACAAAGAATCTACGATTTAGTTAACGCCGAAACCAAGCGAAAGTTTTTTTTCTCTACCGTATACAAAGCAAAGAAAAAATTTTTTTAAGCTGAAAAAGAGCTTTTTAAGGATAAGGGTGACTGGAGGATTGAATAAAAAATGAAAAGGTTTTTTAACAGCTCTTGCTTCGACGATTAAGAAAGCACGCTAATGAATTGAAAGTCCACGAGAAAAATTTGAGGACAGTAATTAAAGAAAATTTAAGCCCACACCTAAACCCGCCTTGATTGCACTCTATGGGGCGTTTCAGAAAACAAAACAAATGCAACTTCGCACCCAAATACTAGTTTGCTAAATACTGCTATTGAGTAGGAATGGAATATAATGCCTGAAGAATTTATTTGAAAGCCATGCAAATCGTTTTGAAGGCGTCTTGATACAATAATTGAAAAAAATGGTGACAATATTGAGTAAATTTCCTATCTATGTTCTTATTTGGTTTTTTGGTTTTTTTTTTTGTTGTTTGGCAAAAGGACCCTGTCTGATTATATTCCCTGCAGAAGTGTAAGACCCCACCCCCGACAAAAATATGGTGTCCTAGAAATGACTTTAAATTGAATCTATTGGTGAAGTTCAAGTTTTGGAGATCTGGGAAGTATTGAGTACCCCTTCATTTTCATTACTCCCAGTTCTACTTTAATTCAAAGTGTTTGTACTTGTTAGTATCCCATTAATTGGGGAAAATAGATATTTTTAGATTATTTAACTTTGAGTGTACCGTGGGAAAAATAACCTCAACAAAAACAACTAGGCAAAAAAAAAAAAATAGACGTGACCCTCCAATGAGCAAGATTCCCTATAACCTTCCACCTTTAAAAAAACTGACGACGTGATATTCAGTTGAAAAAAATCATTCACTTAATAACAATGTAAAAAATAAAAGTAAGCCAGTTTCCATAGATTTTGAACAAAATTTTTTGTAGTCACCCACAACAGCCATGTAGGTGACGACTGTCTAAGTAGGTTGGTTTATTGGTTGGGTTTTTGGGCATATCAACCATTGTAGGTTATTTAATGCCAAATCCTGTGTAGACATATATAGTAAATATATATGGTTTGGTTTGATTGGGTTTTATGGCATATCAACCATTGTAGGTTATTTAATGTCAAATCCTCATTATACAAATATAGTAAATATATAGGGTTTGGTTGGGTTGAATTTTATGGCATAACAACCCTTGTAGATTATTTCATGCCAAATCCTGTTTGCCCATATATATATATATATATATATATATTACTTTTTTTTCCTTCCCTTTTCTCCATTCCTTTACTTTTTTCCATTTACATTCCCCCTTTTAAATATTTTTCTGGCGTTAAGGTCTTGACAAGAGCCAGACGAAACCGGTCGTTAAAATATATACATTTTTTGAAATAATAAACACGCCCACACCTTCCCTAGGCTTATATGTTTTCCTTGTGATCAATAAGTTGTTAACCATTGATAATATATATATATATATATATATATATATATATATATATATATATATGAAGAAAATAGAAAAGCAAATTTTTCCAAATGCGGTGAATTTATTATAATGTAAAATCAATGTTCAAACGTTTCGGTGTTAATAAACGTTCATCAGGACTTTGGTGACAAATATTCCTTGAACAACGATAGATGTTTTTGTTAAAATAAGGAGAGGGAAGAAAATATATTCAGAAAAAGTTATATATATAATTTGTAAGTCCACAGTTTGTAGAAAACAATTTTAAACGAGTCAGAGCTCATTTGTTTGCACACAGTTAAATGATTGCGCATTTGACTGGGGCTATAGAATACACCGACTGCACCTCTGCGGAGGGGTGATACCCCACAAAGCGTGTCCTTGATATGACATGAAAAAATCTGATGGTTAGGTTCCACTGATGCTAGAGCTTAGGGAAATGCGGGACACCTCTTCATTGCCATTGTTCCCAGGTCCACTCTGGCCTGGAGTGGTAGCACCTGATAGAGTCCTATCAATGGGTCAAATAGAACTTAACTGCGTACTTATGCTAAACTGAATTGTTTGAATTAGAACTGTTTGACTAAAGTGAATAACTTGATATATAAATGTTTATGACAATTGAACTGTGTACATACATTTAAACAACCTATCTATGCGAAACTGAATTGTTTGAAATGGAACACTTTCTGACATTGGAACTGTACTTACGCTAAACTGAATTGTTTAATATAGAAGTGTTTTGACATTTAACTGTGTGCAAACAAAATCTATACTAATTCTAAACTAAAGTGTTTGAATTAGAACAGTTTGACTAAACTAAATAGATCAAAATAGAAATGTTTTTGACAATTAATCTGAGTACTCATGCTAAACTGAATTGTTTGAAATAGAACTGATTATTTGCATAACAATGGATTTGGCATTAAATAACTTACAAAGGTTGATATGCTATAAAACCAACCAACCAACTGTCTGACTAAACTGAATAGCTTGAAATAGAAATGTTTTTGACAATTAAACTGTACTCATGCTAAACTGAATCGTTTGAAATAGAATTGATTATTTGTAAAACAATGGATTTGGCATTACATAACCAACAAAGTTTGATATGCCATGAAGTCCAATCAACCAACCAACCCGTTAAATTGTTCAAAAATAATAATTCTTTTCGATACTTCATTAATTTACATACAGCCGCTTCGGCTGGAATAGGCTGGGCTGGGGTGTGGAACACAAAAACATAATTCCTTTTAGTTTTAGGACTTCCATAGATATATTCTCTCTCTATTTATTTTTCTGAGCCGTTGGTAGTTGAAAGGAATGAATAGCGGACACCGTATGTGATCAGGCATTCTTGGTTCTATTAAGGAATCGTCACTTCTCGTGTATTTGATTCATTTATTGATTTCTCCTCGGTTCCTCTCCTCGCACCCCAGCCACCAAAAGAGACAAAAAAGTGATTTAAGATCTCCTCTATAAGTAAAATAGATCTATTTGAAAAATCTTTTAGTATGTGACAGGAATACTTTATTACAATTGTGTGTAAATTGTGTGTATTAAGAATAGTTACCTCAATCTAAAATTTTCTTCGTTAACGTATCACAATTTGTTGATTACTCGCTGGATCTGCTCAAGGATGACAATTCTCGACCAGATAAAGCACTTGTAGTTTCAGAATGTCTTCAGGATAACGCCATTGATATTATTCAAAGGCTTTACAAAAATCTTCATCCATATTTAACTATTGCAAAAAATTTGCACTGGCGGTCTAGGAAGAATGGCGCAACATCCCACAGATATCAAAGTAGAAGATTTATGAGAAATATGAAAAACGTTTGAAACGTGCTATTTAGTCGATTGATGACTACATGAAATATTTATATATTTATGCTTGTATTTACACATTCTCTTCTCAACAGGCAGGATATAACGAAAGACTGATTTTTTCACTGGACTAATGCTGCTTTTGGAATACAGTATTAAAATGAGGGAAAAAAAAGAAGCGTTAAATTAAAGGAATTGAAGAAGAAGAAGAAGAAGAAGAAGAAGAAGAAGAAGAAGAAGAAGAAGAAGAAGAAGAAGAGTGTATTTACCCAACCCCTCCATCGCAGCTTTTGACATAAATCAATTCTTAAGCGGAATACAAGTGTCTTAATTTCAGAATTTTCCTTCTTTAAAACCGGTTGACGTACAGAAGCTAAAAAGACTCGTTTGGCCAACTATTTAGCTGGGCGAAAACGTGCCTATTCTAAGGGCATTAGCCCCAAATAAAACGCGAACAATGTCGTCCAGAATTTGAACTCGGTCACCGTGATTATTTCCTTTAAATATAACCGTTACGCCACATGCCTCCAAAAATATATTGGTATGGTTGGTTGTTGGTTTTATGGCATATCAACCTTTGTAGGTTATTTAATGCCAATTCCATTTTATGTAAATAGTTCTATTTAAAACAATTCAGTTTAGCAAGGGTACAAAGTTTAATTGTCAAAAACATTTCTATTTCAAGCTATTCAGTTTATTCAAACAGTTCTAATTCAGCTAATTCAGTTTAGTATAAGTACAGTTTTTTTTTACACACAGTTAAATATCAAAACTGTTCTCTTTTAAACAATTCAGTTAAAGTGTAAGTAGAGTTTCAAAGTCAAAAACAGTTCCATTTCAAACAATTCATTTTCGCACAAGCACGCAGTTTGAATGTAAGTACAGTTTAATTGTCAAAAACATTTCCACCTCAAGCCATTCATCCCAGTCAAACAGTTCAAATTCAAGCAATTCAGGTTAGCATAAGTATGCAGTTTAGTTCTATTTAACTCATAGACAGGGCCCTATCAGGTGCTCCATTCTGGGTCTGAATGGACCTGGGAACAATGCCAATAAAGGGGTGCTCCGCATTCCGCAAAGCTCCAGCATCACTGGAACCTAACATTAGTCTGTTTAGTGTTATATCCAGGACACTCATTGGTGGAGTCTTACCCCACTGCAGAGGTGCAGTCGCTGTATTGTACAGCCCCAGCTGACTGAGCAATACACAGAGTTAATGTCAAAATAGTTCTATTTTAAATAATTCAGTTTAGCATAAGTACACAATTTACATGTCAAAACAGTTCTATTTTAAACAATTCAGTTAAGCATGAATACGCAGTTTAAATGCTAAAAACTTAAACCACTGTTTAGTTCTATTTAATCCATAGATAGGACCCTTATCAGGTGCTACCACTCCGGTCCAAAGTTGCCCTGAGAGCGATGGCAATAAAGGGGTACTCTACAATCCCCAAATGTCCAGCATCCCGTGAACCTCACCATCAGATTGTTTAGAGTCATATCCAGGACAGTTGTTGGGGAGGGGTTTACCCCTCTGCAGAGGTGCAGTTGGTGTATTCTATAGCACCAGCCGACTGGGCAATATATTGGTATACAACAGGCCAAAGAACTTGATAGTGTATTTTGGAGTGTACTACACTTAATTACGTGCCCAGGATATCAAACGAATCTACATCCAGGGGAAATCTTCCATTTTCTTCATTTCAGTTTGTCTCTGCTCCCCTCTGACTCAGAGCTGTAGTGTCCATCAGTAAACCAACTCGGTTGTTGGGATAAAAGTAAAAACTAATTTCCTCTGAGTCTCCCCTCAAATAGTCCCTGCCCTCTTTAGTTCGACACGATTTTCAAGACGTCCCTTCAATAAAAATACTGAAGTTTTTTTTCCTACGCTCGTGTCTCACACCGAGAGGATTGTTTCCATCGGTGAACCTCTTTAATCTGAACTAAGCCCAGATTCTAGCAGAATATGTATCTTAATGAAACCTGTTAGGATCTCATCCATGATTCAGATAAATGTGAATTTTTAGTATCTAATAAGATGACGTTAACTTTTTAAATGCCATACATACTATCTGAAACGATGGATTTTTGGCGGAGTCCCCATGGCATTGTGGGTAATGTGCAGGACTGCAACATCGTAGGAGAAGGAAGTTACTTACCAAGTAACAGAAACTCACCAAAAAGTGAGCGGATAGAAAACGTTCCTTTAACCATTCTTATTTCCACCGGGCAGTTTTAACTCCATGCTTTTTTTTGGGGTCATCAGGAGAGAATGTGCACCGTTTCGGGGCCTTCCTCTCATCGTAGTAAACCAGTTCGAATTGCAGTCGAGCTATTATGTTCACTTTCGGACTAATACTTGAAGTAAAGGATTGAACCCCAATCTCTTTTTCTGGTTCTTAGAGATCATTCCAATTGCTGGGACTACGAGTGGTATTATGTTCCACAGGTTTTTAACTGTCTGGCAACTTCGAGTTTTAAGTTCAATTTTTCGCTTTTCACTTATATATATATTCACAGTCTACTGGAATGCAAAATCCAGTTGATGATTCTTTGTTTTTTCCTTGTAAAGGTCTGATGGTTTGGTTTCTTTGTTTAATGGCATATCAACCTTTATAGGTTATTTAATGCCAAAGACTATTCTCTTAGAAGAACAGTAGTGATACTATTTAACCCATAGCTGGGAGGATAAAGGAGTTCATACCTTTCCCAAGTGAACGTAATAGCGCGACTGGAGTACGAACTCGCATACTACGATTCCGCTGTCCATCGCTTTAACCATTACACCAAGAGGACACCCCCTTGTAGAGGTCTGCATGATATAGTTAAAAGAATTCGCACTACATGATAACCTGTTAAAACAAGTTAATTTCAAAAGAGTTCTTACAATTTGTTTCGTTTCTAGCTATAAAAAAATTTAGGCTAATAAACACTTGTTTTTGCACTTTGAAATAAAAAAAACATAGTTTCTTCAAAGATGACGTCATTGATTCAGGTCCAATTCTCAAATCGCAAAGATAATTCCAAGGCAGGTCAATTTGGTATTAAAAGAAACCAGCAATACCTCCCACCACCAAATATATATTTTCAAAAAAAATAAATAAAATCCAAAATTGTAAATGACAAAAAAATTGATAGCAAGAAAGAAATGCTTTGGAGATAATCCCGACTAAAAAAAAATTAAATTAATAAAAAATAAAAAAAAAGAAACATGAAAGAATGGGTCGAAAGTTGTGGAACTTTTACGATATTTCAAATTGTGTGTATTTGGTACGAAGAAGCCTTCGGCAAAAGAGTCGATGCAGAAGATAATGAGATTAATAGAAAATGGAGTAAAAGACTTTTTTTTTTTTGTAAGGCGGGTAAAATTACAACAAAAAAAAAAAAATAAAGAACAGAACTGAAAAAAGATGGGACACAAGGAAGAAAACTTTAAAAGATTTTTTTGAAAAATAATTCTAGGCAAAGGGAAACACACACACACACACACACACACACACACACACACACACACACGCACACGAACATACACGCATATATATATATATATATATATATATATATATATATATATATATATAAGAGAGAGAAAGAGAGAGAGAGAGAGAGAGAGGGTGAAGAGAGGAAAGAGAAAAAAGAGATTGGATGTAAATGTAACTACATAGAATAAAATTAGATTATAGATAAAGTCAAAATTATATATATATATATATATATATATATATATACATGTGTGTGTGTGTGTGTGTTTGTGTGTGTGTGTGAGTGTATGTGTGTGTATGCATGAATATATAGCCAGGATTTTTAGTGATATATGCATGATATATTTATTAATTAATCAGTCTATATATATATATATATACGTATATATATATATGAAGATACATATATATATATGTATATATATAACATACGAAGATATATATATATATATATATATATATATATATAACGCTCGAAAGTAAA
Organism: Sepioteuthis lessoniana; assembly: GCA_963585895.1. Classification (NCBI taxonomy): domain Eukaryota; kingdom Metazoa; phylum Mollusca; class Cephalopoda; order Myopsida; family Loliginidae; genus Sepioteuthis; species Sepioteuthis lessoniana. The sequence continues at coordinate 18,288,377 of OY757932.1, read as the reverse complement.
AGTAAAGTTAGCGACCTTAGTCGAGGGTGACTCGAAGGCTCCCTTTTCAATAGCTACAACAACGTGGTGTATGGAAGGGCGCTTCTCCATTCCCTGGATTACTCTACTTTACTCAAGATACGTACCTTATAATCCTGAATGCTAAGCAAGGCAGCATCAAGTACCATTTTTGTTAATCCTTCTTATGACTCGACTAAGGTTTGAACCCCGGTCTCCGGAACTATTATGTGAACACTTTACTAATTAGGCCAATGGCTAATGGATCAAATACAAATAAACTGAGAAATTATGCTAAACTGAATTGTTTGAAATGGAACTGTTTTGATATTTAACAGTATGTAAGCAAAAAAAATATATATTTAATCTAAATTAAAAACTTTAAACGTTTATTTAAAAAAAGACTTAATTCGGCGTAAAATGTCCTGAAAAATTTTGATACGCTGTAAAACAAAAAAAAAACAACCAACCAACCAATCAACGAAAATAGAAATAATGTGTGTACATGTACAACTTTACTGAGTTGTCCTATTCTGATGGCTGAACTTTATCTAATTCTTTCTATTGTTTTTGTAATAAACATCATTGGTTCCATTGGCTTAAAATTATCGCTAATCCTCTCCCATAATTTCTCCAATATACCTATATAGAGTTATTTAACCGGTCACTGTTTTCAGCTTCGAAATTTTTGGCATTCTTTTAATTATGTATTTATCCGATCTCCTCCACTATATGTTGGATGTTACTTTATAAATTGATGAGGGCTATTTTTTGACATGCTGTTTAGCATTCAAATTAAGTCATGAGCCGTTAAACACGTGGAAAAACACTGAGTAAATCGTTACGACTGACAGCAGTTGAACTCGAGGTCAATCTGAAAAGTTCGACCTGACGGAGTGAAATGCTTCATCTCTACTCTTATCCCAAACTCACATTTCTTTAAAAATTCGCCATGAAATGTATAAATTATGTGCACAAGAAAATCTGGTCCCGTAGTTAAACATTATACAAGCAGAAAATAACTTAGAACCACGGAAGATGGCAACTGAAGACAACGAAGACGAAAAAAGATAGGGACCCAAGGTGATCGACAAGACGACTGACAAACGAAAAGAAGTGAAGTGAAGAGATAGGCGCCGGTTAATTGTAAAGAGACATTAAACACAAAAGTAAAGAAGAGTACAGCTGGTTTGAACTGATAGTTTTCCTTTGATTTGACAAGTGGCCAAATGAAAGCTGAAGAACACAGTCTAGCTTACTATTTAAACGCAGCTTAAAGGAGAATAGATTTATTCTAGGGTGTTAGTGTTATATACTCACATAATAAATATGCTTATATACACATATACATGTTCATGCAGCATCACAACGACACAATAATAGACAGACACACAATGATAAAGTCGCAGGAATAAACGACGCACGCAAGGAAGACGCAAGAAGGCTTCTTTATAATATATTTTACCTTACATCTTTATTTGTAAGTTTCGAAAGGGTTGTTCCAAGTTTGCGTGTGAGAGAGAGCTGGAGACCGAACATTACTGAAATATTTTGACCCCGAAGTTATGGCCGTAAGCGTTGTGTCTTTCTCGTTCTCCATGGCTGCTCAACCGGAGCACTGGCTTTCCTTACTACATCTCGTCTACCACCTCAACTCTACTCGCCTGTATCCACTGGCTCGTTGGACCCAACTCGTCGGCCTTATATTACCTTCAAACTCCCACGCGCTGATATGGACACGCCTCCACGACTACTTCCGATATCTGGGGACCGGGACGTGTCACTTCCGCTTTCTTTGGAATGGCATGTGTGATCGTCATCGAGGTCACTCTCTTCCGGTGCGTCAGTCTATGAGAGTATAATGGGATCTTTTTTTACCTCGTCCCATTTCATCAGCCAATTTCCGCCCACGCGATTTCCTCTCATAACTGCCACCAGAATGTGTCACCTCCTTCCGGTGCATTACCTTGAATGGCATTTTTGGCCGGGTCAACAGGTCAAAACATAACATTAGCGTGTATTGAAATAAATACAGATGTATCGAGGATTTGAATTGATTCTATTTCTATTGTTTTGTTGAATGAAAAGGGAATTTATTTACATAAAAGCCTCGGGATCAGCCGAAATGAAAGTAAAAATTCGTAAAAATCATTACGCATAATGTGTTCGTGGAACCCAAGGTTTTTTTTATATTCAAAAATATTTGTCCTAATTATATAAAAAAAATGTTTTCATCATACAACGTGTGAAAGCACGTGCGATACCATATCCTCATCAGCTGCCAACTAGGGGTGATAACACAGTTTCGGTAGCTCAAGGCGCTACTGCCACTCCTGGCGCTACTAAGCAGCTTTTGCCACCGGACAGGGTATTAAGAGAATTATATATATATATATATATATATATACTCCAGATCAATTAAGAGCAGAGGCTACATTGGACGTTAATCCTCATTTTTAGTGTGCAGTTTGTGATTTAAAAAACAAAAAAAAGCGCATTTACTTTCGGCGGTTGCTGTTATTACGCGTTTATAGTAACCGTTTCTTACGTAATCACACGGGAAAGAAGGTTCCGCGTGTATTTCATTCATGCTGAAAACTTCTCGCTTTCGAGAATTTCTATCAAATGAAATCAGTCATAAAACTATTTCTGGATGATTTTCAAGTACTTGTTAGATTATTATCAAAAGAAATGACTGGGATCTAAATAAATGGTCAGATTGAGAAGATATTTGGAAATCAAAATTTAACAAAGATGTAAATTACAACGTAACTATTCCCAAAATATCAAAGTTAAAATGTAAATAAAGTGACAAAGAAATCAAAAAAGTAAATGACGATTGCGATCTTGGGATTGGCTTTGATAAATCATCAAAAGATAACAATCGTATTTTTTTCGATTGTACTAAAGGCAAATGGAATGATTAACTGGATGTTTAAAAATATGATTTCAAGGAAGGTTTTAAAAATCTATAAAAACTTAATAAGATTTTATACAGAATATAGTCCTGGGCTCCGGTGTCGATTTGGTAGGTTTGGGTTTTAAGGCATATCAACTTTTGTTGGTTATTTAATGTCAATTCCATTTTTATACAAATAATCAGTTCAATTTCAAACAATTCAGTTTAGCATAAGTACACAGTTTACTTGTCAAAACATTTCTATTTCAAGCTATTCAGTTTAGTCAAACAGTTCTAATTCAAACAACTCAGTTTACAAATTTTGTTTACACACAGTTAAATGTTAAAAAAAGTTCTATTTTGAACAATTCAGCTTAGCGTAAGTACAGTTTCAAGGTCAAAAAGTGTTCCATTTCAAGCAATTCAGTTTAGCAAAGTATGCTGTTTAAATGTAAGTACACAGTTTAACAGTCAAAAACATTTCTATTTCAAGCTATTCCGTTAATTCAAACAGTTCTATTTCAAACAATTCAGTTTAGCATGAGTATAGTTTTTGCTTACACACAGTTAAATTTCAAAACAGTTCTATTTCAAACAATTCAGTTTAGCATAAGTCCGCAGTTAAGTTCTATTTGACCCAAAGATTGGACCCTATAAGATGCTACCAATCCGGGCCAGAGTGGACCTGGGAGCGAGGGTAATAAAGGGGTGCTCCGAATTCCCCAAAGCCCCAGCAGCATTGGAACCCGACCATGAGATTGTTTAGAGTCATAAACAGGACACTCGCTGGGCGGGTGTCTTACTCCGCTGCACAGGTACTGTTGGTGTATTTTACAGCTCCAGCCGACTGGACAATCCAGTGTCGAGACATGGAAATTGGCATGTTTATTGCGATTGGAGGGCATATAAAGAAAGTAACAAAACTAAGAAAAATGCAAAAAGATTACAGCTATAGAAAAAGATAATAAGAATTTGGATTAACGACTCTACAAGAAAAAAAGAAAGAGTTGTAATTTAATTGAAACTTTCAAAATAATTAATGGAATTTCTAATTATGGCAGACATTTTTTCAATATTTCTTCCCGAACTAAAGTTTACTCTCAAGACGGATTTCAAAAACTAAATATACAAACCAACTGGATTTTTTGGATTATCGAGGAATATACTTCTGGAAAATATTTTTTTAATAGATCAAAAACAGTAGTAGTGTAGAAATTTTTTTTTTATATTAGATAGGATTTTTTCTGAAAAATGCCAAGAAAAATGAACTTAAATGGGCATTTTCGAGAACTATCGGACGATCTAATCAGTGGGAAAATCTATTCTGTGGTAAGATACTCAATTAAGAGAGTATACGTTCTGTACCAAAGTTCTTTTATTACGTAATTAAAAAAAAGAAGATTGTAAAAATACCCGAGGAGGCATAAGAAATCAAATAATGATAATAATAATAGCGGCACAAAAAATATGCCATAATGGCTAAATATGCCCGTGGTGTAATGGTTATCGTCGCAAGATATGGACACGGCGACACGAGTTCAAATCCTCGACCTGACTGATTGCATTTCACATAGCACTAATACCCTTGGGAAAGGTATGAAACCGAATATTCTCCCTCCAGCTATGGGTAAATAGTAGGGCAGACTAGGTTCTTCAGCCTTGGTGAGGCAACTAGTCTAGGAGAAGGAAAACTCTGAATTCAAACCTGTTAAACTCAGCTTAAAAATTGACCTTGTGTCATATCCTGCCCGAGCGGAGAGGTTGGTAAATAGGATAATGGCTAAATATGCCAAAGCAAGAACAGACAAGACAACAAAACAGAGACGAAGCGATCAATCACATAATAAGCGAATGCAGTAAAAAAGCCCAAACAGAGGTTGACAAGGAACAACTGGGTGGCGAAGGAGATCCATAGGGAATTGTGCAAGAAGTTTCAATCCGACCATACAAACAAATGGTGAATGTATAACCCATCATCCCTTCTAGAAAATTGGATGCACAAAATTGTGTTGTGTTTTGTGATACAGACGGATCATCTAATCTCGGCCAGACAATCAGACCTAGTGATAGTCAAAAAAAGAAAAGAAAAGAAAAGAGAACCTGCTAAATAATAGACTTTGCTGTTCCTGCTGATCATAGAGTAAAACTAAAGGAAAGTTAAAAGAGAGATGAGTACCTATACCTTACTAGAGTACTGATAAACTATGGAACATTAAAATGACGGTGATACTAATTATAATTGGAATGCTCGGTACGGTCAATAAGGGATTGATGCAGGTAGTGAGGACTTGGGAATAAGAGGACGAGTAAGGACCATCAAAACTACATCTTGGTGGTGATCGGCTTGAATATTGAGAAAAGTTTAAGGAGTTTTGATCTCAATCAGTCTCCAGTGAAAAACCATCAGCTTACGCAGTAGTGAAAAATCCCCATAAGGACCAATTATATTGGAGTAAAAATCGATAATAAGTAACAGGATAGCAAGCGTAGGTTACGTATTGACAAAGACGAAACGCCTAATCACATGATAGATAAATGTATCAAACTGGCGCAAAAAGAAGTATAAAACTAGACTCGACAAAGTGGAGAAGGTGATTCATAAAGAACTGTGAAAGAAAACGAAATTTGACCCTATTACCAAAAGGTATAATAACGACAGATTTGGAAGATGATCCACATGGAATTGTGCAAGAAATTGAAATTTGAACATTCTGCCAAATGGTATATGCATAAACATGAATCTTGAGAATGAGGCACACAAAATTCTCAAGGATTTGGAGATCACCTTATCCCAACTAGGCAATACCTAGAGATAGTTAACAAAAAAAACATAAAAAGCTTGCGGTATAGTGGAATTTGCCATTGCGGCGGACCACAGAAAGTGAAATGAGAAACAAATACTTAGACGTTACCAGATAACTCAGTAAGCTATGAAACATGAGAATGTCGATGATACCATTAGTGTTATATGCACTCGGAACGATCCCATAAAACTTGATAAAAGCGGCTGGAAGACTTCGAAATTGAAGAACGAGAAGACACCATCCAAACTACAGCATTACGAAGATCGGCCAGAATACGGAGCAGAATCCTGAAGAATTGAGGATAAGTGCTATTACTTAGATTCCACCGAAAGACCACCAGCTACTGCTTATACGAACGGCTCCTATGGAATAAGAATCAATGGATAATGATTTGTGAATTATTATAGGGAGGTGCCCGTAGTGTAATGGTTATCGTCGTAGGAAATGGACACGGCGATACGAGTTCAAATCTTGGACGAGACTGATTGCATTTCACATAGCACTAATACCCTTGGGAAAAGTATGAATCCAATTATTATCCCTCCAGCTATGGGTAGATACTAGGGCAGACTGAGTTCTTCAGCCTTGGTGAGGCAACTAGCAAAAGAAAACTCTGAATTCAAACCTTTTAAACTCCGCTTAAAAATTGACCTTGTGTCATATCCTACCCGAGCGGAGGGGTTGGTAAATATGATAATGATTGTGAATTACGCAGGATTGAGTGGGGTAAGGTGATCCATCGGGAATTGTGCAAGAGATAAAAATTTGACAATACAACCAAATGCTATGTGCATATACCAGAATTTGTCTTTGCGAATGTGACGGCGATAAGACCTGGAATGGTAACGAAAGGGAAACCTATAGAAACTGAATTCCTTCTAATAACAGCTCACAACAATGCCATAAGGACCAATTATAGTGAAGCGAAAATCGATAATAAGCAACAGAATAGCAAGCGTAGGTTACGTATTGACTAAGAGGAAACGCTTCATCACATCATAGATAAATGTAGTGAACTCGACTCGACTCGACAAAATGGAGAAGGAGATTCATTAAGAACTGTGCAAGGACTCGAAATTAGCCCCTATACCAAAAAGTATATGCACAAACCGGAATCAGCCAGAAAAATTCTCTGGAATTTTTAAACACAAACGGATCACCTGATTCTGGCCAACTGACAAAACACGGTGACAATCAACAAAGAAAAGGACTTGCCGTATTGTGTATTTTGCCGTCTCAGTTGACCACGAGGGAAAATAAAATAATTAAATGATAGACCTGGACCTTGCCAGAAAACTTTAAAAGTTGCGGAACATGAAGTGGGGCGGTGATATCATTTGTACTTCGTACACTCGGAAAGGTTTTCCGAAAGGCTAGAAAAGAGGGTTGGAAGAGTTAGGCAATCGGAATACAAAGTGAGACCATCATGATTACAGCGATGTTAAGATCGGCTGAAATAGTGAGAAGAAGACCTATGGAAAGTGCGGGTCACTCTAGTGAAATGATTCCACTTAAATACCACTAGTTAATGCTGGTTTGATGAACTCAGAAGGAGTGAATAATAATAGAGGGTGTATCAGGCAAGACACGATTGGGTCGGCAAGGTGATTCACTGCGAAATGTGTAAGAAATTTTAATTCGACCATACAAACAAATGGTATGTGCACAACCCAGCACCTGTCCTAGAAAATGCCAAGCATAAACTCCTATGGGTCTTTAACATACAAACGGATCATCTAAACCCGGCTAGAAGACCAGACTTAATAATAACCAACAAAAACAAAAAGAGAACAGGCAAAATAGTCGACTTTACTGTCCCGGCTGACCACAAAAGACAACTGAAAGAATGTGAAAAGAAGGATAAGTACCTCGACCTTGCTAGAGAATTGAAAAAGCTGTGAAACATGCAGGTGACAATTATACCAATTGTAATTGGTGCGTTTGGAACAGTAACTAAAGGATTACTAAAGGGACTGGAAGACTTGGAAGTTGGCGGACGGGTGGACACCATCCAAACGACAGCATTATTGACAACGGCCAGAATACTAAGAAGAGTCCTGGAGACTTGAGGAGACTTGCTGTCACTCAGACTCCAGTGGAAAACCATCGGCTAACGCTGATGTGAAAAGCTCTAATGAGTGAATAATCATGGAATATGAAGGGGACAATTATACCAATTGTGATAGGTGCTTTTGGTACAGTAACTAAAGGGTTATCAAAGGGACTGAAGGACTTGGAAGTTGGCGGACGAGTGGAGACAATCCAAACTACAGCATTATTAAGAACGGCCAGAATACTGAGAAGAGTCCTGGAAACTTGAGGAGACTTGTTGTCACTCAAACTTCAGTGTAAGACCATCAGCTAATGCTAATGTGAAAAACTCTCAAGGAGTAAATAATAATAATAATAATAACCAGCCAACGCTGCTATGAAAAATTCTAAAAGGTATTATTAATAATAATAATAATAATAATAATAAATATCAGTGAGACCTAGTGTTAGTTAACAAAAAAAGAAAAACTGCCATATAATGGAATTTGCCATTCCGGCTGATCACTGATTAAAACTGAAAGAAGGCGAAAAGAAAGATTATACCAAGATCTTGCTAGAGAACTGAAATAAAGTAAGGAGTATGAAAGTTACGGTGAAACCAATAGTAATTAGTGCACTCGGCACAGTCACCAAACGATTGGTAAAAGGACTGGAGGACTTGGAAATAAGAGGGCGAGTGAAGACCATCCAAACAACTTCATTAAGATCGGCCAGAATACTGAGGGGAGTCCTGGAAACTTGAGGTGATTTGCTGTCACTCAGACTCCAGTGAAAAACCATCAGCTAACGCTGGTGTGAAAACCTCCGAGAGTGTATAAGGATATATATATATATCACTTGGAATATTCGGACTATTGTCGTAATTTTTGTTATATCCTAAGCAACTGGTAAATGACAAATAATTCTTACTATAGCTTAACACTTGTTAAGAGAATTAGAATAATCTACCCCGTGGATTAAATGTAAGGGTTCAGTTCAAAGTTCTGTGAGGGTTCCCGAGTTCAATAGGGTACACGTGAAGAAGGCCGAAAGGCGTATCGGCCGAAACTTTGTGAATCAATGAAGATAGAGACTATAGTCCATATTTCCAAAGTGTTAAAATTTATCAAGTTCCATCTAAGAAATTTACACAAATAATAAAGCAAATACAGCAAATTAGCACATAAGGAGTATAAGACTAGACGAAGCTGGATGGACAAGATGATCCACTGGGAAATGCGCAAGAAATTTAGATTTGACCATACAAACAAATGGTATATGCAAAACCCAGCACCTGTCCTAGAAAATGACACACGTAAACTCCTCTGGGATTTTGATATACCCACGGATCACCTAATCTCGGCCAGAAAACCAGACTTTATAATCATCATCATGTCGTGCCGCCAGCACGGATATCCCTGACCCTCTCTCGCCACTTTTCCCTATCGTTCATCGCCTCTGGCAGGTCTTCTGGACTACATCCCGTATCCTCACATAGTTGCTGAATGTATGTTCGTGCTGGTCGTCCTGCTTTTGCTCGGCCATATGTGGGGGTCCATAAGAGTTCATCACTTATGAGTTCGTCCCTGCTTCTCCAGCAGTGTCCTACATGTCTGGTTCGTCTAACTTGAATAGTTTTCGTGATAGGAGGCAGGTGGCCGTACAGTTGGTGTCTTGTGGGGTGTTGCCGCCAGGACTTGTTCAAGATTGCTCGCAGCGAGCAGCCGCAAGCATAGGCCTCTATGTCAATGCACACAAAACGGAATATATGTGCTATAATCAAACGGGTGACATCTCCATTCTAGACGGAACCCCTCTTAAACTAGGAAACAAATTCACTTACCTAGGAAGCAGTTTCTCATCAACCGAAAAGGACATCGACACGAGGTTAACAAAGGCATGGACAGTTATCAATAGGCTATCGATTACATGGAAATCATGCCTAACCGATAAAATGAAACGCAGTTTCTTCCAGGCAGCGGTTGCATCGATACTACTATATGGATGCACTACATGGACGCTAACTAAACGGTTGGAGAAGAAGCTAGACGGCAATTGCACAAGAATGCTGTGAGCAATCTTGAACAAGACTTTATAATAATCAACAAAAAAAGAGGAGGGGTTGGCAGATAGGATCCTCATCGTACATAAAAATACTGACTATTATTGTCACCCCTTCATTATTTTCATTACGCACGTACTATTTATATAGTATGTATAATATTTATGCAGCATTTCATTAATTTATCATAATATACTAGCCCAATTCTCTTCTTTAAATATAATACCAACATTGTACAATAATCCATATTTTATTGTTATACAATATATCCCTACCTATTTATACCCACTGTGATTCTGGTCTACCATACTATAACCGTTTAAATACCCTTACAAATCAAATCTTTATTCATTTCCCTCGATATGCAATGAAGATGTTTTGTTCCTTAGTTATAGTCACCTACCCATACAGAAATAAAATAATGTAGCAAAATTAAGATACACCGACGATTTTATACCCGGTAAAAAACAACGCACTGCGTTTGTACCTTCACATACAGATACACCATATACCACCCACACATACACACACAATAATACGTAAATTTAACCCACACAAACACACGTACACACACACACACACACACACACATACACACACTTACAATCGCACGTAAAGATACATATATGAATCCTAACAGTTTTTGATTGTATTTTTTTTTTATTTTTGATTCATTTCATTTTGTTATCTGCCTGATGATTGTTGTTTTGCAAAAAAGAAAAAAAAACTCCATGAAACCCAGGGGTCGTAGTCTAAATTCCATGGAATTAGATATATAAATCTAATATATATTTATCTATTATTATTATTATTATTATTATATAATAGGTCTATCCTAGATATTGAGCACTCTCCATACCATATTGCACATTTACCATGTGTAAATATAGTATTTTTTCGTGTTTTTTGAAATTTCAAAAATGCGTAACAGGATGGAAATAAATTTATAATCCTTTGTGATTGGTTTCGTTGTTTTTTCTTAAAGGTATATATATATATATATATATATATATGGGGGGGGGGCTGGTGGGTTGGTTTGTTGGTCGGTTGGTCTACGGTGTATCAACCCTTTTCGGGTCATTATAGTTTTTTTGAATATATATACACTGGAACAATTACTATAATTATATGGTACAACCTAATAAATAAAATCCCAGTCAGCTGGGGGTGTAGAATATGCTGACTACATCTCTGTAGAGGGGTTATGCCACCACAACTAACGAGTTTCCTCGTTATAAGACAAAACCAGCTGATTGCGAGACCCTGCTAATGGAGTTGGGAGATTCTGGGTAACCTTTCATTGACATTATTCCTTGACCCGTTCTAACCCGGAGAAGTAGTATCTGATAGGGTCCCGTTTATCTGTCAGATGACTGATCTTGAATTGAATTGTTAGTTTTAGATAATAATACTTGGAATGATTTAATGGGGTTTGAACGAATGAGCAATATTGATCAAAACTATTAGCGTTGAATAGTAATGTTTGAAGCCCTTTAACTGTGTGGAAAAAACTGAATTATTGGTAATATCATCGCAATACTTGAAATCATTTAATGATGTTCGAACGAATGAGTAATGTTGAATAAAGTCTTGAATAGCTGTACTTGAAGCCCTTTAAAAAAGTAAGTTAAGATGGCGGCCGTAGTCGAAGGCGACCAGTAGGCTCCTTTTTCAATAGCTACTACACCGAGGTGTAGGGGAGGGTGCTGCCCCTTTCGCTGGAGTACCCCACTTTAACCTTGATACGTAACTTGGTCCATAACTTCCCAAAGGATATTCGTCTGAAAGTGAACGTATTAGAGTGATTGAAGTTCGACCTCGTTTACTATGTTTTCGCTGTCTAGCGCTTTAACCATTACACCACAAGGACATCCATTCAAACTGTTTTTAAAATAGGTTTTTAGTTGTTACGCTAAGGTTGATTTGTTTGGATTGCGCAATGGTGGCATAGTTTGTTCAAATCCAGGCAAAAAAAAAAAAATACCAAGTAACGGCACAAACTCATGGGAATACGTATAAAAAGAAAGGTTTATAACAATATATTCTTTCGTTACATACACATTTATTTTTCTTCTGTTATTTCATTAAATATGCATCGCAATTTTATAACAGTTTTCGTGAATTTAATGCCCTGAAGAATGTTATTATAACTGAAACATATAACGTCGACTTTCATTATAAATTCATCGATTTGGGATCATTTTGGATTTTTTTCTACGTTTCTTCATACTGTCGTATTCAATTTACTTCCATATATACACACACACACACACACACACACACACACACATATATATATATATATATATATATATATATATATATATATATGAAGTAAAAATAAGATAATACAGATAAGATAAAAACCCACGATGCAGAGTTTCACGTTTTAAATTCACTTTCAAAAAAACTGACGTGTTAAACACTAGCTCACCAGAGAATCGACAACGTGAGTTTTTCATAGGGTAACATTATCTTCTTTTTACTTTAAATATATTGTTACGTGATTCTACTTTCTCGTTTATTAACTGTTTAATCAGTTAAAGTATTAAAATGCATATAACGTTGAATTTTAATCATATATAAGTAAGTAAAGTTGGCGACTGTAGTCACGGGTGACCCGAAGGCTCCCTTTTCGATTGCTAGAGAGGGTGCAACTCCATTCCCTGGATAGCACCACCTTACATTTGATCCGTACCCTATAATGTTGAGTGTTAAGCAAGGAGGCAACAAGTACCATTTTTTGAGTCTTAGGTGCAACTCGACCTGGATTGATCCCAAGGTCTCCCGGGCTATTGGCAAACACTCTAACCACTGGTTAAATAAAGATCGCCGAATATTGCTGAGTGAGTCAACAGGACTTAGTGACTCAGTTTTTCGGCTACTCGATCGGACCAAGTTTTGGTGAACTAAGGACCACCCACAGTCTGCAAAATATGTTGAATAGTCACGTAACCTTTGACATGCAGACAGCACATTTTTATTCACGGTTATTCATTGACTAGAGTGTACAGTCTGCCAAACGGTAATATTCGTAATTGGGAGTGGGTGATTTCATGCCTTTGCTAACAACATTTGTGTGATTGGAACACAGTCTTAACCAGAATTTGAACTCGACATACCGAATTCCCATTCCTCGCTGATAACAATTACCTCTTCACATACCGATCCACACCTATATATATATATATGGGGGAGTGGTGTTGGATTGTATTAATGTTCATAGATTCTCAGAATAAAGTAAAGTTGGCGACTGTTGATGAGAGTGACCCGAAGGCTCCTTTTTCAATAGCTACTACACTGAGGGGTCGGGGAGGGCACTCCTCTTTTCCCTGTATTGCTCCACTTTACTCTTGAAACGTAATGCTGAGTGTTAAGTAAGTAGGTGTCAAGTACTATTTTTAAAGTCTTTAGTATGACCCGACTTGGGATTGAAATCCGGTCTCCTGGATCATTGGCGAATACTCTACCAACTAGACCAACGAGTCGGTAATAGTTTTTTTATATTAATTTATAGGGGTGGTGTAATGATAACATCACTGGACTGTGGACTCGTATGCAAGTTCGAACTCCCATCACGCTATTACATTCACTTTCAAACAGATACCCTTGGGAAAGGTATGAATCCCCTTATCCTCCCAGCTATTGGTTAAATAGTTCTATTATTCTCCTATATCGATAGATTTGGCATTAAATAACCCCAGAAGGCTGAAATGTCATTAAACAACCAAGCCATATTAATTTATAGCTCTTCTATTTCTTTCTTCTTTCTTTTTTTTATTTACGGCAAAAATACAATCAGAATGCAATTTTCGGCAGACACGTAAGTCGACAAGTCGAACCGAATATTCATTGTTATTTGAGAAGGAAATTTCACAGTCCATATTTAATTTTCTTCCAGGAGGCTTTGAGCGGGAATCTAATCTTGAAATTCATCGAAACGAAGAACGCCACCTGTTCTTTTTTTGTTAACGGCCATAATTGCATTTTGGAATTTGCTGACCCAAAGCAAACGGAAGCAAAACATACAGTAACGATTGTTGTGGTGGGTGGTCGGTAATTCACACATTTCCATCCACTGCACAGAGAGAGAGAGAGAGAGAGAGAGAGAGAGAGAAGAGAGATAGAGAGGGCGAAGGACAGAGAGAAAAATCCTTCCTTGTAAATATTAGAAAGCATTTGTTTCTCTTGGTGTATATTGAAGAATCGCATCGAATGCCGGCAAGCAACAATGGCACCTGATTTCAAAGTATAATATTCGTTTTTATTTTATTTGTTCGTTTGTTTGTATGTTTTATTACGTAAATCCAAAGAAGCAACTTGATTGGTTAATACAACATTCATATTTTTCCCAATATAAAGAGGGTGTCCTCGTGGAGTAATGGTTAAAGCGATGCTCTGCGGAATCATAGTAAAGCGAGTTCGAACTCCAGTCGCGTTATTACGTTCACTATCGGGCAAATACTATTGGGAAAGGCATGAACCAGCAATGGGTTAAATATTATCACTACTGTTCTTCTAGTACTCATGCTAGACTGAATTATTTGAAATAGAACTGACTAATTGTATAATAACCTACAAAGGTTGATGAGCCATAAAACCCAACCAACCCAATATAAAGACGTTATGCGGTTTTGTTTTCAGTTGGTTTTCTGCCTTGGCAATTACTGATTTAAAGACTAGAATTGATTGATATAAATAGACTGAAACAAACAGGCCTTTTTGGGTTTAATGGCGTATCATGCACCATAGATTATTTAATACAAAAGCCATCATTGTAGAAGACACAGCCGTGAATCTATTTAACCAGTTGTGCGTGGAAAAGGGGGCTCACACCTTTCCAAAAATTTTTAGTCTGAAAGTGAACGTTATAGCGCGACTGGAGTTCGACCTTGCTTATATCTCGGGCGAAGTCCATCACTTTAGTAATTAAGTGACGGAGACACTCACAACAGATAGACAGACGACCAGGCAGATAGATAGATAGATAGATAGATAGATAGATAGATAGATAGATAGATAATGAATAGACTGTGATAGTATGTAGATATTACTACTACTAATAATAATAATATTATTAATAGATAGATAGATAGATAGATAGATAGATAGATTCTGAATAGCTTAATAGATATGTAATCAACGGGCTGTTATAGGTGTAGAGATAGAAAAATAGTATATGAAATATATATATATATATATAACAAGATAGATAGATAGATAGATAGATAGAAGATAATGAATAGACTGTGATAGTATGTAGATATTACTACTACTACTAATAATAATATTATTAATAATAGATAGATAGATAGATAGATAGATAGATAGATAGATAGATTCTGAATAGCTTAATAGATATGTAATCAACGGACTGTTATAGGTGTAGAGATAGAAAAATCGTATATGAAATATATATATATATATAACAAGATAGATAGATAGATAGAGGGGGCTATTAATAGATAGATAGATAGATAGATAGATAGATAGATAATGAATTGACCGTGATAATGTGTAGATATTGTGACGGCAAATTCTTTAAAATCCCAAAACGGGACTTTATATTTTCGCACGTGTGAAGACGGGGCAGGTTGGCACTTGATCCCTTGTAGAATAAGTCCTCGTTCAGAGTTTTTCTCTCAGGTATATAAGAACTGGCATATTATGTGAGGGATTAATTTAGGGCTAGACTGACCGCCGCTGGCTAGGGGTTCCAAATTTCACACTATACACACACCCACCAAGGCCACTAAACTTCCTCCCCTAGACAATGGAAGATATGGACCTCTAAGTTGAGACGTAATAATATTAATTATAGTAGTCGGCAATTCCGGTTTCCCGTGTGATATTTTAAAGGAATTGATAGGACAATTCTAAGCAAGATAACATAAGGCGAATAGAAGCTGAAAAAGGAGCATGAAGTAACAAATTCGGAGCAGACGCCACAAATAACAACTTAGACCACGTGGTAACATTAAAATGCATGAATCTTTTACTACAATTATATACACCGTCAAAGTGTCAAAATATATAATAAATGAACAGTCAATGAACATAAATGTCTTTCTTCTTTTCTTGTCCGTCGTTTTTTTTTTTCAAATTGAGAGAGAGAGAGGGTATACAAAATTTTGTATAAGGAGACACAGTCCCAAGGGTACTTATCTTTTTTTTTTTTTCAAATTGTGTGTGAGAGAGAGAGAGGGTATATAAAATTTGGTATAAGGAGAAACAGTCCCAAAGTCACTTATCTTATTTAGATGGATTCCTGTGGAGAATCTTTCTTCTTTTACGGGCTGGCAAACCTTTTCTTATTTTCAATACTGGAATGAAGAACTTGGGTCATTCGTGTCCGAGATATTTTTTGTTCGTCTTCGTTTACCCGGAGTACTTGGCTTTTGGTTCCGTCCACCACGAACCATGTCCAAAAACTAACTTTCTTACTATTTCCGCTGACGGGAAGGAGTCCCCACTTCCGTTTTAGGGTCCCAGCCAATCGTTTGGCTTCTACCTTCTTGTGTCAGGCGACCCGAGTGAGGTCACCAAGTATAAACATCTGGTCTCCCCTGTGACCCATATTCTTTCTTAACGGTCATTCTCTGATGCCTTGCTACTGTTAATTCAAACACGGGGAATAGTATTAATCTTATTCCTATCGTCTCAGTGGGACATCACGTGACAATATTAACAGATTGACTTGCAGATAGATACATACATACGTACATACTTACACACACATACATACAAATAGAGTTAGATAGTTTGGTTTGATTTGGTTTGGTTTTATGGCATGTAAACTATTGTAGGTTATTTAATGCCAAATCCATTTTTATATATATAAACAATTTAGTTTAGCATAATTAGAGTTTTAATGTCAAAATTCAGTTCTACTTCAAGCAATTCAGTTTAGCATACAAACAGTTCTATTTCAAACAATTCAGTTTTGTACAAGCTCAGTGTTTAGTTGTATTTGACCCATAGATAGGACCCGATCAGTTGATTGCCCAGTCTGCAGGGACTGTTCAATGCACCGGCTGCATCTCTGCTGAGGTGTAAAACTCAATTAGCGTTATGATTATGACACTAAAAAAAATTTGATGGTGAGGTTCCAGTAATACTGGAGCTTTGGGGTATACTGAGTACCTCTTCATTGTCATTGCTCCCAAGTCCACTCTCGCCCTGTGTGGTAGCACCTGATAAGGTCCTATCTATGGGACAAATAGAACTAAACTATGTTGGTGGAGATGGGAGTGTTTTGACATTTAAACTGATTTTTTAAGCTAAACTAGATTGTTTAAAATAGAAGTGTTTTGACATTTAAACCGCGTTCTTATGCTAAACTGATTTGCTTGAAATAGAACTGTTTTGACATTTAAACAGCATACTTAGGCAAAGCTCCGTGTATTGCCCAGTCGGCTGTGGCTGTAGAATACACCAACTGCTTTTCTGTAGAGGGGTAAGACACCCACCAACGAGTATCTTGATATTTATAATAAATGATCTGATGGTGAGACTCCAGTAATGTGGGATCTTTGGGGATTGCGGAGTACCCCTTCTTTGCCGTCACTCCGAGATCCACTCCTGCTCGGAGTGGTAGCACCTGATAGGGTCCAATCTATGTGTCAGATGGAACTAAGCTATGTATTTACGCTAAGCTGTGATTGCTTGAAATAGGACTTTTTTGACATTTAAACTGCATACTTATACTAAACTGAATTGTTTGAAATGAAAGTGTTTTTGTATGCTAAACCGTATTGTTTGACATTGAACCATTTTTGAGATCGAAACTTTATTACGTGAAACTGAATTGTTTGAAATAGAACTGTTTTCACATTTAACTGTGCGTAAATAAAAAAAAACTATACTTAAACTAATGTTGTATAGTAATCAAACATAATTTACGAAATTCAATGAACAAACGAAACACTTCTTTATAAACATATATCTCTCATTTTATTCTTGAAAGGGGCCACAGTTTGTGGTTAGTTGAGAGATAGATGGAGAGACATATACTCAGAGAGATGACCTCTTCTTGTCCCATACCTTTTTCTGGGAGCCAAAGGGTGCCAACGCTTGCACCCCCTTACAAGCCGAGACGCCTCTGATCGGCTGCCTGTCCCTCACTCGACTCCCGATTCTCTGCCTCTGTCTGAAAATTTGACCGCGTCTTTATCACGTGGTCTCCTTCCGGTTACACACCTGTTGTACCCGACTGCCATGACGCGCTGTCATCTCCTTGTTTACTAATCCCAACCTGACAGCTTGTCAAAGCACACGGGGTCACTAATAACGTACTGAAAATCCATGTTATATGTTATATAACACTAAACTGAATTGTTTGAAATAGAATTGTTTTAATAAACTGAATAGCTTGAAATAGAAAAGATTTGACAATTAAACTTGGTAATTATGATAAACGGAATTGTTTGCAATAGAACTGTTTATTTGTATAAACCTTGTGTCAATGTCCTTTTCGGTTGATGCGACGCTGCTTCCTAGGTAAGTGAATCAGACCTAACCGATAAAATGAAACGCAGTTTCTTCCAGGCAGCGGTCACATCGATACTGCTATATGGATGCACTACATGGACTCTAACAAAACGGCTGAAGAGTAAGCTAGACGGCAATTACACAAGAATGCTGCGAGCAATCTTGAACAAGTCCTGGCGGGAACACCCCACAAGACACCAACTGTACGGCCACCTGCCCCCTATCACGAAAACTATTCAAGATAGACGAACCAGATATGCAGGATACTGCTGGAGAAGCAGAGACGAACTCATAAGTGATGTACTCTTATGAACCCCCACACATGGTCGTGCAAAAGCAGGACGACCAGCATGAACATACATTCAGCAACTATGTGAGGATACGGGATGTTGTCCAGAGGACCGGTCAAGGGCGATGAACGATAGGGAGAAGTGGCGAGAGAGGGTCAGGTATATTCGTGCTACCAGCACGACATGATGATGATGATGATTTGTATAAAAATAGATTTAGCATTATATTATCTACATAGGTTGATATGCCATGAAATCTAAACAAACAAACAAACAAACCTATCAGGTGTTACCACTTCGGTCCAGAAAGGATCTGGTAGAGATGGCAATGAAGGAATACTCCGCATTCCCCAAACCTCTAGCATTCCTGAAACCTCAACATCAGATTGTTTAGTGTCATATACAGGACACTTGTTGGCGGAGTGTAACCCTTCTGTAGAGAAGCAGTTGGTGACTTCTACAGTCCCAGGTGACTGGGCAATAAACTGAGATAAATTGATCGATCTATAGATAGATTAATAGATTGAAACGGTCATAGGGATATACATACATAAATGTGAATAGACTGAGATAGATAGATAGATAGATAGATAGATAGATAGATATGAACAGATTATGATATAGATAATATAGCTAATATCTGACAGATAGATAGAATTAGACTGTGATATTTAATGGTTGATGGTTTCTTTATTTAATGGCATATCAACTCTTTTTAGGTTATTTAATGCCAAAGCCACTCTCCTAGAAGAACAGTAGTGGTACTATTTAACCCATAGCTGTGAGGATAAGGGGTTCATACCTTTCCCAAGGGTATTCGCCCGAAAGTGAACGTAATAGCGCGACTGGAGTACGAACTCGCGTACTACGATTCCGCAGTCCATCGCTTTTAACCATTACACTACGAGGACACCCCCCTGTGATATTTAAACATTGTCGCCTTTTGTGTAATTGTGACGAATAAGCGCCAGCATTGTGCACTCTGTATATTTAGAGAGTAATGCCCCGTACTTGTTTACAAGAAGATTTTAACAGACTCGGTTAAACTAAGAAAAATAAATATATAAAAGGGTATGACGTTCTGACTATAGAAAATATCCAACACTAGCATTGAGCGAGTTTTCAGCTACTCCATTCCTTTTCTTTTATACTGCAGGTACAGTGAGCACAATTATCAAATTCCTTGTTACGTTGGATTCCAAACATGCCTTCTATTTGAGGGAAACACCATGTTTGAATCGAATGGATAGCCATTTTTTTTTTATCAGTGATTTAAAGACACACGTGGTACGTTAATTTCTGGCAGATTCTAATGGCCATTTAAAACTGAGTACTTTTTCCTCCTCCATATTTTGTAATGTCTTGACGCATTTACGCCAACCTGTTCAATCTCAATAACTGTTTGCAATTATTTCCAAATGGACATTTTAGCGTGATCATAAATTGCTAAATGTGCTTTCGGCCGATAACTGGAACTAATGACCCCGGCAACTTGTACAATCCTTCGATTGTCAAAAGGCTTCGAGCCATCTTAGAAGAAACTGTGTCACTCGATCTTGTTGTCATTAAACAGAATGATTTCCTTTTTGAATTTGAGACTTGAAATTCGTCACCAGGGGGCGTTTTACAATTGCCCTTCTCAACATCCATACATGCGCCTGTAATTAGAAACTTTGTACTGAAAGTGACGCTCTCTCTCTAAAGAAAATTACAATCGACCAAGAGAACACAATAACAGCTTCCTATAGGGCAAGTTTTCGGCTATAGATCTGTAATTTTACCTGCTAGATGCCGCAATTATTTTTCGATTTCTACCAGTTATGATCAAGTGGAAGTATTCCGCGTTACTAAGATCTATGAACCGAAACTAATGCCTCCTGTATATTACCACAATTATGAGTATAGAACAACTTTTCTGATATGAATTACGACATTTTCCCACATAGTCACCAGAATTAGCTAAGCCTTCTCTCCAGCAGTGGACAAGGGTAATATACCACACTCATACAACTATCGCTCCGAAACTAATGCCTCCTAAACATTACCACAATTATGAGTATAGAACAACTTTTCTGATATGAATTACGACATTTTCCCACATAGTCACCAGAATTAGCTAAGCCTTCTCTCCAGCAGTGGACAAGGGTAATATACCACACTCATACAACTATCGCTCCGAAACTAATGCCTCCTAAACATTACCACAATTATGAGTATAGAACAACTTTTCTGATATGAATTACGACATTTTCCCACATAGTCACCAGAATTAGCTAAGCCTTCTCTCCAGCAGTGGACAAGGGTAATATACCACACTCATACAACTATCGCTCCGAAACTAATGCCTCCTAAACATTACCACAATTATGAGTATAGAACAACTTTTCTGATATGAATTACGACATTTTCCCACATAGTCACCAGAATTAGCTAAGCCTTCTCTCCAGCAGTGGACAAGGGTAATATACCACACTCATACAACTATCGCTCCGAAACTAATGCCTCCTGTATATTACCACAATTATGAGTATAGAACAACTTTTCTGATATGAATTACGACATTTTCCCACATAGTCACCAGAATTAGCTAAGCCTTCTCTCCAGCAGTGGACAAGGGTAATATACCACACTCATACAACTATCGCTCCGAAACTAATGCCTCCTAAACATTACCACAATTATGAGAATAGAACAACTTTTCTGATATGAATTACGACATTTTCCCACATAGTCACCAGAATTAGCTAAGCCTTCTCTCCAGCAGTGGACAAGGGTAATATACCACACTCATACAACTATCGCTCCGAAACTAATGCCTCCTAAACATTACCACAATTATGAGTATAGAACAACTTTTCTGATATGAATTACGACATTTTCCCACATAGTCACCAGAATTAGCTAAGCCTTCTCTCCAGCAGTGGACAAGGGTAATATACCACACTCATACAACTATCGCTCCGAAACTAATGCCTCCTAAACATTACCACAATTATGAGAATAGAACAACTTTTCTGATATGAATTACGACATTTTCCCACATAGTCACCAGAATTAGCTAAGCCTTCTCTCCAGCAGTGGACAAGGGTAATATACCACACTCATACAACTATCGCTCCGAAACTAATGCCTCCTAAACATTACCACAATTATGAGTATAGAACAACTTTTCTGATATGAATTACGACATTTTCCCACATAGTCACCAGAATTAGCTAAGCCTCTTCTGCAGCAGTGAACAAGAGCCAATATACCACACTCATATAATTATTGCTCCGAAACTAATGCCTCTTATAGGTTTCCACAATTAGTAAAATAGACCAACTTTCCAGCAATGATTTGCTTCTTTTTCGCTCATAGTCACTAGAATTTGCTCGGCATTATCTACAGGAAATGTACACGGGCCGATATACTGCACTCATCCAACTACTGCTCCGAAATTAGTGCCTTCTATATATTTCTATGAAGACAAGGACAGATCAACTTTTTAGCAACAAATTACGAGTTTTTCCCACATAGTCACAAGAACTAACTAAGCATTTTCTCCATGAATGATCCCGAGCTAATATACGGCGCTCATACGATAGTCCTCCCGAAAAGTATATTTGTTTTCTAAAGATAAGAATTATTATTATTAGTAGTAGAAGTAGCATTAGTGGTAGTAGTCTACAATTTTCTGGTCTTTCAATAGAGTCTCGGTGACAGCAAGCTTCGTCAGATCTCCAGGACTCTTCTCAGTATCCTTGCCAGACTTAAGGTTGCCGTTGGGACCTCCTGATTCTTCCTTTGATTTCCAATTCCTTCTGTCTTTATACCACTGCACCTATTGTGATTGCAATCACCGTTATTTTCATGTTGCACTTTTTGGTTGTCTGGCTAGGTCTATGTATTTGTTGATCTTCTTGCCTTCTTTTATTTTTCACTCTGTGGTAATGTTACACCATCAGTCTAAGGGGTCTATGAGTAAAGTACTACCCCTGACGTTTCAGTCACACTCCTGTTGTAACTTCATCGTGAGAAATGACGAACGCAAAAAACTCTGTCCATTGGTTCATTGTTACAAACATCTATTTGCTACTACCCTTCATTTATAGCCGTCGAGAAGAGAAAAACAATAGTTTTCAGCCCGTCTTCCAATCTCCGCGGTATGACTTCAGCTCTTCTCTTTTCCTGTTTAACGGTTCTTCTTTTTTAATTTCCTTCAGCAAATCACGGTCCGTTGTCCTCTTTGCTGTTGACACATTTCTATTTTTACCTTGGCCATTTGCTGCTATGCTGACATAGATTTGAGGAACCTCCTGTTAACTTTCCTATTTGTTTCCCTTATCATCGGGCCTCTCTCTCTCTCTCTCTCTTTCTTATTGCCGCGAATCTCTTTCTCATATATGTACCGCTTTTTTCATCATCCTTTTGTTGACCTCTAAATCTATCTCGGAAACAACTTAATACTAAAACAGTCAACCAAAATTGCTAATTATATTACAGTCAGCTCGAACGTCAAAATCCACAAAACGGGGAGGGGTTTTTTGTTTGGTAATTAACACTATGTATAGTCTTCTGTCTGAATTGGATGATGCATTTGTATTTCAACACCAAGGAGAATTCTATACGTTTAATTCTCATGGACAGGTTCTGGTTTGTGTATATAGCATTTGGTTGTATGGCTAAATTTTAATCTCTTGCGTAATTTCATGTCAACCACATTTCTATCCAGTTGTGCGTAATTTTTAATTGTATTTGATTTCCAGTTTTACTTTCAATTTCTCATAATCTTTTACCTGGGTATTTACCCAGTGGGTATTTACCCAAGACCTGGGGAGATTGAGGATAGGAATTTCATGTATTCTCGGTATCAATCTTTTTTGCCGCCTTTGTCATGTGATTTGTTTCCAGTTACGAAAATTATACTGAACCAAAGAGACGAGCAATTCTGTAGAGAACAATTTTTGGTATTTCATATTGGATTGGAATGCAATATAACTTGTTCAAGTGTCACTTTCTTGATCATACCCAGTCCTCCAACTATTGCGTGTCTTTTTTATGTCTATTTTCAAGTCTTTCTATATATTCTTTCCCAGTCGGCTGAACCTCTACAGAGGAGTAAGACCTCACCACGAGGGTCCTACATATGTCACAAAACAATGTGATAGTGAGGTTCCCGTTATGCTGGAGCTTTGGAAAATGCGGATTACCCTTCATTGCCATCGCTGTCAGGACCACTCTAGTCCGGAGTGGTAGCGCCTGATAGAGTCCTATATATATATATAGGTCAGACAGAACTAAAATGCGTATTTATGCTAAACTGAATTGCTTGAAATAGAAACGTCTTGACAGTAAACTGCGTACTTATGCCATACTGAATTGTTCGAAATAGAACAGTTTTGATATTTAATTGTGGGTAAGCAAAAACTGTACTTATACAAAACTAAATTCTTTGAATTAAAACTGTTTGAATAAACTGAATAGCTTGAAAAAGAAATGTTTTGGACCATTGAATTGTGTACTCCTGCTAAGCTGTATTATTTGAAATCATCATGTTGTATAGCCGTGATACAACTATACGTATACATATACATACGGAAACATAATCAACAATAATGACGAACGAACACACTTCTTTAGAAAAATATGCCTCTCACACTTTATTCTCGAAAGTGTTGCGAAAGGGTTGTGAGTGAGAGGTGAGTTGGAGACGGAACAGACTGCAACCCCAAGTTCCAATGACTATAGCAGCACTTCTTTCTCATTCTGCTGGGCTGCTCAACCGCGGGTCACTGAGGGCCGTAAGCCCTCTGTCTGGAGCTGGTTCTCACTGCCTCGAACTGCAACTCGAACTCCATCTACAACTGACTTCAACAAACTCAAACCGTCTGTGGCACCTGGTTATATAATTGTTTATATATGTGGGCATCGCAATTGCACCGAATTCAACCCGTCCACAGGTCAAGGTGATACTCTGATATCTTCGACCGGATGCACCGGCTTCTTGATTGACGGCTGGGTCGAGGTTCAATATGTTACCATATCTACCAACCCCTCCGCTCGGGCAGGATATGACACAAGGTCAATTTTTAAGCGGAGTTTAACAGGTTTGAATTCAGAGTTTTCCTTCTCCTAGGCTAGTTGCCTCACCAAGGCTGAAGAACCTAATCTGTCCTACTATTTACCCATAGCCGGAGGGAGAATAATTGGATTCATACCTTTCCCAAGGGTATTAGTGATATGTTAAATGCAATCAGTCTCGTCCAGGATTTGAACTCGTATCATCGTGTCCAATTCCTACGACGATAACCATTACAGCACGGGCACCTCCAATATGGTACAATCATTCATCATGATCTTTGCAATAACAAACAGAATGGCGAAATTGTGTCTCCCTGAAAGACGTATCATTGGATTGTGCCTCTGCTCAGGTTTGACCTCTTGCAATCAATTCTATCCTTCAGTTTTCCATTGCATTGGTGATGATGTTTATAATTTTATCGGTTATTTTGAATATTTTCAAAAACTCGTATGTGGGATCGAATCATATGCTTTCTTGTAGCCAATTTATATCATGTTGTCATTTTTCCGCCTCGCTTTGTGGATGTGAAGATCTATATCGTTGATAATTTTTTTTCCTCTTGTCCCTCTTCGGCATCCTTTTTGTTCTTCTCGATATTGTCCATGGCATTCTAGTGAATAATAGATTTCTTCTTTTATAGGTGCTGTCAAGAATTTTTACATCATAGATGAACACGTTATCGATCTTTCGTTCTTGCGGATGGTTCCTTTTTTGTGTCCCTCGTCATCATTCCGGCACGCATGCTTCTTGTCGGTGTTTACTCAGTTACAGAGCCAGACTGTTGTGGATAAACATAATTTCCTTAACCAGAATCGATGTATGCGATCATTGCCTGGCGTTTTCCTATTTGCTATTTTCTTAAATGAGTCACTTAGCGAATCCAGATAAATGATCACCTCAGGACCTTCGAGTTCTTGCAATTGTTTTGTTTTGTTTTTTTAAGTTAATTATCCATTCAGCAATTTTCTTATGGTTCTTCTCCATATCTTACCGTTAAAATTGTTAAGTTCCTTCTACTTGTGTAATATAATGGCCGAGGGATTTCGTTTCATATATCTTGCCTTTGGGTTTAGTTAGGCTGAGAACCTTTCGGCTCACCACATAGGTTAGTTAGATGCAAACTTGAGCACAGGTGTTAATGTGCGCGCGGGGAAGATGTGTCGTTCACAGTTGTCAAAATAAAAATCCCAGAGAGAGGTTGACCAGTGGATATGAATGACGTCATACACCGAAAGCGTGCGCGGAGGATTTTGGGAGATCTGAAAAAGTCAGGGTTGAGAACTAGACTCCGAACGGGAAGGGTCGACTTTCGCTTGCTCGCTGAAGCCAGGCCAGTGACCTTGTGGCGGGTGCCACACGTGTTGGGGTGGGGGGGCAGATGGAAAAGCCAGAATAGAAAGAATGTGTATCTCTCTCCTTATGTCGAAGAACTTTTCAACTCAAAAGTAATAAAAAGTTTTGTACCTGAACTAAGAAGCCGTAAGTGTTTTTCGTGCTTCGGGATTCCTATGTTCTATATATATATATATATATATATATATATATATATATATGAACATTATATGTACGTTTCGCATATTCATGTATGGGTATGTTACACTTGCAGTATTGAAGCATTTGTGTGCCAAAAACTATCAATTATCATTAAATAAAAATAGTTTCTCGAAACCACATAATGGGGCATAACTTAGGATGGTTTATTTTTGGTTTGATGCCACATCAACATTTGAGGGCTATCAAACGCCAAATCTTGTTATTTTTTTGTACATATGATTTCATCTATGTCAATAAAATGTAGAAATATTCTTCATTAATTGAAACTGTTAAACCTCGGCTACCATATTTACCAACCCCATCTGCTCGGGCAGGATATGACACAAGGTCAATTTTTAAGCGGAGTTTAACAGGTTTGAATTCAGAGTTTTCCTTCCCCTAGACTAGTTGCCTCACTAAGGCTGAAGAACCTAATCTGTCCTACTATTTACCCATAGCCGGAGGGAGAATAATTGGATTCATACCTTTCCCAAGGGTATTAGTGCTATGTGAAATGCAATCAGTCTCGTCCAGGTTTTGAACTCGTGTCGTCGTGTTCATTTCCTACGACGATAACCATTTCACCACGCGCGCCTCCTCAAACCTCGGCAACATACTTATAACATCTTTAGCATAAATGTCTATTTTTCGTGAGATTAATTGAAAGAATTCGACCGTAAATTATTCATATAGGTGATAGGAATTGACATGACCAGCTTATTGATCACTTGACTGTAATCATCTGAGAATTGCAGGTTCAATCCAGTCGACAACGAATACTTAATATAGCTTAACATTTGAATCCGATTGTTTGGATAAAGGAAATAAAACAATCTACTCTCGGGTTCGGTTCGAAATTCCATGTAGGCTCCTGGTTTCAACATATATATATATATATATATATATATATATATATATATATATATATATGTGTGTGTGTGTGTGTGTGTGTGTGTGTGTGTGGTATAATGGTTAGCAATCTACAATACCAAACTTTTACGAGCGAGTTCAGGGTTCATTGGATGCTCCATTCATATATATATATATATATATATATACATTGGCAAAATGGTATGAGTGTTCACCAAAAGTCCGGAAGACAAAAGTCCAATCCCAGGTCGAATAGTACCAAAAACACAAAAAATGGTACTTGATTCTTCCTTGCTTAACACTCAGCATTATAAGGTCTGGATTGGGGATAAGTGAAGCAATTCAAGGAAAAGAGAAACGCCTTCCTCTACTCAGTGGTGTTGTAACTATTGAAAAAATTAGCCTTCGGGTTGCCCTAGACTACGGTCGACCGACTTAGTTATATATATATATATATATATATATATATATATATATATATATATATATATATATATATAAAACTGTGATCAGCTCAGTAAAAGAAACTTTATCCAGCCCACCAATTCCTTCTTTATTCTCTTCTTTTTTACAGAGTAATTATGTGCACCCCCCCCGGAGTCCACCCATTGATTATCGGCCTTCTCTTCAATTCTTACAGGCAATGTTTGATTGGCATTGATTGTTCGTGCGATGAGACAACGCGACAGATCGATTGACACAGGTCAAATATTATCACACACAAATGCATTATTTGGATATTCCCAGAATGGAAGGAAATAATTTAATATTTCTGGCCAACGTTATATACGGAACGCTAACCCAATAAGTCTAGCAGTGACAACACTTCGCACGATTAGAAAAAAAGCTGCACAGTATCAGAGAAACATATTAGATAGATAGATAGATAGATATCAACAGACATTCATAGACTGATTGATTGATGTTAGCAGACTAAGATAGATAGATAGATAGATAGATATCAACTACCCTTGGGATAGGTATGAATCCAACTATTCTCCCTCCAGCTATGGGTCAATAGTAGGGCAGACTAGGTTCTTCAGCCTTGGTGAGGCAACTAGTCTAGGAGAAGGAATACTCTGAATTCAAACCTGTTAAACTCCGCTTAAAAATTAGCCTTGTGTCATATCCAGCCCGAGCGGAGGGGTTTGGTAAATATGATAAGTACGCAGTTTAAATATAAGTACACAGTTTAATAGTTTTAAAAAATTCTATCTCAGCCTATTCAGTTTAGTCAAGCAGTTCTAATTCTAACAATTCAGTTTAGTATACGTATAGATTTTGTTTATTCACTATTAAATGTCAAAACAGTTCTATTTCAAAAAATTAATTATAGCATAAATACGCTGTTTAAATATCATAAGTACGTACGTTAGTTCTATTTAACACATAGACGGGGCCCCGTCAGGAGCTACCACTACGAGCCAGAGTGGACCAGGGAGCAATGGCAGCCAAGGGATATTCTGGATTCCCCAAAGCTCCAGGATAACTGGAACCTCAGCATCAGATTATTTAGTGTCAAATACAGGACCCTCTTTAGTTGGGGATTTTACACCTCTGCAGAGATGCAGTCGCTGTATTCTACAGTCCCAGCCGACTGAGCAAGCTGCTTCCGCGGTAGATGAAATAGTCCACTAGTTTCAAAGGACCGCCATTGAAAGTGGAGATGTCGACTCTTTTATTAAAGCTCATGTATTCTGTTTTTTTTTCTGCGTTCACATGGAGGCCTATGCAACTCGCTGCTCTTTACAGACAATGTAACAGGGATTCAGCCTGAGTGGGTGTGATTGCCAGAAGCACTATGTCATCAGCGTAGTCCGCATCCGTAATAGTTTGTGCGGTGTACCATCTGCTTCTTAGACTATTATATAATATCAATATCTATTCGCATATAAATGGGTACTTTTTCGTCCTGTTATTACTACGCTTAAAATATTTCAGGGTTTTTTTTGTATTTTTTCATTGTTTTAAATCTATAAAGTCTGGTAATAAATAATACATCATTTTTCTTGGACTGGTTCACGAGAAATAATTAGTGAGCTGAACTGTGACATCGTAGTGAGTGAGTTCGAACTTCAGTCGCGCTATTGCATTCACATTTGGACTAATACGCTTGGGAAAGGCATGAACCCCTTTATTTTCCTCAACTATAGATTAAACATTACAACTACTGTTCTTCTATAAGGATGGCTTTAGCATTAAATAAACCACGACGTTTGAAATGCCATTGCCCAAAGTAAAGAAACGTACCCGCAGGAAACTGACCAGGCAACCCGAGATCAAATCTTGGACGCAACTGATAGCATTACACATGGCACTTATACCCTTAGTAAAGGTATAAATCCAATAATTCTCCCTCCACCTATCGGTAAATAGTCTGGCAGACTAGTTTCTTTAGATTTAGTCAGGCAACCTGTCTAGGAGAAGGAAAACTGATTTTCAAAATTGACCTTGTATTACATCTTGTCCGTGCGGAGGTGTTGGTATATATATATATATATATATAATTATTATTTTCTCATTAAAGTTTTTCACATCAGCGTTAGCTGATGGTCTTTCACTAGAGTTTGAGTGACATCAAGTCTACTCAAGTCTCCAGGACTCTTCTCAGTATTCTGGCTGTTCTCAACAGTGCAGTAGTTTGGATGGTCTCCACTCATCTGCCAACTTTCAAGTCTGCCAGTCCCTTTTGCAATGCTTTAGTTACTGTTCCAAATGCACTAATTACAGTTGGTATAATTGTCACTTTCATGTTACACAGCTTTTTCAATTCTTTAGCAAAGTCGAGGTATTTATCCTTCTTTTCACATTCTTTCAGTTTTCTTCTGTGGTCAGCTGGGACAGCAAAGTCAACATTATTATTATTATTATTATTATTATTATTGAGGTAAAAATTATTGGTACTCGTTATTGTAGTCAGCAGCCTCAGAGTAAAATTAATTTGATTTCGTTTGGTTTAACGGCAGATCAACTCCTTGTGAGTTATTTAATGCCAAGATTTGATTCCGTTGCAAAAGTTTTCATGTAAGCATAAGAACATGCTCTCTTTTTAAATAGAATTTTATTGGACTATAATTATTTGCTTGCTTACAATTGTAAAGTTTCAAGTATTCCTATCTAATACAAATAATTTGCACACAATTATATTATTTGAAACAATTATTTCTATTTAATGATAATAAGTTGTTTGCATGCAATTATATTTTTCTAAGTATTCTTTTCCAGCCCAAACAATTTTCAAGTTATTATATCAAGTAACTGATAATAATTATAATAATCTCGAGTATTAGCATAGTGATTAGAGTGATGCCCTGCGGTCAAGGAGACCGAGGTTCAATCCCAAGTTAAGTGATACCAAAGATTCAAAAATGGTACTTGATGCTTCCTTGCTTAATTCAGCATTAAAAGGTACGGATCAAGGGTATGTAGAGCAATCCAGGGAAAGGAGTAGTACCCTCCTCTACACATCGGTGTAGTAAGTAAGTAATGTTGGCAACTGTAGTCTAGGTTGACCCGAAGGCTTCCATTTCAATAGCTACTACATCAAGGTGTAGGGAAGAGCGCCACTCCTTTTCCTAGATTGCTCCATTTTACTCTTGATCCATCCCTTATAATGCTGAGTGTTAAGCAAGAAGGCATCAAGTACCTTTTTTGGAGTCTTTGGTATGACTCGACCTGGGATTGAACCCCGGTCTCCCGGGCCACTGTTGAACACTCTCGCCACTTGACCAATGGACCGGTAGTAGCTAATGAAAACGAAGCCTTTGGGTCCCCTTCGACAACGGTCGGCTAACTTACAAAACAATTACAGCTACAAGTAACTATTTCTAATACAAATAATTTACACAAAGGTCTATAGTTTTAAGTATTCCGATCTAATACAAATAACTTTTATATGAAATTAACTAACTTAATGCAAATAACTTGCACATAGTCATATGTTTTCAAGTATTCCTAATCAATATTAGCAATTTTAAAAGCTGTTTAGTTTTGAAATAAATTATACGAAATAATATCCGTTTTTATTGTATTATCTCCCGCTAGTACATTTTGTTTAATAATGAATGTAATTATTGCTATCTAATACTGATATTTTTCAAACTCAACTAATTGACCCACAGATGGGTATCTAAAAGGTCCTACAATTCCGGTCTTAAAGTAACTGCCACAAAGAAATAACTCAAAACTCCACAAAGTTCTATATCTATATATATATATAGATATATATATACTGAATTTATTTATTTTGTTGTTATTTTATACAGGAAACAAGAGTGAGTTCAAGTCTCACTGAGTGCCCCATTAAAAAGGCCTTGTGCCACATAAGTTCTCTGACGAAAGCAACAAGCTGGAAACGTAAATATATATAATACATATGTAAGAAGAAAATAAATATATTTAAAAAATACAAATCTCTTCGTGGACCTTCCTATTTTAAAATGTATCCTTATTCTTTGGACCTACAACAACCATCTTTATATATATTTCTTTAAGAAAAAACAAAAACCGGTCACATTAGGATTATAAATTTATTTCCATCCTGTTATGGGTTTTGAGATAAATCAAAAACACAAAAAAAAACCAAAAAACTAACAGGACTTCTTCAGATCTTATGGATAAAATAATTCAGAATAGACTCAGGAAAGAAGGGTGGGAGGGGATAAAAGAGGGGTGAAGCGTTTTTTCCTGATTTTACCCACTTCCGTTTTTTTTTTATTTTATTGCCCGTTGGAATTATAGTAAATTAATTTTTTTATTTTTATTTTTAAAAATCTAAATACATTTTGACTTAAAACTCCAGATTTAATACTAATTTAGATAAATACAACTTTATTTAATAACTTTATGTAAGGATTTTAAATTAAATTCAAAATGAAAATTTTTAATTTCAAATTTTATTTTTCATTGAAGAGTACGTACATCTCACATATGTTCTTCTTATTTTTTTATCTTTTTTATTTTTATTCTTTTACCTTAAATCTCAATTTAATCATATCATTTTTTATTTAAGCATTATCTATGAGGAGGTGTAATGGTTATCAGCGTAGGAAATGGACTCGGCGACACGTGTTCAAATCCTGGACGAGACTGATTGCATTTTCACATAGCATTAATATCCTTGGAAAGGTATGAATCCAATTATTCTTTGGACCTACAATTATTCTCCCTCCAGCTATGGGTAAAATAGTAGGGCAGACTGGTTCTTCAGCCTTGGTGAGGCAACTAGTCTAGGAGAAGGAAACTCTGAATTGAAACCTGTTAAACTCCGCCTAAAAATTGATCCTGTGTCATATCCCAAGCGGAGGGGTTAGTAAATATGATTAGCTATGATAATTTGTCTAAGGTTCCTGATGGAATTTGCCTATAGTTGTCCTGATGGAATTACTCGCAAATCCGGTTTAACTGGACCGAATAATACTATATATATATATATATATATATATATATATATATATATATATATATAAGCGTTCGTGATATAATACATACCGACGTAGGAAATGAGCACGGTGACACGAGTGAGACAGGATGAGACAGTGTGCAGTTCCCATACTGTGAATATATTTAAGAAAGGCATGAATCTAATGTTTCTGTCCCTACTTCGCAGGCTATAAATAAATAGGGCTCTTCAACCAGTCTATAAGGAAAAAATTGAATTCAAACTCCGCTTAAAAATTGACCTTTTGTCGCATCCTGAAGGCGTGGAGGAGAAAATAAGTATATATATTATATATATATATATATACTCCGAGGGTTGAGCACTCTCGTGAAGGAATCACCGGTTGTCACTTAATGAATGAATTGAGCACCCAGTAGCCGTTAAGCGTATACATGTAAACAAAACAAAAGGGATACATAGGCGTTAAAATCCCTTCGCTTGCGTTAAGTCAGCTGGGTTTTAATCCAGCTTCACGCGTCTCCCGCGTCTCGCCATACTGATGAGTTATGATACAATGAAACAGTCTCTTTGTTGATGACAATATTATTGCGTGGGTAGAAAATAGATGAATAACGAGAAATATATACTTTTATATATATTACAAACATGTTTTATTTGTACTTATTATTCCGAGACGAAAAATAAAGAAGTGGAGAAGAAGCACCAAGTCTATCCTTTCTCCTTTGCTCGATAGTTCACGAAGGAGAAAAAGAAAAGAAAAAAAAAAGACAGTAAGGAATGGACTTGCAAGTCAACCCCCTTCCCCTATTTACCATCTCAGTTTGCTTGAATTCTTAGATACTTAAATTCTTGTAAAAACCTCAATTTAATCTTATTATAACTTTAAGTGACCTTACAGCTACGTGTCCAACCCTAAGAATCGGTCAGAGACCCATTTTTTGCGCACTCGCGGAGTAAAAAAACGATTAGTAGGTGTCCTGACTTTGAGGCGTTAATATCTATTCAGGAGAAGTCGATAGGCCTTCGTCCCAGCCCAGCCGTCCCAGTCCATCCAAGAAACAGATTTCAGAAATCGGACAACTCTTTGTGGCACTTACTTATATTCAATTTGAATCGTCTCTTATAAAAGAAAAAAAAACGAAAGAAAATAAGATTATTAACAAGCCCTAAACCGTCAGTGAGTTTCATATTTCTTTTGCCTTAATGTGTCTAACTTGCAAATCTATTTGAGTTGTGATTCGTCTCGGATTTTAGATATAAATAGAATCGTTATTTTTCCATCCCTTTTTGTTCTTAAACCTTTTTTTATCTTATGTTCCTCTAGTTACCTTGTAAATTTTGTAATAAATTTTATTGTTGAATCTTCAAGTTGTGTTATGTGGTTTTGTGAGTGCTTGCCGCTTATTCCGCTGTGATTTACCGAGAGTCTTCTATTGGAGAAATTCCCTTTGCATAGTTCGCCTTTTTTTTATCGAACCTTGGGCATTCTCGGTATTATATATATATTTTTATTATTCTCGTTACGTGCCAGCTATCGCAGTCCCAGCGAAACCCTGGTCGTAACAATATATATATATATATATATATATATATATATATATATATATATATATATATCGTCATCTTTAGAAAGTCGCGCTGGCAGCACCGATTTTCCTGATTCTCTCTCTCTCTCTCTCTCTCTCTCTCTCTCTCTCTCTCAATGCGTCGTTATCATCTAACGATCCCGGCAGGTCTTCCGGAATACATTCTTTGTCTGGTAGGTAAATTCTTACGGGTCTGTTAACATCGGAACGACCATGTGGAGCGTTCCGTACGAGAAGGCATATTTGAAACTACATGAACATATAAAATTTTACCAAAATGTATGGAGGTGTACAAATTTATGGACAGTATTGTATAAATGGTGTAAGCCGTACATCTGTGTGTATTTTAATACCCATATTTGGAAATATATATGGGTGCGTGTGATTTTAGTGTATGAGTGTTGGTTCATGTCCGACCATTGAATAACTGCCGACAGAAATCTTTCTTTTCCTTTTCTTCCATTCTCTCGAAAGAAAGTTGAATCTTTTTCGCAATATTTTGTGTCTATTTCAAGACGATGACAGCGGGCACGCGCTGTTCTTTGGGAATCATTTTTATTTCGAGACATATATGTGCTAGACACTCCATGAGGCGGTGCCAAAAATGGAAAGGTCTTCAAATGGTCTAAAAGTCCTGCCATTTTCGTGTAGAATATGGAATGTCGCAAGAGTATTTGACTTCCGATTGCAAAGTAAGATGGTTGATATATATATATATTTATATATATATATATATATATATATATATATATATATATATATATATCTGTGAGTGTGTGTGTATGTGTGTGTGCATATATGAAAGTATATACATATACATGTATGTATGTATGCTATATATATATACATACATACGTACATATATATATATATATATATATATATATATATATATTACAGTTATATGTATGCTGAGATCTCAGTTGTATGCGTAAGTATAAGCATAAATATGACATGAAATGCTTATATATATATATATATATATATATATATATATATATATATATATATAATAAAATGTAAATATATTTATATATATATATATGTATGAATGTATGAATGTAAGTAGGTAGGCAGCGAGTTAGGTTCATATATATATATATATATATATATATATGTATGTATATGTATCTATATATGTATATA
>OY757932.1:18220704-18248204 GCA_963585895.1 Sepioteuthis lessoniana | reverse complement strand
CCGTGACCAAATAACTGTGCTTATGCTAAACTGTACTTGTCTGAAATAGATTCTGTTTCAGATTTTAAATCTGTTCTTGTGCTACATTAAATAGTTAGAAATAGCATTGTTTTTTACCTTTAAACTGTGTACTTTTTAAAACTGAATTGTATGAAATAGATCTGTTTATACGTATGAAAATGTGTTTACCATTAAATAACCTACAGTGGTTATATGCCTTGAACTCCAACCAAACCAAATCATATATATTGAATATATATGTATAAAGAGGATTTGGCATTAAATAACCTACAACGTTTGATATACCATAAAACTAATCAAAACCAAATAGTATCTATTTCATATATAGTTATAAAAAGCATTTGGCATTAAATAACCAACAATGGTTGATATGGCATGAAACAAAACCTAACCATATGTATTTGATATATATATTTATAAAGAGGATTTGGCATTAAATAAGTTACAAAGTTTGATATGCCATAAAACCACATCTAAACAAATGATATATATTTAACATGTATGTATAAAGAGGATTTGGCATTAAATAACCGACAATTGTTGATATGCCATAAAACCAAACCCAACCAAACCATTGCATAATCAAAGAAATATGTCATCAAATGTTCTTGTCTTACATACTTTAGGAAGTTTTTCAGCAAAGACTGCTGCGTTTTGCTTTTAATTTTTTTCCCAATACTACGTGAAGCTTTTTCTCCATAAGCTGTCTAAGTTTGATGAGTCGTTGTCTATGAATAATTTTTCTTGAGATTTATCAGTGAAATCTGGAGGGTTTCCCAGTTTAGAAATATTCTATACATTTTTGAAGTCGTTCTTCTTGGCTGGCCACTTTTATTTTTTCTATCGAGATGCTTTCACTTCGCTTTCTTCAGTTATTGTCTGCTATCCTAATCTTGATTGTTTATCTTCTATCGGATTTCTGATTGTTTTTATTTGATCCTGAATAATCTCTCTTTGTTGGAATGATATGTTTAAGTTCTATCTTGTTTTTGTTCAGTTTCTCTGCATCACTATTTCTTGGGTTTGTTTTTTATTAATACGAATGCTTTCTTCAAGTTATCTCGTTTTTCCCTAACTGCTATTGACTCCCATGAAACTCTATATTTGGTTGGCGTGCACTCGGTCAGCTGCTGCTTCTATATAGACGATAACAAAGTTTTTATTTTCATCATTTGATGTATGTATTTCATATGTCTCCTGAAGAGCATCAGACTTGCTGTCTATGTTATATGGCGATTGAAGGATGAAGAACAACATTTCTTTATAAGAATATAACTCTCTCTTTATTCTTCTTGGAGTCAAAGCCTCAGTGGTGTGTGAGAGACGGGCGGAGGGTGGCAAAGACAGACTGCTATATTGACTCATAACTTCTCTTGACCATACCACGCTGTGTTATCTTCAAAACTCCACTTGTCACTTTTTCTGCTTCTCGGCTGGGGGTAACCAACTGGAGACTGTGGAGGACCGCGGCCCTCAGCGGAACGCTCTCAGTGACTGAAGTTGGCGCTGACTCAAGGCTTCACTGACTCCAACTGATTCCAAATGACATGCAGGCACCTGCATTTATTATTTCATATCGCCTAAAACTTCCGATAAATCACATGATTACTTCCGTTTATTTACACAGGTACATCTCAAATTGATATCTCGGTCAAGGGTCAATATGCAACACTTATGATTAGCGCATATTGAGTGCTTTTATCTCTCTTGGCACGTGAGGATTATTAATATCGTGAAGTTTAACCGGATTCTTTTTTATTTCTACATTGACCTAGGTAATTCTTTTCTGTAACGATCCTGTTCTCGGAAGTTAATCCTTCAGAAAAGAGGTATACCGCAGAATTCAAAGTTTGGTTTATACACTTGTTTATAAATAGATAATCTAATTGTGGTGCAGGGTTAGTTGGATTGTGGTAAGTCTGTCTCGTTTAATAGTTCATGACTTATGCTTACAATCTTGTTCTCCCAAGAAAAATCTCCAAAATATTCAGCATTTCTGTTTGAAATAATATATCAATATAAAGACACACACACACACACACAGACACACACACACACACACATATATATATATATATATATATAGAGAGAGAGAGATAGAGAGAGAGAGTGAAAGAGAGAGATACGGAGAAAAGTCATAGAATATCTATCTATCTTAGCCTTTTCATATCTATTTATCTAAGCCTGTTCATATCTAGTTGTCTGTCTGTCTGTCTCTCAATAAACACACACATACACACACCAATATATATATATAGCTACATCTGTCAATATCTATCTATCTATCTATCTATCTATCTATCACCGTCTTTTTATTACTCTCTATCAATCTGAATCTGTTAATACCTGTCAGTTTATCAATATATTTATCTATTCATCTGAAGTTTTTCCCCCAGTATTAGACTAAGCTAATCTCAGTTTATTTAGAACAGAAATAACACAAGTCAAACATTCTACTCAATTCCATGTCATTTGTCCAATTGTCACAATAAAAACCAGAACCCTTCCTACTCAATCATATCTGATATTATTTTCTTTGACAGTCGGCATGCTACAATTACATATTCTATTATCAACTGCTGTTTCTTTATTTTATCGTTATTCCTTCAGAAGCTGATTCATAATATCTAATATTAAGTTTCATGAATATTATCCTTTTTTTAATCCACAGGAAATTCATGGGGAATTTCTCGAAAGACCATATGGTTCAGTTTCTTCAATACTCTAAATATGACATTTTTTTATAATAAAATTGTTTTTCCCGAATTTAATGTAAATTTATCAAAAATGCATTTTTACAGTAAAATTGTAATGTATATTCATATTACAGTTAGTTCAATTAATGTTTATGATAAAATCATTTGCAATATATATATATATATAAGTTGGAAAAAAACAGGCCAAGACCGAACGAAAAAGTGTTAGGAACACCAGTAAATAAATTAGAAAGAAGGAATTGAAGAAAATGTCACCCAGCCACTCGACATCTGGCCTTCCCAGGTGTGAGATCAAATCCCAGCTGAACCAGTCGTCTGCCCACGTTTTGAATTTTTGGATCCGGACAAATGGATCCAGTGTTTACACCGAAAACCGAAATAAACGGACTGGCTAATCATTCGATAATTAAAAAAAAATATTAAAAAGGTGAAGTCCAGAGAACGAAAAAAGCACGGAGTTAAATAAAAATAATAATAATTTTTTTACTCAGAAAAAGAACAATTAACAGTTACGAAATAATTGTGGTTATTTCGAAGTTCCATTCTCTGAAAATACGAAGCAGAATGTCACGTAACCTAGCCCCTATCTTGCAGCCCTCAGTCTACGTCCACGGTCAGTCTTTCTCACTCAGACTCACTAATTATCTTCAATGAATTAGGTTTATTCTCACGTCATAAGATGATTAATACGTCATAAGATTACTCACTACCAAAATGAAATCGAAATTTTCCATTTCTCAAAGTTTGATTTTTTTCCCATAACATTCGAATTGCATTTAGCTGACCTCTTCCGTGACCCTATTTCCTACTCATCATTGTTTTGACTACTGGTCTTTCTGATTTTCTTTTGTTTCTTTCTGTCTCTGGTTAGAAAAGTCCATTTCATATGCGTTTTTTTTTTTTTCTGCCAGCCAACAATTAAACAATATTCCTCGCTTCTTTTTCATTTTGAAAATACTTTCGATCACTCTTCAAAAAAACAGTGTACTGATTTTATTCGTCTAAAATCCGCCCTGAATATCTTTATCCTTATTAAATCTTGTAGGCTTGGCTCCGCAGCCCCAAGTGTTCGTCAATGGTATAGGAGACCTGGGTTCAATCCCAGGTCACGTCATACCAAACACTTTTAAAATGGTACTTGATAACTCCTTGCTGAATACTCAACAATACAAGGTACGTATCAAGTCTAAAGTGGAGCAATTCAGGGAAAGGAGTTGCGCCCTCCCCTACACTGCAATGTAGTAGCTATCGAAAAGGGAGCCTTCTGGTCGCCCTTGGCTACGGTCGCCAACTTTACTTACTTACGAGTGAGAAATGTGTCTTTTTTTGTTGTTAAAAATGTCCTTTATTAATTTAAAGGAAAGTATTTTTTTATCTTACCATTTTTTTATTTAGTTTAGTTTTGCTTTATTTCTTTTTAGTTTACGGTCTAATTAATCTATAAAAACATGTAACTCTTTGCTGGTTAAAGGTTTAAAATATTTCAAAAAACATTTTGAGGTTTTTAAATAAATTTGTATTTTTTAAAATTTGTGCTTTGTGACGAATCGATATTTTGGTTAATCATTTTAGAAAAAGAAAAGGAGTTTTCGTTCAGATCTTTATTTACTCCCTTAATCTTAACGAAAAATGAATCAAGAATTCATGTGTTAAAATAGTCATTTTTGTGGGGTAGTGTGGGGTAACGTGTGCGTAAAAGAAGCGGAATAGATAATGGTTGTAAAACGGCGTGGACAAAATGAACATTTAAAACAAGGCGAACGAACAAAAACAAATTTATATTCTATAATAACAAAACTTACATTAATACATAAAAACATAACTAACTCTATAAACATACTGATAGTGT
Organism: Sepioteuthis lessoniana; assembly: GCA_963585895.1. Lineage (NCBI taxonomy): Eukaryota > Metazoa > Mollusca > Cephalopoda > Myopsida > Loliginidae > Sepioteuthis > Sepioteuthis lessoniana. The sequence continues at coordinate 18,243,617 of OY757932.1, read as the reverse complement.
GTATATATGTGTGAGCTCGTGTGTCTATGTGTGTGTGTGTAACACAACTAAACTACAAAAAGAATTGTAAAATTAAAATGTCCTTTTTCTATGATTAGAAACCGGTAGTTTTTTAGAGACGGGAAAGCGTCTCATAGTTCTTGTACAATAATGTCTGCGAGGCATGGTGTTGCTGATACGGAGGAATTTGGTCAAAGAGAAGGTGTTGCCGCTACGAAGGAATTTCGTCAAAAGGAGTGTGTTGCCGCTACGAAGAAAATTCGTAAAAGAGGAAGAATGTGTTTTAAGACGGCGTATTTATAGAAAAAATCTTATCTGTGGCTCAAGACGCAGGACTTGAATTTTCGCGCGCCGACGTAGTTGTAAGCATATCACGTGGTCCTCTTGGCCAATGGTTTCCCGAGACTGAACATTGAGCGTCCGCCATCTTTGTGGGAACAAGTGGCATACCGCCCAAATTAAATTATAGGAGTGTAAAGTCCTATAATAGTTTTTTTTTTTTGGTTTGCATTCAAAATACTATTTGAGAAAAATATAACCCGAAGCTTGTGAATGGTTAAAAAATATTATCATAATGATATTTTTCTAAAGACTTTTGGAAAAATATGAGAATTTAAAATATTATTTGACAAAATGAAGCCCGACACACGTAAGTGATTTGAAATATTATTAAAATTATATTTTTTAAAGACTTTTAGAAAAATATGACAAAAATTTTTAATAATACTTGGAAATATATAACCCTAAACACGTGAGGGGTAGAAGATATTATCATAGTAATATTTTTCTAATAAAATAGGACACAAATGTTTGATATTATTTGAAAAGATATAGCTCTAAACATGTGAGTGATAGAAGATATCATAGGAATATTTTTCTAGGAAAAAAGGACACAATTTTTTGATATTATTTGAAAGGATTTAGCCCTAAACACGTGAGTCATAGAAGGTATTATCATACTTTTTCTAATAAATATATGACAAAAGTATTTAATATTATTTGAAAACATATAATTCTAAACACGTGAGTGATATTAGGTATTATCATAGTAATATTTCTCAAACAAAATAGGACACAAATGTTTGATATTATTTGAAAAGATGTAACCCTAAATACATGTGTGATAGAAGATGTTATCATAGGAATATTTTCTAGTAAAAATATGACAAAAATGTTTAATATTATTTGAGAAGATATAACCTTAAACACGTGAGTGCTAGAAGATATTATCATAGTAATATTTTTCTAATAAAATAAAACACAAATGTTTGATATTATTTGAAAAGATATAGCCCTAAACATGTGAGTGATAGAAGATATTATCATAGAAATATTTTTCTAGTAAAAATATGACAAAAATATTTAATATTATTTGAGAAGATATAACCCTAAACACGTGAGTGATACAAGATATTATCATGTTGTATAGTCACATACATATACAAATATACACTTACATGCGGAAACATAATTAACCGGTAATGACAACTTCAATAATGAACGAATACACTTCTTTATAAAAATATATCTCTCACACTTTATTCTCGAAAGGTTGATGTTTGTTGTGTGTGACAGATGAGCTGGAGACAGGGACAGACTGCTATATTGACCCAAGTTCTTCCTCGACCATAGCAGCACCTCTTCCACATCTCGGCTTGGGTTGCTCAACCGTGGGTCACTGAGGGCCCAAAGCCCTCTGTCTGCCGGTGATTTTCACTTGGGCATCCTGTCTCCAACTGACTCGAACCGTCTGGGCACCTAGTTATATTATTGTCTAACGTCCTCCTGCTTCCACTGTTCTTCCGCTTATTTACTCAGATGCATCTCTTGATTGACGGCTTGGTCGAGGGTCAATATATAACAATCATAGTTATATTTTCCTAATAAAAAATATGACAAAAATTTTTAATATAATTTGCAAAGAAGTAACCCTTAACTAATGAGTGATAGTAATATTTTCTGATAAAAATATGACACAAATGTTTAATATTATTTGAAAAGATATCACTTCTTATGGACCCCCACACATGGCCGTGCAAAAGCAGGACGACCAGCACGAACATACATTCAGCAACTATGTGAGGATACGGGGTGTTGTCCAGAAGACCTGCCTGAGGCGATGAACGATAGGCAAAAGTGGCGAGAGAGGGTCAGGGATATCCGTGCTACCAGCACGACATGATAATGATGATTATGATGAAAAGATATAACCCTAAACATGTAACTTTATTGGTTTGTACAATAAAAAGAAGTAAAGAAATAAAAATATGTCCTTACAAAAAACAGAAGGTAAAAATTAAAAACGTGTCCTTGAAATGAAAAAACTAAAAATTAATATTGTAACACTTTTTTTCCGATTACAATTTCTTTTATCTGGTTTTTATTTGAAATAGTATTTTAAAATAGTATTTTTATTTGAAATAGTATTTTAAAATAGGATTTTTAAAAAAATGTACTCAACGGTTTGAAACATTTTCATGATTTTCATAAATTTCCAAAAAATCAAGAATTTATTTTTTCACTTACTACTAAATCAAAGAGCAATAACTTTTTAAAAAGCATTAAATTCAAATTGCTCCAATGAGATCTGTGCGATATTTAAACATTGCGGGTCTCAGAAGAACTGCGAAGAGTCCCTGGATTTTTGTACTTATGGAGAACTCTGAATAGTTCCATGAATCAATTGATTTTTAATCATTGAATTAAAATATTTCAACTGTAAAAATTTTCCGTTTGATAGATTTTAAAATGCATGCGCGATTCTAATTATCTCAGAATTACATGTCAAAACATACAAGACAAAACATACGCGACTCATATGTGTGTGTGTGTGTGTGTGTGTGTGAAAAGCATTTCTTCGTTAATATATATTTGATTAAACAGTATAGACATTTTTTGTCTCCGTATTTTTATATTCATCCTTTCAAGTTGGCGTATTGATTTTATAATATCCGACGTGAATTGGTTAATAAACCTTCCATAATTAATTAGTTCCCTAGTACGTTCTGCCCGATCTTATACACATCTTCTGATGATAGCCCAACATGATACCGAAAGTACTAGGGAACCAATTATTTATGAGAGGTTTATTAACCAATTCCCACCGGATATCATAAAATCGATACGGCAAAGTGAAAGTTTAAATGCAACACTAAGTAGACATAAATGCCTATATTATTTTTTATGCGTATTTTAATAATTTCATTTAAAACATACTTTGTAAAAAGTCATTAGAACTCTACTCAAATAAAATCCTTTTCAGTACTTATCATATTAAAATAGTTTGCAATGCCTTTCACAGTTATATAATTTGCAACGCATTATCGTATAAATGTCAGATAAACAATACCATAATAGGAGGTCCCCGTGGTGTAATGGTTATCGTGGTAGGAAATGGACACGGTGACACGAGTTCAAATCCTAGACGAGACTGATTGCATTTCACAGAGCAACTGCCCTTGGGAAAGGTATGAATCCAATTATTCTCCCTTGTCTACTAGTTTCAGTGAGCTAACGTCTTGTGAGGAAATGTCGCCTGTTTGATTAAAGCACATGTATTCCGTTTTATGTGCATTGACGTGGAGGGCAATGCCTGCGGCGGCTCGTTCCAAGCTATGCAGTAGTGTTTCGGTTTGGTCGCGTGTATTTGCTAGAATCGCTATGTCATCAGCGTAGTCGGCGTCGGTAATTGTTTTCACGGGGTACATTCTGCTTCTTTTCTTTGTCAGCTCGAAACCGTTACTTGTCATTAAACTAAGAAACCAAACCAAACCTTCCCCGTATAAATTGGGCAAAGACACCCAATATCTTCTTTTAAAGACCGAACCGAAAAATGTAAGATCTGGAAGTGTAATTTTTCTTTTTTGATTTCCTTTTTGTTTTATTATTTGTAATCATCGTTTCTTTCTTTTTTTTCTTTCCAGCCATTTAGATCAAGTGACAAAGGTTTTAATGGAAGCAACCGAAGTTTGACTCTACGGTTACCTTACTGACTCGGCACGATCATGAATAACAATAAGTGGTACATTTCCCAAATACAAGACGGGCCAGTTGTTTCAAATGCGAAACGTTTATTAGCTAACTGTAACATTTCATAGCAGTAGCCATCGAAACGCAAGAGAAAAATTAGAAGTAGTTGTCACATTGAAACGCAGTGAGATTTACAGGTTGTAGACGAAACAAAAATAACTACTTAATTTTTCTCCCCTACTCGTCCTCTCACCCCCAGAGAGTCGGAATCCCTGAACTTAACCGAATGTCTCCGCCTCCAAATCCTAAACTCAACTGCCCCATCGAACTCACCGCCAAAAATATCCCTGCTTATATAATATATTCAATACCATATAAACTAATGTTATAAGAACACGTGTCGATAAATTTCCAAGGTAACGTGATTACTGAATCCTTTCAGCCATGCCCATCACTCAATCCTCAGTTGACAAAGCGTTTATTTTAAACATCCTGTTCACAACCACGAGTTCATAACAAAACCCTATTTTGACATGACCGACGAGCGTATGATATGAACACGTACTCAAGTCATGACATTTAAAAAATTGAAGCCTGCAACCAAGCACTCAATGCCTTCCCACAATTTATCTTCGAGTGCGACCAACACTTAACCCAAAGATTTTAGATCACTGGCCCATTCAGCTGGGGCTGCAGAATACTTTGACTGTATCTGCAGAGGAGTAAGATACCCCCAAGCAAGTGTCCTTGATATGAAATTAAACCGTCTGATGGTGAGGCTTCAGTAATGCTGGAGCTTTAGGGAATCTATAGTACTCCTTTATTGCCATCGCTCCCAGGTCCACTATAACCCGGAGTAGTTGCACATGTATCGATACGACTACTGCTTGGAAGAAACTGCGTTTCATTTTATCGGTCAGGTCTGACTTCCATATGATCGATATGTTTGATATACAATAAAACCAAACCATCGTTCAAATTGACCGGTCAAATTGATAGGTCAAATTGAACAGTGTGTAAAAAAATGACTGATGTTTAACTGAATTGTTAGAAATAGAACTGTTTGATATTTAAATGTGTTTAAGCGAATGACTTATGTATAATTGAATTAGTAGTGATATGTAACAATACTTGGAACTATTTAACTTTGTTGATATGCTAAACTGAATTGTTTGATCATTTATCTGTGTGTAAATAAATGCTTCATGTTTAATTGAATTGTTTATGATACATGGCAATTCTTGAAAAAATTTAACTGTGTGCAAACAAATGAATAATAGTAAATAAAATTATTCGTATTAGAATAAGTGAAATAATTTGTTGTTTTCTCCCTTTTGTCGAAGGTGACCAGAAGACTCCTTTTTCAATAGCTACTACACCGAGGTGTTGGTGAGGGTGCTACTCCTTTCCCATGATTGCTCTACTTTTCCTTGATACGTACCTTATAATGCTGAGAGTTAAGCAAAGCGGTATCAAGTACCATTTTTTTGAGTCTTTGGTATGACTCGACCTGGGATTGAACACAGGTCTCCCGGAACATTAGCGAACATTCAACTCATTAAGCTCGGTGGGAATAAAAGAAAGTATATTCCTTGACTTTGACAGAAAGTTGAAAAATATGAAGGTAACAGTGTTACTAGTCATTCTCAGAGCACTCGGAAAACTCATCACGATTCAGGAAAAGATCTTGAGTTAATTAGAAATCAGAGTTAGGTTACTTTGACAGTGTTTTCGGAGCCTTGCCGTCGCTCAGACTCTTGTGAAAAACCACTAGATTAAGCTTGTGAGAAAAACTTGTCATAATACAACGCAAAATCACTTAAAAAGTCCTGGATATTTGAAAATATTCGTCGTCAGTTTACCTATGTAACAATCACGCCATATTTCTATTGTGGAGCTATAGATTAGTTCTTAAAATGACTACGACGAATATTTCCAGCGGGTCTGACAGAAATCAACCAATACTGGTGACGTTTTTCATGCTTTAACAACCCTTTTATCGCAGCGAAACGTCGTCATCAGCCTCAAGGGTTTGTCTGTAGATAGACGGAGGTAGACGCTTTCTACTTTTCAATTCATGTTCCTTTGACGTTTGTCACATACGCACCTGACTTACTCTAAAAAAAAAAACGGTCCACCAGAGCGGCTTTTGGCTCCGGTCCAACTAAACAAATTTCATGACCAGCCAATTGTAGGACATTGGTAGGTATTTGAAAATATATTTTTAATTGGCCGTCTTAAATGTGTTGGAAGAAATCGTGCACTTCAGGGAAAAATACATTATGGGTTTGGTTTGAAAAGTTTTTTTTTTTGGGTTATTGAAGGTTGGGCAAAGAGTATATGCAGGGAACGAATGTAAGATTACATAAAATAAAACAATGGCCGATGGACAAAATTTGCAAATTTAGTCGAACTTTGACAGCATTGTTTCCTTAATGGCAATTCATTTGTTTTTCTCGATGATCATATGAGATTAAGTATATATATATATAACAGAAGGATTTTCATACTGATAGAATTAATTTTAGAATTATATATATGTATATATATATACATATATATATGTATATCATTAGTAGTTTATCTTCTGTTGAAATTTATTTTTGAATAATTATGATATCCGGCTTAACACAGGGTAAAACTGAAGGTAAGCGAAAAAGGAACTAAAAAAATATGGAATATGAAAGTGATGGTGACACCAGTTGTAACTGATGCACTCGGTACAGTAACCAAAAGTTTTTTTACAGGAATTGGAGGACTTGAAAATTAGAGGAGAACTGGAGATCATGCAAACTACATCATTGTTGAGATAAGCCTGAATACTAAGGAGAGTCCTGGAGACTTGAGGGAACTATCTGTGTGGGTCGATTCTGATGATTTTCTTGTTTGTTATAGAAGTAAAATGTTATTAATTGGTTTTTGCCTGATAACTTCAAACAGCATTTTTAGAATACATGATATATCATGAGATGTAAGAAAATGTTTGAGAGTATTGCGAAAGATTGTGAAGTTAGTCTCTCACTTTTGCTTCTCATCCACATTCACTTATTTTTTTAATTTTATTTTATTATTTTTTTTTGTTCAAGTTGAAAACGAATAAAGAACGGAAAAAGACAGGGAAACTTTAAACCTTAACTTTTATTCACCGGTTTACAACTATTTTGACGAGGGGAACGTTTCTTCCAAGCCAGTAAAATAGCCGTCCGCCTAGTCGAGGTTAAAAAAAAGCGTTGAACGTTTGTTTACCAGAAAGGAAATTTCGAGAATACAGTTTGAACTTACTTCACATGACTAAGCCATTAATCGTATTGAGCTTCTCCAGCCGTCTAGGCCAAGTAAGAGCCAATTTGAAGAGTTGCAGGCCACGTGACGAATTAATACCCGGATCATGGACAGCTCAGCCCGTTTTCAGGCATGACGGGTCGTCACTAACATTTGACCAAATTAGAAGAGGTTCGTCAGCATGTTCTACAGGCTCTGCCAACAGGGAGTTATATAAATAATTTGGCTGACCAGCAAAAGGTTACATTCAGCAGTTCCGTTTAAACATTTAGGAATGTCTTGATGACTTAACAATTGAAATATCCAATAAGAATGCAGAGAGAGAGAGAGAGTGGGGAAGCTTGCTTTGGTTTGCTTTGGTTTGGTTTTATGGCATATCAAACATTATAGGATATTTAAAGCAAATCCTTTTTATGCATGGTTATTAAGTATATTGTTGTATACCGTGATGAGATCAATCACAAAAGTAATACAATACTCAAATACAAAACACAGGCAGACTCTGTTGTTTCAGGTACGAACGCGTTTATTAACTTCTGGTTTCCGGTTCATGGTGACACGAGGAGAGAGACACAATTCTTAAAAGTCTTTTCTACCCATACAATTCTATCTGACCATCCCCACCCCCGCGGCGCATTTTGTGATGTTAAGATCTCTGACGGTAGAGATCCGATGAACCCAACTATATGTTCAACGGTAGAGAACTCAACTCGATGCCTCAATGGCAGAAACTCAACTCTCTGTCTCCATGGTCCAATCTCAACTGACTCTTTTTCAAAATCCGCAAATTCTCAGGACCATCTCTTCCGACCATGACGTCATACACACTCCAGCCTCATTTCCTGTCTGGGGGTTTATTATAACAATAGTGATTGACATATCCTTGTAGCACTATGTGGGTAGGCCGCCAAAGCAGACGAGTCTGTTTTGGCGCGAAACCAGACAAGGATTCTTGGACATGAAATCTCGCTGTATCCGGAAGTGGTAAGGGGACGCGAATGAGAGTTGACGACGCGACCCAAGAGAGGGCAGTTGGTGGCTGGAGAGCAGAGAGGGCAGTTGGTGGCTGGAGAGCAGAGAGGGCAGTTGCGGCAGGAGAGCAGAGAGGGAAGTTGGTGGCTGGACAGAGAGAGGCGAACAGAGAAGTTGGCGTGGATCCACGGAGGGGCAGTCAAGACCAGACACCGGAGCAGAGAGGCGAGGCAGCATGGGATAGGGTCCAGCGAGAGTGAGTCAAGATGAGTCTGATTCGAGTAGCATTGTGGAATTTTCGCTAGTAACCCACGCTAGCGTTAGTCCATATATGCTATCAGGAATGCACATGCATGTAGTGTTGCAATACCTTCCTCTGCTCTTGGTTAACCCCAAGTTTGTTCGTGTTTGTTCGTTTGTCCTTCTATTTTCTCTGTTCCCTCAATCGTATTCTTGTGTGGTGGAAAGAAATGTGCGTTGCCCCCTCGAACCACTAGTTGATCACCGGTCGGCTAAGAAGTGGAATGGTTAGAAGACTGAGATAATGTGGTGGGGGAGAGGGGGTAACGTTTTACAAATGGTGCCGTTGACCAAAGAAAAAAAACCTGATGAAAAAAAATTGGAATTGATCGGGGAGCGGGGGAGCTTAGAGGCTGACAGACGAACGGAAAAAGAAAAAAAAAGGAAAATGCCGTAAGAGACCCGCAACCAGCGAGACAGAGAGAAAAGAAAAAGAAAACGGAAGAGACAAAGAAAAAAAAAGTGGATTAGAAAGAAATCTATAAAGGTAGGAATACACATTCCCCCCTCCCCCACTGCACTCGAATATAAGAACAAAAGAAAAAAAGATTTGTTAGATTAAGGAAATTTTAAGATGTAAAAAAAACAAAAACAAGTAATCTATTTCGTTTTTGTGTGTGTGTGTGTGTATGTTTAACCCCTTAGCTGCTGATAATTTTTGTTGTATTTTTGTTAGAAGGCAAGGGAAGGTCTCTTCCCCTACCCGCTTTTCACACTTAACTTGACCGGTAGAATTCAAATGCTTTTTTTTCCTTCTTCGTAGCAGTTTCACATAGTAATTTTTATACTTAAGTGTTAGGACCAGTGGCTTAAGAAAGAAAGTTAGTCCGTTCTGGGAAGTTTTATAGTAATTTTTTTATGCTGGAAAGGTGATAAGTCACCGATTAAAAAAAAAAAAAAATTGGCTGTAAGGTTCACTAAAAGAAAAAAAAAATTGTGGTATTTCAAAACCCCAGAGAAAGGGAAGATGAAACGAAAAATAAGAGAGAGTGAGATTTTTAAGCTAGGTTAAAATCGACTGGTCAAAGTCGAGTCGTTCCGAGTGCAGAGGGTAGAAGGTGGAGGAAAGCTTCTACCACAAAAACAAAAAAAAAATGGAAAATATAAAAAAAAAAAAAATAGATAAAAATGGCGGAAAAGTTGAACAAAGAAAGAGAAGGAAGAACAGATAAAGTCATGAAAGAAAAAAAAAAAAAAAGAAAGAAAAAGAGAGAACGAAAAGTAGAAAGAAAGAAAGATTGCTAGGGAATTTCTGTCACAGCATCCATGCCTGTCTCTGTTAAAAAAAAAAAAAAAAAGAAAGAAAGAAAAAGAATAAGTAAACTTTGGATTTTAGGAAGAAAAGAAAGTTTTTGTTTTTTTGTGGATTTAAAAAAAACGGTTGGAAGCAAACGCTATCCCCTCCCACACCACCCCCGGTAGAGGGAAGAATTCAAGTGGACAGGAGAGAAGGAAAGTAAGTCGCAAAGAGAAATGGTGGAAGTGGGCAGAGATCTCAAGGGAAGAGAGACAAGGGTTAGAAGGTGGATGCGTGACAGATTCCTTCAGAACAATTTTATTTTTATATATTTGTCAATTGTAGTTATTTTATTTATTTTTTATTTTTTGTCTGTGAATTGTTTATTATTAATTTTTTTTTTGTTTAACTTGTGTGGATTTTTTTGTTTGTTTGTTTGTTTTTTTTTTTGTTATACTTTGCCTTGTTTTTTGTTGGTTTTGGGGGACTGGGCTTACCGTGTCATTTGCTTTGTTGTTTATTGTTATTTGTTTATTTTTTTTTTTTAATTTATTTTTATTTTATTTATTTTTTTTTATTTTTTATTTTTTTTTACCTTCATGGATTTTCTGGGTTTATTTTTTTTGTAAGTTTAACTGCTCTTGGCACTTCTTCACTTCGTCTGATTGTGTTCCCCCTGGGGGGTGCACGGGGGGCCCGTTTCGCGGACTGGTATCGAGGGGTAGTAAGTTATACAAATGATGATTTGGGAAAGCGAGTGGCCTGGTTGACATAGAATTGATGAACATATTACCGAGGAAACGGTTGACGATGGGTTGGGAAGACGATACCTGGGCGCGGGGCGGTGTCCGGTTGCTCCTCCCCCCTGGCTGGTCATGGCTGGACGATCTGGGAGATGGTGTCAATTGCTTGTTTTTTTTACTTATCTTTTGAAAATCCATGGGGATTGATGGCTGGCAATCAGTTACAGTGAACTTTCAGTAACTCTGAGAGACTTGTTTTGTTTGTTGCAGGGGGCAATGAAGGCCCCCAGGTTGGGAGGCGAATTCCACAGTGCTTTCTGGAATATTATTCCTGTTACGACACCGATCGAACAGCGGAGATTACTGATGCTCCCACGTCGTAAGGAAAGGGGGGAGACAAGTCCAAAAATACTCCTGAATTGTTGGGTAGGGGTGGTTAAAATTCCCCTGTGTTCTGATGGTTTGGAGAATGGGGTGAAATGTTCGAAAATTGAATAACGTTGGAGGTGAATGGAAAAGTCCTCTTAAAATCGTTGGGTAGGGGTGGTTAAAATTCCCCTGTGTTTTGTTGGGTGGGGGCGGGGCGAATTGAAAGAAAATTGAATAATGTTGGAGGTGAATCGAAAAGTCCTATTGGAATGAAGAATAGGGATGAGTCAGGAGACCCCAGAATTGTTCACAGGAGGGCAAGGTGGAAGAGCTGAATCCAGCAATATTTTTTTTTTATTTAAAAAAAAATTTTTTTTTTTTATGTGTATGATGATATGGTGTTGTTATATTATTTATTTATTTTTTTAGGGGACGACCGAACCCCTTTAAAATTTTGTAATTTCAGTTTTTACTTTCGGTAAATGTTCTTGTTTTTTTTTTTTGCTTGTTGTTAAATCGTGTTGTAATTTATTGAGAATAAATGACAAGGGTAAGAGAGGTGGTATGTAGCACTATGTGGGTAGGCCGCCAAAGCAGACGAGTCTGTTTTGGGGCGAAACCAGACAAAGGATTCTTGGACATGAAATCTCGCTGTATCCGGAAGTGGTAAGGGGACGCGAATGAGAGTTGACGACGCGACCCAAGAGAGGGCAGTTGGTGGCTGGAGAGCAGAGAGGGCAGTTAGCGGCTGGAGAGCAGAGAGGGCAGTTGCGGCTGGACAGGAGGGAGGCGAACAGCAGAAGTTGGCGTGGAAGAACGGACAGGGGCAGTCAAGACCAGACACCGAAGCAGAGAGGCGAGGCAGCATGGGATAGGGTCCAGCGAGAGTGAGTCAAGATGAGTCTGATTCCAGTAGCATTGTGTATATACACATGCATATAGTGTTGCAATACCTTCCTCTGCTCTTGGTTAACCCCAAGCTTGTTCGTGTTTGTTCGTTTGTCCTTCTATTTTCTCCGTTCCCTCGATCGTATTCTTGTGTAGGTAAAGAAATGTGCGTTACCCCCTCGAACCACTAGTTGATCACCGGCTGGCTAAGAAGAGGAATGGTTAGAAGACTGAGAAAATGTGGTGGGGTGAGGGGGTAACGTTTACACTTTACCGCAAACTAAAACTATACCCAATGACTAAGCACCTAAACTCTTAACCCGAATAGTTCAGAGCCCTACTAAACTGAACGATAATATATAATTAACGAAAAATGATTAATATAAAAAAAATGATTCCTTAATTATATAACAATACGATTTCCAAACACATTTTGTAGATAACATTTTTAAATGAGCCTAAGCTCATTTTTTTTTTTTTCACATTGTTTGTTTTTATCACTTATTTCTATCAAATACAAATAATTCTATTAACTATTAATCATTTGTTTGCACAAATTTAAATGTTTTCACCAACTACAATTCAACACTGACAATTCTATTATATATTAGTTATTTACTTACACACAGTTAAATGTTCAAACAGCTCTATTTCAAACTATTCACTTTAGCATAAGCTTTTTGTTTGCACTCAGTTTAAATATCAAAGTAAACAGTTTAAATGTCAACCAGTTCTATTTGATCCATACATTGGACTCTATCAGGAGCAATGGCAATAAAGGGGTACTCCACAATCCCCAAGGCTCCAGTATTACTGGAAAGTCACCATCAGATTTTTTGTGTTGTATTCGGACATTCGTTGGGGGAGTTTTACCCCTCTGCAGAGATGCAGCCGGTGTATTCTACAATCCCAGCTGACTGGGCTGATAAATATGAAGCCATAATATATATATATATATATATATATATATATATGTGTGTGTGTGTGTGTGTGTGTGTGTGTGTGTGCTGGGGGGTTTATGTGTATGACAATATGTACATAAAATGGGTAACATTATTTAATAACCAGTAGATGATTACAAAAATATTTTGCGAGGATGGGAAACATGAAAATTTCTTGACACTACCTTATAACGAGTATACTGCCATAGAATTGTTGACATTTTTGATCACGCAGGATATATATATATATATATATATATAGGAAAACAGATGAAGAAAGACATCATTTAAAAACGTTGTAAGGATTAAAAGTTGTCGAATGCTTACCGAAATCTTAAAATAGATTTAGACCTCAGCCCAACCTAACAACCAACAATCGTATACCATTGGATTTAGGTTGGTTTTAATGAGACAACTTTTAATGTGAAAAATGGAATGAGGACTGTTCATATATATGTATATAGTCCTCGTCCTACATAGGAGTGTGTATCTCTGAAAACAAGAATATATACGTTGGTTTAACCTCAACTACCTTTATACCGGCTCATTTGTTTTGTGGGTAGAGTGTTCGCCAATGGTCCAGGAGACCACGGTTCAATACCAGGTCGCGTCATACCAAAGACTCTAAAAATGGTACTTAATACCTCCTTGCTTAACACTCAGCGATATAAGGTACGTATCAAGGGTAAAGTGGGGCAATCCAGTAAATAGAGTAGTGCCCTCCCCTACATCTCGGTGTAGTAGCTATTGAAAAGGGAGCCTTCCGGTCGCCCTCGACAAAAGGGAGACAACTTTACTTACCTTTTTCAAGACGATTCACTTTACATCTCTCAAACGCCAGTTCAAAAGCTCAACATCAAAAAAATCATTCCTACCCAACAACATAATTTCGGAAACCTCTTACCGAAAACAGAACAATATTACAACAACAAAATAACAAGCAAAGATTACAAATTCTATAAGTACTCCTCAGTAGAAACAAGCATCTTAAACTCAATAGAATTAATTTTAATCCAGTGATAATCATATTTAAATGTCTTTAACTACTGCTACTATTTGTTGAATCAAATTTAAGAATAAACGTTACAACAATGCACTAATATAAACAATAAAGGCTCAATTCTTTAAAAGTAGTGATATACATGCAAAAGTTACATTGCTTTTACAATATACACACCCAAGGATGATGGCCTAAGATGGACAGAAGTAAAAAAGTAAAGTTGGTGACTCCCCTTTCAATAGCTACAACACGGGGGTATACAGAAGGGCGCCACTCCTTTCCAGGATTACTCCACTTTACCCTTGATGCTTACTTTATAATGCTGAGTATTAAGCAAGGTTGCATCAAGTACTATTTGTAGTATTTGGTATCATTCGACCTGGGATTGAACCCCTGTCTCCGGGACCATTGGCGAACCCTCTACTCATTAGGCCAATGGCCCGGTAAAATCGACAGAAAACGTAACGGAACTAATTAATTCATGATGTTATTAACCAATTCCCGCCGGATATTATAAAATCGATACGGCAACTTGAAAGGATAAATACAATAGTATGTAGACAAGAAATATCTGTATTGTTTGATCGAAAAAGTATTAACCAAGAAATGCAGCCAAATACACCGATACTCTGCTGCACAGACTCGAACAAGAAGCAGGTATCATAGGCGTCCATATGAACGCATACAAAACGAAATACATTTACTTTATTCAAAGAGGTGACATATCCACTCTAAATGGTGGTTCTCTGAAACAAGTGGACGAGTTCACCTACCTCGGAAGCTGCGTCTCATCTATGGAAAATGACACCAACCCTAACTAGCGAAGGCATGGACAGCTATCGATAGGTTATCAGTCAAATGTAAGACAGACCTATCCGATAAAATAAAACACAATTTTTTCAAGCAGCAGTCGTGTCCATACTACCATGTTGATGCACCTTATGGACGCTGACTAAATGTATAAAAAAAAGCTAGACAGTAATTGCGCAAAAATGATACAAGCTATATTGATCAAATCCTGGAAGCAACATTTTCCTAAACAGCAGCTGTAAGGCCACCACCCTCCCATCTCTAAAACTATCCAAATTAGACAAACAAGATATGCGGGATACTGTTGACGAGGTAAGGACGAAATCATAAGCAACGTTCTCCGGTGGACCTCTTCACTCGGTCGAGCAGGTGTTGGACCACCAGGTAGAACTTATCTACAACAGTTTTGTATGGACACAGGATGTTGTCTAGAAGACCTGCAGGAAGAAATGGACGATAGGAACGAAGGGCAAGAGAGATTCAAAGAAATCAATGCTAGCAGCCATATATATATATATATATATATATATATATATATATCCAACTCTTTTGCACGGGCAGGATGTGAGACAAGGTAAAATCTAACAGGTTTGAATAAAAGGTTTCCTTTCTCATGGACCGACTGCCAAACAAAGATTAAAGAACCCAGTCTGCCTTGCTATATACCCATAGATGGAGGGAGAATTGTTGGATTCATACATTTCCCAAGAGTATTATCGTTCTTTAAAATACAAACAGTCTTATCCAGGATTTGAACTCAGGTCACTGTATCAATTTCCTAGGACGATTTTCATTACACCCATAGCACCTCCATAACAAGGACTGAATATGGGTCTACCAGTGGTATATGATGTACATTTTGACAAAATCCTAACGTGTTAAATTGGTTCCAAGAATGGACTTCGAATCAGTTCACTTGATTTCATCTAAAATATATCTTGGCCACAGTAGCCAGAACATTGTTGACGAGTGCTATTATAAAAAATATAATGAAATTGAAAATCATTTGTTTGTTTGTTTGTTTGTTTTGTTTTGTTTGTTTGTTTGGGTTTTTTTTTTTTTTGTTTTGTTTTGTAAAATTACATTTTTCAATAACTGGTCACCTATCTTTTGTATAGACAGGAAGAGGGTCACAAAAACCTCGAAAAAGGCAGGTTAAGGTAACGTGTTCCTGGAGAGGCTGATACGACTGCTTTCATCTTTTTTAAAATCATAGTTTCAGAACGCCTGTCATGGCGGAAGCACAAATCGTTTCTATTCATTCTTTTCAGTTTAACTCATTCGTTCACTTCTTAGGTTTCAATATTTAGTTACAATGCAAGTCAATTTCACCCGTCAGGACTGTAATGTGCCTCACGCACGAACACTTTTTATCCTGCATTTCGAACAAGATATTTGGCCGAGACGATAGTATTTGTCGCTGCCTCCCACCAGACAGGACTTGACACAAGGTCAAAAGCCCGAAGGCCGATTAAAGTGAGGATAAAGGGGAGGGGAAGGTAGGGAACGAGCCAAGACTCGAACCCTGCTGGTCTGTGCTGCTCATCGACTCACTAAGTGCAATGTGGGTCTAATGAGGCAAGCAGTTTCACGAATCCAAATTTGGATCTGGGCATGTATGCCGGGTTATGGCTTAAGCAAGACAGCAAGGTCTAGTGCCATACATAGGGGATAGAGGATGCAGCTCGCCCACCCGAAGATGGCCCATCCGAAGCTGGGGGCCTTTCGGCCTCGAATCTGCCATTGATTTCGATCACCCATCCGGCACGAATGCCAGACGGCCCGGCCAAAAGGCCGAGAAACGATGATAAATAATAAAATAAACGTTGGCGCATGCGTGAAGATTCAAACATAAACACAGGAAAAAGTGTGAAAAAAAAACGAAAAAAATACTTAAATGTTAATGAAAAGTAAATATAGGATTGTAATCCGACAATATGTAGAAAAATTGATAACAACGATCCAAGTGGAAGGAGAGATTTATTGAGGTCGATACTATAGCGTTTCGGTTTTACTGAACCATCATCAGGACCATGAGGAGTGATACTAGCGATTTTAAGTCAACGATGGATAAAAACATTCTTAGTATCACCCCTCACAATTCTGATGATGGTTCAGTAGAACCGAATCGCTATAGTGTGGATCTCAATAAATCTCTCCTTCCACTTGGATCGTTGTTATTAAATGTTAATGTAAAAATCTAAAAATCATTATCCTGACAAAATGAGGATGCTTCTTATAGTTGAGAACATTAAAAGTACATTTTTATTTTCATTTATAGTAACCTTAATTCTAGGAGACGGATAATTCGTTTTTACCAGATAATCAAAGAATTGTTTTCGCGAAACCATTATATATATATATATATATATATATATATATATATATATGTGTGTGTGTGTGTGTGTGTGTGTTTCATTAAATAATAAGAACAAATTACATTAGAAATGAAATAAAACAAAATCACAATAGATGCAGCAAAGAAAAAGACAAAATTACACACACTGCACACTTTATAAACACCCTCAGAAAGAATGATTATCTAACATCAATCACACAACATTTGAATAAGAAATCACTAAAACTACATAGACCCTCTAACAACTGTTTCTGGAAACTACATATTTCAGTCAAATTATCACCAAAGAAATACGCAGGGCTATTTATAATGAAGGACTAGATATACAACTGGCCCACTCCAGACACTCACTACGCATTTACCAAACGAAGAAATATCACAATACTATCGCAACATTCACTCTAACCAACTGCCCAATAAGGGATCCAAACATATGCCAAAAAACTAACACTATTTATCGTTTAATTTGCTTAAAATGCCATAATTTTTCTTACAGGAAATACAATCAGACCGCTCCACATCAGAATTAAAGAACACCTCAACGCACCTGCATTTCATTCGATAAACATTTCATTAAATACAAAAATAATGATTTTTCCATTAAAATGGAAACAACATTAAATAATGTTGGGAATGTCAGAATTAAGGATGAACATTGGCAAAATGGTTAGAGCGTTCGCCAATGGCCTGGGAGACCGGGTTTCCATTCCAGGTCGAGTCATACCAAAGACTCAAAAAATGGTACTTGATACTGCTTTGCTTGACACTCAGCATTATAAAGTAAGGATCAAGGGTAAAGTGGAGCAATTCAGGGGAAGGAGTAGTGCTCTCCCCCACACCTTGGTGTAGTTGCTATTGAAAAGGGAGCCTTCGGGTCACCCTCGACTACGGTCGCCAACTTTACTTACTTTTTGTTAATAGCTAAGTTACACCTTCAGATTAACTAGAGGTTGGAATTAACTACTGAATATATCATTAATTAACATTCACATTCTTTAAATGCATATTTTAATTTTAAAAAAGAATGAAATTGATTAAAACTACTGAAGTCATGTCTCTTCTGCAAGGCGTTCTAACACCCCACGTGACACCATGTTTATAACGTCCAAAAAATATGAATACACAACACCGAGTTCCTATTTAAAAGGTCTACGATGATGAAGTTTTTACTTCGAAATTAATTACACCCGACTAGTTATTTTGCATTACAAGAGCGCTTTAAACAAATACAATACAATATATATATATATATATATATATATGTGTGTGTGTGTGTGTGTGTGTGTGTGTGTGTGTGTGTGAGTATATTTGGGCACCAGTTTTCGTTAACACATATTTGATTGAACAATATAGACATCCTTTGTCTACACATTTCTTATCTATCCTGAATGGATTTTATTGTATCCGGCGGGAATTGGTTAATTAACCTCCTATAATTAATTGGTTCCATCGTAGTTTCTCCTTTCTTGGACCATCATCAGTGGTGTTTTTATTACAAAAGCGATGTGAACTTTGCATGTGCATTACTACTTTGTATGCGTTGAGTATATATATATATATATATATATTCAACCATTTTGAACGATAAAAACTATATGGTGTGTGTGGGTGTGTTTATCAAATCATCTAACTGCTATATTTTATTAAATATGTTGGACAAAAATTTGAAGTTGATTTTTATTCGCCTTTTCTGGTTCATGAGTGAGACGTGGCAAATAAGGCGGAAAGATTGTTAATAATTGTCTGAAATCTCGAATTTTCGGTTTGAGTTCGTGCACCTCTGTTGGTCATTGTGAACATTGTGAAACATGTATCATGGATAATAAGATTTTATCATTATCAATGAATATTTTGAATAAGAGCGTCCATCGCGTACACTTAACGTCGTATTGGAAAATGCATGTATATATGTAGAGAGAGAGAGAGAGAGAGAGAGAGAGAGATAGAGAACCAGTTTTTGTCTGCATATTTTTGATTTTATCTTTTCAGATTGTTTTATCAATGTTGATATCTGGACAGAATAGGTTAATAAACTGTCATAAATTAATTGGTTCCCTTGTGCTTTGTGCCGATCTTGGGCTTTTATCAGTGGGTGTGTATATTACAAAAGCGACGTAACGTTTGTATGTACATTATCACTGGGTAAGAATTGAGCCTTCATTGTTCTCACTTGTGTATTGTTTTAGCGTTTATTTCTAAATTTGATTCTGTTATTAGCAACAGTAGCTAAACATATTTAAGTACATAAGCAAATTAAGTACATTAGGGTTCAAAAACTGATTCTATATTGAGTTTAGGAGGTTTGTTTATGATGTGGAGTGCTTATAGATCTGTAATTTTTTATTGTTATATTGTTTTCTAATATATTTTCAGTAAGAATTTTTCGAAATTCATTTAAAGGGTGGAAATGTATTTTTAAGTGTTGGGCTGTTGAACTGGTGTCAGAAAAATGCATAGTGAGTTATCTTGATCGGGTAGTTGAGGTTAAACCAACATAAATATTGTTGCTTTCAGAGATACAATCTCTTAAAGGAAATTTAAATTGATTCATAAGGTTTGTTTTTTGCAAAACTCCAATCAAGGGGGAAGAATAGTAATTAAAAACGATGGAGATTTTAGATTTATTATAGTATAAGCATTTATTTATTAGGATCAGTGGGGGATATATATATATATATATATATATATATATATATATATATATATATACACACACAAAGCTGAAGTACTCATCTATGACGTGTCAAAAGTGTGACCGTAAACTGCATACGGCGGTGAGGATCATGTTCTAAAGATTTAAGGAGTGTTGAATAACACGTTCATTCTTTTACTCCAAGCTTCACGCCCTCTTGAATTTGTATTACTGATTCAAATATTCGGAGGTGCCCGTTGTGTAATGGTTATCGTGGTAGGAAATGGACACGGCGACACGACTTCAAATCCTGGACGAGACTGATTGCATTTCACATAGCACTAACACCCTTGGGAAAAGTATGAATCCAATTATTCCCCCTACAGCTATGGGTAAATAGTAGGGCAGACTAGGTTCTTAAGCCTTGATGAGGCAACTAGTCTAGGAGAAGGAAAACTCTGAATTCAAACCTGATAAACTCCGCTTAAAAATTGACCTTGTGTCATATCCTGCCCGAGCGGAGGGGTTGGGTAAATAAGTGTATTATTGATTCAAATTGCTCAGTTAGAGGGAATGAAGTATTTACCAATTTCAGATCATTGAAGATGTTTACTTGCAGAGTGTATGATTGAAAAATCATTCTAAAACTAACTTGGGGATTGAATAACCTAACAAAGGTTATCATACCGGAAAACGACATAAATAAACCATGAATCAAGTGTTTATGCCGAGTAAGACGTTTTAAATATAATATAATAAATAGTGTATGCTTAATCTTTTAACAATGTATCATATATATATATATATATATATATATATATATATATATAGGAAAATACTTAAAAACTAATCTAAAGTTATATTGTTTAAAGACAGCGCTAACCTTTTTTTCGCAACAATTTTATGATTTTTTAGATGTAGTTGTTAGCTTGCGACCGTGGTCGAGGGCGACCCGAAAGTTCCCGTTTAATTAGCTTCTACACTGATGTGTAGTGGTGGCGCTACATATTTTCTTTGATTGCTCCACTTTACTCTTGATCCGCACCTTTTAATGCTGAGTGTTAAACGACGATGCATCAAGTACTACTATTTGAGTTTTTGGTATGGCTGGACCTGGGGAATGAACCCCGGTCTTCAGGCCATTGACAAAGACTCTACTCACCAAGCCAATTATTTTTCATAATAATAAACATATATTTATATAGATATATGATTTCTGAAAAAATTTAATCGAGTGAAAAAAAGAACAGTTACTACCATTAAAATTGATAAATAATTTGACAACCAGCTTGAATCCAAGATCTGACCCTTAACCCGACGGGTGTGGGTATTTCAGCTAGTTTCTTACCTATACACGGGTGACGCAAAAGTTTTGCAATAATCGTGTACTGCGAGTCATGATTCGACAGCTCCGAATGTTTATTTCAAGATCATGAAGGAAAGAAACTACACTGGACAGGGATATGCCAAGCTTGCATGATACTCTCCCTATGGTACTCACCGGATTTGACCCGATGGCTTTGAGCACGGCCTCGGAATCCACAATCTTAGACTCACTTCACCTCGCTTGAATGTCGACGTTCTTGCCAACCGTGCTAAACTTCTTGAATATTCTGGTTACTATAGTGTAGTCAACTGTACCTTAACCTTTCAAAAATTTCTTTAAGTACATCGAAGACAGTATGGACCAATTCGAACACTTAAAGTGTGAGTTCCCGAATTAGGCTACGTTTCATATTCATCTGTGTGGCTTTTAAATCACACATAATGCGGAATAAAGCGCAACATATTAGTACACCCCTACAAGTTACTACAAATTATAACTGATACCTAACACAGGTTGGGCGGGTTTTGTCACGTGGTACTGCTAAACGATGTAATCACACACACACACACACACACACACACACACACATATATATATATATATATATATATAGTATTATTCGGTCCAGTTAAACCTGATTTGGGAGTAATTCCATCAGGACAAGAAAATCATTCAAAAATTAACAGTTAAATTTTCCGGGTAAAGAGCTCAATGTAACTGATATTACAGAGTAATAATTTCTTTAAGAAATTCCTTAAAGAAAAAAAAAATATATATATGTGTGTGTGTGTGTGTGTGCTTCAAGAAATTTGAGCCCTGGTTATGACAATAAATTATCTGACGGTCCGGTTCTAGGAATGCTGGAGCTTTGGGTAATGCAGGGTACCTCTTCAATGCCATAAATATATGCAATGGTTTAAACAGGAACCACAACCACAGTGTTTAACCTGCCAGACAACTTGTACGGTTAAACACATTCTTATAGAATGCTAAACTTTCGCTGTTATCAGAAAGCGATTTTTCAAAGTAAATAACTTAACCGATCTGTTCGAGAACGTCAAAATATATGACATTCTGTCCTTCTTGAGAGAGACAGAGTTGTACCAAAAAATATGACAACTTAAAACTGGTTAATCTTGTGAAAACAAATGAAATCCTGCAAATAGAAAATTCTACCTACCTTAATATTCGTTTTGAAATCTTTGGTTGAATATGTATGTATATATAGACAGAATTTGGCGTTGAATGACCTACAAAGGTTCATATGCCATAAAACCCAACCAACCAACCAAGTAATTAGTCCAAACTATGCTAGCAAGAATAATTGGTCATCCTAAAATAAACGGATGTAAAAAATTTGTCAATAAAGAAGGAAAAAAGAAAAAGTTTAGAACTGCAAAATCCATTGGAGTAAAGATAAAGGTTTACAGCTTATATATGTATCATCATCATGTCGTGCCGCTAGTACGGATATCCCTGACCCTCTCTTGCCACTTTTCCCTATCGTTCATCGCCTCAAGCAGATCTTCAGGCTTACATCCCGTATCCTCACATAGCTGCTGTATGTATGTTCTAGCTGCCATAAAACCCAAACAACCGAATCAACAAGCCATAGTTCTTGGTTCACTATGGCTTGGATTGGTAACACCTGTTAAAATCCTATCAATGGGTCAAATAAAATAGTTTCAGATTTAAAATGAGTGCAAACAAAAAAACTTGTGTTCAATGGATTGTTTGAAATAAAACAGTTTGATCATTAAAATTTTTTTTTTAAATATAACAGTTTGATCATTTTTTTTTCTGAAATAAAACAGTTCGATCGTTTTTTTTTCCTTTTCTCTTTTTTGAAATAAAACAGTTTGATAGTTTTTTTTTCTTTTTTTAAAAAATAAAAAAGTTTGATCATGTGTTTTTTTCTTTTTTTTTTTTTTTAAATAAAACAGTCTGATCGTTTTTTTTTTCGTTTTTTTTTTTTAAATAAAACAGTTTGATCCGTTTATTTTTCCTTTTTTTCTGACATAAAACAGTTTGATCGTTTTTGTTGTTTTTTCATTTTTTTGAAATAAAACAGTTTGATCGTTTTT
>OY757932.1:18185704-18215704 GCA_963585895.1 Sepioteuthis lessoniana | reverse complement strand
TCATTCTGATTAAGTTCTATTTCCAATAAAGAACGAAATATTATTGAATCAGTTGGTTTATCCAATTTTCCACTTATTTTTATTATGTCGTCAGATTTACCACAATCAACAATCTCTCTCTCTCTCTCTCTCTATATATATATATATATATATATATATGGTAATTTGGAATATCCTAAAGCAACATTCAGTCCTTCTTCATTTGAAGCCACTCAGTTATTTCCATTGCCAGAATTTCTTCAGCCCCTAAGCCCTCTGCTAGTTCTTAGGGCCCAAATTCTTGCATTCTGAACGTCCGCCCACAGTATTTCTGTGCAATGGCGGCATCTTCTTGCCCGGAAGTTATTCGAATTTATTACATCAAATTCCTGGGGTTTTTGCGCTGGGGTTTCTTCGGGCATTCGTCGCACATGACCAAACTTACAAACACACACGCGCGTGCACACACACACACACACACACACACATATATATATATATATATATATATATATACTGCAGGTAAAAATAATGAAAGATGGTCAACGTACAACACTCAATGGCTATTGGTTTGCACCCTAAGGTTTCTATCGAACCAGTTACCATTAACAAAATTTTGATTTTCAAACGGGAATGTCTTCTTAAAGTATTCCGATGTTCATTATAAGAGGCACAGATTCAAGAAATATTTGTATTTTCAGTTTCTATCTTTCTATCTATCGATCTATGTGAGCTTTTTTGCCGGTGTATCAACAAGCATTCACGAAATTATTTACCTTGCTTCGAAAATCACTATTCGATGATTCTTAGATTGATATCGAATTAAAATTAATAAATCTATCTATCTCAGATTGTTGATGGTTCTTTCAATCAATCTATCATTTTGCATATATATATATATATATATATAATCAAAAGAAAATAATCAGATAAAGTTGTTAATACATTTATTTCACCAGCTATCAACTTGATCTTCAAATCGGGTTTAAACATAAATTTGTTTCTTTTTAACCCTTGACATCGGGGATTAGATTTTCCCTTAAGTAAAGAATTCAAGCAGTTATAATTTATATATATATATATATATATATATATATATATATATATATATATATATATATGTAGATCACAGCTTAGAAAATCTTCCAATATATAAGTTAAGTTGGCGACCGTAATCAAGGGTGAAGAGAAGGCTCCCTTTTCAATAGCTACAACACCAAGGTGTAGGAGAGGGCGCTACTCCTTTCCCAGGATTGTTCCACTTTACCCTTGATAGTACCTTATATTGCTGAGTGTTAAGCAAGGAGGTATCAAGTACCATTTTAAAAGTCTTTGGTATGACTCGACCTGGGATTGAACCCCGGTCTCCCGGACCATTAGCGAACAATCTACCCACTAGACCAATGAGCCAATATATAAAAGAGTAAATATGATGTTTTTTTTTCAGTTGTCCGTCATATTAATCTTCTTTTTTTTACAATTTCAATGTTTTTATTAGAATTTCATTTAAAAATTTGAATTTTAAATTTAGTTTAATTTAATTTTTTCTACCGAGCACTCTATTTGGATTCTTCTCCTAAAGTCTATTCACTGACTTAAATTATATCATGCATCGCTGAAAGCACGTGTGTCCTTGGTCCTCTCCCGCCACCCATCTCCATCGTCCATCGCTCCCGTGAGGTCTTCAAGGCAATAACTTGTATCGGCACAGAGCTGTTGTACATAGGTTCTAGCTGGTCGTCCTGTCTTTGCTCGTCGATTTGAGGGGTTTACCGGATTATATCGCTTATGAGTTCGTGCTTCTAGCAGTGCCCCGCACGTCTGGTTCGTCTAACTTTTTTAGTTTTCGTGATGGCTGGTATGTGGCCATACAGCAGCTGTTTTTTTTATTTTTGGTTGTTACTTCCAGGACTTGTTCAATATTGCTCGCAGCATTCTTGTGTAATTACCGTCAAGCTTTTTCTCCATACGTTTAGTTAGCGTCCATGTAGTGCATCCATATCGCAGTATTGACACTACTGCAGCTTTGAAAAAACTGCGTTTTATTTTATCGGTAAGGTCTGACTTCCATATGACCAATAGCTATCGTTAGCTGTCCATGCCTTTGCTAGTTGCGTGTCGATGTCTTTTTCGGTTGATTACACACTGCTTCTATGACAGGTGAACTTGTCCACGAGTTTCAAAGCCCACACTTTAGTGTGGACATATAACCTCTTTGATACAAATGATATGGTATATATATATATATATATACAATAGTCTCTTCATATTTACCTCAGATAGATCGATAGATATTAATATATATATATATATATATATATATATATATGTAAACCTATTCATATCTATCTATCAATCTATCTGTCTGCTTGTCTGTCAATCGATATATCATTGTATCTATCCAAGTATATCATATGTATGCATGCATGAATGCACGTATGTATATATCTATTTGTCGTCGGGTGCTTGCAGAGATCCGATCTAATCCATCGACTTGTCATTTGAAACCCTAGCATCTATATAATTGTCCCGGTCATATTCTTCAAAATACTCGTGAAGTAAACAAACACCTAACACCAATCGCGTTGAGAAAAACAAACCATTGAATGCCCTGATTGGTTGCTTGAAATGTTATGGTATATCAACCATTGTTGGTTATTTAATGCCAAAACCTGTTAACGCAGTTTCTTCCAAGCAGCGGTCGTGTCGGTACTGCTATATGGGTGAACTACTTGGACGCTAACTAAACGGCTGGCGAAGAAACTAGACGGCAATTACACAAGAATGTTGCAGGCAATAATGAACAAGTCCTGGCGGCAACACCCCACAAGGCACCAACTCTACGGCCACCTACCTCCCATCACGAAAACTATCCAAGCTAGACGAATCAGACATGCAGGACACTACTGGAGAAGCAAGGATGAGCTCATAAGTGATGTACTCCTATGGACCCCCACATATGGCCGGGCAAAGGCAGGACGACCAGGTCGAACATACATACAGCAGTTACGTGAGGATACGGGATGTAGCCCTGAAGACCAGCCAGAGGCGATGAATGACAGGGAGATTGGCGAGAGAGGAGGGTCAGGGATGTCTGTGCTAGCGGTACGACATGATGATGATGATAATAATGATGATGATGACATATATATATCTTAAATACATGATCTATAGACACATTTTGTTGGTACACACGGTTAAATGATGAAAAAAAATTATTTCAAATAAATCAATTTCGCTTAAATCAAAAAAGTTAATTGGTTCAAAAAATTGCTACGCATAATTAATAATTCAATTAAACATCAGTCATTCGTTTACAAACAGTTAAATGATAAAACAGTTCTATTTCTAAAAATTCAATTTAGCATGTCATTTGCTTGCAAAAGAGTTGAAACGTAAAACAGTTCAATCTGACACATAGATAGGACCCTATCAGGTGCTATCAGTCCGAGCCAGAGTTGACCTGGAAGCAATGGCAATGAATGGGTATTCTATATTTCCCAAAGCCCCAGTCCCAAAGCTGGGGATTGCTGTGTAATTCTTCATTCCACCTATACCCAGGTTCACTCTGACAGAGTATATATATATATATATATATATATCAGATCATGCCTATCTATTCATCAGTCTCATGAATGTATCTGTCTGGTTTGGGATGGTTTCTTTTTTCATGGCATATCAACATACGTTGCGTTATTTATTGCATAAGCCATACATTTTCTTCATTATTTATCTATCTATGTATTGAGCTCTTTATCTCTTTCTCTCTCTTTCTCTAGAAAAGACGACATGATTCCATTTCCGTTTAATGAAAACCGGTTTTCCTTTTTTTGTTGCAGACCATCTACTAGTTGGCCAGTTGTGGACAAATCCCAAGAGCGATAGGAGCCTTCTATCATGTCTGAAAGTGACACAATGTTCAACGAGCAAGATCGGAGATGCGCCGCTGTATAACTCATGCTCTCTACCGAACCGAGTTATGAGAACAGGACCATTGCCAGCACCCTCAAAAGGCAAATCCGGATTGTTCAACGTGCCCAGGGTGATGAAAACAAAGTTTCCGGCTACGGTTATGGTCTTTGGGGTGGTTTCAAGTGAGGACCACATCATGCAACATCTTCGAAGTCGTCTTGAAAGTCAACACCAAAGTGTACGTGGATGTGCTGAAGAGTGTGGTGATCCCCTGGTGCAATCAGGTGGCCGGTGGCAGACCCTGGGTGTGGCAACATGACTCGGCGCCGGCCCACAAGTCCAAAGAGACCCAGGCTTGGCTTCAGAAAGAGTGCTACCCTTCTCTCATTGGCCCACCTCCTCCTCCGACCTTGACCCGCTGGACTACTTCGTTTGGTCATACGTCAAGAACATCACCAAACATGACCTGCCACAACACCAAAGCCAGCCTGATCGCCGACATCCGTCGAGTATTCGCCGAGCTCCCGCCGGCGCTAGTGGAAAAGGTATGCTCCCAGTTCCGGATCCGTATCGAGGCGGTGATTGAGGCTGAAGGTTGCTACATTGAATAGATGTCAGCTTTACTACATAATCAAGTTACCTGAATTAATTTTTTCAATAAAAGTTTTAAAATAAAGCTGTAGTGTTGTTTTCTTTAGGACGAAAATTTTATCGTTTCACCCTATATATATATACAAAGTTTCTTTCATATTTTGTTCAGATCTATCTATGTCTCCGTCTCTCTCTCTCTCTCTCTCTCTCTCTCTCCCTCTCTCTCTCTCTATCTATCTATCTATCTTCTGTAAAACTACACCCTATCAATAGTTTTAAATGTTAACTTTCTTCTAAACAAAAGTTCTAAGGTTTTTTAGGCGGCTTCTTCCATTAATAATCATTTACACACTCACCTATATTTATTACACGGTGCCTGAGGCGCCAATCAAGAGGAATACTGACGGAAATAAGCAATTCTTCAAACCAATCATCAAAACGTTCGCTTCCTGTAGAGTACTCTACATTAAATTTACGTTGTCTCAGATTTTGGCTTAATAGTACGACAAATGAATTTCAACACATACATACCGGGATAGAACGGGAGAGAGAGAGGGGGCGAGAAAGAGGAAGAGAGATATTACAGGCTCACGTGTGTATATATATATATATGTGTGTAAAGAAAGAGAGAGAAATATCAAGAGCAATTAGATAGATAGATAGATAGATAGATAGATAGATAGATAGATATGAACAGTCTTACGTATATATGTATATATATATATATATATATAGAGAGAGAGAGAAAGAGAGACGGAGAGAAAGATAAATATAGGTAAACAGGCTTACGTGCGTACGGAAAGAAAGAAAGAAAGAAAGAATAATGAGAAAGAAAACGAAAGAGAAAACATAAAAGAAAGAAAGAAAGAAAGAAAGAAAGAAAGAATGAGAAATAGATAGATAGATAGATATACTCCTACTTGAAAGTATAATTCCTCGACAATCCTGATTCTTCAGTAATCGATATTATTGCAACTTCACTAAACACTGAACAAGTTCTATCAAACTTCTGTGATAAGATTTGACCTGCTCTAAGAACCTTCATTAATCACGTTTTCCCTTTATCTCTTCTCGCCAGAGACAAACTGAAAACTTAGATTTTTGAGTTGGTATCATCCCCAATTTATTGTAGGCAATGCTGTTTGACTAATCCAAAAAAGAAATTCCCTCTCCCGACATTTCATATTTGGGTAGATTTCATCTGATGTTCGGCCATGATTAATACATTTTTCTCAAGTCTTCTTTGGAGGATTTTTCGTTTCGTTTTGATTTTCCTTTTTTTTAATTCTTAAGATTATTTCCTTTTTTTTTTTTAATTATCTAAAATGTTTAATTGCATTTGTAGAAGGCATTCAACCAAGAAATTGTATGCAAACCAATCTTCGTTCACAAAAAAAATTTGATAGGCAATGAACTGAGATTATTCTTACTGAGTTAGTTTCTCACTCTGTTCCCGATATTTTAAACATTGTGTCAAAGTTAGGCTTAACTCTCTAACAAAACAAAAACTTACACACTACACTCTGATAGATGGCTGAGATTTGGTCTACAGTTTAATTAAGCCTGGCACAAGGATAGTGAAAAACTTGAGAGTGGAAAGGAGAATGGGTGGAAGAAGCTTTGCAGAAGAGAAAATCCAAGGAAGAATCTTCCTGGGAGATGCACTATGACCATTATTATTTGTAATAGCGATGGTGCTACTCAATTACATATTTGCCCAGTTGGCTGGAGCAGTAGAACACACCGACTGCACCGCTGCAGAAGGGTAAGAAGCCCCCTCCCCCAACGAGTGTCCAAGATATGACACTAAACAATCCGATGCTGCAGTTCCAGTGATGCTGGAATTTTGGGGAATATAGAGCACTCCTCCATCACCATCGTACCCTGGTCTACTCTGGCCCAGAGTGGTAGCATTTGCTGGGGAATTATCTAAGGGCTAAATAGAACTAAACTGCGTACTTATGCTAAACTAAATTACTTGATATAGAACTATTTTGTTGTTTAAACTGCATACTTATGCTAAACTGAATTGTTTGCAATGAAACTGTTTTTGACATTGAAACTGTACTTATGCTAAATTTATTTCACGTTCAAATGAACAGCTAGAGCAAGATTTGGAATACACTCAACTAAAGCCTGATTGTCACAGCTGGTGAATTTCAAAAATGCAATCTGGACGTGAGGACACTTTAGAAGAACGATATGAATTAAATTCTGTTTTATATTTGGAAAAATGCAGCAGAAACGTATGGAATGCTTCATAATGCTTTTGGAGCATCTTGCATGAATCAAGCATCAGTTATTGAGTGGCATAAGAGATTCAAGGAAGGCAGGGAATCTGTGAGGGATGATGAGAAGTGTGGGAGAAGTAAGGAAGTCAATACACCAGAGTTTATTGGCCAAAGGGTTAGAGATAGGGCAAGGGTTACTATGTTGAGGTTTTAAGGGAGTTCAGGAAGAGATTTCGTCGGAAGTGGCCAGCACTCTTCAAATCGGCTCAGTGGCATTTCCACCCAGATAATGCACCAGTCCACAACTCTATCCTTGTCACAGACTATTTGATGGGCATCTAGACAGTTCCTCAGCCTCCCTATAGTCTCGACCTTGCTCCCTGTGACTTTGGTTATTCCCTAAGCTCAGAGGCTGTCGTTATGAGACGATTGAGGAGATAAAAGAGGCTGTGACGAAGGTCATTGACACGCTCACACAAAAGAACTTCCATGGTGCCTTCCAGTCGTTGTTGGAACGGTAAACCAAGTGCATTGCATCCGTAGGAGATTACTTCGAAGGGGACTAGAGTTTCATGTGTGTACTATCAATAAAAGTGCCCATACGAAAAAAGTCTGGAAACTTATTTTATTGATCCCCATACTTGAAAATATTGGAAGCTGACACCATCAAAAAATCGGAGATGAAAGAAAAAATTAAGAAAGACTATCTCAAAAGAACGAGAATACTACTCGAAACCAAACTACATTGCAGATATCTCATCAAAGAGACAAACACCTGAGCTGTCCCTGTCTTAAGGTACTTGGGACCATTCTGAAAGTGAACGCGAGAAGAACATCAACAAATGAACCACACTGCAAAAAAATTCATGACGATGAAGAAGGCTTCTCATCCCAGAGATGATATAGACAAACTATAGATGTCAAGAAAAGAATGAGCAAGAGGTGTCTCCTGCACTGAAGATATCGTTATCTTAAAATAATTTCTCGAAGACTACATAAAAAAGAGCAAAGAAAGATTTATTACAGCAACCAGAATAAACTCAAACAACTCAAGCATCAACAGAATAACAATAGATAAAAAACACAAATGGGGGAAAAAACTGTATGGATATTTCGAGCGACAAACAATCAAAAACTCACGCGAAAAATCTGGACATTGCTAAGATAGGAAAAACCTTTCGAGAAAAACTAAATCCTATCTAACAGCATGTGCTGTTGTGAGAAGAAATTGAGTTTCAGTTGGAAACAACGCCATAAGGTCAAATAACAGGAGGTGCCCGTGGTGTAATGGTTATCGTCGTAGGAAATGGACAGAATGTAGCACAATTTTTTAAGTGGAGAATAGATGGTTCGAATAAAGACTTTTCCAAGGTTAGATAACACTGTCTGCCCTACTATTTACTTATAGCTGAAGGTATTAGCAACAAGTTAAAGAAAAACAGCCTTGACTAGGTTTTGAACTCAGGTTGCTGATTTCATTTCCTACGATCATAACTGTTACACTAATTGGGGAAGTGCCCGTGGTGTAATGGTTATGGTTGTAGAAAATGGACACGGCGACACGAGTTCAAATCCGGGACAAGTCTGATTGCATTTCGCATAGCACTAATACCCTTGGGAAAGGTATGAACCCAATTATTCTCCCTCCAGCTATGGGTAAATAGTAGGACAGACTGAGTTCTTCAGCCTTGGTGAGCAACTAGTCTAGGAGAAGAAAAACTCTGAATTCAAACCTGTTAAACTCCGCTTAAAAATTAACCTTGTGCGGAGGGGTTTGGTATATTTGCATAAGGACAAATAACATTAAATGTGGACATTGCTAAGAAAAGAAAAAAAAACTTTTTGAGAGAAAAGGAATCTCTTCTAGCAGCAGCACAAAACAACGCCATAAGGACAAACTACATTAAATGTGGACATTGCTAAAAAGAAAAACCTTTCAAGAGAAACAGAATCTCTTCTAGCAGAATCACAAAACAACGCCATAAGGACAAACTAAATTAAAGCAGGGATAGATAAAATGCAACAAAACAGTAAATGTGGAGACGACATGATCAATCATTTGATAAGTGAATGTAGTAAATTGGCAAAAGAAAATAGGATTAAACAGAACATGGAGAGGGAGATCAGCCGCTGGAAGTTGTGCAAAAAATTTTAATTTGACAGTACGAACAAGTAATATATACGCAACCCAATATCAATCCTATAGAAGGAAACACATAAATTCCTCTGGGATTTTGAGATACAAATGGATCCCCTAATCTCGGCCAGACGACCAGACCTCTTGATAAGTAAAAGTAAAATTGGCGACCCGAAGGCTCCCTTTTCAATAGCTACATCACCGAAGTGTAGGGGAGGGCGCTACTTCTTTCACTACATTGCTCTACTTTACCCTAGATCCTTACCTTATATATATGATGGCTGTCGTCTCGGTTTCGAGCGTGACCACTTCCTTTGTCTCCTGTCCTCTCCCCCTCCTCTGTTCCCCACTTAAATTCTATGTGTTCGTAGGTGACTCTTCAGGCCAGCCAAGCTGCGACAGATTTTGCCACAGAATTGGTATAACCGTTCAGTTTTGCTTGCAGTGACATTGTTTGGGTGCGGTGTATTAAATATATATGATTTGTTCCAAATTCACTAAAAATTCAGTAAAAGATCAAGCATTTATTCACACGCAGTTAAATGATCAAACAGTTCTATTTGGAATGAATCAAAGCTATATGCATCCAAGTATTGCTATGAATCAATAACATCAGTCATTCATTTACACACAGTTAAATGATGAAACCGTTTTTTTAAAATAATTCAATGTAGCATAGGTCAAATTTAAATGGTTTCAAGTATTGCTAGGTATCGCTAACAATTAAATTTTACATCAATCATTTATTTACACACAGTTAAATGATCAAACAGTTCTATTTGGAATGAATCAAAGCTATATGCATCCAAGTATTGCTATGAATCAATAACATCAGTCATTCATTTACACACAGTTCAATGATGAAACTGTTTTTTTAAAATAATTCAATGTAGCATAGGTCAAATTTAAATGGTTTCAAGTATTGCTAGGTATCGCTAACAATTAAATTTTACATCAATCATTTATTCACACGCAGTTAAATGATCAAATCATTTTATTTCTAACAATTAAATGGAGCATAAGTTTTCAGTTTAAATGTGAAACAGTTTAGTTTGACCCATAGATAAGACCCATTCAGGTCTTACCATTCCAGTCCTGAGTGGAGCTGGGAGTGATGACATCGAAGGGGTACAACGGATATCCGTGAGCTCCTGCATTTCTGGAGCCTCACTATCAGATTGCTTAATGTTATAAACAGGACGTTGGTGGTGGGTCTTACCCTTCTGCAGAAAAATAGTCGGTGTTTTCCACAGCCCCAGCCGACTGAGCTATAAAGAGCTTAAGTATGACGTCATAGTAAGTGAGTTCAAACTCAAATCGCGCTCTTGCGTTTGCTGTCAGACAAATACTCTTGCGAAAGGCATGAGCCCCAGTATTCCCTCACCAATAGGTTAAATAGTACCACTGCTGTTCTTTCATAAGAATCGCTTTGGCATTAGATGATCCCTGATGGTAGCTATGCCATTAAACAGAAAAAACCAAAACTGAATATTACTTTCTTCCAATTGTCCACACACCGTGATTATTATGTAATCTACTCAACTGTGTATGCATCTTTATTTGAATTTTAAGCTTTAAAAATAATCATTTTTTAAAATAAAGTTTTAATCCCCATCATGTTTTAGTTTAGCTTCTTTTAATGGCTCATGAATCTATGTTGGTTATAATGACGGTCGTACTAGATAGCTCTCCTGACTGAAAAGTAAAAATATTAAAGCGATGTGTTCTCTTGTTCTTTATTTATTTTTTATGCTCTTATTTTGTTATTGTTGTTGTTGTTTCGGTTTGCAGAGTTTTTTGTGTTGGATTTTACGATAAAGGACGAATCGTTTCGTTTCATTTGTATTTTTGAGCCATAAATCGACTGTCGGCTTCCTGACTTTTTTTCGGTGCATCGAATTCTTTTTGACGTCGTCGAGGCAAATAATGGTTGGGGCGTCTCTTGCCAGCTTTCTAGCAACCTCGACCAGGTGTATGGAGAGTGGACTTAGATACATCAGGCGGTATTTAAAAATCATTGGCATTGATTTGTCTGTGTCATAAATAAATTTAACAAAAGCTAGGATGTCTGACGATGGGAAATTAATCACATCCTTGTAGGATAAGAAGGATTTTCAGGACAAATTAAAATTAATGCTAAAGTAGGAATTGATAGGTGCCATAATTTGGCAGGCTAAGTTGTAATAGGTAATCTATAGTCAGTGGGAATATGGTAGTTCATGCCTTTTCTATATGTATTAATCTGACAGTGAATGTAAGAGCACAGCTGGTATTTGCACTCGTTTACTACGATGTCATTGTCCAGCACACTAGGAGGTGCCCGTGATGTAAACGGGGTGCCCGTGGTGTAATGGTTATCGTCCTAGGAAATGGACACGGCGACACGAGTTCAAATTATGGACGAGACTGATTGCATTTCGCATAGCACTAATACACTTGAGAAAGGTATGAATCCAATTATTCTCCCTCCAGCTATGGGTAAATAGTAGGGCAGACTGGGTTCTTCAGCCTTAGTGAAGCAACTAGTCTAGGAGAAGCAAAACTCTGAATTCAAACCTGTTAAACCCCGCTTAAAAATTGACCTTGTGTCATATCCTGCCCGAGCGGTAGTGTTTAGTAAATAGGATGTCATAGTCTAGCACACAAACCACGAGAATACCTAAGCCGATATATTTTTATTACATATTTTGCCCTTAGGAAAGGTATGAATCCAATTATTCTCCCTCCAGCTATGGGCAAATATTAGGGCAGACTGGGTTTTTCAGCCTTGGTGAGGCAACTAGTCTAGGAGAAGCAAAACTCTGAATTCAAACATGTTAAAATCTGATTAAAAAAAATTGACATTGTGTCATATCCTGCCTGAGCGGAGGGGTTGGGTAAATATGGTTACATATCTTACATGAATACATATTTAAAACTGTTTATTTACTTAGTCACCATTGACTAACCGCGACAATATTTTAAACAATCAAGCAATAATTATTGAGTTCGAACTCACTACAATACCGCAATCCATCTCTTTAACCATTTCGCTACGGGGGGGGCACCCTTACAATCATATTTCTTTTCATTACATATCCTACATAAATGCATTTTACAAGCTGTCACTCCACTTAGTTTCCATTGGCTAACCTCATCAATACATTAACCAATCATGCAGAAATCTTAAACAAGATCTGAGTCCTGCGTGCAAAAATGACTTTATTGCGTTGTCTTGTTCTGATTAATTAGCTCGGTGGCCATTTTCAGTTTCTTGGAGGTTGATTGGAACGTATCCAAAAAAGCTATGAAGTGCGTGCATGACGCAGTGGAAAACAAAAGCAGCCAGGAAGTACGACGACGAAACTGAAAATATAAACTCCAACATTGGAAATGCGCGCGTAATTACATCTGGGCCGGTCGGCAAATTAACGAACGAAGTCACGTCGTTCGCGAGATCTTGTCCTTATCACACATTGCTTTCATTTTCTTTTCTTTTTCTTCCTCTATTTTTTCTTGCTTTTTTTCGTTTTTTTTTTTTTTTGTTTGTTTGTTTGTTGTTTTGTTTTTTTTTTGCTTTCTCGCCTCCGCCTTTTACAGCGTCGACCTCTTATTTTTTATTTATTTTATTTTATCTATATTTATTTATTTTCAAAAATAGTTTCTTTTGGCCCGTTTGCAGATGGATGCTAAAATAAAAGGAATGCTAATGAACTTGCCATTAGAAATGAACGAAAGAATAAAAGAACAATATTCGATCAGCTCAGGTGATGAACATGTCGACGAAGGTCGGGGAAGGGAAATAAAAGAAATGAGGACCAACAACAAATAAACGTTTAAAAATTGTCTTTGTTTTTAGTTAATTATTTTGTGGCTTGAGTAGCCGCAATAAAAATAGCAATGATAATAACGAAATTATAAATAACCAAATTATATATAACGTTTCCCCTTTAATAATAACATTCGAAGCGAAAAGTGTGTCAGAAGAACCAGAAATAATTGCAACAGAAATTCTACTAACAGCATCAAGATAAAACTAATTCTATGGGGTTATATAACAAGGCATTGTGGACATTCGAATCTTAGATTGTAACCAGTATAGGAGAAAGACACTTCAACTATCATTTGTTTTTTAGCAATATCAAGAGTTGGGAGTAAACCCGTATAGGCAAATAGTCTAGACGAAGGACAACTTTGTAGATAAACCTCCATTTCTATGTGTTAGTTTTCAGTCATAGGATAGGCTTTGAAAATAAACCTGGATCGGCATCCAGTCTTATAGAAAAAGCATTCAGACATAGGGCGACTTGTAATATGCAGATACGGGAAAAATCTTTTCGAAGTAAAACCAGGGTAGTAACCAGTCTGGTGGAAAAAAAAACAACAATTCTTACTTCCAAAACCTTGTGGTAACCAGTCAAGGAGAAAGACAATTCAGCCTTCAATCGCTTTATAGTAATATCGAGCGTTGAGAGTTGGGAGTAAACCTGAGTCATAAGAAAGGCATGTCAGTATACAGTCATAGGAAAATAAACCTGGGTTGGCAACCAGTCTATGAGAAAAATAATTCAGACATAAAACGGCTTATAGTGATATGCAGTCAAGAGGAAGACTTTGGAAGTGAATCTAGGTTGGCCAACTGTCTTATAAAAAAAGAATTCCTAGTTCCTCTGCTTTATGATAAGATCTAATCATAGGGGAGGATTTGAAAGTAAACATAGGTTAGCAGCCAGTCTAGGAGAAAGTTAATTCAGTTATACAGTGTCTTGTAGTAATATGCAGGCATCGGAAATACTTTGGAAGTAAACCCAGGTTGGCAACCAGTCTGGTAGAAAAACAATTCTAACTTCCAAAGCCTTGTGGCAATATTCTGTCATGTAATGGCTTTGGGGGTAAACCACTGGTGACAACCATTCTCGGTTAAAATAACTTTATATTTGATTTCAGTACCTAGTAGTAATATCTATTAGCACTGGTGAGAGGGTAGAATTGCTCTTTGGAAAATAATTTATCTTCCAAATTTAGTCAAACCAGCATCGTGCAGAGATAGCAAGAAATTTCCATCTCTAATTCATGTTCTAAACTAGTTGATACCACAGCGAAAATGATATTGCTAATTTAAAGGGGTGAAAATTTGAAACTGGAATCTTAGGAACGGTTCCCAAAGGCATGAAAAAGAAAATGCGAGTGAAAAAAGGTTGTCGAATTTGACGGTAAGTGTGATATCGTAGCTGTAGTACTTGATACAATCTCGAGGAAACAGAAAAAGAAATTAGGTGAATGGGAGATCTGAGTAAGAAACTACGCTATAATATTAAGACCTGTCTTTGAGATGAGGGGAGACTTGTTATCATTTAAACTTCAGTGAAAAACCTGTTTGAGCCGGTGCGGAAAACTCTTAGAGACCGGGGTGCGATTGCCCTAAAGGATCCAAGTTAAGCATTGAGAGAGAGAGAGAGATAGAGACTTAATCCCTTCAGATGGCAGTACAAAACAACGCCTTAAGGGCCAAATATATAAAAGCGAAAATAGAAAAGACCCAACAAAATAGCAAGTATTGATTACGTGGGGACAGAGATGAAAGAATTATATAATAAACGAATGCAGTGACTTAGCACAAAAAGAGTACAAGACCCGACTGGGTGGGCAAGGTTATCCTCTAGGAGTTATGCAAGAAATTGAAATTCGCCAATACAACCAAATGTTATGTGCACAAACCACAAATCCGCCCAGTAAAATAAGTCGCAAAAACTTCCCTGGGATTTTGACATATAACCGGATCATCTAATCCCGGCCAGAAGCCCAGACCTAATAGGAATTTAAAAAAAAACAACGTACCGACTAGTGTATTTTGCCATTCCGTCGGACTACAGAGCGAAAATCATAGAAAACGAAAAGAGAGAAAATACCTAGGACCTTGCCAGAGAACTGAAAAAGCGCTGGAACATGAAAGTAACGGTGATACCAATTGTAATTGGCGTTCTTGGAATGGTCCTCAAAGGCTTGGAAAAGGTTTTGGAAGAGTTGGAAATCGGAGGACGAGCAGAGACTATTCAAACTACAGCATTGCTAATTTAGGCCTGAATATACTTGCTGCTCCTCAGGCTCCACTAAAATACAATCAGTGAGAAGTACTCGAATGGAATAATATTAAAAATTATTGTAATTGAGGACTGGAAGAATTGGAAATCGGAAGACGAATCGAGACCATACAAATTACAACGTTGGTAATATCGACTAGAATACTGAGAAGAGTCCAGAAGACTTAAGAAGACTTGTTGTCACTTAGGCTCCATTGAATGACCATCAGCTTATATTGGAGTAAAAAACTCGCTAGCTGTTTTTATAATGATACATAATAACTACAATGAGAGCAACAAAAACAACAACAATAAAACACGGAAATATTTTAATCTTTGAGCTGCATTAAAAAAAATTGTCCCGTCTAAAAAGGGTTCTAAGACCTGTAAATAGAGTGTCGAAACACAAGTAAGGTTTTGTATAATGGTCTCTCTCTCTCTCTCTCTCTCTCTCTCTTAGTGTGTCTGCGTGAGAGTTTGTGTGCTGGGAGTGACAGAGCAATCCATCATACAGAGACAAGTTTTGAAAACCCCAAGTTAGGGAATCATCTATTTGATTTTGGCCCACGTATCCATTACGGGATATATTTGGCACCGTTCATCGCTTTGTGGTGAGGGAGGGTCATTTTGGCGGGTTCTCAATACAGAAAGCTATCTAAGTTTAAACATATATCTCTCTGAGATATTCTCTTTTGAAAGGTCCTCGATGCTACGTAAAAATTTAAAACAAAAATCTTATCATCCTGTCAATCTTTTCGATGGTGCAAAAATGCGGAAAATTGAAATATTCGCCGTTCTGAAAGCGTTAATCATCTATCATTTATACATATATATATATATATATATATATATATATATATATATATATATCTTAAAGAATATAAAGATTTTTTTTTAAATATATTTACATACATATATATATATATATATGTATGTATGTAAAGTATATCCAATATGCACACTAGGAAAAAATAGGTTGCTAAATAAATGGTATCGGAATTAATATAAGCATTAATATTTCTCTTAAAAGTTAATTATCGAACTTAACATGAAAAAAATAGATTAAACAAATAAATAAAAAAGTGAAATTACCGTAATTATAACTGACGGAAGAAATTTGAAAATAAAATAAATAGGTAAATAAAAAAACGGAAATTCAATAAAACGAGGAGGTAACTCCGTTAATCTCTTCACAAAACTGGATGGAAATAAATTTATAATCCTAAATTAACCGGTCTTTGGTTTTTTCTTTAAAGAAAGTATTGCTCTGTAAAATTAATTACATTGAGCTCTCCACCAGGAAAATTTAAATGTTCAGCTCCTGAATGATTTTCTTGTCCTGAAGGAATTACTCCCAACTCTGCTTTAACTGGACCGAATAATACCTATATATGTGTGTTGCCATTAACGTCTGTTGCAAGCTTCTTCGTTGAACGGATGTATATAAACAATAGTAATTGTGATTCATAACCGTTTAAAAATTTACTTCGTAGCTAATGTCCCCTCGTGGCTGAATGGTTAGAAACCTTGGTTTGGCGTTTGAGTCAACTGGGTTTCGATCCCAGCTACGGGAAGTTACTGTCTAGCCTCATTGATGAGTTCTGATAGAACGAAACAGATCTGTCTGTGGATGACTATATATATATATATATAAGATATATTTAAAAAATATTGATATTTCTTTAAGATATAATTATTTGAAATTCTAAACCTGTTCATAAACCCTGTTAAAGAATGATTGATCTCCATCATGACAATCCGACTTTTCTGATAAGCATACAGCTATCGAATTAATTTTTATGAAATCACCCGAGGGAGATTTTTAAAATGCGTTGACTGGAATGGTGAAAATTTGGAGTGTTTTAGAATACTCCACAAAGATATATCATAAGTGTTCATTTCTTAATCACCCAATAGATAGATAGATAGATCGATTGATAGATAGAGAGATAGATAATCCTTAATTTAATATATATATATATATATATATATATATATATATTAATGTAAACATGTTTTCTTGTCATATTCCGTATATACAAGATACTTAATAATAAACACGTCTATGGGATTAACTTTATATATATATATATATATATATATATATATATAACAACTATCATTAAAAACACTTATTTTGAGAGCTAAACTTCTTTCTTCCTCTCGAACAATCTTCTTTAATGAACTTAAAATTATAAAACAAACCCTTATTAATAACGGGTTTCCCAACTACATTGTTGATACAGAAATTGAATATTTCTTTATTACAACTGAACAACATAACATTGACAAGACCCTAAACCATAAACAATCTATAAACCTTTACAACAAAAAACAATTTCATAGTAATTATAAGACAGATGATCATATACTAAAAAACCTTATCCAAAAAAATGTTCTCCCTACCGACCCAACTAATAAAATAAGACATCATTTACAACAACAAATTTAAGACCTCCAACCTAATTCTTTTCAATAACTCTCCCCACTCCACTGAGCTTCTTGATCGGATAAACCTCGCATATTTAATCAAATAACCCCTGGGAGACTGTGTCTCAAACAAAAATAATACGTACGTTGGTCTTACCGCTACGACACTTTCAAGACAGCTAACTACGCACTCTAAAGATTCGAGCTCCATAGCCTTACATCTTAAAATCCATTCTATTCTCAAACCCAAATTTTGGAAAATTCAAATCAAAAACACCATTATAATTGCATACGAAATTAATAAGCTACGAAAACAAATCTTATCAAAACAAAATACCCAGAATTAATAGAATTAAATTTGAAAATATATATATACATCATGAAATACATATATCAAATCACCAGTGGGAGATTAAAAATGGTACTTGATACCTCCTTGCATAACACTCAGCTATATAAGGTACGTATCAAGGGTAAAGTGGAGCAATCCAGGGAAAAGAGTAGCGCCCTTCCCTTCCCTTCGGTGTAGTAGCTATTGAAAAGGGAGCCTTCTGGTCGCCCTCGACTACGGTCGCCAACTTTTACTTTACTTATTCTCCTAAAAAAGAGGGCTTCGGCATTGACTAACTTACAAAGGTTGATATTTGGGGTGTCCTCGTGGTGTAATGGTTAAAGCGATGAACTGCGGAATCGTAGTACGCGAGTTCGTACTCCAGTCGTGTTATTATGTTCACTTTCGGGCAAATACCCTTGGGAAAGGTATGAACCCCCTTATTCTCCCTCCAGCTATGGGTAAATAGTAGGACGGACTAGGTTCTTCAGCCTTGGTGAGGCAACTAGTCTAGGAGAAGGAAAACTCTGAATTTCAAAACTCCGCTTAAAAATTGACCTTGTGTCATATCCTGCCCGAGCGGAGGGGTTGGTAAATAGTAACTTACAAAGGTTGATATGCCATTAAAGTAAAAGTCTCTAAAATGATGGATATTGGCCCTTTCAGGTCGATGGGACCATTTAAGGAGTCGATTTTATCGACTCCTTAAATGGCTAGGGGTTAGAATAAAGTCAATTTTGTTAGAGTCCATGTAGTGCATCCAATGGAACCCTTGGGGCCGAAAGCTGATATTCGTTTAAGGATTATAGATGCATTAAGTATATTGCTGACTATCCAACGTAATTGATGAACATGAGAACCCGGAGCAGAAGTGACGATTCATCAATCAGTGCAGATACAAAAGCCAACAAAGGTTTGGATTCTTTGTTTTAATATCATATCAACATTTGTGGGTTATTTAATGCCAAAGTCATCCCTCTAGAATAAAAGCAGTGATGCTATTTTGTCCATAGCTTGGAGGATATAGGGGTTTCATACCTTTGCCAATGGTGTTTGTCCGAAAGTGAACGTAATAGCCCGACTGGAAGTTCGAACTCGCTTACTATGATTTTGCAGTCCACAACTCTAACCATTACACCACGAGGACAACCCCCACGGCAACAAAGTGTAGAACGGTGGAGGGTAAACGTACTGAAACATTCCAACCTTACCTACTCTCTCTCTCTCTCTCTCACTCACTCACTCACACACACACACACACACACACACAAGCACATACATGAACACACAAACACAAAGTAAGAGGGAGATATATATAGAAAGAGAAATAGAGAAAGAGGGAGAGAGAGACATATGAGTCGCAGAAAATTCTTGACTTGGTTGACGAGCAACCGAGATAGATAACTTCGTGTTCGATACGTAGAACGCGTGTGTTTGTCATGGCCACCATCAGATAGCTGTTGGCGCCAATTCGTCAAAGGACAGCCACTGTATACTCAGCACCCGTACTTATCGCGGTCATCATCGTCATCATCATGCCGTGCTGGTAGCACGGATATCCCTGACCCTCTCTCGCCACTTTTCCCTATCATTCATCGCCTCAGGCAGGTCTTCTGGACAACATCCCTTATCCTCACATAGTTGCTGAATGTATGTTCGTGCTGGTCGTCCTGCTTTTGCACGGCCACGTATGGGGGTCCATAAGAGTACATCACTTATGCGTTCGTCCCTACTTCTCCAGCAGTGTCCGGCATGTCTGGTTCGTCTAACTTGAATAGTTTTCGTGATAGGAGGCAGGTGGCCGTACATTTGGTGTCTTGTGGGGTGTTGCCGCCAGGACTTGTTCAAGATTGCTCGTAGCATTCTTTTGTAATTGCCGTCTAGCTTCTTCTCCAGCCGTTTTGTTAGCGTCCATGTAGTGCAGCCATATAGCAGTATCGATGCGACCGCTGCCTGGAAGAAACTGCGTTTCATTTTATCGGTCAGGTCTGATTTCCATATAATCAATAGCCTATTGATAGCTGTCCATGCTTTCGTTAACCTCGTGTCGATGTCCTTTTCGGTTGATGTGACGCTGCTTCCTAGGTAAGGGAATTTGTCAACTAGTTTAAGAGGGGTTCCGTCTAGAGTGGAGATGTCATGCATTTCCTGTTTATATTTGTCCATTTTTTGTTTTGTTTTGTTTTGTTTGATTTAGTTTTATGGCATTTGTAGGTTATTTATCGCCAAATCCATTTTTATGTAAATAATCAGTACTATTTTAAACAATTCAGTTTAGTATGAGTACACAGTTTGTCAAAAACATTTCTATTTCAAACTATTCAGTTTAATCAAGCAGTTATATATAACAATTCAGTTTAGTGTAAGTACAGTTTCAATGTCAAAAACAGTTCAATTTCAAATAATTCAGTTTAGCATAAGTACGCAGTTTAAATGTAAGTACAGTTTAATTGTGAAAAACATTTCTATTTCAAGCTATTCATTTAATCAAGCAGTTCTAATTCAGCTAATTCAGTTTAGTATAAAGACAGATTTTCTTTACACACAGTTAAGTGTCTAAACAGTTCTATGTAAAACAATTCAGTTTAGTGTAAATACAGTTTCAATGTCGAAAAACAGCTCTATTTCAAATAATTCAGTTTAGCATAAGCACGCAGTTTAAATGTAAGTACGGTTTAATTTTCAAAAATATTTCTACATCAAGCCATTCACCTTAATCAAACAATTCAGTTTTGCATAAGTGTGCCGGTAGTTCTATTTAACCCATAGATAGGGCCCTAACAGGTGCTACCACGCCGGGCCAGAGTGGACCTGGGAGCAATGGCAATGAAGGGGAGCTTCGTATTTCCCAAGGCCCCAGAATTACTGGGACATCACCATCAGACTGTTTAGTGTCATATCCAGGACACTTATTGGGGGATCGTACCCCTCTGCAGAGGTGCAGTCAATGTATTCTACAGCCCCAGCCGCCTGGGCAACCCGTTTTTTGTAAACACTATGGCGGTCACTAATATTAAGAGAATGTGTTGACATTCGTAAGAAGATTAGAAATTTTCATTGGTAATTTCATTTATTTGTGAAACAACGCCTACGTGCCTGATAAGCAAAGACTTTTATTAATGATGCTATGAAACCTACGAAAATGAAAGACCACAATGAAAGGATTCATTCTGATAAAAAAAGAAATCTTGTTTTGTTTTTTTAAAGATGCTTAAAGAAAAATTTAGAAATTAATCAAATTTAGAGAAAATTTTTCAAGTATCTACTCATGCTGATAATGAAAATAGATTGATGACATT
Organism: Sepioteuthis lessoniana; assembly: GCA_963585895.1. Taxonomy (NCBI): domain Eukaryota; kingdom Metazoa; phylum Mollusca; class Cephalopoda; order Myopsida; family Loliginidae; genus Sepioteuthis; species Sepioteuthis lessoniana. The sequence continues at coordinate 18,194,735 of OY757932.1, read as the reverse complement.
ATACACTATCTACCTGGTCTAGTCAGCTGGGGCTGCAGAATACACTGACTGCATCTCTGCAGAGGGTTAAGACTCGCCCAATGAATATTCTAGTGGTCCTATCAGTTGTGACTGCAGAATACACAGGCTGCATCTCTTCAGAGGGTTAAGACTATCTCGACGAGTTTCCTGGATTTCATACTAAATAATCTGATGATGTGTCTTCAGTAGTGATGTAGTTTGGGAATGCTGCACTATCGCTTCAAGGTCCAGTCTGGTCAGGAGTGCCATAGCTCCCAGGTCCACTAGGGGCGGGAGAGGTAGCACTTGATAGAGTCCTATATATAGATAAAATAAAACTAAACCGTGTAATTATGTTAAAATGGTTTTCTTTTAGATTGACTGTTTTTACATTTAAATGTGTGTAAATAAAAAGTTTAAATTAAGCTAAACGGAATTGGTTAAAATAGAACTGTTTGATCATTTAACTGTTCCTCAACAAACAACTGATGTTTAATTGAATTATTAGTGATACATAGCAATACTTGAAACCATTTACTTTTGTTGACATGCTGAACTGAGTTGTTTGAAATAGAACTGTTTTATCGTTTAAACGTGTGTAAACAAAACAACATTACTTAAGCTAAATTGTGTTGTTCAAAATAGAACAGATTTTATATTTAACTTTGTAAAAACAAAAAAAAAACTGTATTTATACTAATGATTAACTGTGTGAAAAAAAAGACTGTACTTATGATAAACTGAATTGTTTGAAATTAAGTGAAATCATTTAACTGTGTGCAAAAAGAAACCGAGCTCAGGCTTGGAAAAATTGTTATCTTGGAAATGTGTTTAGTAATGATATATCAAATATATATGTATAAAAAGGATTTGGCATTAAATGTCCTACAATGGTCGATATGCCATAAAACCAAACCAAACCGAATCCTATATATTTAATATATATGAATAAAAAAGATTTAGCATTAAATGCCCTACAATGGTTGATATGCCATAAAACTAAATCAAACCAAATTATACATATTTAATATATATGTATAAAAAGGATTTGGCGTTAAATGTCCTACAATGGTCGATATGCCATAAAACCAAACCAAACCAAACCAAATCAAACACTATCTACTTTAATATAGCAAATAAAAGTAAATGGTAAACTATTAGTGAGGAGATTTTAACGCCACTAATGAAAGATATAAATGAACCAGCAATGAAGAAAGACGAAAAAAACATGTTCTAAGATGCACACCATCAGGTACCAATACAGTGCAACGGTATTTGTTGACCGCCCCACCAAACGGGCAAGTGTAGTACAAGGCCTTTTTAAGGTGGGTCCGGGTGCTGGGCCGTAGCCCAGACGCACTCGGCATTTCCAAAAATGCTTCGGGTCCCGTCGGTGTTGCCCTAAAGAGGGGCACCTCAGGTGCCAGGTGATAAACATAACCACTCCAAGGAGGCTTAAAGCCTGAGGGGACGGCCTCCTGAGGCTCGAGTTATACAGTGCAATTCAGTGCAAAGACCCATTGAAGAGACTGACGATGATGTAGAGGGAACCTTGCCATCTGAACTTGTACAGTGCAAGTTTTCTATTCAACTCGACAAGTCAACATTTGGCAGTTCAGTATTCTCATGGCCTCAGAGAGGCATCACAGTCTATGCATAAACTGCATCTGTACGCTAGGTACCTTAAAAGTGATGAAAAAGTTGAAGCAATTTTTCTCTGTTTGAAGGGTTATTTGAAGAAATACTATGTTTCCCTCGAGAATATACAACAATGGCATAGATAGTGCACTAACAAGAGTTGGCAATTACAGAAGATTTGGCGCTTTATTCCAGGCAATAGATACGAATGTCCGTTACGGTTCTTTATGTCTTTGGAAGAAACTACCGTGTAGCCAAGAAATTAAGTGGTGAACTGCATGATGCCTTAAACTGACGTAAGCGGGTTCCAACTCCAGTCGTGCTATTACGTTCACTTTCGCACAAATAGCCTTGGGAAAGGTATGTAAAACCTTATCCTCCCAGCTATGGGTTAAATAGAACCACCACTACTGTTCTTCCAGAAGAGTGGATCGGCATGAAATAACCCAAGAAAGTTGATATGCCATTTAACAACAAAACAAGAGTATTTTTAAACGTATTTTATCAGGTTACTGTATGAAATCAAAGCTTATCTTCTCAACTCGCGACTGTTTGAAAATTTATGTGAAAAAAATTATGAAACTTCGAACAAATTACTTTTGTACGTTGAAGTAAGGTGGTTGTCAAGAAGTGATAGCTTGCAAAGATCTGTTGTCTAGTATGAATCAACGGTGAAGTTTCTAACGTGACGAGTTGAAAATATGTTCATATTGAATATTGATTCGTAGAACCTTTGATGCTGCTGCGGAAGTCGGATACCGGGAACGAAAATAGTCGGAAATGTACCTGGTACCTAAAATGAACAGGGTGCAAGTATTACCGGTGGAAATTACGCGTAAATTGTGTGTGAGGCATGTTACAAGGAGGTCGGCCACCTGAGCGAAAATAATAGGAAACGAACCTGGTACCTAAAGGGAACAAGATGCTGGTGTCACCGGCGGAAATTCCATGTAAATAGCGTGGGTGGCCTGCCAGAAGGATACGCATCCATGTGCAACGTTTAAGCATTAGGCTTGAGTAGATGTGTCCTCGAGAATTTCAAGAGGGCGTTCGTAATATTATATAGGATGTCTTAATATACGTGTGACCCATATGACTGCTAATAACTCTACTAATAATAAGTTTCTTCTTTTATGTTTTAGATTTTAAAATAGTATACGATAACAACTATTAATCCTTGATAACAATGAACAAGAGACGAAAACTATTTTGCGTGACAACTTATTTGGAGACATTTGGAAACATTCAAAAATGTCTCAAAATAGATGCAACCAATTAATATTACAAAGATTTATTCCTGAGACAACAAACTAAAAAAAGTCTGCATGTCCTGGAAGCTTATATGATACGTTTCAAGCTCAAAAGATGGATTTTTTACAGGGCGTGTTCCAATTTACCGCCATTGCCCTGGTCTCAGTAATAAATCATTATCATATTTATGGGTTGCGTCTATTTTAAGACGCCCTGTCTAACAGGGAAAATTTCCACACGAACAGCAGAAAACGAGAAGAGGTTTCACAGAAGACCCATACTGTCAGCCCCTGTGCGTTCTGCTCAGCCGCCTTTGACCCTCTCTTATTTACCCATTCCGTACATTTTGGGTTACAAAAGGAAATGAAAATATGGAGTATCAAATATGAATGCTCAATACTAACAGCTATAGATGTAAAATCAATTTTAGATTAATGATACATCAACACTTAACGTGTTTTATAGATTTATTTTAGGTTTTTATAAGTTTTTTTAAGAACCTCCCTCAGATGAATAATTTGAATTTTTTTTAGGTGTTTCTTATTGCTTCCGGTGAGAATGGGATTTGAAAAAATTCTTATCTTTTTTAAATTAATTTTCAATTAAAATATTTTATATTTTTCAAGCAAGAAAAAAATTAATAAAAATTGAAGATATTATATCTACAGTGTGACCCCCCGCCCAAAAAAAAAACAGAAACCATAAACTTTTTTATTATTTCTACAAGAATAAAGCAAAATAATTCAAATTTTTTCCTTAGTAGACCAGGACATGTTGGTGAATACTATGGTCCCAATTATTTATGCACAGAATCTACTTCATATCCTGAAAAAAAGAAAAGACTAGAATTAAATTTATGAATTTCAATAAAAAATATATGGCTTCTGTTCTTTTTTTTTTTTTTTTTTTTGTGTCATTATTTTTCATTCATGTAATGCTTACACAATCCTATAAAAAATACCGTTAACCCTAATTTACATACTATTGAAAATTAAAAGACCCGATCCAAGAAAAAGTAAATCGTCGTACGCGAAACTTTTTTTGAGTCTTTATATAAAAGTGGAAAAGACTTAAAATATTATTTTAGAATTATCTGCAATGGAAAACAAATCTCCCTTCTAGAAGCTTCCCTAGTGTGGGCGCTACGATATTCCGAGTGCAAGAATGATGGGATGGAGACTATCAACATATGTATAATAGAAAATATCTGCTTTATTTTCAACACTTTAAACATAGAATTATTGTTACCGGAGAGTTGACATTTTTTAAATTCATGTAAGGCTGACATTTGACCGTCTTTTTTACAGCTGTGTTGAGTTTAATGCCAGAGACATTGATGTTGACTCCGACACTCTTTCTTTTGTATCATATGCAACAGAAAGTAATCTGAAGTGGGAACCCAGTGGATATTTACAAGACAAGAAAGAAAGAAAGAAAGAAAGAAAAATGATCTTATTTGGTAAAATGGCTAAGAATTGGTTTACATATTTGGCTTGGTTTGATTTTATGGCATATCAACCATTGTGGGATATTTAATGCCAAATCTTCTTTTTTCATATATATTAATTATATAGGATTTGGCTTATTTGGTTTTATGGAATATCAACCATTCTAGGTTATTTAATGCCAAATCCTATTCATAAATATACAGAGTGGAACGATAAAATTGTCGTCCGCAAAGAAAACAACACTACAGCTTTATTTTAAAACTTTTATTGAAAAAATCAGTTCAGGTAACTTGATTATGTAGTAGAGCTGACATCTATTCAATGTAGCCACCTTCAGCCTCTATCACCGCCTCGATAAGGATCCGGATCTGGGAGCATGCCTTTTCCACAAGCGCCGGCGGGAGCTCGGCGAATACTCGGCGGATGGCGACGATCAGGCTGGTTTCGGTGTTGTGGGAGGTCATGTTGGTGATCTTCTCGACGTATGTCCAAACGAAGTAGTCCAGCGGGTTCTGGTTGGGGGTGGAGGGGGCCAGTGAGCGAAGGTTACTAAGTCGTAGCACTGCTTCTGAAGGCAAGCCTGGGTCTCTTTGGACTTGTGGGCCGGCTCTGAGTCGTGTTGCCACACCCAGGATCTGCCAGCGGCCACCTGATTGCACCAGGGGATCACCACACTCTTCAGCACATCCACGTACACTTTGGTGTTGACTTTTAAGCCGACTTCGAAGATGTGATGTTGCATGATGTGGCCCTCACTTGAAGCCACACCAAAGACCATAACTGTAGCCGTCCGAAAGGTCGTCTGATGCGTTGAGCTGTGCCTTCAAGCGTTGAACCGTCCGGATTTGCATTTTGAGGGTGCTGGCAATGGTCCTATTGTCGTAACTGGGATCGGTAGAGAACATGTGTTGTACAGCGGCGCATCTCCGATCTCGCTCGTTGAACATTGTGTCTCTTTCAGACATGATAGAAGGCTCCTATTGCTCTTGGGATTTGTACACAACTGGCCAACTAATAGATAGTCTGCAACAAAAAAAGAAAACCGCTTTTCATTCAACGGAAATGGAATCATGTCGTCTTTTCTAGGGCAAGAATTTTCATTTTTCTAAAATAATTTCTTTGCACTCAGTTATAATGTTGTATAGTCACAACCATAGTTTTTCAATGTTCTATTGCATTTGAGATAGAACAGTTTCATTTTTTTTTAAATAATTTCCTTGCACTTAGTTATAATGTTGTATAGTCACAACCATAGTTTTTCAATGTTCTATTGCATTTGAGATAGAACATTTTCATTTTTCTAAAATAATTTCTTTGCACTTAGTTATAATGTTGTATAGTCACAACCATCTATACAAACACATAATACGTATACATCTGCATACAGAATAATAACGACACAATGATAACGCAATGAAAACGAGCGACACGGTCTTTTAGAAAAATATAGCTCTCCCTTTATTTGAAAGGTTTGTATATGAGAGAGGGAGTTGGAAAACCGAACAGAACTGCAACATATTGACCCCCACTCTTATGGCCATCAGCGTTGTGTCCTTCTCGTTCTCCAGGGCTACTCAACTGGAAGCCCAGGGGCCCAGCTCTCCGCTGGATGCTGGCTTTCTCTACCATATCTTTTCACCAACTGGTCTGGTCTCCAAAACTCTACCGCCACTTGTCATTAACTCATCTCTACTCCAACTAACTGACTTCCTGTCTTCACCGAGTTATATAGTAGTTCTATCGCTCACTCAATATCTTTGGAATGGCATGTTTGATCGTCATCAAGCGGAAATAACTGTCATGCAGTTCACAGGTCACTCTCTTCCGGTGCATCAGTCTATGACTGTATCATGGGATTTTACCTTGTCCCATATTGTCAGCCAGGCCCGCCCACGCGATTTCTTCCCATAACTGCCATCGGAATGTGTCACTTCCTTCCGGTGCATCACTTTGGAATGGCATGTTTGGCCGGGTCGAAGGTCAATATACAACAATATGATATCAAGTGACTCTGTCTTATATAAATAATATGCACGTTTATATCGATTTTCTCATTCCTATCCAATACTAATGATTTTTAAACCGATCTATTTGACTCATAGATGCTATCATAACGGGTTCTAATATTTCGAATGCGAGTGGACCTGTAACACAGAGGTCACATCACAGATTTCCAAAACTGGAACCTGACTTCTGAAAGGAATTTAGTGTCATATCCAGGACGTTATCAATTAGTAAATGCTAGGGAAGACTGGGTTCTTTAGCCTTGGTACAGAAACTACAGTAGGCGAAGAAAATTCACATCAAATCAGTTGAATTGCTCATAGAAATATTAATCCTGCCTTGCATTTTACACATGGCGAAGTAATTGGATGAATACATATCCAGCACCCGCTTCTTTGGTGGGGGTATCAACCCCGCTTAGCAGTATTTTTCATCGATCATTTTAGTATTTATTTCTAATGCACATAGTAATAGGGTATTATCATATTTACCCAACCCCTCCGCTCGGGCAGGATATGACACAAGGTCAATTTTTAAGCGGAGTCTAACAGGCTTGAATTTAGAGTTTTCCTTCTCACAGACTAGTTGCCTCACCAAGGCTGAAGAACATTGTCTACCCTACTATTTACCCATAGCAGGAGGGAGAATATTAGTGCTATTCGAAAAGCAATCAGTCTTTTCCAGGATTTGAACTCGTGTCGCCATGTCCATTTCCTACGACGATAACCATTACACCACGGACACCTCCGTAATATGGTATTATTAATTTTCAAACGGCTCAATTTGACCCATAGATGTGACCCTTACAGATATTACGGCTGTGGGTTTCAGTGGGTCAGGGGTAGTGGCAATGAAGAGGTACGATCTCCAGATTTCAAGAACTGAAGCCTTACAGTCGGATGCAGGTTACCATCAAACCATCAAACCTCGTGGTGTAATGGTTAAAGCGATGAACTGCGGAATCGTAGTACGCGAGTTCGTACTCCAGTCGCGCTATTATGTTCACTTTCGGGCAAATACCTTTGGGAAAGGTATGAACCCCCTTATTCTCCCTCCAGCTATGGGTAAATAGTAGGACGGACTAGGTTCTTCAGCCTTGTTGAGGCAACTAGTCTAGGAGAAGGAAAACTCTGAATTCAAACCTGTTAAACCCCGCTTAAAAATTGACCTTGTGTCATATCCTGCCCGAGCGGAGGGGTTGGTAAATAGTACCATCAAACCGAGGAAACTACATTCTTGAGGGCATCTTAACCCCCCTGCTGGGGATGCATACAGTCCGATGAAAGGAAGATAGAATTGTGAGGGCAAAGAAGAGTGAAAGTGTTTTAGTTGGTTTGGTTTATTTATTTAATGGCATATCAACCTTCGTGGGTTATTTGATGCCAAAGCTATCCTTGTAGGGTCCATATTTTTCCCCAGGGCATTAGTCTAAAATGAATCGTATTGGTTTCTTGTTTAAATGGCATATTAACCTTCGTGGGTTATTTGATGCCACATCTGTACTTCTAGAAGAACAGTAATAAGTAAAGTGTTCGCCAAAAGTCTGTGAGAACGGAGTTCAATCCCAAGTCGAATCATACCAAAGACTCACGAAATGATACTTGATGCCCCTCTTGCTTACCAGTCAGCATTATAAGGTAAAAGTCAAGAGTAAAGTGAACCAATCCAGGGAATGAAGAGGCGCCCTCCCCAACACCTTGGGGTAGTAGCAATTGAAAAGGGAGCTTTTGGGTCATCCTTGACTAAGTTCGCTAACTTTATTTATTTTTTATCATATTCACCCAACACCTGTGCTCGGGCAGGATATGACGCAAGGTCAATTTTTAAGCGGAATTTAACATGTTTGAATTCAGAGTTTTCCTTCTCCTAGACTAATTGCCTCACAAGGCTTAAGAACCTAGTCTGCCCTACAATTTACCTATTGTTCATACCTTTCCCAAGTCTATTAGTGCTATGTTTATGGAGGTGCCCGTGGTGTAATGGTTATCGTCACAGGATATGGACACGGCGATACGAGTTCAATTCCTGGACAAGACTGATTGCATTTCACATAGCACTAATACCCTTGGGAAAGGTATGAATCCGATTATTCTCCCTCCAGCTATGGGTAAATAGTAGGACAGACTAGGTTCTTCAAACATGTTGAACTCCGCTTAAAAATTGACCTTGTATCATATCCTGCCCGAGCGGAGGGGTTGGTAAATAGGATTAGTGCTATGTGAAATAATATCAGTCTTGTCAAGGATTTGAACTCGTGTCGCCGTATCCATTTCTTACGACGATAACCATTACACCACGGGCACCTTACTTTTTATAAAGATAAGGATGTCCATACCTTTCCCCAGCGCATTGGTTCAAAAGAGAACTTATGGGTCCCTATGTTTAATTGCATTTCAACCTTCGTGGGTTATTTGATGCCAAAGCCATCAATGTATAAGAACAATAGCTGTAGTATATAGCCAATAATTCGTGGGAGAGAGGTTTCCTATCTTTCCTAAGGGTATTAATCCTACGAAAGTGATCGTTGCTGTGAGTGTAATGTTCTGTGCAAATGATAATTACATGTCGAATCTCGCAATGTACTTCTCCTCTGGGTGAGCACCGAAGGTCAGAGAAATTTGGTCGATGACACAGTTCAGGTAGTTTTATTGAGGTTCATATGATGAGGAAAATAGATGGAAAGGTGAATA
>OY757932.1:18168204-18180704 GCA_963585895.1 Sepioteuthis lessoniana | reverse complement strand
AAAAAAATGCATTTCGTTTTACCGGTCAGGTCTGATATCCATATGACTGATGGCCTATCGATACCTATTCATGCCTTTGCTAGTTTCGTGTTCATGTCCGAAATTGTCCACTAGTTTTGTGTGGAGATGACGCCTCTTTGATTTAAAGCTAAAACTCTGGAGAATACACCAACTAATTCTCAGCAGAGAAGTAAGACCCCCCCCCAGAAGGAATGTCCTGGAGATGACACTAAACAATCGTATGGTGAGTCTCCAATCTTAGCGCTTTGGGAAATTTGGTGTACGCCTTCTTTGCTATTGTTCGATAGACAACTCAGACCCGGAGTAGTAGCAACTGATTGGTTCCTACCAATGGGTCGAATAGAATGTTTCATATGTAATATGAGTATAAACAAACGACTTCTACAAAAACTGAATTGTTAGATATACAACTGTGAGTGAATAGATGACTGATATTTAATTGAATCGTTTGTGATACATAGCAATACTTGGTACCATTTAAGGGGGCTAGCAAATGATTAATAGTTAATATCATTATTCGTGCTTGATAGAACTACTTAAAAGTATTCAAATGTGTTTACAAATTATATATATATCATCATCATCATGTCCTGCCGCCAGCACGGATATCCCTGACCCTCTCTCGCCACTTCTCCCTATTATTCCACTCAGCTCGATTCATACGTAGAGCCTTGCATATACGCTAATGGCAACACACTTACTTCATTCGCTAGATAGCTCAACCCTACGGGGGTAGGGGTGTATATATATATATATATATTAAAGAGAATTTGGCATTGAATAAACTACAATGGTTGATATTCCATAAAAGCCAACTAATGCAAATAATTCATATTCAATATATATATATATATATATATATATATATATATATATATATATATATATATATATATATATGTATAAAGAAGAGTTGGCATTAAAAACCTAGAATGGTTTATATGCCATAAAACCCAACCAAAACAAATGATATATATTTAATGTGTATATATAAAGAGAGGAGTTGGCATTAAATAACCTAGAATGGTTGATCTGCAATAAAAGTCAAGTAAACTAAATCATATATATATATATATATATATATATATATATATATATATATAAAAAGAGGATTTAGTATTAAATAACCCATAATGGTTGTTACCCATAAAACACAACGAAACCAAATCATATATATTCATATATACATATAAAGTGAATTTGGTATCAAATAACCTACAATGTTTGATATGCCGTAAAACACAACGATATATTTAATATATATAAGTATAAAAAGGATTTGGCTTTAAATAACCAACAATGGTTGATATGTCATAAAAACAAACGAAACCAAATCCTCCATTGTTATATACGTATGAAGAGGATTTGGCATTAAATAAGTTACAATGCTTGATTTGCCAAATTACCAAATCAAACTAAAAGATAGAAATCACCAAGCTTCATCTCAGTGATTTAGACAATAGTTTTATCTGTATATCAATATCGGATTAGTTCTGCACGAGGATTCATTTTTCTTTTAAATATTGATGTGAGAAGATGGTAAAAATGAAGTAGACAAATCAAACAATCAAATAATCACCATCGAATTGCATTGAACGTTATTCCAAAATGCTCAGAGAATACGAAGACTCAAAAGGAAGTAATCTCCGCGAGATATCACGTTATTTGCTCCGGATCAATACACATTTGGTCTAACGAGTTCATTCATAAACGGTTGAACTTTGATTCAAACCATAATTTGAAATCAGATCAATAAATTCAATTAGAAGATCCACAAAGTGGTAGCAGCTGTTTCACATCATGTTGGGCCTTTGTGGTTAAAATTTGAGATGAGCAAACTTTATCGTGAATCATATTTATATCTGGAATTATATTAGGTCAATATTTCGCTCAGTCAATCGTGAAACAGATTTCATTGACATTGTCGCTGGGTTCTTGCAAGGAGATACACTGACATTACTTGTATTCATAATTGCTGAGATTCTGTACCACGGACGTTAGTTTATATCATCATCATTATCATCATTTCGCGCCATCAGCACTGATATCCCTGACCCTTTCTAGCCATTCTTCTCTATCGTCCATTGCTTCCGGCAAGTCTTCAGGGATACATCCCGTATCGGCACTGAGCTTCTGTATGTAGGTTCTAGCTAATCGCCCTGCTTTTGCTCGTCTATGTGAAGGGGTCCACAGGAATACATCATTTATGAGTTCGTCCTTATTCTCCAGCAGTCTCCCGCATGTCTGGTTCGTCTAACTTGGATAGTTTTTGTGATGGGTGGTAAGCTGTTGCTTTGTGGGGTGTTCCCTCTAGGACTTGTTCAGTATTGCTCTCATCATTCTTGTGTAGTTGCCATCAAGCTTTTTCTCCATATGTTTAGTCAGCGTCCATGTAGTGCATCCATACAACAGTATCGACACGACCGCTGCTTGGAAAAAAACTGCGTTTTATTAGTAGATCTAATCAATGAAAATAATTCCATACTTAAATAAATGCAAGAAACTATTACCAATGAAAACAACGCTGATGATTTAGCACATCATCATCATCATCATCTCACGCTGCCAGCATGGATCTTCCTGACACTCTCTTGCCACCCGTCTCTATCGTCCATCGCTCCTGGGACGTCTTCAAGGCTATATCTTGGATTGGCACAGAGCTATTGTACATAGGTTCTAGCTGGTCGTCCAACCTTTGCTCGTCCACGTGAGGGGTCTATAGGTGTACATCGATGATGAGTCCGTCCCTGCTTCTCCGGCCGTGTCGGGTTTGTCTAATTTGGATATTTTTCTTGATGGGCAGCAGGGAGCCGTATTGTTGCTGTTTTGTAGGGTGTTGACTCCGGAACTTGTTCAATATTGCTCGCAGCATTCTTGTGTAAATGCTGTCAAGCTTTTTCTCCATACGTTTAGTTAGCGTCCATGTAGTGCATATACACATACATATATACATACACATTCATATATACGTACATAAACATACTTGTATATATATATATATATATACATATATCATGTCGGGCTATCAGCACAGATATCCTTGACCCTCTCTCACCATGTCTTCAAGCTATATCCTGTATCGGCACAGAGCTGTTGTACATAGGTTCAAGCGGGTCGTCCAACCTTTGCTCGTCCATGTGAGGGGGTCCACAAGAGTATATCGTTTATGAGTTCGTCTTTACTTCTCCAGTCGTGTTCCGCATATCTGTTTAGTCTAATATGGATAGCTTTAGCGATGGGTAGTTGGTGGCCGTAGAGCTGCTGTTTTGAGGGTTGTTGCCTCAAGGATTTGTTCAATATATCTCGCGGAAAAAATACTCATACTCAAGCTGAATCTATGTTACATAGCTCGGATCAAGCAGCAAGAGGAATCGATCACAACGGGAATTCAGATAAAACGTAGTTCCTCTGTTTTGATTAATGTTATATAATTAGAGTAATCATTAGTGGTATTGATTATTTTTCGTTAATTGTAAGTTATTGTTTAGTTTGGTGGGGTTTTGAGCTGCTCGGTGTTTCTATGTTCAGGTTTCATGGTCGGGTGGGGCACTCACATGCCCGTGCGGTGTGCTTGTAGCAGTCATCGTTCCTTTGTAGTAAGCTCCCAGACAGGAAGTAGAGCTGGAAGCGCCGTTGTTTGGATGATGTCATGCCCGGAAGAGATGGCCTGAGAATTTTGACATTTTGAAAAAGACGACGGAGTTGAAATACGACCGTCAAAGGAGGTGGTTAAGTTTTTCGGATCTGATTTGAGCAGCAGAGATGTGCTGAGATCTTAGACACTACAAGATGCTCCGCGCCTGGAGGGTGTCAGCAGAGTCTGGTAGCTTAGGCCTTTGTGTCTCTCTTCTCATATCACCAAGGGTTGAAGGCAGAAAGAAATAAATCCGTTTGCATCAGGAATGACTGAGACCGCCTGTACTATTATTATTATTATTATTATTATTATTGATATCATCATGGCTATACAACATTAAGATAGTGCCTTCTTTTCAATAAATGATAATCCTCTGAAATTATATCAGCTCATAAAACTCAGTCGGATTATCTCATCTACGGAATTGATTAACACACGTATAGATAATACATGGATTACTGTAATGAGATTAACGACCATATAAATATTTGACCTCTCTGATAAAATAAAAAGCGATTTTTTCTTAGTAGTAGCCGTGATAGTACGACTATATGATTGCACTCCTCAGATTTAATGAAACACCAGAGAAAAAACAAAATGAAAACTTGACAAGGATGACGCGTTCAATTTAGAGAAAATTATGGCTGCCACATCCAACAAAAAACAGTTCTACGGCCACTTACCCCCATCTCAAAAATCATCTAGGAAATGCGAGTAAGGCATGCAGAACACTGCTGGAGAACCAAGGACGAAATCATAAACGATGTTTTTCTAAGAACTCTTACGTTTGAACACCAATGCAAAAACTTACATACAACACCTCTGTGTGGATACTGGATGCCGACTAGCTGATATACAACGAGCGATGGCTAATAGCAACAGATGCCTTGAGAGAGACAGAGAGACAGAGAGAGTCAAAGGAATCTGTACTGTTGGGACATTTTAATGTTGATGAGATATCTGAGATATTTTATATAAAATGTCGCGACCCCTGTGTCAGTTTTAAAAGAAAATGCGCATACTTTTGACAATCATGTCTTGATTTGAATTTGAGCGAAGCCATTACAAACATTTGAAAAGAAAGATGACGAGGATACTCAGCGATCGAGTTGCAATTACTTCCTACAAAAATCAATGTCGTATGGTTCAAATCAAATGTTAATTGATGCAGACCCCACTTTTTCTTTTGATGTTTTTTTTTTTTGTTATTGAAACGCTCAACAAGATACAAGTAACGCCTTCTTCAGTGATTTCCTCCCGAAAAAGAAAAGAATGCGTTCGCGCGTACTTTTTTTTCGTTGAATTTTTTTTTTTAATTTTTAAAAATTTCTTTTTGGTGAAGCTATTGTTAATCACAAAACAAGTGTTTTGTTTAACTAGCCACCAATGTTTATACTCCCTTTTTCCCGCGTAAAGCGGTCACGACTTTGACAAAAGACGGCGTCTATTTGTATGCCAAAGCGAGCTGTATGATTTTAGTGAAAATACAACATGTTGCCATTGGCAAAGCAAAGGTTTTTCTCTTCTTCTCCGTGCATTCAGAAATGAGAAGGAAAAAAAAAATACTTTCTTAACAATTTTTTAAGAAGGGATTCCTTTTACAAGTATCTTTCACTGCCATTTATTGTAAATGATATGGCTGTAGTGCGACGAACATTGTCACTGAAGAATTCGTGACGTCTGTGTCATTTTTGCGTTGTCGTCTGCTTTCTTGAAAATTCTCTTGAAAAATCTATTCGACAACATTAGTTATTTGGCATTTTTAACTAACCTAAGATGTCCTATAAATTCGTCTGCGGTTGATTTTTTTTTCTTTTAAAAATCGAGTTCTTGTAAAGAATTAAATTTTTTAAAAAAAGTTAAGGCGCCCGATTCGAATATCCATTAATCGACAATTCACGTGTTAAATCACGAGCAAGATAGCTAAGATGAACTAGACATCATGTTGGTCGAATATCTCGTCAGGTGCTTAAACACAATCATGGCTCAAGCATCATTATCAAAGGCAAATTCTTACCGAATATGAAAACTAAGAAAAAAAATGAGCTTTCGCTTGATATCTCGTTACCCAACCTAAAAAAAAAATCATTATTTTCACTGCTCTCAAAACTATTCACAGATCACCACGAGGTGCGTAACGGTTATCGTCGTAGGAAGTTAAATCGGAGATTCGAGTTCAAACCCTAGACAAGGCTGTTTGTGTTTTACTACATGCATCCATATATTCTCAACTTCCCTGGGGGTGTCTTCGTGGTGTAATGGTTAAAGCGATGGACTGCGTAATCGTAGTAAGCGAGTACGTACTCCAGTCGCGCTATTACGTTCACTTTCGGGCAAATACCCTTGGGAAATGTATGAACCCTCTTATCTTCTCAGCTATGGGTCAAATAGTACCACTACTGTTCGTCTAGGAGAATAGCTTTGGCATCAAATAACCTACAAAGGTTGATATGCCATTAAACAAAGAAACCAAACGAAACCAAACCATCAACTTCCCTATCTATTAGTAAATAGTAGGTCAGACTGTTTCATTAGCTTTGGTTAGACAATGCGTCTAGGAGAAGCAAAATTTTGAATCCAGTTTAGTTTAAAAACTGACCTTGAGTCATATACTGCACGTAGGGAAAAGGTTAATTAAATGCAAGTGCCTTTCAACGGAATTACTTCCCTCTTAGGAGAGCTTGAATGGCTAATCTATATTCATATATTTGGTGAGAGTTTCAATGCTACATTGGTCTGTATTTAATAATACATAATAAGAACAGTTTTAACAGTTTAATATTTCACAAAAATAATAAAATCCGGGTATATTCATTCAAACGGAAAATAATGCTTCTATAGAAATACCAATTATGCTTTCATACCTAATCGGTGAGTCCCACTTGAAAACATATTGAACAATGACTAACTCGCTACAGAATACACCGACAGCATCTCTGCAGACGGGTAAAACTCGTCCAAAGAGTGTCCTGCTTTTGACACTAAACAATCTGATGAGGAGGCTTCAGTAATGCAGGAGGTTTGGGGGAATACGGAGTACCCCTTTATTGCCATCGCTCCTTGGTTCACTCTGACCTGAAGTGGGAGCACCTGACAGGGTCCTATCAGTGGGTCAAAAACAACCGTTTGACATTTAAACGGTGTACTTATGCTAAACCGACCTGCTAGAAATAGAACTGCTTTAGGCTTACATTTATGCTAAAGGGTACCGGACATTGGCATAATGGTTAGAATGTTCACCAATGGGCCGGGAGATCTGCGTTCAATATCAGGTCGAGTCATACATAAGACTCAAAAAATGGTACTTGATGCTACTTTGGTTAACACTCAGCATTATAAGGTAAGGACCAAGAGTAGTGTAGCAAACCCAGGAAAGGAGTAACGCCCCTCCCTACACCTTGGTGTCGTAGCTATCGAAAAGGGAGCCTTCAGATCACCCTCGACTACGGTCACCAACTTACTTTATGCTAAAATGAATCGTTTGAAATAGAAGCGTTTGATTATGTAACTGTGTAAACAAATAACTGATGTATTAATTGAATTGTTAGAGATACACAGCATTACTTGATAACATTAAACTTTGCGCAAACAAGGAATTAATAGTAAATAGAATTATTTGTATTAGATAAAAAGAAGTAAAACCATTTAAATGTTTGTCGAAAACCGTACTCACACCCGTTTAAAAATATTACCAACAAAATGTTTTTAGAAATCATATATCTAATATATATGTATTAAAAAGATTTAGCTTTAAGTAACCTGCAATGTTTGATATGCCATAAAATCCAACCAATTTAGATCATACTTATTTAATGTACGAAGATAATTAAATAAGTTTCCAGACTTTTTTTTTCGTATGGACACTTTTATTGATAGTACACACATAAAACTCTCGTCCCCTTCGAAAAATCTCGTCTGGCAGCAATGCACTTGTTGCACCGTTCCAACAACTTCTTCAAGGCCCCATGGAAGTCCTTTTGTGTGTGCGTGTCAATGACCTTCGTCACAGCCTCTTCCATTTCCTCAATTGTCTCATAACGACAGCCTCTGAGGTTAGGGAATAAGCAAAAGTCACAGGGAGCAAGGTCTGGACTATAGGGAGGCTGAGGTACTGTCTTGATGCCCATTTTGATAAAATAGTCTGTGACCACGATGGAGCTATGGACTGGTGCATTGTCCTGGTGGAAATGCAACTGACCCGATTTGAAGAGTGCTGGCCTCTTCACTAGGAATCTTCTTCTTGAACTCCCTTAAAACCTCAATATAGTATTCCTTGTTGACTGTCTGTCCAATGGGAACCCAGTGCATGTAGATCATGCCAGTGCTGTCAAAAAAAGGGATCACCAAAAGTTTGTGAGGCGACTTGCTCTGTCTGGCCTTGGGTCTGAGAGAGCCAGCATGCTTCCACCGGGAACTCTGTATCTTGGTCTCTATATCATAGTAGTAAATCCAACTTTCATTTTTTTCCAAGTTTAAAACAGAATTTTATTGCATATCGTTCTCCTAAAGTCCAGATTGCATTTTTGAAATGCACAAGATGTGATAATCAGGCTTTAGTAGGGTGTATTCCAATTCATGCTGTAGCTGTTCCTTTGAACCTGAAATCATAAAAATTGGTCAGTCATCTCATAAGAGGTATACCAATAAGATACTGAATTCTCAAGAGTCTACGACAATTTTAAATGCCTGTACAAAAAAGTCTGGAAACTTATTGAATGAACCTTGTATATGTATAAAGAGGATTTGGCATTAAATAACCTGCAAGGTTGCTATGTCATAAAACCCAACCAATCAAGATCATATATATTTTATATATGTATATATCTATAAAGACGATCTGGCATTTAAAAACCTACAGTGATTGATGTGCCATAAAAACTAACCGAATTATATATATTAAATAAATACGTATGATCAGGATTTGGCATTAAATAACCTTCAAATGTTGATTTGCCTTAAAACCAAAGAAATTGGTCAGTCATCTCATAAGATGTATAGCAATAACATTCTGAATTTTCAAGAGTCTACGACAATTTTAAATGCCTATACAAAAAAGTCTGGAAACTTATTGAATGCATCACGTATATGTTTAAAGAGGATTTGGTAATAAACAACCTTCAAATGTTGATTTGCCATAAAACCAAAGAAAACAAAACCAAATTATATATATCTAATAATTATGTATAAAGAGAATTTGGCATTAAATAACCTACGATGGTTGATACGCCATAAAAGCCAACCAAACCGACTAAATGTGACTTTGTAACAAGTGGGTTCGAACTTCAGTGGCGCTTCAACGTTCACTTTCAGACTAATTTCCTGGAGAATGGTATGAACCCTCCCAACAACAACATTATATCCCAGCTTTAAGTTAATAGTACCACTGTATTTAATCCTTTAGATTATTCAGACTATTTTCTTCAACTTTATCACGTTTTAGCCGATGCATCCTTTACGCTTTCCCAGGTGTTTTATTGTTGAACTCAAGCGTCAACACGGAAATTTTAAACGAACCATTTATCTAATCTACGTGTGGATGTCGATTGTTCTGGTTTCGTTAACTATACCTGAGTACAAAAGGGAGGTGCCCGTGGTGTAATGGTTATCGCCATAGGAAATGGACACGGCGACACGAGTTCAAATCCTGGACGAGACTGATTGCATTTCACATAGCACTAATACCCTTCGGAAAGGTATTAATCCAATTATTCTCCCTCCAGCTATGGGTAAACAGGACAGACTAGGTTCTTCAGCCTTGGTGATGCAACTAGTCTAGGAGAAGGAAAACTCTGAATTCAAACCTCTTAAACTCCGCTTAAAAATTAACCTTGTGTCATATCCTGTCCTAGCGGAGGGGTTTGGTAAATTTGCATAAGGACAAATATCATTAAATGTGGACATTGCTAAGAAAAGAAAAAAAACTTTTTGAGAGAAAAGGAATCTCTTCTAGCAGCAGCTCAAAACAATGCCATAAGGACAAACTACATTAAATGTGGACATTGCTAAAAAGAAAAACCTTTCAAGAGAAACAGAATCTCTTCTAACAGAATCACAAAACAACGCCATAAGGACAAACTAAATTAAAGCAGGGATAGATAAAATGCAACAAAACAGTAAATGTGGAGACGACATGATCAATTATTTAATAAGTGAATGCAGTAAATTGGCAAAAGAAAATTGGATTAAACAGAACATGGAGAGGGAGATCAGCCACTGGAAGTTGTGCAAAAAATTTTAATTTGACAGTACGAACAAGTGATATATACACGCTTAGAAAAATTGACCTTGTGTAATATCCTGTCAGAGCGGAGGTGTTCGGTAGATATGATAACTGGGTACAAAAGTTAAGCAATAGTTAGTATTTTTTTATGTTATTTTACCCGCAATTAAGATTGAACCCAAAACATCCTGATGATTTTATTTCGAAATTCTTTAACCGTACAATTATATCCGTTACGCCGTGTTTCCTGCTGGAGAGCTTAGCGTGAATTGTTCAGGCATATATAAAACTAATGTCATCATCAACTAAGGGAATTCTACATAACCGAACGAAATAAAAAAATAAGTAGTATTTTATAGATTGTTTGTGACGTTATGTTCATAGCTCCCGAAAATTAACTCTCAATCGTGAAACAGGACACATAGCGTAACCAATGTTGGAGTTTGGTTGGTTGGTTGGTTGTTGGCGTTTTATGGCACATCAAACTTTGTAGGTTGTTACACCAAATTAATTTTTACACAAATAACCAGTTCTATTTCCAACAGTTCAGTTTAGCATAAGTACACAGTTTAAAATTAAAAACAATTCTATTCCAAGCAATTCAGTTTAGTCAAACAGTTTTAATTCAAACAATTCAGTTTAGTATAAGTATAGATTTTGTTTACATACAGTTAAATGTCAAAACAGTTCTATTTCAAACAATTCAGTTTATTGTAAGTATAGTTTCAGTGTCAAAAACAGTTCCATTTCAAACAATTCAGTTTAGCATTCAAAAAGTTTCATTTAAAACAATTCAGTTTAGTATAAGTACCCATTTTGAATATAGGTTCACAGTTTAATTGTCAAAAACATTTCTATTTCAAGCTATTTATTTTAGTCAAACAGTTTTTATTCGAACAATTCAGTTTAGTACAAGTATAGATTTTTCTTACACACAGTTAATGTCAAAACAGTTTCATTTCAAACAATTCAATTTCGCTTAAATACAGTTTACGTGTCAAAACAGTTCTATTTCGAGTAATTCAGTTTAGCATAAGAACGAATTTTTTCTATTTGACTCATAGATAGTACACTCTCAGGTGCTACCACCCCGGGCTAGAGGGGACCTGGGAGCGACGGCAATAAAGGGGTGCTCTGCATTCCCCAAACCTCTAGGATTACAGAAACCTCTGCATCAGATTGTTTAATGTCATATCTCTGATACTCGTTGTTGTGTGGGCTGTCTTACCCCTCTACACAAGTGAAGTTGGTGTATTCTACAGTCCAAACCGACTGGGTAATTAGTGTTTGATTAAATAACTTATAAGTGAAAGGATCAGGAGTTGAAAGATTCAATGCTGACTCTAGGTAAAAATTACAAGTAATACTTAAATTTGTGGACGTACAATCCTAATATTTTTTATCAATATTATGGACTTACAATCCTAATGTCTTTGTCAACCTATAGGGTGCGGAAGCAAAACAGAATCATTTTTAAAACGTTTTTTGGTCTGATTAGTCCAAGAGAACAGAATAAATCTAAATCTTCATCATTAGAGCTATTATTCAAGCACTTCTTTTTATTAAAAGAAAATTAGCCCAATATGAGAAGGCAAGAAAAACGCAAAGAATCTACGATTTGCTTAACGCCGAAACTGAACATCTTGACCATCAAAACGATTAGACTTCATCTGAACATATAAACTCAGTCTGATCATCTAGACTATCAAAATGACATGACTTCATTTGAACGAATAGACTTCATCTGAAGGACTAGATTTCATCAGAATAAATATAAATTCAATCTGAACATCTACATCATCAAAACGACTAGACTTTATCTAAATGTTTAGGCTTCATCTGAGCGTCTAGACTTTTTCTGGGGATATGAACTCAATCGGAACGTTGTAGATATCATCTTAACGTCTAAAATTCATCTGAACGTCGTGACTTTAACTAAATGTCTAGACTTAAACTAGAGGTCTTGATTCAATCTGAACATGTAGACTTCATCTACCCGTCTGAATTTAATCTGAATGTCTACACTTCATCTAAATGCCTCGACTGTTTTCTGAATATCTAATCTTCTAAACAGCTCAGCTTCTTTTTAACGACTAGACTTCATCTGAACTTCAAAAATCTTAACGTGTGACCTTTATCTAAATGTGTACACTTCATATCATAGTCTATAATCCATCTGAACCTCTACCGTCTACACTTCCTCAAAACTTCAAGATTTTATCCAAACTTCAAAACTCCATCAAAACGTCTGAACGTCACCGGAACATCTTGATTTTATCCTAACTTCTGGACATCAACAAAACGTATTCTCTTCATCTGAACGGCTAGAGTTCATCTGAGTGATTTTGACTTCATCAAAACGCATTTATTTTATTTTGACTATTAAACTTCATTTGAAAATCTAGACCTCATCTTAACGTCTAGAACTCACCTGAACTTCTCAGTGAAGTTTAGACCTCCGTCTCAGCTTCATCTAGAAGATCTTATTTGAAAGAATAGACTTCATCAAAAAGTTTAGATATCTGAACGTCTAGACTTCATCACAAGGTCTTATTCAACCTCAACTTTTAGACTTCATCTAAATGTTTACACTTCATCTTAACCTTCCGGCCATATTCAAAT
>OY757932.1:18088204-18163204 GCA_963585895.1 Sepioteuthis lessoniana | reverse complement strand
ATATATATCTGTATGTATTTAGGCAGCGTTTCTTCGTTGAGGCATATTTGATTAAATAATATCGATATTATTTGTCTACATAATTTTTTAGAAATTTTTACAATTCACCGCATGAATGTTATGACATTCGGCTGCAACTCGCATATAAATTTTCGAAATAATTGGCTCCTAAGTAGTTTCGCCCCCGCCTCTAAGTTCATCATCAGGGGATTCGTTTATTGCAATAGTACAATACAGCGTTTTATTTATTCTGTGGTTACTTTTTTTTTTTACTTATTTCTGTAAATGGAAACAGTAGCTAAAGACATTTGAGTACATTATCACTGGTTTCAAAATTCATTTTATTGAAGTTGGGATGTTTATGTCTAATGTGTAGGGCTTCAAGTATCAGTAATCTTTGTTAGCTATTTTGGTGCTCCAATGTTATAATATCCATACAACGATTTGGTTTGGTTTGGTTTGTTTGGTTTTATGGCATATCAACCTTTGTAGGTTATTTAATGCCAAATCCATTTTTATGTAAATAATCTGTTCTATTGAAAACAGTTCAGTTTAGCATAAGTACACAGTTTAATTGTCAAAAACATTTCCATTTCAAACTATTCAAGCAGTTATATGTAATAATTCAGTTAAGTGTAAATACAGTTTTAATGTCGAAAAACAGTTCTATTTGAAATAATTCAGTTAAGCATAAGAACGCAGTTTAAATGTAAGTACGGTTTAATTGTCAAAAACGTTTCTATTTCAAGCTATTCAGTTTTCTCAATTCATTTTAGCATAAGTATGCTGTTAGTTCTATTTAACCCATAGATAGGGCCCTATCAGGTGCTCTACTTCGGGCCAGAGTGGACCTGGGAGCGATGGCAATGAAGGGGTACTCCGCATTCCCCAAAGCTCCAGCACTGCTGGAACCTCACCATCAGATTCTTTAGTGTCATATCCAGGACACTCGTTGGTGGGGTCTTACCCTTCTGCAGAGAAGCAGTCGGTGTATTCTACAGCCCCAGCCGACTGGGCAAATACAACGATTTGGAAGCATTAAAATAAAAACATCTAGACAAAGAATGTCAATATATATATGTATATATGTGACAAAAAGTTTACTCTGATTGGTTTGGCTTAAGGAAAGTCCACGTGACTTTCAGAGTTGTGAGTTTTTACGTGAGTTTGTTTTGATTTAAAGTTAGAATATTTTGATGAAGCTCTGCATTCTTGTATATATACCCTTTATTTTGTTGATTTTAAACACATTATCAATATATATATATATATATATATATATATATATATATATATGATGTATCTATCCACGGTTTTGATGTATGAGGATAAAACAATCGAGTTAAAGATCTGAACGTTTGAATTGCGAACACACGTTTCATTCACAGTAATGAAGCCATCTATAAGACCTGACCCATTTTTGGATAACTTGATAACCAAAGTAGGGTGTAGCTAAGTGCTATAGATTATGTTGAACAGCGCCCTTCATCAATTATGTTAAGTCCCCTAGAGAGTATACAGTGACACACAAAGATGATATATGTACGTTTTTGCTGGTAGGTCACGTTGGTGTTTCCAAGGAGAACGTTGCTCATATGTTCGTTTTTCTTACCATAAGTGTGTCCAAAGAGAACATTGCTTATGTGTTCGTCCTTAATTGACCGTGAGTGTGTCCAAGGAGAACGTTGCTTATATGTTCATCCTTATTTTCCCATGTGTGCGTCCAAGGAGAACGTTACTTATGAATTCGTCCTTATTTTACCATGAGTGTGTCCGAGGAGAACGTTGTTCATGTTTTCGTCCTTAATTTACCATGAGTGTGTCCAAAGATAACGTTGCTAATGTGTTCGTCCTACTTTTACCATGAGTGTGTCCAAGGAGAACGTTGCTCAAGTGTCCGTACTTATTTTACCATGAGTGTGTCCGAGGAGAACGTTGCTCCTATGTTCGTCCTTATTTTACCATGAGTGTGTCCAAGGAAAGCTTTGCTTATATGTTTGTCCTTATTTTACCATGAGTGTGTCCAAGGAGAACTTTGCTCATGTTTTCGTCCTTATTTTTCCATTAGTGTGTCCAAGGAGAACGTTGCTTAAGTGTCCGTACTTATTTCACCATGAGTGTGTCCAAGGAGAACTTTGCTCATCTGTTCGTCCTTATTTTACCATGAGTGTGTCCAAGGAGAACGTTGCTCAAGTGTCCGTACTTATTTTACCGTGAGTGTGTCCAAGGTGAAGGTTCTTTTCAGAATCGTATAGATTATGTTCCCCAAACTTTTTGCCCAGTCTGCTGGGGCTGTAGAATACACCTTCTTTACCTCAGCAGAGCAGCGAAGACAACCTCAAACTCTAAACAATCTGATAGTGAGGTTTAAATAATGCTGGATCCTTGGGGAATGCAAGGCACTACTTCAATGCCATCGCTCCCAGGTCCACTCTGTCCAGAGTGGTAGCAACCGACAGTATACAATATTTGACAATCAAAATGCATATTTATGCTAAACTAAAAAAAAACTGACTTTATATTTAACTCTGTGTATTGCCCACTCGGTGGGGCCTGTAGAAGACAGAAGGGTAAGAACCCCTCAAAGAATGTCCCGTATATAAAACTAAACAATGTAATGGTGAGGTTCAAGTGATGTTAAAGCTTTGGGGGATGCAAAGCACTGCATCATTGCCATCACTCCCAGGTCCACTCAGGCCCAGATTGGTAGCACCTGACAGAGCCCTATCTCTGGGTCACATAGAACTAAACAGCGTATTTATGCTAAACTGAATGACTTGAAATTTAACTGTTTTGATATTTAAACTGCGTACTAATATTTAACAGAATTGTTTTTTGTACGCTGAACGGAATTGTTTAAAATGGTGCTGATTACTTGCATAAAAATGGATTTGGCATTAAATAACCTAAAAAGGATGATATACCACAAAACCAAAACGACCAACCAACAAATACTTATACTAAATTGAATTGCCTAAAATAGAACTGTTTTTCATATTGAAACTGTACTTACGCTAAATTGAATTGTTTAAAATTGAACTGTTTTGATGTTAAACTGCGTGTAAACAAAAATCTATACTCGTACAAAACTTAATTGGTTGAATAAAAACTGTTTGACTAAAATGAATAGCTTGAAATAGAAACGTTTTTAACAATTAAACTGAGAACTTACATTCAAACTGGGTTCTTATACAAAATTGAATTCTTTGAAATGAAACTGTTTTTGTATGCTAAACTGAATTGTTTGAAATGGAACTGTTTTTGACATTGAGAAAATACTTACGCCAAAGTGAATTGTTTGAAATAGAACTGTTTTGACATTTAACTGTGTGTAAACCAAATCTATACTCAAACTAAACTGAATTATTTGAATTAGAAGTGTTTGACTGAACTGAATTGCTTGAAATAGAAATGTTTTTTACAATTAAACTGTGTACACATGCCAAGGTGAATTGTTTAAAATAGAAAAGGATATTTGTATAAAAATGAATTTGGCATTAAATAACCGACAAAGGTTGATGTGCCATAAACCCAAACAACCAACCAACAGCAACAATCTTCAATTGATCGAATGGAAGAAAGTTTTGCGTCAAAAAAATTTTTAAAAACCAAACAGAAAATGTAATAAAAACCATTGGTTAAAATTCATCACCTTTGAGATGATCTTCATGTCTTTTCCACACACACACACACACATATATATATATATATATATACAAATATGGTGAGAAAGAGAAAGTTTGAGTGAGAGAGTGAGTAAAAATATCAAATTGAGAGATGTTAAGACTTTTAAAATTTAAAAAAAATCAACCGATTGATATATTTTAGCAGTGCAGGCTTATCTTATACTTAGAGGTAAGGGAATTGCATTCAGTATACTTTCAGCTCAGACGGACTGTGGAATACACTAACATCATTTCTCCCAAGGGACAAGATTTTGCTTTTGTTTGGTTTGGCTTAATGGCACATCAACCCTTGTAGGTTATTTAATGCTAAATCTATTTTTATACATTTAAACAGGCCAATTTCAAACAATTCAGTTTAGCATTCATACACAGTTTAAATATCGAAAACGGTTCTATTTCAAATAATTCAGTTTAGTGTAAGAAGAGTTTTTATTTAAACAATGTTAAGTGTCAAAACAGTCCTATTTCAAGCAATTCAGTTTAGCATAAGTATAATAGTGAAAGAAAGAAAGAAAGAAAGAAAGAAAGAAAGAAGATTACAAAATGAATACGAACGAAGAAATGAAAGGAATAAAAAAAGCAGAAAAAAGAAAGAAATAGGATGAAAAGCAAGAATGAGAAGGAAAAGAAAGCCAAAGAAAGATCGGAAAGATGGGGAAAAAAGCTGGCCCATTAGCATAATATGATACAATGGAAAAATGGTAACAAAGAAAGAACCTAATAATCTTTTGTTTGGTTTGGCTTAATGGCACATCAACCCTTGTAGGTTATTTAATGCTAAATCTATTTTTATACATTTAAACAGGCTAATTTCAAACAATTCAGTTTAGCATTCATACACAGTTTAAATATCGAAAACGGTTCTATTTCAAATAATTCAGTTTAGTGTAAGAAGAGTTTTTATTTAAACAATGTTAAGTGTCAAAACAGTCCTATTTCAAGCAATTCAGTTTAGCATAAGTATAATAGTGAAAAGAAAGAAAGAAAGAAAGAAAGAAAGAAAGAAAGAAAGAAGATTACAAAATGAATACGAACGAAGAAATGAAAGGAATAAAAAAAAGCAGAAAAAAGAAAGAAATAGGATGAAAAGCAAGAATGAGAAGGAAAAGAAAGCCAAAGAAAGATCGGAAAGATGGGGGAAAAAGCTGGCACATTAGCATAATATGATACAATGGAAAAATGGTAACAAAGAAAGAACCTAATAATCTTTTGTTTGGTTTGGCTTAATGGCTTATCAACCCTTGTAGGTTATTTAATGCTAAATCTATTTTTATACATTTAAACAGGCCAATTTCAAACAATTCAGTTTAGCATTCATACACAGTTTAAATATCGAAAACGGTTCTATTTCAAATAATTCAGTTTAGTGTAAGAAAAGTTTTTATTTAAACAATGTTAAGTGTCAAAACAGTCCTATTTCAAGCAATTCAGTTTAGCATAAGTATAATAGTGAAAAGAAAGAAAGAAAGAAAGAAAGAAAGAAGATTACAAAATGAATACGAACGAAGAAATGAAAGGAATAAAAAAAGCAGAAAAAAGAAAGAAATAGGATGAAAAGCAAGAATGAGAAGGAAAAGAAAGCCAAAGAAAGATCGGAAAGATGGGGAAAAAAGCTGGCACATTAGCATAATATGATACAATGGAAAAATGGTAACAAAGAAAGAACCTAATAATCTTTTTCAAAAATCTCTACCCAATCAGTTCAGAATGAGTGAACAAGGATTGAAACCCGGAAAATCCACCGAGATTCAACGATATATAAAAAAACCAATTTTTGTAAGAATGTATATATATATATATATATATATTTTTGCATTAGTTCTTGTGAAAAAAATCGATGCAAAAAGATTCCTTATCTTCCTTGGATATTTCGTCAGTCCCATCCAAATTTGCATTTTTGCTATCAGCAATATGGCCGTGGTAAATGTTCTTCAAGTTTCATTCTTTATCAGGAAAATCTCAATATTCAATCCATTTTTCTTTTCTTTTCCAAATTAATTCTCTTTGAGGTTCTTCATTGGAAACTCAACTTTTCGGCAAAATGGCACAAGCACAGAATATTTAGAATTGGAAGACCTTTTTCGTTTTTTTTTTTTTAATCAATTACCCTTCTAGCATTTACGAAGATATTGAGTTTGTTTTTTTTTTTAATTTCAGGCATAAGTGAAATAATTGTTCCGTTGTCCTTACTAGAAATAACGACCAATTTCTTTTTTAATGAAGAAAATCTTGATTTGTGATGATAATTAGTGGGCACATACATTGCGAAGATTACCATCATATAAAACAGTCTCAACGAGCCGGCTTCAAATCCTGGACAAGTCCGCTTGAGCGACACATTTGATAAAGGCGTTTCCTGGAAAGAAAGCATTCATTTAATTCCTTCTTGCGTTTCTCACAGCCAGTCTGGAGCTTAGATTCCGGATTTATAATATATTCTTATAAGCCATTCTTTTTTATTCTGGAATACTGAATACATTATTTTAAAGATCATTATCTTTCGAGGATAATTTCGCCTCATTGTAATCTTGATGGGTTTTTGAGGTATCGTTTACAGTTTAGAAAAGAGTCATTAAATCCTCTATCCGGATTACTGAAAACATTCTTGAGAGTTAGATAGCTAGTACATTGCAATTACCACTCCGATCTATTGAATACATACTTTTTTGTTTTGATAATATCTATATTTGGGGGATGATTCATAATAATCTAACACTTTCCTGGACTCTGGAATACATTGTTTTTGTCTGAGACCACCGTTAGATTTTAGAACCTTTAATAAACTACAAGCAGTCCACACCACCGAATTTATTTAAATAGTAATGTCTGTCATTTTAAGTTGGAATATTATCATTAGGAAAGCTTTTGTAAATCCTGAATATGAGAAATTTATTACCATAGATATCCAGACGTTTGAATAGCATCTATATTTTCGGGGAAATTGCCCGGATTGCTTAAAATAAAGGTTACCCAGTCGGATACAGCAGTAGAATACACTAACTGTATCCCTGGAGAGGGCTAACACCCCCAAACAAGGGTCCTGGATATGATACTAAACAATCTGATGGTAAGATTCCAGTAATGCTGGAGCTTTGGGGAATACTGAGTACCCCTTCAAGTCCTCGCTTCCCGGTCCACTCTTTCGCGGAGTGATAGCACCTGATAGAGTCCTATTAATTGGTCTAACTTAATTGTTTGAAATTGCACTGTTTTTTGACATTGAAAATGTGTACTTACGCTAAACTGAATTGTTTGAAATGGAACTGTTTTTGACATTGAGACTGTGTACTTATGCTAAACTGAATTGTTTGAAATAGAACTGTTTTTTGACATTAAAACTGTGTACTTATGCTAAACTGTTTGAAACAGGACGTTTTTTTTTGCATTTTACTGTGTGTAAACAAAAAAATCCTTATACTAAATTGAATTGTTTGAAATAGAACGGTTTATAAGTATAAAAATAGATTTGGCATTAATAACCTACAATGGTTGATGCGCCATAAAACACAATAAAACCACTTAAAAAAGGGTCATTAAAGGATTTTAACGTCCTTATGGGAGGACCTTTAAAATATGATTCAAAATAGTCTTCACTATTTCGCTATTCCTGACAACATATTCTTGAAATCTCCCACACAGGATTAAAAAAATATTTATATTTCCCCGGGGATATCTTTATTAAAAAAAGCAGAACGGATATTACAGAGATCCCTTGGAAAAAATTCCAATAATGTCTTGACAGGAATGATTAGCAGAAGACTTTAAAATCCTAATATCCTAAAGGAACTGCCACAGAAATATGAACACTTTTGGAAACACCTTCTATGCTTTGGAGATGTTCTCTAAAATTTTCATGAGCCATAATCATTCGTAGTAGCTCGTGGTGTAATGGTCATCGTCGTAGGGAAATGGACACCGCGACACGAGTTCAAATCCTGAACGAGACTGATTGCATTTCACATAGTACTAATACCATTGGGAAAGGTTTGAATCCAATTATTCTCGCTCCAGCTATTGGTAAATAGTAGAACAGACTAGGTTCTTCAGCCTTGGTGAGGCAACTAGTCTAGGAGAAGGAAAACTCTGAATTCAAACCTGTTAAACTCCGCTTAAAAATTGACCTTGTGTCATATCCTGCCCGAGCGGAGGGGTAAAAAGGAGGTGCCCGTGGTGTAATGGTTATCGTCGTAGGGAAATGGACACCGCGACACGAGTTCAAATCCTGAACGAGACTGATTGCATTTCACATAGTACTAATACCATTGGGAAAGGTTTGAATCCAATTATTCTCCCTCCAGCTATGGGTATATGGTAGGACAGATTGATTTCTTCAGCCTTGGTGAGGCAACTAGTCTAGGAAGGAATACTCAAAATTCAAACCTATTAAACTCCGCTTAAAAACTGACCTTGTATCATATCCTGCCCGAGCGGAGGGGTTGGGTAAATATGATAATCATTCGGAGAGAAAGTGCCATATAAAAATTATTTTCGGCTTTAGTTTATTTATTCAATGACATATCAGCCTTCGTGGGTTATTTAACGCCAAAGCTATCCTTGTAAAAGGACAGTAGTGCAGCTATTTAACCCAGACCTTGGTGGGGATAAGGTTGGTTGGTTAGTTTGTTGGGTTTTATGGCATATCAACCTTTGTAGGTTATTTAACGCCAAATCCATATTTATGTAAATAATCTGTTCTATTTAAAACAATTCAGTTTATCATAAGTACACAGTTTAATTGTCAAAAACATTTCTATTTCAAACTATTCAAGCGATTATATGTAACAATTCAGTTAAGTGTAAATACAGTTTTAATGTCGAAAAACAGTTCTATTTTAAATAATTCAGTTAAGCATAAGCACGCAGTTTAAATGTAAGTACAGTTTAAGTGTCAAAAACATTTCTATTTCAAGCTATTCAGTTTACTCAAACAATTTAGTTTAGCATAAGTATGCTGTTAGTTCTATCTAACCCATAGATAGGACCCTATCAGATGGGCAATACACAGAGTTAAATGTCAAACTTTTATTTCAGATAATTCAGTTCAGCATAAGTACACAGTTTAGATTTCAAAAACTGTTCTATTTTTAGCAATTCAGTTCAGCACTAGTACGCAGTTCCAATGTCAAAACAGTTCTATTTTAAACAATTTAGTTTAGCATACATACTGTCTTTTTCTTTTTCTCTCCTTCTATTTCTTTCTTTCTTTTTTTTCAAAATATCCCTTTTAATATCATCCCTCATTCTTTTTTTCTTTTTCTCTTCCTTTTTCTCTCTTTCGCTTTCTTTCTCTCTTTTTTTTCTTTTTCAAAATATCCCTTTAATTTCATACCTCATTCTTTTTTTCTTTTTCTTTTCCTTTTTCTCTCTTTCTCTTTCTTTCTCTTTTTTTTTCTTTTCCAAAATATCCCTTTAATTTCATCTCTCATTCTTTTTTCTTTTTCTCTTCTTTTTTCTCTCTTTCGCTTTCTTTCTCTCTTTTTTTCTTTTTCAAAATATCCCTTTAATTTCATCCCTCATTCTTTTTTTCTTTTTCTCCTTCTTTTTCTCTCTTTCTCTTTCTTTCTCTTTTTTTTTTCTTTTTCAAAATATCCCTTTAATTTCATCCCTCATTCTTTTTTCTTTTTCTTTTCCTTTTTCTCTCTTTCGCTTTCTTTCTCTCTTTTTTTCTTTTTCAAAATATCCCTTTAATTTCATCCCTCATTCTTTTTTTCTTTTTCTCTTCCTTTTTCTCTCTTTCTTTAAATGTAATTGGCTTATCCTTCTTTTCCTTTTCTTTCTTCTTTCCATTTCTTTCCTTCTTTCTTAAAATGTATATTCAATGTCTTTAATTAAATCTATCTATCTATCTATCTATCTATCTATCTATCTATCTATCTCTTTTTTTGTCCTTCTTTCCGTCTCTCTTTCTCTCTCTTTTTTATCCATCTTTCTTTTCCTTTCTTCAAAATAATCAATTTTTCTTTGATTTTCTTCCCTCATATATACCTATATTTTTTCTTTCTTCTTTTGCATCTATTCTTTCTTTCTGTCTTTAGCTCTCTCTCTCTTTCTTTCTTTCTTTTTTGAATATTCCTCACTTTCTCTACGTCATTCCATGCTCGACCGTTCCTTAAATACAATAATTTTTTCCCTTCAATTCTCTTTTTTTTATTTTTCTTGCAGCAAGTCTATGGAATACAATTTTGTTTAGGATCAGGTCTAGTTAGTTGACTACAAAAATCTGACTATAGGCATGATCCCTAGCACTGCAGGATAATTGCCATTTTGACCTTTCGTTTACTGTTACTGATGTCGTATACTCTTTTTACAGATTGCAGTCCCACATCAACGAAGACGAGTTCCTCTTCTACATGCCGTGATAACAGCTGACAAAAAGAAAACCGATCCAACGCATCAATCTTTAAAAGCTTTTCAATTACGTTAGTCCAATCACAGCGCAGCGTAGCCAGGCAGAAAACCAAGGTTTTATACCTTGCCAAAGGTCAACCTGTTTTGGTCGAAACCGTTTACATAGATAGATGGATAGATAGATAGATAGATTTCGGAAAGCTTTCCTAGAATCATCACCAGGAGAATTGGTTTGGTTTGGTTGGGTTTTATGGCATATCAACCATTATAGGTTATTTAATGCCAAATCCTCTTTATACATATATATTAAATATATACGATTTGGTTTGGTTGAGTTTTATGGCATATCGACCATTTTAGGTTATTTAATGTCAACTCCTCTTTAAACATATATATGAAATATATATGATTTGGTTGCATTGGGATTTTAGTCAATAAACAATTTTAAGTTATTTAATGTCAAATCCTCTTTATACATATATATTAAATATATATAATTTGGTTTTGGTTTGGTTTGTTTTTATGGCATTTCAACCTTAGTTGATATATATGTATGTATATTGAATGTATGATTTGTAAACACATTTTGTTGATAACGTTTTTAAACGACTCTGAGCTCATTCTTTTGCACACAGTCAAATAGTTCCCAGTACTGGCGCCGGCCCACAAGTCCAAAGAGACCCAGGCTTGACTTCAGAAGGGGTGCTATGACTTTGTACCCTTCTCTCACTGGCCCTCCTCCTCCCTCGACCTGAACCCGCTGGAGTACTTCAATTTGGCCATACGTCGAAAAAATCACCAACATGAACTCCCACAACACCAAAGCCAGCCTGATCGCCGCCATACGCCGAGTATTCGCTGAGCTCCCGCCGGCGCTTGTGGAAAAGGTATACTCCTAGTTCCGGATTCGAATCGAGGCGGTGATTGAGGCTGAAGGCGGCTACATTGAATAGATGTCAGCTCTACTACATAATCAAGTTACCTGAATTGATTTTTTCAATAAATGTTTTAAAATAAAGCTGTAGTATTGTTTTCTTTAGGACGACAATCTTATCGTTTCACCCCATACTTACAAACTCTTCATTTACTGACTGATGTATGATTCAATTGTTACTGTTAGATAAAAATACTTAAAACCATTCAACTGTGTGCAAACTGATGATGAATAGTAAATAGAATTATTCATGTTAATTAAATATACTTGAAATCATTCACCCTAGAGTAAATAAATTATAAATATTGAATAAAATTATTTCTGTTGCGTAGAAATTCTTGAAACCATTTGACTGTTTGCAAATAACTGAGCCCTTTCTCGTTTAAAAATGTTATCAAGAAAATACGTTTACAAATCATATGCATTATATATATATATATATATATATATATATATATATATATATGAAGATGTTTATTGTAGGTCCAGAGAAAGAATAAGAATATATTTTTAAATAGGTAGGTCCACGAATAGATTTGTATTTTTTGAATTTATTTATTTTCTCCTTACAGACGTGATATATATATATATATAAATATATGTTTCCAGCTTGTTGCTTTCATCAAAGTACATACGTATTATATATGTGTATGTTTCCTGCTTGTTGCTTTCATCAGAGAACATGTGTGGCACAAGGCCTTCTTAATAGAGTACTCAATAAGACTTGAACTCACTCTTGTTAGCAGTTTGAATGATTTTCCGTTGGTTCGGGTGTATTTTATATTGAGGTTATTCTTCCTTTTTCTTAAAGTGTGTTTACTTTGGTCTGCTTTACCCCTTTTTGATATTTGATATATATTTGTCGTTGTGTGTGTGTATGTGCACAGGTGGCGCGTTGAATTGGCTTTGGGTTTCACGAAGAGTTATTTTTCTTCTGTGTGTGTGTGTGTGTGTGTGTGTGTGTGTGTGTGTGTGTGTGTGTGTGCGTGTGTTAGTGTGTGTGTGTGTGTGTCTTGGGATTTTTATATGATGCGTGTGTGTGTGAGTTTGTGTAAAGAGTATTAGGCTTTAAATAATCTGCAATATTTGATATGCCATTAAAGCCAACCAAACCAAACCCTATATATTTAATACATATGTATAAAGAGGCTTTGGCATTAAATAGCCTACAATGGTTGATATGCCATAAAACCAGACCAAACCAAATAATATATATCTAATATATATGTATAAAGAGGCTTTGGCATTAAATAACCTACAATGGTTGATATGACACAAACCAACATAAACAAATCATATATATATATATATATATATATATATATGAACAGGATTTGGCACTAAATAACTAACAATGGTTGATATACGATAAACCCCAACCCAACCAAATATTATATATTTGATATATATGTATAAAGAGGAGTTGGCATTAAATAACCTAAAAATGGTTGATACTGCATAAAAACCAACCAACCAAACAACCTTTCTCTTTTTCCGATTCTTTCTATCACTTTATTGCCAAATTCCTTCACCCTTTGTTTCTTTTCTTCCGTCCTTCCCATTTTTTTTTTCATTATACCCTCCCTTTTATTGTTCTTTTCCGGCCTTAAACTTTATCCCTTCCTATCTCATAACCCGTAATTTTCCTGTCAAGACCCTTCCTTCCTTCCTTCCTTCCTTCCTTAATGTTTTCCCTTTTCTCCTCAATTCATCAATTTCTTCTTTCACAAAACTTAATTTCCTTAGTTCACTCTTTAAACAAATTCATCTTCGACTGACTGCAAACTCCTCAGGAAAAGAAATTCGCATCTTTGCGAAAAACTAATCAAAACGTTTTTCTCTTCGTGCCAGACGGACGTATTTATCTTGCAGCCAAATTATTACATTCATTGTCAATACCAACTGACATCAGAAAAGTCTATTAATAGAACCATCTAATTGTCATTGCCTTGATTACCTGGGAAAGTTATTTATATTTCATTGACTTTACCATGACGATCGCGATCAAAATTGTGATGACTATATTTATCTTTACTTACGCAGTTACTTATTCTGTTAATTTTAAAGACAACAGCTATCATGTCAAGGCTGCTTATTTACAATGCAGCTATCATAGTACCCGTCAAAAATGTCTCCTCAGTCTATCCAGGCACTAGTGGTGTACTGGTAACCCCCTGAAGGAAATGGAAGCGGTGAACCGAATTAAAACCTTGATAAGGCTGTATCTATTTCAAATATCGGTTCTACCCTCGGGAAAAGTAAAACTACGACTATTTTCCGTTCCTGCTATACATAAGTAAAAGAGCAGACTGGATTCTTTAGACTGGGTTAGTGTTGTGGGAACCTTACCCATCTCACCATAATGGACTCTTCTCACCATTATTAGCACTGTGAGATTTCGCTGCCAGAGAAACAGATCAATATCGGTCTGAACCTCTCCAGTTTCCGAGTAGCACTTTGGCCGGAAGTGTTATCTGAGGCAAGGATCTGGCCGAGTGTGTCTCGGTACCTGGAGATTTCCTTCCACCTTAGAGGGCCTTCCTCCCAGGCTTTTACCCCCTTCGGGGAGTTCATCGCCCGGCGCCTAAGGCACCCCTAATAAGGGAAATACCGACGGGGCCGTAGGCATTTTTGGAAATGCCGGGTGTGTGTGGGCTCCGGCCCTGCGCCCGGGCCCACCAAAAAAAGCCTTGTGCCAAACATGCCCGTTGGGTGGGGCGGACATCAAATACCGCAGATCAATATCGCCTGACCTCTCCAGTTGCCGGGTAGCACTCCGGCCGGCCGTGTTATCAGCGGCTCGGGTCTGGCCGAGTGTGTCTCAGTACCTGGAGCTTTCCTTTAGCCTCAGAGGGCCTTCCCCCCAGGCTTTTACCTCCTTTGGGGGTTCGGGATTATTGCCCGGCACCCGAGGCGCGCTCATAAGGGGAATGCCGACGGGGCCGTAGGCATTTTTGGAAATTCCGGGCGCGTGTGGGCTCATCTAAAAAGGCCTTGTGCCACACATGCCCGTTGGGTGGGGGGACCTCAAATACCACAGATCAATATCGGTGTTATCCGAATAGTACAAGACTTCTTACCTTTTCTATGTAAATCTATCTTTCTTGTGTAATATAATCTGTTATCTAATATCCGTGTTTCTGTTTTCATTAGTGACCCTTTCCGGGGTTTGACAACTAGGGTGGGAAAAGGAAAACTCTGAATTAAAACCTGCTAAACTCTGCTTGAAAATTGACCTTGTTTCACATCCTACGTGTGTAAAGTGGCTAGGTAAATATATTTGTGTTCTACCAAGAATCAGCGTCATGTTCGCACCCTCTCTCTCTCTCTGTCTCTCTCTGTCTCTTTCTCTCTCTCTATTTATCAATCTATTTTCTCTCTCTCTCTTTCTCTCTCCATTTTTATCAATCCATTTTCTCTCTCTCTCTCTCTCTCTCTCTCTTTCTCTTCCTATACTTATTAATCTATTTTCTCTCTCTCTCTCTCCCTTTCTCTCTATTCATCAATCTATTTCGCTCTCTTTCTCTCTATTTATCAATCTATTGTCTCTTTCTGTCTCTCACTCTTTCTCTCTCTCTCTTTTTCAATCTATTTTCTCTCTCTCTCTCTATCCTTCTCTTTCTCTCCCTCTCACTCTATCTATCAATCTATTTTCTTCCTCTCTCTCTCTCTCTATCTATCAATCTATTTTCTCTCTCTTTCTCTTTCTCTCTCTCACTATTTATCAATCTATTTTCTCTCCCTCTCTCTCTTTCTTTCTCTATTTATCATTCTATTTTCTTTCTCTCTCTTTCTCTCTCTCTATTTATCAATATATTTTATCTCTCTCTCTCTCTCTATCAATCTATTCTCTCTCTCTCTCTCTCTCTCTCTTTCTCGTTCTCTATTTATCAATCGATTTTCTCTTTCTTTCTCACTCTTTCTCTCTCTCTCTATTGATCAATCTATTTTCTCTCTCTCTCTCCTTCTCTTTCCCTCTCTCTCTATTTATCAATATATTCCTCTCTCAATCTCTCTCTCTCTCTCTCTCTCTCTCTCAAACACACACACACACACACTGTCTCTCTCTTTCTCTCTCTCTTGAAATGGTATATATGAGCTCTTTAAAACCAAACTATCGTTACTCAGCCTCGGGATAGAGACCTGTAGGACAAGGGTGAGTCAATATTTTGCCAAGCTTGCAGCGAGTATATCCCTTGATCGAAGAAGTTCAGCCTGTGGTTAGTACCATTTCTGGTTAGTGGAATCGCGGTAGGTGATGCGCTGACATGTTAGCAATATATGTTAGGATCCATTCTATTAATAAAATAGATCTGCATAGAATTATTGGTATTAGATAAGAATACTTGATAACGTAACACTAAATTAGTTGTATTATGAATATGTACTAGTCACTATAGTTCCTTGTTTGGGTTTTGTGGCAAATCACCCCTTATAGATTATTTAATGCCAAATCCTGTTTATGCATGTATTAAATATTTATTATTTGTAAACAAATAGTTTGTAGGTAACCTTTTTTAACGAATCAGAGCTCATTTAATTGTATACTTTTAAATGGTTTCAGGTATTGCAATAAAACACTAATAATTCTATTTAATAATAATTATATGTCTGCACGCAAAGGATTTAAAGTATTCCTATCTAATACGAATAAACCCATTAAGTATTACACTTTTGTACATCCATTGTTGAATAGTTCAAGTATGGCAATGTAATGCTAATAATTTAAAATCAATCATTTGTTTGAACACAGATGATTAAACAATTCTATTTGATCCCTTAAAACCTAACAGAAACTACCATTCCCGGTCAGAGTGGACCTGGGAGCAATAGCAATAAGATGTACGCCACATTTTTCAGAGTTCCAGGAATGGAACCTCACCATCAGATAGTTTAGTGTCAAAAATAGGTCGTTAATTTAAGAGTGAGTGCTTACACCTCTTTTGAAATGCAATGGGGTTATTCTGCAGCTCCTGCCGACTAGGCTAAGCTATAACTGTCTATTGAGGATTATTATTATTAAGATCTTAAACCTATATAACAAAGCAAAATAATAATTATTATTAAATTGGCATGCAATTTCAAATCATACAAATGTATACAAATAATTTGCGTTAGTTATGTTTGTATCGTTTGTTTGTCTTTTATGGGATATCAAAGGCAGCGCTCGTGTCGTTACTGCTGTATGGATGCACTACTTGGACGCTAACAAAACGGCTGGAGAAGAAGCTTGACGCCAATTACACAAGAATGTTGCGATCAATATTGAACAAGTCCTGGCGGCAACACCCCACAAGACACCAACTATACGGCCACCTACCACCCATCACGAAAACTATCCAAGTTAGACTAACCAGACATACAGGACACTACTGGAGAAGCACAGACGAGCTCATAAGTGATGTACTTTTATGGACCCCCACATATGGCCGAGGAAAAGCAGGATGACCAACTCAACCATACATACAGCAGCTATGTGAGGATACGCGATGTAGCCCTGAAGACCTGCCAGAGGCAATGAACGATAGGGAGAAGTGGCGAGAGAGGAGGGTCAGGGATATCCATGCTAGCGGCACGACATAATGATGATGATGATATGCGAGAAATATTTCCTCTATCTTTCCTCTGTGTATGGAATCAAATGTTTGAAGAAATCTATTTACTGTTCGGATGTTACCTTAATTTTTTAAGGTTCATTAGGCCACTCTACTGAAAGGATATCCATAATATTAACGTGGATTCTTAGTTCCTACAGTAAAGACCAATCAATTAATACTTTAAATAATCCTGGAGCTGTAGAATTCACCGACTGCACCTCTGCAGAGGGGTAAGACCCCCAACGAGTGTCCTGATATGACACAAAACAGTCTGATGGTGAGGTTCCACCAATCCTGAGGCTTTCGGGAATGCGGGGCATCCCTTCATTGCCATTGCTCCCACGTCTAGTCTGGCCCGGCGTGGTAGCACCTGATGGGACCATATCTGTAGAATACACCGACTGCACCTCTGAAGAAGGGTAAGACCCCCAACGAGTGTCCTGATATGACACAAAACAGTCTGATGGTGAGGTTCCACCAATCCTGAGGCTTTGGGGAATACAGAGCCCCGCTTCATTGCCATTGCTCCCACGTCCACTGTGGCCCGG
The DNA here is from genome assembly GCA_963585895.1 of Sepioteuthis lessoniana. Classification (NCBI taxonomy): domain Eukaryota; kingdom Metazoa; phylum Mollusca; class Cephalopoda; order Myopsida; family Loliginidae; genus Sepioteuthis; species Sepioteuthis lessoniana. The sequence continues at coordinate 18,146,091 of OY757932.1, read as the reverse complement.
CGGGGTAGCACCTGATAGGACCCTATCTATGGGTTGAATAGAACTAACGGCATACTTATGCTAAACTGAACTTTTTGAAATAGAATTGTTTTTGACATTGAAACTGTATTTACTCTAAACTGAATTGTTTAACATAGAACTGTTTTTACATTTAACTGTGAGTAAAAAAAATCTGTAAATATACTAAACTGAATTAGCTGAATTAGAACTGCTTGACTAAACTGAATGGCTTTAAATAAAAATGCAGACATTGAAACTGTTCTTACACTAAACTGAATCGTTATATATAACTGCTTGAATAAACTGAATAGTTTGAAATAGAAATGTTTTGACAATTAAACTGTACTCACGCTAAACTGAATAAAATTGGATTTGGCGTTGAATAACCTACAAAGGTTGATATGCCATAAAACCCAACCCAACCAACCATCTTAATAATCTACACACACACACACACACACACACACACACACACACACATATATATATATATATATATATATATATATATATATATATATATATAAATAATAACTCTTATGGTAAGAAAAAAACCGGCAAGTGATTTGAAGATGAAAATATACAACGAATCACTCTCAAGGGGAAAAAATATATATTGGAACAAAAAGAAATGGCAAACATTGTTATGCCAATTGAAAAAAAAAAATCAAAAGACACACAATTGGTTGGTCAAAAGAAAAAAACACCGTTAGGGTTGCTAAGCTACAATGCAAAAAGTGCTCAATACTAAGTAGAGCAAAATAGAATCAATTATTATTTAGTGAGTCAGGAACTAACCTACTATAATTTCGCCTAAGCAGCTCATCAGGGTACCAAATCATGGTCGGGATTAGGTACCCTGATGAGCCGCTTAGGCGAAACTATAGTAGGTTAGTTCCTGACTCACTAAGTAATTATCGTTACTATATATGTATATATATATAAGTACGCTTTCTATTATCCCTTATTTTAAACAGCTTCAAATCAACTCTTTATGGGTTATCTAACGTCAAAGTTTCTTCCATTTTTAAATGTGTGATTGCTATAATAACTGCTGTATATACCGTAAAATATACATTTTAAGTCTCGAAGAATCTCTACAAAACCCGGGGCCAATTTATGCGGTAAAAGTGAAAATCCAAATCGTACAACAGAATGGTCAGTCAGTGGAACAAGTGGAAACTTATATTTGCTCAACATATTTGACAAATTATTACAGAGGCTAATACAAGATCATTAAACTGCAATGCACATAAAGCATTATAGTTGTTGTCTCCCTTTAGTCGAGGGTGACCAGAAGGCTCCTTTTTCAATAGCTACTACACTTAGGTGTAGGGGATGGCGCTACTCCTTTCCCTGGATTGCTCCACTTTATCCTTGATACGTATCTTATAATGCTGAGTATTAAGCAAGGAGGTATCAAGTACTATTTTTAAAGCTTTTGGTATGACGCGACCTGGGATTGAACCCAGGTCTCCCGGCCATTTCCAACAGCTAATACACTGACTGTACGCATAAACTGAACGTCAGAGGCGGCCAGTCAGACAATTACAGTATGTTGTTCATCGGTACAATTTCATGATTGCTCAATCAAATGTGAATTCATTAATGGTGGAAACAACACTCCACAAAACAGCAGCTGTATGGCCGCTTATCTCCCATCTCATACACTATCCAAGGAGTACAGACGAACTCCCCAGCGACAATGTCTCATAGATTCTTACACATCGCCAATGTTGACCGACCTGTAAGGAGTTACATACATTAGCTCTGTGCGGACACTAGATGTAGTCTAGAGGACCATCCAGGAGCGATGGACGACAGAGATGAATGGTGAGAGAGAGAGAGAGAGTCCGGGGTCTCTGTGCAGTCTGAATGACTTGATGATGATGATGATGATGATGATGATTCTTGAGATTTAATGTTTAGGCCTATATGTAGCCTACAGTATCTTTGAGAGTTGACCTATTCAGCTAATATAGATCTGACCAATCATCTGGAGCAAAAAAAAATTGAGGTCGACTAATTTGCCAGATCAATTTAGACTCACTTATTTACGCTATATTTTTAATAATCATGGCATTCTCTAAATTGACATTTTTATTTGGCTATAAGCATTTGTTAGTCCACAAAAATATCAAGAAATCCAATCTAATCCGGATAATTTGCATACAACAGCTCAGTTAAATAAGGGGGCGTTCTGTTGATTTTGTGAGGAAAGTAATAAAAAATGACATATAGTAAATGCTTGCTGTCTACTTACATAAAAAGAAAGAGAGAAAGAAAGAAAGAGTGCTATAAATCAGAATTCACTTTCTCCTTCAAAAGAAAGAAAGAAAGAAAGAAAGAAGGCTATATATCAGAGTTTTTCAGGCTACTTTCAAAGAAAGAAAGAAAGACAGCTATATATCAGAGGTTTACAGTTTTCTTCTAAAGAAAGAAAGAAAGGAAGAGTGCTATAGATCAGAATTCGCTTTCTCCTTCAAAAGAAAGAAAGAAAGAAAGAAAGAAAGAAAGAAAGCTATATATCAGAGTTTTCATGCTACTTCCAAAGACAGAAAGAAAGAAAGAAAGCTATATATATGAGGTTTACAGTTTGATTCGAAAGAAAGAAAGAAAGAAAGAAAGAAAGAAAGAAAGAGTGCTATAAATCAGAATTCACTTTCTCCTTCAAAAGAAAGAAAGAAAGAAAGAAAGGAAGCTATATATCAGAGGTTTTCGGGCTACTTCAAAAGAAAGAAAAAAAGAAAAGAAAAGAAAAGAAAAGAAAAGTAAAAGGGCTATGTATCAGAATTTACTTTCTCCTTCAAAAGAAAGAAAGAAAGAAAGAATTACATCTATCAGTGGCTTACAATCTGCTTCAATTCAACGAAAGAAAGCAAGGAAGAAAAATAGAAGAAAAAACTTATGACGAATACGTATTTCGAGACAAAGTTTCAAAGTCAGAAAAATTTTACTTTTCTCTCAATCGTCAGTCTTCAATAAATAAAGTCACTTTTATGAATCAAAAAAATTGCCTTTCTTTTTCTTTTCCATTGATATCTCAACATTATAACTTTATAAAAAAATCGTTTCAACGCCTAACCCAATATGTTAAATGTTTAATACTATGACATACTTTTCGTAATTCTATAAAAACATATTTAGAATCTATGAAGGGAGCACTGCCTTTTTTTTTACTAATAACATTGCCCTTTACTTATTTTAGACAAAAACCACTATTATTATCTGTATTATCATTTTACGCTTTTGAGAGTTTTTCACACCAGCGTTAGCTAATGGGTTTCCACCGTAGTCCGTGTGACAGCAAGTCCCCTCAAGCCTCCAGGACTCTTCTCAGTACTCTAGTAGATTTTAACAACACTGTAGTTTTGATGGTCTCTACTTGTCCTCTTATTTTCAAGACCTTCAGACTTTGTCTGTCTATGATGTGGATTGGTATGGCGTCAGCGGTCTTTAGTCTTGTCCGAAATGTGACACTTGACGGTTCACTCTGTTCAAAGTCCGAAGAGTCGACTGACTTTTTTGAACTTTTGTTGACAGTTTTCTAGCCACGTTTGGGATCGAATCGGCTCCGGAAAACTTTGATTGATTGGTTGAAAAAAGACCTTTTTGATTATTGATTTATTTTTACATTTACTTGCCAGAACCAGTTAGGGTTCCATCTATGAGTGGAATAGAACAGATTAACCGTGTGCCAACAAACGACTGATCTTAAATGTAATTGTTGCTGCTAAATAGCAATACTTGAAACCATTTAATTGTATGCCAATTGAATTGATTAAAATCGATCTCATAGTCAAGTAGGCCTCCTAATTGGAGATTTTTCAGAATAATTTGATTATGATGGGTTTTGTTTTATTTTGTTTTGTTTCCTTGTTTAAACGTATGTCAATATTCGTGGGTTATTTGATATTAAAGCTATCCATGTTGAAGAATAGTATAGGCATTACAAATCTCATGTAGGGGGTATCAAATGGTTTATACTTTTCCCAAGGGTATCAGTCCGAAAGAGAGCATAACCGTGCGGCTGGTGTTCGAACACAATTTGCTATGATATCACTGGTCCATTCGGCCGGAGCTGAAGAATAAACCAACTGCAAGGGAGAAACGCCCTTCAACGAGTGTCCTGGATATGACACAAAACAATCTGATGATGAGGCTTCAGTAATACTGGTGATTTTGGGAATACGGAGTACACCATCGTTGCCATCGAGGTAGAACTTGATGGCGTTCTATTTATGGGTCAAATAGAACTGTTTGACATTTAAACTGAGTATTCAAGTTTTGCAGAATTGTTTGAAAGATAAATGTTTTTATATTTTACTGTCTTCGGACAAAAATCTGTCAACCTATGCTAAACTGAATTGTTTTAAATAGAACTGTTTGATCATTCAACTGTGAGTGAACAAATGACTGATGTTTAACTGAATTGTTTCCGATACATAACAATACTTGGAAACATTTAAATTTGTTGACATGCTAAACAGAATAATTCTAAATAAAACTGTTGATATATAAACTGTACTTATGCTAAACTGAATTTTAAATGGAACTATTTTATATTTAACTACGTGTAAACGAAAATCTTTAAATAAATGATTAACTGTTTGTAAAAAGAAAACGGCGTGCTGATGCTAAACGGAATTGTTTGAAATAGAAAAGTGTTTGTATTAGATAAAAGTGAGTTCAACCATTTAACTGTGTGAAAGAAATGAACACAGGCTCGTTTAAAAATATTCATCATATATTTGATATATATGTATAAAAAGGATTTGGCATTAAATAACCTAAAATGCTTGATGTGTCATAAACCAAACCAAACCAAATCATATATATTTGATATATCTGTATAAAAAGAATTTGGCATAAAAAGAACTACAATAGTTAATATCCCATTAAACCAAACCAAATCCTATATTTTAGATATATATGTATAAAAAAGATTTGATATTAAACAACCTACAATGGTTGATATGCCATAAAACAAAAGCAAATAATACAAGTATATATTTAATACATGGATATAAAAAGGATTTGTCATTAAATAACCTACAACTGTTCATCTGCCATAACAGGAGCTCTCTTTGGAAAATTCCAATTTTTTTAAAAAAAGTACCATCCGAAACCCTACCAACTCAGAAATGGATAAATACACTCCGGAATATTCACTGAAAAATATCCCTTTTCCATCTTACCATGTTTTTCGATTGGCTTTGACAGAGAAAATTGTGGATTTCGTCAAAAGATTGCGGTGGAAGGCCTTTTTCTACCTGGATTCATGTAAAAATACTGACGATGTCAAGAAAGACGTTTATAACCTCAAATCCCAAAATACTCCTCCAAATAACAGACTACTAGACTCGTTTGAAACGGACTTATTTAAATTAATTAAAATGGTTAAATTTAAGAAGGTACGTAATAATTTTCAAATGAAATTAAGCCAATATATAAAGGAAGTAAAAAAGTCTAATTATATATGGGTGAAGTCAGATAAATCAAAAAATATATATAAAATTAAACCCTCTAAATATCAAGAAATTTTGAAGAGCAAAATTACAAATAATTATAAAATAGACTATAATAATACTATTGAACAAATAAATAAGGATACTTTTAATTTTGCTAGTAGATTGCAAATTGAGGATAGGTTAGGAAAATTTAAAAAGCTTATATTCTATTTAAAATTTAAAATAGCTTATATTCTATTTAAGGATCATAAACCAAATTTTGAAAATAAATTGCCAACCAGACTGATTAACCCCTCTAAAACAGAGTTAGGTAGGATATCTAAGTTTATTATTCAAAATATTGTCAATAGTGTAAAAAAGGCTAACCATTGCAATCTTTGGGGGAATTCATATGAGACCATTGAATGGTTTAGAAGGATAAAAAATAAGAGTAAAGCTACTTTTATACAATTTGAAATCATCGATTTCTATCCTTCCATAACAAAAAATATTTTAATAGATAGCATTAACTATGCCCGTAAATATATAGATATAACTATTGAACAATACGAAATAATATTAGCTTGTAGGAAAACTGTTTTAAAAAATAACGATTCAACTTGGGTAAAAATGGATTAGATAACTTTGACGTTCCAATGGGGGGGGTATGATTCCTCACAAATAGCAGACCTTGTAGGATTATATATATTAAATATGCTTACTAGAATCATTAGTCCTCAACAAGTAGGTTTGTACCGAGATGATGGGTTATTATATATCCCAAATAGTAATGGCCCTCTTAGCTCTAGCATACAAAAGAGGATTATAAGGGCCTTTAAGTTTTTGGGATTTAAAATAGAAATCTCATCAAATATTAAAATAGCCAATTTCTTGGATGTGACTTTAGATCTATCAAATAATTCCTATAAACCTTTCATAAAACCCAATCAGAACCCATCGTACATTAATGTTAATTCAAATCACCCTAAAAACATAATCAAGCAAATCCCAAAAGCAGTAAATTTAAGAATAGGTAAGCTATCTGCAAATGAAAAAATTTTCAAAGAGAGTAGTAAAAGATATATAGATGCTCTTAAAAATAGTGGTTTTAAGGAGGATTTTAGGTATTTAAAACAAAATATAACAAATGAAATTACTAAAGAAAATAATAATTACGTTCAAAAAAATAAAAATAGAAAAAGGAAAATTATATGGTTTAACCCCCCTTTTTGTAAACTAGCCAATATAGATGTAGGTAAATATTTTTTGAGACTGATAGATAAACATTTTAAACAAGATAAAATATTACATAAAATATTTAATAGTAAAACCTTGAAAATAAGTTATTCTTGCACTAAAAATATTTCTCAAATAATAAATAGCCATAATAATGAATTAATTAATAAATTTCATAACCGAGGAAATAATAATAATATTAATAGTAAAAAAATAGAATGTAATTGTAAATCTCGAAGTGATTGTCCAATGGATGGTTTTTGTAATTTAGATAACGTAGTATATCAAGCTATTATTTATCCAAAAGAAGACATAAGTGATAAGAAATATTATATTGGCGTTTCATCTACTAATTTTAAGATTAGGTACGGAAATCATAAATATTCCTTCTCCCATGAGCATCAAAAAAATCAAACTGCTCTATCAAAACATTATTGGGGATTAAAAAATAAAGGGTTAACCCCTGACATTCAATGGTCCATATTGAAAAGATCTAGTACCCCAAAATCTTTCGATAGTAGGTGCAATCTATGTCTTGAAGAAAAGATCCACATTTTGCTTTTTCCTGAGCCAAAAATATTACTAAATAAGAGAAATGAACTAATAGCCAGGTGTAGACATAGGGCCAAATTTAAACTATAAATAATTAAACAAGTAAAAAAAAAATAAAAAATAAAAATGAATAAATAAAAAAAATTAAAAAAATAAAATTTTTTTTCAAAAGCATAAATTTATTTGAGAATTAGAGTTAATTTTGAGAATAAATAAAATAAATTGTTAGATAAAAAATTGTGAAAAAGCATATAATATATATGTACTACGCATAAAAAATGTAACTGATTAATGCCTTCTAAATATTTTTGAAATTTTAAAATATTTAAGTAAATTAAATATTTGTTTTTGTTTTAATATATCTATTACTGCATCTTTACGTGAGATTATTAATTAAAATTTAAATCTAACTAAAAATATCTGTAATTTAAGTCTATATGTAAAATTAATTTTAAAAAAATTGTTTTAAAATAAATTTACTACATTGCCAACCTAAAATTTAAATTTAAAACGGAAGTGGGCTTAATGAAGAGATAACTCTTCACCCCTCTTCTATCCCCTGCCACTCTTCTATCCCCTCCCACTCTTATGTGTCTACTCTAGTTTTTTTATCTAATTGATCTGATGAAGTCCTGTTAATTTTTTTTCGTGTTTTTGAAAATTTAAAAAATGCGTAACAGGATTGAAATAAATTTATAATCCTTTGTGATTGGTTTCGTTGTTTTTTCTTAAAGAAATATATATATATATATATATATATATATATATATATATATATATATATATATATATATATATATATATAAAGAGGATTTGCCATTGAATAACCTACAATGGCTGTTATACCATAAAACCAAACCAAACCAAATCATATATATTTGATATATCTGTATAAAGTAGATTTGGCATTAAATAAACTGCAATAGTTCATCTGCCATAACAGACAACTAAAACAAATCTTATATATATATATATATATATATATATATATATATATATATATATATAAAGAGGATTTGCCATTAAATAACCAACAATGGTCGATATGCCATAAAACCAAACCAAACCAAATCATATATATTTGATATATCTGTATAAAGAAAATTTGGCATTAAATAATCTACAATGGTTGATATGCCGTAAAACCCAACCAATCCAAATCCTATATATTTAATATATATGTACCCCATAAAACCAAGCAGAACTAATGATGTTGCTGCCCTGGACGTTAGTTAATACACCATGGTAAATCCCTGCATATGAGGATATTATGAAGTGTGAATCTCTCACAGTCTCACCGATCTTCAAAAAAGAAGTTCATTTTGACTCCTGGGGTTAAAGAAAATTTTGGCACCGTAAATAAAACCACAGGGATGCTCAGGGTATGAATTATTAATTTCTATTCATTCAGACGAACGAAGATCATTAGTTTAATCTCATTTCTCTGTTTAATGGCATATCAACCTTCATGAATTACTTAATGCTAAAGCCATTCTCGTAGAAAGACTGTAGTAGTAATATTTAGAAATTTTCTTAGATATTTATTCAGATGTGGCACAAGCCATTATGAACGGGGCACCCAGTGAGACTCAGATTTACATGTGGAGGTTTGATAGTAGAGTTTTTAAACATTACACCATCCGAGTCACCCGTAGTGTTATTATTTAATACTAGCCCAATGAGTAAAATGTTCGCCAATGGTCCGGGAGATTGAGGTTCACTCTCAGGTCGAGTCTACTAAAGATTCAAAAATGGTTATTGATGCCGCTTTGCTTAACACTCAGCATTACAAAGTAAGGATCAAGGGTAAAGTAGAGTAATCCAAGAAATTGAGTTGTCCCCTCCCCTACAAGTCGGTGTAGTAGCTATTGAAAAGGGAACCTTCGGGTCACCCCCGACTAAGGTCGCTTACTTTATTTTATACTTTTCCAAAAGGTATTATTGGGGAAGTAAGGAGGTGCCTGTGGTGTAATGGTTATCGTCGTAGGAAATGGACTCGGCGACTCGAGTTCAAATCCTGGACGAAACTGATTGCATTTCACATAGCACTAATACCCTTGGGAGAGGTATAAATCCAATTATTCTCCCTCCAGCTATGTGGAAAAAAGTAGGACAGACTGGGTTCTTTAGCCTTGGTGAGGCAACTAGTCTAGGAGAAAGAAAACTCTGAATTCAAACCTGTTAAACTCTGCTTAAAAATTGACCTCGTGTCAGATCCTGCCCGAGCGGAGGGGTTGGTAAATAGGATTATTGGGGAAGTAAACGTAAGAGTTGGACTGGCGTTCGAACAGCAACTGAGAATATCACAATCTCGCACGTTAGCCGCAAAACGACAACTATTATATATTATTGTGGAAGCCACCCGCTAAAGTGGTTAACATAATCAAGCTATTGAAAATAACTTTCAGCTCTAGATTTAGAGATATGAAATATGTTGGCTATCTTTCTCGACGGTGAATGTCTGATATTCGCCATATTTTGTTTAGTGGGCTATCGATCTCAACTGATTTACCGAGCTATGAAATATCGTTCAATTAAAAAAAGATTTAAACTTACCGTTTTGATACATCTGATCAATAATGATTTTCTACAGAAACCAAACAAGATTTTTTGTTTGTTTATTTATGCCGAATTTTCGCATTTTTGTTTGTTTTTTGGGGTTTTTTTTTCATTTTAGAAGGAAAAGCCTAGTCTGCCGGAATTAAGTCTGAGATTCATCCGTCTTCATTGTTAGAATTAAGAAAATTATTTTTTCTTTAAGTCTTGGTGATTTGATATCTAAGGAGAAAAAAAGGATAAAGTTTATATCTAACCTGATTCTTGAATAAAACTATTTTTAAAAAAAGATCTTCATCTAAAGACATTTTAAATTCTAATTCTATATGTTATATATAATTCACACACACACACACACACACACGCACACACACACACACACACGCATATATATATATATATATATATATATATATATATATTAGGAGGCACCTATAGTTTAATAGGTACTGCCGTTGAAAATGGACACGGCGACTCAAGAACAAATCGTGGACGAACCTGTTTGCATTTCATATAAGGCTGCTACCCTTAGAAAAGGTATGAATTCAGCTACTCTCCCTCCAGCTATGGGTAAATAGTAGGGTAGCCTAAGTTCTTTTAACTTGGTTTGGCAACCCGACTTGGACAAGGAAATTCCTGAACACAAACCTGTTATTATCCACTTAAAAATTACCTTGCGTTACATTCTGCACCTTCGAGGGGTATATATATATATATATATATATATATATACGCTCCCCCATGAGGGTTGAGCACTCTGGCGAAGGAATTGTTGGCCACCGCTAGCGTAATGCAAAGCTCTTCGAAAGAATTGAGCACTCTGGTAGCCGATAGCGTATAGAAAATTTAAACAAACGGCTGTTGCTGCTGTTGCTAAATAAATACCTTAAAAATCCCCTTAGCCAACGTGGCCGAGAGGTCTGAAACTTAGTCTAACGTAAAGTTGGACGGGTTTCGATCCCGGCTTCGAGCGTCCTGCGTGTCTAGCCACACTGAAAAGTTTTGATAGAACGAAACAGTCTGTCTGTGGATGACAATATATACATATATATATAATTGATATCCAGTCGGCGCACAAAAGCAATGGGTGGGGATTACTCAAGTATAGAATATATGTGGGATTTCATATAAGTCTATGGGAGTGATTCATGTATGGCTATTGTTAGATATTCCCTTTTCAGGTTTATATAATAAAGCTCAACTACTGAGTGTATAAAATGTAATCAGAAAAATTCAAACCGGGTTAAATTGTCATCATGAATTTATTTCGGCGGAGGATACCATTATACTCTTCGTCTCTTCAGATGATTTTACAGGCTTAATTTGCGGGTGAAAAACAGCATATATGAATTACAGTATATATATATATATATAGTATTATTCGGTCCAGTTAAACCAGAGTTGGGAGTAATTCCTTCAGGACAAGAATATCATTTAGGAGCTGAACATTTAAATTTTCATGGTGGAGAGCTCAAGGTAATTTTTTTACAGAGCAATATTTCTTTAAGAAAAAACCAAAGACCGGTTAATTTAGGATTATAAATTTATAAATTTATTTCCATCCTGTTTTTCAGTTTCTGGTGTAAACCAAAAACACGAAGAAAAATATAACAGGACTTTTTCAGATCCAATGGATAAAATCTATCCATTTTTATCCATTGGATCTGAAGAAGTCCTGTTATATTTTTCTTCGTGTTTTTGGTTTACACCAGAAACTGAAAAACAGGATGGAAATAAATTTATAATCCTACATTAACCAGTCTTTTTTTTCTTAAAGATATATATATATATATATATATGTGTGTGTGTGTGTGTGTGTGTGTGTGTGTGTGTGTGTGTGTGTGTGTGAAAAACCACGGATTTCTTGATACGACCTCTTTTTTCCCTGTTAGTGGCTTGCTTGCGAGGAGAAAACTCCCTCGTGTGAATATAGAATATGATACTAGGGACGAAGATACGTGAAGAGACCTTTTCCTTGAAGAACGAAGAAGCTTCCACGGCCTCAGAGACGGAAGGAAGTGAAAATAAAACAATGAAATGGCCTAACGCTAAAAATTTTTTTTTGTGTGTTTCCCTTTACAGCGGACGAGAAGCGATCGCTCACATAACAGTTACTTCGAGTTACGCTACATAAATGCTTAGACACCAATTAAAGCAAGGCTAACGTTATTATCTTAGAAAATATACCAGTCAAACCGAGTTCGAACGCTGGTCGAGGATGTGTCTGTTTATACTTTACGCTAAAGACTTTATGGAAGGTATGATTCTATGTTTCTGCACTCCCTTTTAAGTAAATAGTAGGGCAATCTTGGTTCTTTAGCCTTCTCGAGATAACTGGTTAACGAGAAGAGAAACTTTAAATTCACGCCACTTACAGTCACCGGCCTAGAGAGTAAAGTGTTCGCCAATGGTCCCGGAGACCTGGGTTCAATCCCAGGTCGCGTCATACCAAAAACATTAAAAATGGTAGTTGATACCTCCTTGCTTAACACTCAGCGATATAAGGTACGTATCAAGGGTAAAGTGGAGCAATCCAGGGAAAGGAGGAGCGCCCTCCCTTACACCTTGGTGTAGTAGCTATTGAAAAGGGAGCCTTCTGGTCACCCTCGACTACGGTCGCCAACTTTAATACTTTACTTACAGTCACCTTGAAAATTTATACCTTGTGTTGCATCGTATCCGAAGCGGAAGAATAAAGTAAATGCTCCTAGATGCTGGCCTTGAGCCTTCCTGTGATTAAATTAAAAAATCTAGATAAAAGTTGAGTAATCTTCGAGCTGAGAATATGTAAAATAAGAGAAATTTCTTAAACGTCTAAATTGCTTCAACGTTTTCTTTCTTTCTTTTTTTCTTTCTTTCTTTCTTTCATTCTGTCTTTCTTTCTGTCTTTCTTCTTGTTATTCAGGAGTTTACGAAATTAATCTTTCAACGCAGAACTGTAAATCAGAAATGACTTTGACAAATGGAAAAGTCGATACAATAGTAAGATTCAGTAATGTTGCCCTGTCTAAGACATTTTCTTTTTTCTTCTCGTTTGATTGATAGTCAATTCTACAAACACACACACTCACACACACACAGACGTATATATATAAATATGCATTTATCTTCTCAGGTGTATATGTATAAGCACGCAGAGAGACAGACAAACACATACATACTCACACACACACACACACACACACACACACACACACATATATATATATATATATATATATGTGTGTGTGTGTGTGTGTGTGTGTGTGTGTGTGTGTGTGTGTGTGTGTGTGTTGATACGATGATAGTGTTGACGTTGTTCTCTGGTCATTATAATTGAAACCTTGATCGATACGTATTAGAAATTGACACCTTCTGACGTACATCTGTAGCTTATAAATAATGACACAATAAAATATTTAATCAATTACTACTACCTATCTATCTATCTATATATATATATATATATATATATGAGATGAACTATTGATAACTCAGTTACAATGTCTATCTACATAATCATCACATATAAAACAGAAACCATTATTTCATTCCCAATTGTCATTAAAAAAAAACACAGAGACTATGATTTAATTTACTATATAAACACGAGAGAAAAATAACTGCTTGTTTCTTTTGACAAAACCTTCTACTCCAGGGCCATAGCATTTGTGAATCTTTGACAGTTCTGTTTTGTTTATCAGAGCCAGAAGTGGACTGAGACAATTTCAAAATATACTGAAATGAGAAACAGACGTTTACCTATATTTTCAGTCGCTATTGGCAATCTACAGTTATTCCTCAAAAGTGGAACAATTTCATTTTATACTATGTTTAAAAAAATGACCCTGCGTCGAAACTATTTGCAATGGACTTCTATTGTAAAAAATCACTGGCAATGCATCTCCAGAATTAGACACATTAGAAATGTTTCTTTAGTAAAACGTATTGGCAATGCAATGCCAACAATTTGTTAACCATGCATTTCTATAGTAAAAAACGTTGTCTCTGAATTCAAATAGTAAAACTCATTGACAATGCATTTCTATGGTAAAAATCATTATCAATGCATTTCTATAGTAAAAATTATTGAATATGCGTTCATATACTAAAAAATCATTATCAATGCATTTCTATAGTAAAAGCCATTGAATATGTGTTCATAGAGCAAAAAATCATTACCAATGCATTTCTATTGTAAAAATCATTGAATATGCGTTCATATACTAAAAAATCATTACCAATGCATTTCTATAGTAAAAATCATTTCAATAACTTTTTATAGTAAAAATCAAAGACAATACATTTCTATAGTAAGAATCATTGACAATGTATTTCTACTGTAAAAATCATCAGCAATGCATTTCTACTGTAAATATAAGCAATGCATTTCTATAGTAAAAATCTTTGGCAATGTAGTTTTACACCAAAAAAAATTATTGACAATGTATTTCCATTGCAAGAATCATTAGGAATTCATTTTTGTTATAAAAATCAATGGAAATGTCTTTCTTACGTGACACTCAGTAGCTATGAAATTTTCTAATTAAGGATAAAAACATTAGTTATGTGTTTCAAAAGTAGAAATCTTAGACTCAGCGTTTCTATCAAAAAATACCATTGCCAATGAATTCTTAGGGAAATTTATTTGCAATGCAATTCTATAAAGAAGAAAACTGCGTTTCTATATTAGAAAATACTTGGAAATAAGATTTATAGTAAACATCCTTTACATAACAATATGTTGATAAGAATCATATCCGATGCATTTCTACAATAATAATATAGAAAATTAATTTTTGTTTATTGCAGGCTTTTTGTCCTCATCTTGGTAGTTTTTGTGTTGTTTCCTCTTTTGGCCAAGTTTCACCTCTGGCCTTCTTCAGGTGATTTTTACCGCGACTTCGGATAGGAATGCTGAGTCTTGTAACCGTATCCCCAGTAATTACTGCCTTCCATAGTTGTTGTCTGTCGCACCACGTTTTTGACCAAGTAAACTTCTGGCCGGCTTGGGTAGGATTTGAAACCGCAATCTTCTGACAATGCTCACCTGGAACCGTAGAGACTCAACGCCTCTATCCGCTGCGCCACGGGCCCAAAAGGGAGATCAATGGTGGATTTTTTGGTGTTATAAATACATTTATTTGTTCTCCTTATCTGGCCTTCCATAGTTGGGTCCGTAAAGAAATTTTGTAATTGTCTTTAATTGGAATCATTTGAGATGAGGCTTCTTAATCTGAGAACTAATTTTTATTTATTGCAGACTTTTTGTCCTCATCTTGGTAGTTTTTGTGTTGAGACTCAACACCTCTAATAATTGGATTTAGAAAACCAAAAAATCCATCCTTGATCGCCCTTCGGGGCCCGTGGCGCAGCGGATAGACAACAACTATGGAAGGCAGTAATTATTGGGGATACGGTTTCAAGACTCAGCATTCCTATCCGAGGTCGCGGTAAAAATCACCTGAAGAAGGCCAGAGGTGAAATGTGGCCGAAAGGTAGTGAAAGAAGAAAAAACACAAAAACTACCAAGATGAAGACAAAATAAATAATAATAAATAAAAATTAGTTCTCAGATTAAGAAGCCTCATCTCAAAATGATTCCAATTAAGAATATAAAAATAATTTTTTTATATTTTTAGAATCATTAGCAATGTTATTCTATATAGTAAAAATCTATAGTATGCTACAGTCAGAATAATTGACAATGTATTTCTTAAGAAAATAAATTGATAATACTATTCTAATGTAAGTAGCAATGAATCTATTGAGCAAATGCTTTATTTTCGATGTTCGGATATATTTGGAATACCCCTTCATTGCCATTACTCCCAGGTTAACTCTGAACTTGATAGAGTCACAACTGAGTCGATCTATCTGTCTGAACATGACTCGTATTGAAAAGAAATGCATTCAAATGATTTTCCTATTATTTATCAATAAAATGGCATTGCAAATAAATTTTCCTCAAAATGATCTTAACAGTAGAAATGTAATGTCAATGATCATTACTCTAGAAATGCATTGTCGATGTTTTTACTGTAGAAATGCATTGCTAATGATTTTTATTATAGAAATTCATTTTCAATGATTTTTACTATAGAAAAACGTTGCCTATGATTTTACTGTTGAAATGCATCGCTAATGATTTTTACCCTAGAAATTCATTGTCAATGAGTTTTACTATAGAAACACATTGCCGATGATTTTTACAGTGGAAATGCATTGCTAATGATTTTTATTATAGAAATTCATTGTCATTCATTCTTAATATAGAAAGACATTGCCAATGATTTTAACCGTTGAAAGGCATTGCTAATGATTTTTACTATAGAAACATATCATCATCATCATATCACGCTGGTAGCACGGATATCCCTGACCCTCTCTCGCCACTCCTCCCTATCGTTCATCGCCCTAGGTAGGTCTTAAGGACAACATCCTGTATCCTCACATAGCTGCTGAATGTACGTTCGAGCTGGTCGTCCTGCTTTTGCGCGGCCATGTGTGGGGATCCATAAGAGTACATCTCTTATGAGTTCATCTCTGCTTCTCCAGCAGTGTCCTGCATGTCTGGTTCGTCTAACTTGAATAGTTTTCGTGATAGGGGGCAGGTGGCCGTACAGTTGGTGTCTTGTGGGGTGTTGCTGCCAGGACTTGTTCAGGATTGCACGCAGCATTCTTGTGTAATTGCCATCTAGCTTCTTCTCCAGTCGTTTTGCTAGCGTCCATGTAGTGCATCCATATAGCAGTATCGATGTGACCGCTGCCTGGAAGAAACTGCGTTTCATTTTATCGGTTAGGTCTGATTTCCATATAATCGATAGCCTATTGATAGCTGTCCATGCTTTCGTTAACCTCGTTTCGATGTCCTTTTCGGTTGATTTGACGCTGCTTCCTAGGTACGTGAATTTGTCTACTAGTTTAAGTGGGGTTCCTTCTAGAGTGGAGATGTCCCCCGTTTGGTTATAGCACATATATTCCGTTTTGTGTGCATTAACATAGAGGCCTATTCATGCTGCTGCTCGTTCCAAACTATGCAGAAGTGTTTCGGCTTGGTCAGGTGTATTTGCCAGTATCGCTATGTCATCGGCGTAGTCGGCATCGGTAATTGTTGTTGCGGGGTATCTTCTGCTTCTTTTCTTCGTCAGTTCGAAGCCATTCTCTTTGATTTTGTCAATCGATGTTCTAAGTACGTAGTCTAGACAAATGATAAAGAGGTACGGGGCCAGTGTGTCCCCTTGTAGTACTCCTGCTACAATGTCAAAGTATTATGTGTCTCCATCTGGTGATCGTACTTTTACTTTAGTGTTTCTATAGAGAATCTTTATTGCCGCTACGGTTTCTTTAGGTATGCCGTACGCTAGTAGGATTTGTTCCATCTTTCCTCTGTGAATGGAGTCGAAAGCCTTGGTAAAGTCGACAAATATTAATGTCGCTTGTAGGTTCTTTACCCGTACACCTTCAAGGATTCTGCGGATGGTTAATATTTGTGAGGTCGTGGATCTATTTCTTCGGAAGCCATTTTGGTTTTTTCTAAGTATGTTGTCGATTTTGGGTTCTATTCGGTTTCGTAGTAGGGCATTGTAGATTTTGGCAGCTATGGATGTAAGTGTTATGCCTCGGTAGTTTTTGGCTAATCCGAGGTCCCCCTTTTTAGGGAAGGGGAGTATGCATCCCTTCATCCATCTATCTATCGGATTTTGATTGTATACTGCGTTGCAGTGGCGGAGCAGTATGTCGTCGAATTGTCTGGTCTTCCATACTTCCGGGGGAATTTCGTCCAGCCCTGCAGCTTTCCTATTTTTAATTTTTCTGAGAACCGAGTCGAGTTCTTCTTGTGTGAACGGTCCTGGTTTAATGTCTAATTGTTTGCTAATTATTCTGGTGATTGGTTCATGCGTTATTTTTGGTGGTTTTCCAAGTAAGTTTTCGAAGTGATGTTTCCATAGTTTTATTCTTTCTTGTTGGTTTGCTGCTTTCAGTTTTGCTTTGGTTGTGTTCTTTCTTCTGCTCACTTCGTTTATTGTTTGCCAGGCTATTCTAGATTGTCTATCTTCCACCGAGTCTCTAATCTTATCTATCTGATTTTGAATGTATTCTGTCTGTTCCTTTATATATATGCCTGCTAATTGATATTGTGCCGTTTTTAGTTTTAAGGCATTTGTGTTTGTTGGGTTTTTTCTATAGTTTTTGGAGGCTGTTTTCACTAGTGCACGTTTTTCTCTCACCGCTAAAGTTTCCCATGGGACTCTATATTTAATTTTAATTTTTGTTGGAATGTATTTTGCTGCTGCCTCGAGGTGTGCATTGACGAAATTTTCGTATTCGTCGTTTGGTGTACTTTTCTCCGTCTTTTCTTGTAGTGTTTCGAATCTGTTTCTTAATTCTAATACGTATTTATCTCTTATATCTTTGTTGTTTAATAGGGCCCAGTCATAGTGTTTGGTGGTCACTGTTCGTTTGGCGTTTTTTCGTAGATTTAACCGTATTTTCGCCGTGACTATTCGGTAATCGGTGGACACACCCTCAAAAGAGGAGTATGCCTCGCAATTCAGTGCACTATTTTTCCATTTCTTGTTTATAAGGACGTAGTCTATCTGAGCTTTAGTATTGTTTGCGTACGTGTATGTCCATAGTTTGCCCTCTCTTTTTTGGTA
The DNA here is from genome assembly GCA_963585895.1 of Sepioteuthis lessoniana. Classification (NCBI taxonomy): domain Eukaryota; kingdom Metazoa; phylum Mollusca; class Cephalopoda; order Myopsida; family Loliginidae; genus Sepioteuthis; species Sepioteuthis lessoniana. The sequence goes on along the minus strand of OY757932.1, from coordinate 18,127,658 downwards.
GTTTGTATTGAGGCATGCTAATCTATTTTCTATCATGAAATCTGTTAGATGTTGCCCATTCCTATTTGACGTGTTGTGGAGGCTGTATTTGTTGTTTCCGTTTTTCCCGATTTGGGCATTCATGTCTCCGCCAATGACTAACATGTTGTGTTTCGGAATGCTACGCACTAATGAGGATAAGTCATCGTAGAAGGTGACTAGTTCAGTTTCTTCACTAACATTGGTGGGGCTGTAGCATGAGATGATTGTTGCTCTGGGGTTTCCGTTAAATGTAGCTGCCATCATTCTAGGTTGTATTTTCTCAACGCTATTAAGCGTTTTTAATGCTCTAGGTCCTATAAGTAATCCTACCCCTCCTACTGCGGCGTTGACAGAGTTTTTCCATGCGGATACAGTGGCGAGCGACCAGCCATTGCCAGTTTCGTGATATTTGATATCTTCGGTGTGTGTGTGTATCTGTGTTCTTGTATGCATATTATGTCTATCTTATGTTCTTCGGCCGATGCGATTAGCTCTGGGAGTTGTCCTATTCTATTTAAGGTTCTTACGTTAAATGTGGCTATTTGTATTGTTTGCTTGCATTTTAGTAGTTTTGATTGTTTGAGCTCTGTAGCTGATTTTTTGAACACTGAGGACGGGGCTCCAACCTCAGCAGGACGCGCCCCTTTTTTACCCGCGCGAAGAGCGATGCGGTTTGTGTGTGTGGTTTTAGTGTGGGTCATAGTTATCTTTCGATGGCTGTTTTATTCTCTTCTATAGAAGCCACTCTTATAGAGGAGCAGCAGTAGTTCCCCGATCGAACTAACGATCCTGAGCGTAAAGTCGTCAAACTCACGTCCAGGACCCGTTTAGGTATTGAGTTTGGTCGTCCATGGGTTTATTCAAATACCTTTACGTACATCATGCTGCTTCCCATGTGTACGCAAAAAAAAGGGGGGGGTAATTTTGGTTTAAGTTTTAAGTTTTAACTTAAAGTCCAAGATTAAGGTACTTTCGTATGACTTTCACTGGTACTGACTTTTGCTTTTTTTTGCTGTATTGGGACTTTTCCTAGGCTTTTTTTTTTTTTTACTACAGTTGGGAACCTAGCAGGCTTCAGGAATTATAGAGCTTAAAAATTTTTTTTTTCTCCTTTCTCTTGGGGGGGGGGGCTGTGGTAGCATTAGGTGTTTTAGGCTCTTTCTTTTTCTTCTAAACTACTGTTAGGGTTTTCTTTACGAATTTTTAAATTATTCGATAGAAGAGATTAAAAACATTCTGTCTTGTTCGCTGACATTTGGAAAGACTAACATCAATTTGGCTTTATAGTAGAGTAAGCGTGTCTTTACATTTAAAACGCATAGTTTAAGCATTATTTCACAAACAAAATACAGCATAACATTTTGTAAAATTCAGCATTTTAAATTGATAGGACTTAAAGACATACTGACCAATATTGATATATTTCTTCCATTTATTTCTTGTAATAAATACAAGAAGGCACGAGGCCTTGTGGTTTTGGGGGAGGGGAAGGGAGCGGTCATGCTTTAACTATATTTTCTATGGGGAACCTAGCTAGCCACATTCGCCGACCCATTCAACAATACAATATATAATCACTCGTCCATCTCATTGCACGCAGCAACCACCAAAATACCACATTTGCTCCATGAAAAGTCCTACTTAAAACCCGAAAGTGATGCATGATTTTATTTACAGTGTATGATTTTTTACAGTGGATATGATGGGAGTGGGAGAAAAAACCCTGAAAAACATATATACACGAAAAACAAGGAAAAAATCCCCCGTTTGGTTTCCCTCCCATCCCCCGGTCTATAAAATTGGAGGCCGACTGTTTTTCAGGTCGAAAATACCGGAAACAAGCTGGACCTACCCTAGGTGGGGCGGGAATCCTACTCTACAGGGATAAAAGAAATAAAGGGTCGGGCTCGGCATGGGTCGATAGAAGCGGGTATTATGATTTTTTACATATGAATGTTCAAGATCTTCAAAAAAGCGGACTGGGATAGAGGTTGGGGTACAAAAATAATGGGGGTGGGGAAGATCTTGAGTGCTAGCGACTAAATGACGGGGACAATGACTCACAACATATTGCTAACTAGGTTACAAGGGAAAAAAATCCTACTTACGAAGGGTGGGGTCCCTAAGGACCCGTACCATAGACGCCATGGACCGGCAGAGGAGGGAAGGATGACTCCAACATTGCCCCCTTTCGTACGACCAGGCTCGCTGTAGTCACCCACCTTTTGCTGAGTGTTATGCGATCCAAGCGTTTTCTATCGCATCTGATTTTGACCCTCAGCTGATGCCGAAAATACAAAACCAGATCATGATGAGAAAAGTTTGCATCGTCATACAATCCCTTGTATTGCGTCGTCCAAATCACCATTCGGGCTACAGCTAGGATCGCGAGAAACACCACACGCTTCTCACCATGAAACGGAGGAAGAACGTTGTCTACGACGTAACCAACGTCGAGCAGCACGAGCTGTTTGGGTTCGATGCGAGCCGTCCACTCCCCGACGTGATCCCAAAACGGGCGGACTCGCTCGCAGTAGTAGAAGGCGTGCTCAGCCGTTTCTTCCAAGCCACTGCCAAAGCGAGGGCAATCAGGCATGTCTGCCAGGCCCGCTTTGAAATTCAAGCCGCGAAGGGATAACGCATTCCGAACAAGTCGCCAGGTGAGCGAGAACTCGGAGTTGTTCAAGAAGCTCGATCCTGGCGCCCAATTCCAGTGAGAGCGGATCTCCTCCGCCGTCCAGCCGTGCCGCTCGCTGAGAGGATCAGAAGCGGAACCCACCACTAATTCCCGATACAGCTCCTTCCAAGGCCATGAAAGGTCACTGGACCCAAGAAGGTTACGAAGGGCCTTTCGGCACTCGCAGACAAACAGTGCTTCGCCCAAAGGCCTACGTCGACCTTCAGCCTTTGGGTCTGAGTTGAGGCGAGGAAAAGTCCGACACGCCTTTCGTCTCCACACTGAGTCCCCCGTCAAGACACGGCCCAGATATGCAATTCTTTCAGCAAGCCAGTGGCTCTCCAGATCAGGCATACTCAGACCCCCGTTGCGTGTACATTGGATACAGACCTGCCTACGGACCATCGGCTTTGCACCTCCCCAGACAAGTCTGGAGAGGGATCGTTGCAGCGCCAACCGATGTGCCTTAGGCAGAGGGAGTACAGCCAATCGGTAAAGGATCAAGGGGAAGACGTACGCGACGCACGCCTCCGCCCTGCCCTTTAAGGACAACCTCCTTGAAAGCCAGATTCCCACCTGAGCATTCACCTTCGCATGTACTTCCGACCAATTTCGCTCCAGTTGGAGGTCGGGCCCAAACCACACCCCAAGGATGCGGATGGGTCCGTCACTCCAGCGGAAGGGCCCTGGAAGAGTATTGCTACCCATCCAAGCACCAAGCCGCAAACCTTCGCTTTTGTCAAAATTGACCTTGGCCCCTGCAATCTGCTCATACTCGACAACCGCCTCTTTCACAGCCTCTATATCCTGGAGGCGGGATACAAAGACTGTGACGTCATCAGCGAACGCGGAAACCCTAGCCGCAAGGCGGCCAACGAATGGGATACCGCGCAGTGCCGGACTTGCCCCCTCATCCCTAAGCCTGCGCAGGAGGGGCTCCAACGCGAGGACATAGAGAAGAGAAAACAGGGGGCAGCCCTGCCGGACCGATCGCTCGATCGCGATCACCCCCGAACGCCTTCCGTTCACCTGCACCACTGCCTGAGGGTTGTGGTACATCATACTAATCCATCTGCGGAACTCCGGTTTGAATCCGGCAGTCTCCAAAACAGACGCCAAGAACCGATGGTCAACCCTATCGAAGGCCTTGGACTGATCTAAACTGAGCAGCGCGGATTCGGTGTCGTCTTTTATCCCCTCTAGGACCTCGAGAATCAAGTGCAGGTTGTCCTGGATCGATCTTCCCTTCACAGCAAAGGTCTGCTCGGGGCCGATCAGATCACTACTGACAAGCTGTAAACGATTCGCTAAGACCCGGGCCAAAATCTTTAACTCTGTGTTAAGCAGAGTTATGGGCCTGTAATTATCTAAACCCTTCCAAACATGCTTGCCACCTTTCTTCAGCAATGTGATCACGCCCTTGGTAACGCTACCAGGGATGGCTCCCTGGGCGAACCAATGGTTGAACATATCCGTCAGAATAGGCACAAACATGTGCGACATCCTCAAGTACACTTCGTAGGGCAAACCATCTAGTCCCGGCGACTTGTTGAGGCCGACCTGCTTCAACGCATCACGGACTTCGCATTCAGTAACCACACCCTCGCAGCTAGCCGCTTCAGCCGCGCAAGGTGGGGGAAGTCAGCGAGATAGCTACGAAACTCCCGGAGCGGGAGATCAGTGCAGCGGGCAAAGCGATCCCGAAAGTGCGCCCGAAAGGTGTCACGTATCTCACGACCCGATCGCAGCAGACGCCCGTCCGGGTTCTTCACAGATGCGATGTACCGATCGGGGAACCTTCGCACTTCTTCTTCACGCGCAGTCGCGTTCGATTTCACCGCTTCGTTGAGAACTCTTTTTAGCCTAGATCTAACTACTGATCCCTTGTAGCGCTCGCTACTCTCACGCTCAAGGTCCCTCCTAGCTAGCTCTACACCTAGGGAGTCCCCCCCAGCCACCGCCCGGGTAAGTCTATCTTCTATAGATTTCGCCTCCGCGGTCCTATCTAGATTGAGCTGTCGACCGTACTTGGTGGCGAAATCTCTAATCCTATGCTTAAGAGAAGCCCACCACCTATTCCCGGTAACCGCCCCCACTAACGCCCGCTGAATTAGGGATTCCAGCCGGTCCCGGAAGTCCCGTATCTCCTGTGAGGAGGTATTGAACTTCCAGTAGCCGGCTAGACTAGGTCTATTAACTAACCGCAGACTGACTCTAATGAGTTTATGGTCAGTCCACGCTATCAAGTGGAACGTGGGACAACTAACAAAATCAATGTCAGCTCTTCTCACTAACACTCTGTCCAAGTAGGAGCCTACTTTGGCAGAGGGCGAGCTATCTAGCCACGTCCACATCTCCCGCCCTGGGTGATCAAGACGAAACCTGTCGACGAGGCCGTGACGAGTCACGAAGCCGACAAGGCTGCTTTCACACCTTCCCAATCTGCTAGCTCCCCACCCGGCCTTATCTATCTTGGGATCAAGGATCGCATTCCAATCACCCATTAAGACTAGCCGCTTCGTATCGTCCAGGAACGGCGCTAACCGACGAAAAAAGGAACCCCTCTCCGCAGCGCTATTGGACGCATAAACCGCAACCAGACGGAACTTGAAACTTTTCACGCCAACATCGACCACAACCAGCCGGCCCCCGTCACCTGCAAAAACAACGTCAATATCAGCATCAAGGCTGCGTCCAACTAGCAAAGAGACCCCAGCGCTGATGCGGCTGCCGTATGCTGAGAAAACGTTAAAGTCGCTTTCCAGCACCCGACAGTCGGCATCGCAAGTGAAGTGGGTCTCTTGCACTGCAGCAACATCTACGCAGAGGTTCCTGAGTTCACCAAGCAAGCGCGCACACTTGCTTGAATCCCTCAGTCCCCTTACATTCAAACTGGCAACGTTTAAAGTCATCAATCCGACTTACCTTATTCAGTATCGACTATGGGCCGGAAATCCCCAGGGGTTAGGATGCCAACGGCCTGTCTCAGAGAGCCGGTGCCGAGCTCAGTGTTTACTCGGCCATCCCTAGACACTCCGCCGACATCCAGCGGGAACCGTATTTTTAGTGCTCTATAAAAGGAGGGGTGAACTAAGATAGGGACCCTCCTGGAGCAAAAAGGCAAGCATCTTTTCAAGGAAGAGTGCTCCAATTCCGCCAGCTTTACACCCGTGTCGGTCTGGCGGACCGTATCCAAGAACTTCCATACGCCCTTGGTACGGTCACCAGCCGAACGGATGAAAGTGGTCACCATGGCTGCACTCTTAAAATTTAGTGGGTTATTTACTTTCTTTTTTCCAAGTTTTTCCAGTTGCAGTAGCGGCTTTAGCATCTTTTTTAATTGATGGTCCTTTACTGCTTCTGCACCAACGGTGCATAAATGTTTTGCCTTCTGTTGTTGTTCTAGTTCGGCACTGTTCGCCGCCTTTTTTGATGTTGGGATGATGTGGTCTGGGGGTTTGTATGAATGGGAGTTTGTTCCAGAAAGAGTTCAGGGGAAGAGATCGGACACAGGGATGGTAATGAAAGTGACCTGAGTAATTTTTGGGGAGATGGTCTTTCGAGGGATTGTGATCTCCTTATATGCACAATTTGATGTCTGCGAAAGTTTTTCAACTGGGGATGAAATGGGGGTGTTTCTGTTGGTAGGGGAGGTTGTGGTGGTTGTGGTGGTGGTAATGGGGGTTGTAAATATTGTGGGGGTTGTAGCGACTCAGGGGGAGCATTCTGAGGAATGCAATATTGAGGAGGGAACATTGGCGGAAGTGGTAGGGGAAGTGGTGGTAAGGAGAGTGGCGGAAAAGGAGCCATAAGTGGTACATGCATTGGAACTTGTTGAGGAAGAGGCTGCTTTTGGGGGTATGCATTTGAAGGCCCTTCTAATGGGTCTTCGGTGCCGGAAGGTTCTGCACACACTTTTTTGGCAGCCCCTTCCCCGCTGTCTCTTCTCCTTTTCAGGTTTGTAAATGTCTCCATCTTTTCATGGTCTTCCTTGTTTTTTTTTTCTTTTTTCTTTTTTGCCAATGTGGGTGATACAGGTGTTGTTGATGTTGATGTTGTCTTTGTTGTTGTTGGGGTCTGTGGCCCTTTCTTGGTTGTTGGCGTTGTTGCTTGTTCTGCTGTTGTTGCTGCTGCTGGTTCAGGCGTCTTGGTTTGGTTTTGAGGTGGGGATGCAATTAAACTTTTTTCCCCTTGTTTGGGGGAACCCCTCCTCTTCCGGGTCACCTCGGACCAGCCCTCTTTGTCATTTGTTTTGGGCTGGCCCTGACTCGGGTCCTGGGTCTCCGCTGTCTTACTGATAGTGGTGGTGGCTGTTGAAGCTGTTGTTGTTGCTGCTACTGCTGCTGCTGCTACTGCATTCTCTGTTTTCTCGGGGCAGAACTTCGAGATGTGGCCAATCTGTTTGCAGGACCAACACCTCGGTCTCCGCCCCTCCACCATCACTATCATCTGCCTGTCCCCGCTGATTAGAATCTTGGGGATGGCTTTGAAGCCATCCCTCGTCAGGCACAGCCGGAAGGTATAATCCCCGTAGGCTGTCCCGGCCGGGGATCTGAGGAGGTTATACTCCTCCACTTGGCCGAAGGAGCTTAAATAGGCGGCCAAAACCTCCCCAGTAATGGAGGCCGGGACGTTACAGATGATGACGCGGAGCCTACGGGTGCCCCTAAATTCCGGCTGTAGCCTGAAATACTTGGTTGTAATGTTGTTGGCTGCCAACTTTGCAGCCTGGTCTTCCGTAGGAAGGAGGACATCCCACGTCGCAAAACTCTTGCGACAGAAGTACTGGCATGGGATGCCCGCCTTCCTCAATAGCTCCTCGAATGTCTCCTTCTTTAGCCCCACTAAGCTTTTGGTTTTGAGATCCGAAACGACCAGCGTGAGGATCCTGGGTGTTAATTTTTCCACTAATTCAGGGATGGGCAGAATTTCATTCCCTTTGAAGTACTTCGCGTACTTCTCCACCCTATCCCTTTCATAGTTGGCAGGTCCCCTCTGCTGGCCCTTCCAAGGTGTGGGGCTCTTTTGGGCCGGCTGTATTGGACTGTCTTGTGTTGTATCCAGTATTGTTCTTGGAGAATCAGCGGAGACCGGCAACGATGGCCAATTCGCTCCTATTAAACTCTCTTGTGAGGCTTCTTGCGAGTGTTCAGTTTTGTCATCATTTTTTTTGGAGGTAGAACCCTCCATGACTGCAGTAGGGCTTGCAGCCAGGAGGGTAAAACTAAGACCCCCACCTGTTGCAAGTGTGGAGGGGGGTTCTACTGTTCAACAAAAAAGTAAAAATTATAAAATTAGACACGCCGGAAAAAATACAAAAAGATTAGAACAAGTAGATACCCCTGAAAAATTAAAAACGCTCAAGACTAAAAACTTAAAAGAAGAAATCAAGTCCGACCACAAGAGAAACAAACGTCGGATAACGAAAACAAGTGACAAACCAAGTTAGACAAAAAACCGTTACAAGTAACAACTTCTCCGGTAAGCTTGCAAAGAAAAATAAAATTAAAGTCCAACGAAAAAACAAGTCTTACCGAGATAATAACACTGTTTTAACTTTTAACAAATCAGGTAACAATCCAATTATAATCAAAGTTAACGGAGTGGATGCATCATAGGCTTCTTCCTTCTCGCTTCTACCTTGATATATTTCTTCCAGTTGGCTCCTGAGTTCAAATGCCTCTTCTTCGTTTTGACTTTTATTTACTACTGAAATTTTAGGTAGCTTTGGAGGCGGTCTACTGGGGGGGAATTCATTTCATTTTTTTTTCTTTTTTTTCCTTTTCCCTTTCTCTTGTGGGGGGGGGGCTGTGGTAGCATTAGGTGTTTTAGGCTCTTTCTTTTTCTTCTAAACTACTGTTAGGGTTTTCTTTACGAATTTTTAAATTATTCGATAGAAGAGATTAAAAACATTCTGTCTTGTTCGCTGACATTTGGAAAGACTAACATCAATTTGGCTTTATAGTAGAGTAAGCGTGTCTTTACATTTAAAACGCATAGTTTAAGCATTATTTCACAAACAAAATACAGCATAACATTTTGTAAAATTCAGCATTTTAAATTGATAGGACTTAAAGACATACTGACCAATATTGATATATTTCTTCCAGTTGGCTCCTGAGTTCAAATGCTTCTTCTTCGTTTTGACTTTTACAGTGGAAATGCATTGCTATGATTTTTAATATTGAAATTCATTGTCAATGATTTTTACAAGAGAAAAACGTTGGCTATGATTTTTATAGTGGAAATTCATGGTCACTGACTTTTACTATAGAAGCACATTGCTGAAGATTTTTATCGTAGAAATGCATTCCTAATGATTTTACTCTAGAAATTCATTGTCAATGATTTTTAATATAAAAACACATTGTCGATGATTTTTACTGTGGAAATGCATTGCTAATGATTTTTATTATAGAAATTTATTGTCAATCATTTTTTTCTATAGAAAAACATTGCCTATTATTTTTACCGTAGAAAGGCATTGCTAATGATTTTTACTCTAGAAATTCATTGTCAATGATTTTCACTATAGAAACCCATTGTCGATGATTTTTGTTATAGAAATTCATTGTCATTGATTTTTAATATAGAAACACATTGCCGATGGTTTTTACAGTGGAAATGCATTGCTAATGATTTTTATTATAGAAATCAATTTTCAATGAGTTTTACTACAGAAACACATTGCCGATGATTTTTACCGTAGAAAAATATTGCTAATGATTTTTACTCAAGAAATTCATTGTCAATGATTTTTACAATAGAAACACATTGTCGATTATGTTTACTGTGGAAATGCATTGCTAATGATTTTTAATATAGAAATTCATTGTCATTGATTTTTACTATAGAAACCCATTGCCGATGATTTTTACAGTGGAAATGCATTGCTAATGATTTTTATTATAGAAATGACGAGCCAAAATTCTTAGAATTCGAGAACTGAATTCTTCACCATCAGATGCAAATGATTGTCATATGCTGGACAAATCTTTTTTCTTCAAGGGATTAATCGGCACGCATGGTCACTGGGCTTAAATTGAAAGAAAGAAAGAAAGAAAGAAAGAAAGAAAGAAAGAAAGAAAGAAAGAAAGAAAGAAAGAAAGAATAGATACAAACGAATAAAGAAAAAAGATATATACATATGAGGAAAGAAAAGCAAAGAAAAAAATAGATTAATTTGAAGAAAGAAAGAGAAAGATGGACGAGAAGAAAGAAAGAGAAAAATATACAGAAAGAAGAACAAAAAGAGATAGATAGATAGATAGATAGATAGATAGATAGATAGATACGAAGAAAGAAAAAAAAAGATAAATATGAGGAAAGAAAAGGAAAGAAAAATAGATTAATTTGAAGAAAGGAGAAGAAAGATGGACGAGAAGAAAGAAAGAGAAAGATATACAGAAAGAGGGGCAAAAAAGAGATAGATAGATAGATAGATAGATAGATAGATAGATTTGAAGAAAGAAAGAAAGAAAGAAAGAAAGAAAGAAAGAAAGAATTGATAGATACATGCGAAGAAAGAAAAAGATAGATACATATGTGGAAAGAAAAGCAAAGAAAAAATAGATTAATTTGAAAAAAGGAAAAGAAAGATGGATGAAAAGAAATAAAGAGAATGATGAACAGAGAGAAGGGCAAAAGAAAGAAAGAAAGAAAGAAAGAAAGAAAGAAAGAAAGAAAGAAAGAAAGAAAGAAAGAAAGAAAAATTAAATATGGCGAGCGAAAATAAAAGATAGATGAGAAAAAAAAGAAAAGGAGAATCGATACGAATGAAGAGAAAGATAGATATAAAGAAAGAAAAATTTATATATATATATATATATATATATATATATATATAAAGAAAAGCACATTGATAAGAAGAAAGAGAAGGAAAGATAAACATGAGGATAGATAGATAGATAGATAGATAGATAGATAGATTGTAAGGAAATGCAATGATGCACAAAAGCAGGAATTACTTTTGCAATGAAATAAAGGAAAATTGTTCAAGAAAAAAGAAGAAAATGCCCTAAGATATTTTATTCATAAAAAGTAAATTAACAAGCGAAAATCGCAAAAGAACTGACAAATGAATAACTTATAAAAAGTCGCAAAAATAAATAAACCAACGAGAAAAAAAAAAAGATTGCAATCAAGAAAACAACACAAGAAGTAACGGGGCAATGAAAAAAAGAGAAACAAGGCAAAAAGAATGGTAAGAGTGAATATACACGAAAAAATTTGAAAGATATTTGCAGGTAATAATTTAAAAAGCAAATGGACATGAAGACGAAAGAAGAAATGAATTATAATTCTATAAAAAGTGCGTTAAATGAAAAATACGGATAAGATTACAAAGAACAAACGGTTGATTATCATCAGTAAAAAATAGAATGAAGGAAATAATAAAAAACAAGGAAAAAAGATGAAAATCTGAAGGATAGAAGAAAGAAAAAAAATGAATGAAACAGGTTATTGAAAAACAAAATGGAAGAATCAAAGAACCAAGTTAAAAAAAAACTGTTTTGAATCGCTAAATTAGGAAAATTGAAAGTTGAAAATAATATGGAAGGAAAAAGAATTTTCTTTTTAAAGCTATATTCGTAAAAAGAAAGAAAATAAAAACAGATAGAAAGAAAGAAAACCTGGCAAAAAGGTGTATAAAAAGAAGGGAAAAAAATATGGGATTAAAAAGAGAAAACACGGAAATGTTAGCAAAAAAAAAAATCAAGATGCAAGTCAAAAATAGAAGGAAAATATCGTAAAAGTAAAAGAGTCACGGAATAAATAAAAGAATGAAAACGTAAACACGAAGGAAGGAAGGAAGAAAGGAAGGAAGGAAGGAAGGAAGGAAGGAAGGAAGGAAATGATTAAGTTATTCTAAAAATGTAAGAGTATGGAATGATGTAGAGAACGAAGGATATTTTGGAAAAAAAGAAAGAAAGAAAGAAAGGAAGAAAGAAAATTCTAATTATTTTTAATGAACAGCAGAAACTAGAAAGAAAGAAAGAAAGAAAAAGAAAATTTTAATTTTTTTTAGTGAGCAGCAGAATGTAGAAAGAAAGAAAGAAAGAAAGAAAGAATGAAAGAATAAAAGAAAGAAAGAAAGAAAGAAAGAAAATTCTAATTATTTTTAATAAAGAGTAGAATCTAAAAAGAAAGAAAGAAAGAAAGAAAGAAAGAAAGAAAAGAAAAGAAAAGAAAATTCTAATTATTTTTAATGAACAGTAGAATCTAAAAAAAAAGAAAGAAAGAAAAAAGAAGAAAAGAAAGAAAAAGAAAAGAAAATTGTAATTATTTTTAGTGAGCAGCAGAATATAGAAAGAAACAAAGAAAGAAAGAAAGAAAGAAAATTCTAATTATTTTTAATGGGCAGCTGAATATTGAAAGAAAGAAAGAAAGAAAGAAAGAAAGAAAAAAAGGAAGAAAGAGAAAAGGAAAGAAAGAAAGAAAGATTAAATATCAATGGAGAAGAAATAAAGAAAAGACGCGCGAAAAAAAAAATTCCCCAAAGAAATCGCTTAGTCACGTGAGGAATTGCAGAAATAAGTATTCTTAAAAGAAGTTAAAAAAAAAAAGAAGGAAAAATTAATTAAAAGAAAATAAAACGAAACAAAGAAGGATGATAAGACGTAAGAAGAATGAAAAAGATTGCCGAAAAAAAAAAAATACAAGATGGGAGCATAAAAAGAAAAAAAGACGGTAAACGAGGAAAACTGTCAGTTAAAAACTTTAATTGAAAAAGAGAAGGAAATAAATTAAACAAGAAAACTTTTTTTTATGCAAGAAATAATATTAAGAAATTAGACGAAAAATGCGCAAAAACAATGGGGGGGGGGCGGATAAATAAAATGTTTAGATTTGTAAAGAAAAAACAAACGAAGGAGCAAAATGCAAAAAAATAAAAAGAGATCAGAAAAATTGAGAGAGGAAAACAGACACTGAATCAAAAAAAAAAAAAAAAGAAAAAAAAAAGAAAACGAATCAAAACATGGAAAAAAAAAAACACACGAAGATTGTAGAAAGAAAGAAAGAAACAAACAAACAAACAAACAAACAGACAGAAAGACAGAAACAAATAAATAGAAAGAAAGAAAGAAAGAAAGAAAGAAAGAAAGAAAGAAAGAAAGGAAGGAAGAAAGAAAGAAATAAAGGAAGAAAGAAACTGAATGAAAATTAAAAGAAAAAAGAAGAAATCATGAGAGTTTAAAAAAAAAACAACAAAAAAAGAAAGAAACGATTAAAAACAAATAACCAACAAAAAACAAACAAGAAGGAAGGAAAGAACGAAAGATTAAATATCAAAAGGGAAAACATAGAAGAAAAAAGATAAATTCAAAAATTAAAAAAAACAACACTTACTCACGTGATGAGCGCAGCAAAAAGGATTCTTTAAAGAAGAGAGAAAAGGCAAAGTTAAGTAAAAAAACAATGGAATGAAAGGAAGAAAGAAGGACGAAAGAAAGGAAGAAGAATGAAAAAGATCGCGGAAAAAAATGCAAGAATACAACGAAAATAGAAAAAAAAACGGTAAAAGAGGAAAACTGAATGTTTAAAAAAATGAAAAAAACAGAAGGAAAGACTTGACAAAGGAAAACCTTTTATGAAAGAAATGATGCAAAAAAAAAAAAAAAAAAGAAAAAAATTCGCAAAGACTGAAAATAAAGGAAAAATGGAGGTTGAAAAAGAAATGAAATATTTAAAGAAATAAAGATCTGCAAAACCAAAAAAAAAAAAAACAAGAAAAAACAATGGAGGAAAAAAGCACAAAAAAGCGAAAAGAAAAATTCAAAGAAAAAACAGTTACTGAATTAAAAAAAAAAGATGAAAACGAATAAGAACATGGAATAAAAAAAAAACAAAACAAAACAAAAGAAAGAAAGAAAGAAAGAAAGAAAGAAAGAAAGAAAGAAGCAAACAGAAAAAAAGAAGAGAAAGAAAAAACTTGGAAAAATTCAATCAATCGATAAAAAAAGAAAAAATTGAAGGTTATTATCAAAACTTACTGAAAAAAGAAAAAGAAAGAAAACTATATTGGAAAGAAAGAGTGTAAAAGAAACGATATAAATCAAATGCACAAAGAAAGAAAGAAAGAAAGAAAGAAAGAAAGAAAGAAAGAAAGGGATAAAATGAGAATACAATAAGAAAAAAAAAGAAAATCTTTGAAAAAGAAAAAAAACGAAAAAAAAAAACGGAAAACAAAGAAAAATCAAAACAAGAGAAGAAAAAATATAAAGAAAAAAAGTAACTGAAAAAAATTAGCATGAAAGAAAAAATGGCGTCTTTCTATAGAGAAAACGAAAAGTAACGCGATTTTATCTTTGATACAATAAAATAGAAAAACAAAACAAAAATATAGAGAAAGTGTCGATGAACAGAAAGAAAGAAAGAAAAACTAGGGAAAAAATAATTCCTGGTTTCCATCCCGATCAACCATGACACAAAACCAGGTGTTTTGTGGCTTGCAGGACATATAGGATGAAAAGAGAGAGAGAGAGAGAGAGAGAGAGAGAGAGAGAGAAGCCATGATTGTGGGTAAGACTTTTTAGTTAGAGAGAAAATTGTACCCAATGACCGATGATTAGGTAAGCCGTGTATAGGAAAAGCAAGAAAGGAACAACACAGGGAAAGGTGGCTGAGCTATCGGATTCCCCCTGCTGATTTTCAATCAACACGTGATACTTCAGAGCCGATCGTTTTTATTTTTTTAGCTGTGGGTGTGCGTATGTGTTTGGGTGGGGGTTTTGGACGATCGTAAGAATCTCTTTAAGTGAATGTTTGTTTTGTTTTGTTTTTGTTTTTTTGGCACGCAAGGTGGTGTTTTCTGTGTGGGAACATAGGCAAGCGTAGTTATGTTCGACACGGGTTTAATGGAGAAGACGAAAGGCACTTGTAAAGACGCTACAAAGGTTCACACGCTGAGGTTTCAAGGTGATCGAAGGCAAACGTTTCTTTAAGATGATCAGTACATTAAATTTTCAGATTATTGTGATTTATTTTTGATTTGGTAATTCAAAAATAGCCTTGTTCTGTTGAAAGATAACGCATCACCGAGTCTTTTCTTGCAAAACACACACACACACACACACACACACACATATATATATATATATATATATATATAATCATACTGCTTGCACGGATTTCCATAACTCTCTTTCTCTCGCCATTCGTCTTTATCATATATTGCTTTTAGCTGTTCCTCTTGACTTTATCCAGAGTCCGTACAAAAGAAGCTACCAACAACATATATGTATGGACACGGGATGTAGTATAAAGGGCCTACCGGAAAGATGACCAAGAATGATTATATATATATATATATATAATCATTCTTGGTCATCTTTCAGCAGTAATAACTGACTTATGAGCGACGTTCTCCAATGGACCCTTTCACTCACAAAAACACCACACACACACACACACACATATATACATGTGTGTGTGTGTGTGGAGGATGTCTGTGAGTCTGTGCGAATAAAACAAAATACCCCGAGGATGCATCGATTATATACATATGAAAAATACGCCAACGTTTAACATTTCGTTTTTTCTTGTTTGTTAAACCATCTTCAGATCACTATGTATTTAAATATTAGGGTGGTGCAAAAATTATGTCGTTTTTGACGTTCAACTTCAAAAGATCATAACTCCTTTCATAATAAACTATATTAATCGAAATAAAAACCATAAGAACCGACACATTTTTGCCAACGAGAAACAAGTTTATTTATCCCATTAGCATAGAAATCCGGATTTCTGGAAGCGATGAAGTCATTGAAGGCCGATTTGGTATCATCTCGGCTTTTGAAGCATTTTTCGCACATGAAGTTGTCGAGATGCTTGAAAAAGGGATAATCGGTGGGCGAGAGGTCCGGTGAATATGGCGGATGAGGCAGAGTCTCGTTGCCCAATTCATTCAGCTTCTGCAGGGTCAGTTGACCAACATGCGGGCGAGTATTGTCATGGAGGAGAATTGGTCCCTTCATATTGACCAATCTCGGGCACATACGTTGGAGCTTCTGGTGCATTTCGTCAATTTATTGGCAGTACTGCTCCACCGTAATCGTTTCGACCGGATTCAAGAAGCTGTGATGGATGAGACCGGCGGCAGACCACCAAACAGTCACCATAACCTTTTTTGGTGCAATTTCGGCTTCGGGAAGTGTTGTGGAGCTTCTCCGGCATCCAACCACTGTGCCGAACGTCGCCAGTTGTCGTAGAGGATCCACTTCTCATCACACGTCATAATCCGCTTGAGAAATAGGTCGTTTTTGTTACGCAGAAGGAGCGTAGAAGACACCTCAAAACGACAATTTTTTTTATTATCGTTCAATTCATGTGGCACCCATTTATCCAACTTTTTTGACTTCCCTATTCGCTTTAAATGGTGAACGACTGTTGAGTGGTCGACCTCGATTTCAACAGCAACTTCTCACGTGGTTTTGCGAGGATCGGCTTCAATTAAGGCTTTCAAATGTTCGTTATCAACCGCAGTCGGCCGGCCGCGACCGTCTTCATCTTCGAGGCTCTCGTCACCATTTCGAAATTTCTTGAACCACCGTTGTGCCACACGTTCGTTAGTGGTTCCTGAGCCAAACGCATCATTGATATCACGAGCTGTCTCAGCAGCTTTTCGGCCTAGTTTGAACTGGAACAAGAAAATCGTGCGGATTTGAATTTTGTGCATTCTGTCGAAAAGCCAGCAAAAAATGAATGAAGAGATTGAAAACGGTAACAAATAACCAGATTCGACAGAGCGAAAACGCGCTTCAAAATGATATATAACATGGCTATATATATCAATGAATTAATTCAGAAATCCTATTTAAATGTAGCATATGTAAGAAAACGACATTATTTTTGCACCAACCTAATATAAATATATATATATATATAGTAACAATAATTACTTAGTGAGTCAGGAACTAACGTACTATAGTTTCGTCTAAGCGGCTCATCAGGGTACCTAATCCCGACCATGGATTAGGTACCCTGATGAGCCGCTTAGGCGAAACTATAGTAGGTTAGTTCCTGACTCACTAAGTAATAATCGATACTATTTTGCTCTACTTAGTATTGAGCACTTTTTGCATTGTAGCTTAGCAGCCCTAATTGGGATGAGAAGGTTGGCCTTTTCTTGTTTTTTTCCAATATATATTTTTTTCTCCAATATATATATGCTTTTTCCCCCTTGAGAGTGATTCGTTGTATATTTTCATCTTCAAACCACTTGCCGGGTTTTTTTCTTACCATAAGGGGTATTTTTTAATATATATATATATATATATATATATATATGTGTGTATGTGTGTGTGTGTGTCTTTGTGTGTGGGGTGAGTTTTTGTGAGTAAATTTGTATGTGTGAGTGTTCAAACACACACACACACACACACACACACACACACACATATATATATATATATATAAGGATTAATTTATAATCTGAATAAAAGCATAAAGAAAAAAACAATTGACAAGCTAACAAAACGGTTTCGATCCTTGCTCAGCAGACCTAAATCTGGAATAATATCGAATAAAGATTAAACCTATGGAAAATATGTAGAATGGAAAAATTGTTTTGTCGTCGATGTTAAAATAATATTAAGTCCTTCCAGATATTCTCTCTGCTTACATCCAGACGGTAGACCAGACAAAATATGAATTGTCTCCAATATTTTAAGATGGAACGAAGCGTGTGACTTCCACATTATAGAGAACAAGTCGATACTAAATTTTGAGCACTAGTACTCTGTCCTGCAGTTGTATTCATAAGACTATCAGTTGGGCCATCGTTAAAGATACGTATTTTCGTAAAGGCATGTTAATTCTAGCACTGTACATATTTCCAATCGTTTTTTTTTAATTCTGTATTATCCTTGATTTAGCTATGTTGACCGAGCATCTAAACCGCTTTTTTTTTCTTTTTATGCTTTATTTCTCATTATGAATGACTGCATGGGTCTATTTGTTGCTAAAATTAGGGTTTTTTTACTAGGAAAAGTATCTTTCATTATATATATATATATATATATTGACAAAAGAGGAAATATATATATATATATAATATATAATATGTATATATATATATATAATATATATATATAAATATATGTATATTTATAAATATATATATATGATATGTATATATATATATATATATATATATACATATATATAATATATATATATAAATATATATATATAATATATATATAATATGTATATATATATAATATATATATAATATGTATAAATATATATATATATAAATATATATCTCCACTCTAGAAGGAACCCCTCTTAAACTAGTAGACAAATTCACGTACCTAGGAAGCAGCGTCGAATCAACCGAAAAGGACATCGAAACGAGGTTAACGAAAGCATGGACAGCTATCAATAGGCTATCGACTATATGGAAATCAGACCTAACCGATAAAATGAAACGCAGTTTCTTCCAGGCAGCGGTCACATCGATACTGCTATATGGATGCACTACATGGATGCTAACAAAACGGCTGGAGAAGAAACTAGATGGCAATTACACAAGAATGCTGCGTGCAATCCTGAACAAGTCCTGGCAGCAACACCCCACAAGACACCAACTGTACGGCCACCTGCCCCCTATCACGAAAACTATTCAAGTTAGGCGAACCAGACATGCAGGACATTGCTGGAGAAGCAGAGATGAACTCATAAGAGATGTACTCTTATGGATCCCCACACACGGCCGCACAAAAGCAGGACGATCAGCACGAACGTACATTCAGCAGCTATGTGAGGATACAGGTTGTTGTCCTGAAGACCTACCTAGGGCGATAAACGATAGGGAGGAGTAGCGAGAGAGGGTCAGGGATATCCGTGCTGCCAGTACGATATGATGATATATATATATATATATATATATATATATATATATATATATATATATATATATAACGTTTCCTCTTTTGTTAAACCGTATTCTAGGTGATGTATTTGTGAGAGTGTATGTGCGCCTGGATGAATGTGTGCGCGTGCGTGGGTGTATTTAAGTGCTATTAAACAAATAGACACACACACACACACATACACACGCACACACAAAGAGACACACACGCACACATATACATGTATATATGTATATGTTTGTGTGTCTACGCATGTATCTATGTATGTACGTATCAATTTATCTGTCTGTATATGTATGTATGTAAATGTACAATTAAGTTCTCACCATTTACGTTGGTTTCATATGTATAATTTTCATATGTGTACCATGGAAAAGAAAACAGCATCCAAACGAAACGTTATTTGAAATATACGGATACTAGAATCAATTAAAATTATTTATAATTCCTTCCTGGAAGAAACTGCGTTTCATTTTATCGGTCAGGTTTGATTTCCATATGATCGAAAGCCTATCGATAGCTTTCCATGCCTTCGTTAGCCGTGTGTCGATGTCTTTTTCGGTTGATGAGATGCTGCTTCCTTGGTAGGTGAATTTGTCAACCAGTTTCAGAGAGGTTCCGTCTAGTGTGGAGATGTCGCCTTTCTGGCGGTCGTGTCGATACTGCTATATGGATGCACTACTTGGACACTGACTAAACGGTTGGAGAAGAAGCTAGACGGCAATTATACAAGAATGTTGCGAGCAATATTGAACAAGTCCTGGCAGCATCATCCCACAAGGTACCAACTATACGGTCACCTACCACCTATCACGAAAACTATTCAAGCTAGACGAACCAGACATGCCGGACACTGCCGG
The DNA here is from genome assembly GCA_963585895.1 of Sepioteuthis lessoniana. NCBI lineage: Eukaryota > Metazoa > Mollusca > Cephalopoda > Myopsida > Loliginidae > Sepioteuthis > Sepioteuthis lessoniana. The sequence goes on along the minus strand of OY757932.1, from coordinate 18,108,222 downwards.
TGAAGCAAGGACGAGATCGTAAGTGATGTACTTCTGTGGACCCCCGCATATGTCCAATCAAAAGCAAGACGGCCAGCTCGAACATACAGCAGATATGTGATGATACGGGATGTAACCCTGAAGACCTGCCAGAGGCGATGAATGATAGGGAGACGTGGAGAGAGAGGGTCAGGGATATCAGTGCTAGCCATACGACATGATGATAATGATAATTAAATCTATCGTTTATTTTATTCAAAACATTTAATTTGATAATTGTGTCACCTTGTATAGAAGATAGATGAAACGATTGTTAGAAGGTGAGATCTTAATTACTTTTCGTTTTTATTGTGTTCTCCTGAACAGAAGCGTATCACTTTTGATTTATCTAACAACTTTTTAATGGTGATTTTTTTTACTTTTAAATATATATATATATATATATATATATATATATATATATATATATAACAGGACTTCTCCAGATCCAATGGATAAATAAGACAGAATAGACACGTGGGGGAGGGGGAGGTGGAAGAGATTAAAGAGTTACCTCCTCGTTTTATTGAATTTCCGTTTTTTATTTACCTTAGGAGATAACTCTTTAATCTCTTCCCCTCCCCCTCCACCCCACGTGTCTATTCTGTTCTATTTATCCATTGGATCTGAAGAAGTCCTGTTATATTTTTCTTCGTGTTTTTGGTTTACACCAGAAACAGAAAAACAGGATGGAAATAAATTTATAATCCTAAATTAACCGGTCTTTGGTTTTTTCTTAAAGAAATATTGCTCTGTAAAAAAAAATATATTGAGCTGTCCACCAGGAAAATTTAAATGTTCAGCTCCTGAATGATTTTCTTGTCCTGAATGAATTACTCCCAACTCTGGTTTAACTGGACCGAATAAACATCTCATCAACCGAGAAGGACATCGACACACGACTGACGAAGGCATGGACAGCTATCGATAGGCTCTCGATCATATGGAAGTCGGACCTAACAGATAAAATGAAACGCAGCTTCTTCCAGGCAGCGGTTGTGTCGATACTGCTATATGGATGCACCACATGGACGCTTACGAAGCGGCTGGAGAGGAGGCTGGACGGAAATTACACAAGAATGTTGAGAGCAGTATTAAACAAGTCCTGGCGACAACACCCCACGAGACTCCAACTATACGGACACTTGCCCCCCATCACAAAAACTATACAAGTTCGACGAACCAGACACGCAGGACACTGCTGGAGAAGCAAGGACGAGCTCATAAGCGATGTACTCCTGTGGACCCCCACTCATGGATGTGCAAGAGTGGGACGACCAGCACGAACTTACATACAGCAGCTATGTGAGGACACGGGTTGTAATCCTGAAGACCTGCCGGAGGCGATGAATGATAGGGAGAAATGGCGAGAGACGGTCAGGGATATCCGCGCAGGCGGCGCGACATGATGATGATGATATATATATATATCATAGAAGTAGAAATACCAAACTTATATTATTTCGTTTTATCATATTGACCAACCCCTCCGCTCGGGCAGGTCAATTTTTTAAGCGGAGTTTAACAGGTTTGAATTCAGAGTTTTCCTTCCCCTAGACTAGTTGCCTCACCTAGTCTGCCCTACTATTTACCCATAGTTGGAGGGAGAATAATTGGATTCATACCTTTCCCAAGGGTATTAGTGCTATGTGAAATGCAATCAGTCCAGGATTTGAACTCGTGTCGCCGTGTCCAATTCCTGCGACGATAACCATTACACCACGGGTACCTCCTTATATTATTTCGTTTTATCTAAAGCAAAGCAGCAGAGGAAGAGATTACTTCCTTTTTACTCTCTCTCTCTCTCTCTCTGGTTTTCTCGATCAATCTCTGTCTATCTCTCTCTCTGTCGATTTTTTTATCTAAAATTGTAAATTGAGTTATTTTTTTGGTTTTCAATTATACATATATATATATAAATATACATACAAGTATATATATATATATGATGAGCGATCCGGAGAGAGAGTGGCACCCTGGGTGTAATGGTTACCGTCGTAGGAAGTAGACTCGGTGACCCAAATTTAAATCCTTCACGAGGTTGATTGCATTTCACATAGCGGCAATACCCTTGGAAAAGGTATGGATTCAACCATTCTGCCTCCAGTTATGGGTAAATGGTAGGATAGATTAAGTCCATTAACCTTGGTATGGTATTCCGTCTAGGAGAAAGAAACCTCTTAATTTAAATATTAAACTCGTGTCCTACTTGTGCGGAGGGGTTTCACACACACACACACACACACACATATATATATATATATATATATATATATGTATATACATATATATTAGCAGGTCGCACTGACAGTACATAATTTCCGAATTCGCTCAAATTATCCATTCCCAACATACATCGCTCCGGTCAGATCTTCAAGACAATCCCCAGAGAGTTGATGTATGTCTTTGCTGGTCGCCAACACTGGCAGGTCCATGTGAAAATGTCTCTAAAAGAACTTCGCTAATGAGTTCTTTCCTGCTTCTCCAGTTGTAATATATTGACATTCGACCCAGCCGTCAATCAAGAAACAGGTGCATCCGATCGAAGATATCAAGATATAACCTTGAGCGTGAAACGGGTTGAATTCGGTGCAACTGCGACGCCCACGGGAAACAAGTGGGTGTCAAACAATTAATTAACCCGGTGCCACAGACAGTTGAATTAGTTGGTGTCAGTTAGTTAAGGTTCGAGTTTCAGTACGAGGTAGTGAGAACCCTCAGGACCCCCAGTTGAGCAGCCCAGCAGAAAAGAAGTGCTGATAAAGACAGAGGAACTTGGGATCAATATGTTGCAGTCTGTTCAGTCTCCAAGTCACCTCTCACACACAACCCTTTCGCAACCCTTTCGAATAAAGTGTGAGAGGTATATTTTTCTAAAGAAGTGTGTTCGTTCGTTATTATTATTGATTTTGTTTCCGTATGTATATGTATACGTTTAGTTGTATCACGGCTATTCAAAACAGCAAATAATGAAAAAAACAAAACAAAAAACGATTGTTTAAGAAAGTTAGATAATATGTTGAGTTCAGTTGCCAGCAAACGGAACAGAATAAAAAAAATATAAAATGATTTCGCTCCGCTTACTTTGCTCAGCTATTACTAGTAATTTTTACCGTCTTTATAAGACTAAGTCACAATCATCAGACATGTTTTTTGTTTGTTTTTTTACGGAATGATTTTTTTGCCTGAGATTATTGATTCCTAATAGCTCCCACTGGATTGTTGCATTATCATATTATAGGAAAATTCTTAAAACGTCTTGTAACAGCAGTTCGAGAAAATTCGAGATACGTGGTGCCTTCAATAAGTTTCCAGACCTTTTTTTGTACGGGCATTTAAAATTGTCGTAGACACTTGAAAATTCAGTATGCTATTGCTATACTTCTTATGAGATGTCTGACTAATTTTTATGATTTCACTTTCAAATGAACAGCTACAGCAGCAATTGGAATACACCCTACTAAAGCCTGATTGTCACAGCTGGTGAATTTCAAAAATGCAATCTAGATATGAGGACACTTTAGAAGAACGATATGCAATAAAATTCTGTTTTAAACTTGGAAAAATGCCACAGAAACGTATGGAGTGCTTCAAACTGCTTTTGGAGCATCTTGCATGAATGAAGCATGAGTTTTTGAGTGGCATAAGAGATTCAAGGAAGGCAGGGAGTCTGTGAGGGATAATGAGAGGTGTGGGAGGAGTAAGGAAGTCAGAACACCAGTTGATTGGCCAAATAAAGAATTTCATGGATAAGGATCGTCGTGTGTTCATAGAGACAATAAGTGCACAGTTTGATGTCTGTGTAGGAATTGTACACACAATTATTCGGAAGATGCGGATAATTTGCACGAAGTTTGTCCGAAGGGTGCTCAGAGAAGATCAGAAAGAAATACATTGTCATGACAGCAGGGAGAAAGTCGCGCTAATCAATTCAGATCCCGCAGTTCTTGATGCTCTGGTGACCTGCGATGAAAGTTGGATCTACTGCTATGACCCAGAGACCAAGAGACAGAGTTCCCAGTGGAAGAATACTGGCTCCCCCAGACTCAAGAAGGCCAAACAGAGCAAATCCACCCACAAACTTTTGATGATCCCTTTTTTTGACAGTACTGGCAGGATCTACAGATACTAGGTTCCCACTTGACGGACAGTCAACAAGGAATACTATGTTGAGGTTTTAAGGTAGTCCAGGAAGAGATTCCGTCGGAAGAGGCCAGCACTCTGCAAATCGGGTCAGTGGCATTTCCACCAGGACAATGCACCAGTCCACAACTCCATCCTTGTCACTGACTATTTGACCAAGATGGGCATCAAGACAGTTCCTCAGCCTCCCTATAGTCCAGACCTTGCTCCCTGTGACTTTTGGTTATTCGCTAAGCTCATAGAAAAACTTAGAGGCTATCGTTAAGAGACAATTGAGGAGATGAAAGAGGCTGTGACGAAGGTCATTGACACGCTCACACAAGAGGACTTCCATGGGACCTTCCAGAAGTTGTTGGAACGGTACAACAAGTGCAGTGTAGCCAGAGGAGATTACTTCGAAGAGGACTAGAGTTTCCTGTCTGTACTATCAATAAAAGTGCCCATATGAAAAAAGTCTGGAAACCTATTGAAGGCACCTCGTAAATATATGTTGAATTACCATGGCAAGAAAATCCGGCAAGTACTCTATGTGACATACTGGGCACTGGACGGCTGTTTCGACCTTAAGGTTTCATCAGCAGTGTATATCGTGATCACCACCTCTGAAGATCTAACCAGCAACCACAGAGCCGAAGCTCTGCCAATGAGCTTCCTGTCCTCGGTTTTATAAGTGAGAATGTCAACAGTCTTCGGACTTTTAAATGAAAATCTGAATGTAACTTGCTGAATACGGTGAACAAGTCTTCACTGGAAGAAAAGTCGCAATGACGATTATTTTCACTTATAAACCGTCTCTCTGTAAACTGGGAGACTGTTTATTAGGTTTGAACTTGATCACCATTTTATTTTACCCTCCCCGTTTTTTTTGGGGGGGTTGTTATTTTTTTATATATGACAATATCCCCTACACCCTTTCTTAATTGTTTATTCTCGATAAAGGTTGTGATCAGCGAGGATCGAAACTGGTCGACCAGTTTTAATATTTTAATATTTTCTTATTTTAACATGAATAAAACAGGTCTCTCTTTTAACATGAATAAAATAGGTCTCTTTTGGGATATATATATATATATATATATATATATATATGCGTAAAGATTTTTATTCATGGAATAAATTGACCCAAATTCTTAGTTATGATTGAAACAAAAGCATAAAAATGAGAAAAAAGAGAGAAAAGTGAACGGCTAGCCGACCGTTGTCGTACCCCACTCAACAGAGCAGCGACATTGAGGAAATATAAAGAAATAGAACTGATTATTGATATAGAAGTGGATTTGGCGTTAAATAACCAATACATGTTGATATGCCATAAAACCCAAATAATCAACCAACCAACCAACCAACTAAACTTTTCAGTGCAATCACGATTATATATTAGGTGTTCTACATTGGCGTAGGGGGTAGAGTATTCCCCAATGGTCCGGGAGACCTGGGTTGCGTCAATCCCAGGTTGCGTCATATCAAAGACTTAAAAATGGTACTAGATACCTCTTTGCTTAAATCTCAGCAATATAAGGTACGTATCGAGGGCAAAGTGGGTGCAATCCTGGGAAAGGAGTAGCGCCATTCCCTACACCTCGGTGCAGTAGCTATTGAAAAGGGAGCCTTCTGATCGCCCTCGACTATAGTCGCCAACTTACTTAGTACAATAGAAGACCCGTATGTATTTCTAAGATTATCCATCGGGCCTCTAATAAAATAACGTATTTACGTTAAGACCTGTTTAATTCTAGCATCCAGCCTTTGATTAGTTCTTAGCTAGAACCGTAACTACACCTGAATAAGTAAATAAGAGAATTATTATGATGGGTATGAAGAACATCTTAATAGATGACAGAATGGGTTTAGTAGAGAGAGAGAATGTCTATAAATAGAGGGAATCTCTGCTAGGACTTAATGTTATTTCGTTATAGTCTCCAATATAATTTTCACCTCATCATAAATATTTCAGCTTTTATTAGTCTACACAATATTTCTTGGATTTAGCTCTGTTGAGCGAGGACGAAACCGGCCAGCAAGCCGTTCCCTTTTCCCTATTTTTTTATGCTTTTTATGCTTTAAATTCCATCATGACTAATAATCTGGATCTATTTATTTCATTAATACACATAAATTTATTTATAAACGTGTGTGAGTAAATTAATGTATGGATAAATACCTGGATAGATTTGCTTGTTTATGTAATCTGATTTTTTTCACATATAATTCTCCTTCTCCTCTCTCTCTCTCTCTCTCTCTCTCTCTCTCTCTATCTATCTATCTATCTCTCTCTCTATCTATCTATCTATCGATCTCTCTCTTTCTCTCACCCTCTCTTTCTCTCTCTTTCTCTCATCCTCTCTTTCTCTCTCTCTCTCTCTCTCTCTCTCACTGAAAATACAATTATCTATTTGCCATAGATAGGTTGATTTCCTTATTTGCCGAGAAATTAATTCAATAACTCTCGGGTTATACACGAGCGCCTACGACATATGTCTCATCTTCTATTCTCTCGTCCCGTTTTTGTTTTCAGGGAGAAAAAATACCTACTCAAACAACTAACATGTTTGTAAAAGGAATTGAAAAAGGCGATACGTTTGGTGCAATTTAACTATATAAAAGATCTGAGCAAGAAAAATCTTTCAAAATACTATGAAACCAACAAAAAACTTTAAAACCTTACTTCAATAATAGAAAAAAATGATAATAAAACGGGGAAAATATTAAAAGCCGAAAAAAACAAGCAAATGTTAACGAGAGTTCACTGAGTAAATAATTTCTCTTCGCCGAGAATTTTCAGGAGGCAACTTTCAATTATTGATGTACCAAACTGTTCGCTCGCGATAAGATCAGTGATAAAGTGTATTCGGAAAAGGAACGGTATAGTAAAAGCAAAAGTGAAAGCGAAATGAAAAGCAATAGAAAAGTAATAGCAAAAGCGAAAGTGAAAGTGAAAGGGAAAATAAAAATGAAAGCGATAGCGAAAATAAGAAAGAGAGCCTCGACTGAATGTATTTCTCCGCTTGCACAGGTGTCGGTAGAACAAAGCCAGAGCAATGACCCAAGAGAGAATACAACGTTTATTTATACCCCCAACTCAACCCCCACCAATACCAAGCGCCTTGAAACCCGTTCACCTTTCCTGCTATGCTCCCATTTAAAAAAAAACAAAAACAAAACAACCCTCAACCCCCAACCAATTCTGGCCGTTTTAATTTTGTGCTACATTACGCCACACCTTCTGTTTCAAATGGAAAATTATCATTCTTCTCCAAACTCTTTTACTTCTTGAACTCTGCAATGGAATTTGCTGTAAACTCGACCCCATGAAATGGATTTTGTTTTGAACCGACTTTATCAAGATGTACGTATCGGCTAAGTTATTTTGGTAAGCACTTAGAGGTATTCGCCGACATCACTTAAGCATTCATAGGTATATATATATATATATATATATATATATATATATATATATATATGTAAATTCTTGTGTCTGTGCATGCACTGGTTACTCTCTATATACATACAACATATAAATGTATATATGCATATAATATGTGTTTATGCATGCACTGGTTATATATATATATATATATATATATATATATATATATAGGGCACATTTAAAAAGTAAGGGACATGTATACACATGGAAAACTGCGCATATATTACTAGTACTACTAAACAACTTTTTTTCCATCACTTGACCTTTTCTTTGTACTGCCTCTATATCCAGGTGATTTGGTGTAATGGTTTTTACCATAAGAACATGGGCTCAATCACCGCAAGTTCAAATCTTGGTCGAGGTACTTTGCATTTCACTTCGCGCACATGCCTTTTCAAAGACATGACTAAAAGTTGTCTCCTTCCTCCAGCTATTTATAAAGTGTACAGTAGATTCGGTTTTTTACGATTGGTGCGGCAACCAGTAAAGGAGAAGAAAAATCTTCTGATGCATCCAATATATATATATATATATATATCAAAAGGGATGTTGAAAACATGGATTTACGGATTTTCTCAATATGTCTACCAGGCTGTGACATAAAGTCACTTTTTAAGCTAATTACGACTGGTTTGAATTTAGCATTTTCCTTCTCCTAGACTGGTTGCAGTACTGATCCTAAAGAGTCAAGTCTATCGTATTATCTATGTATAACAGGGAATGGATGACAACTTGAATTCATGTCTTTCCCAAAGGCATGAATGTGAAATGAAATGCAAACAGTCTCGACCAGGATTTGAACTTCCTGTGCCTGAGTCCATGTTCTTATGGCGATAACTGTTACTCCAAAAATAACTGGAGATAGAAGAGGCAAAAAGATAAGAAAAATACTATGATAAAAAAATCCGGTATTTACAAGACAATTATTATCTTATTAGGTGACATTAGCAGTGCATATCGTGATCTCCCTCAATAAAGATCGAACCAGCGACCAAAGAATGAAATGCTGAAACTCTAACACTGAGGAACTGGCCAATATTACACGTCAACACTGCCAAATTAACTAGTAATAGTAAACGCGGAAATACTTAACCTGCTGTGTCTTGAAGTTTCCTCCGTTATACAGGACACGGTGACCTTTAGGGTCAGGTCTTTCCAACTTAGGGATACGCAACCGAGTGATCATAACCACAAGGGCGAGGAAATAAATATGCATTTTTTAAATAGAGGAATTATATATTATAAATTAAATTACCATGATCAATAAATCCGGCAAGCACTACAGGTGACATACAGAAAAAAAAATGGACAGCTGTTTCGACCTTATTAGGTCTCATCATTAATGAAGCTCACAGTAGACTTTGCTGATGACACCTCGGGCCATTGGGCTAATGAGTGTTCACAACGGTCTGGGAAACCGGGGTTCAATCCCAGGTCGAGTCATACCAAAGACTCAAAAAATGATACTTGATGCCACCTTGCTTAGCACTCAGCATTATAAGATAAGGATCAAGGGTAAAATGGAGTAATCCAGATAATGGAGTAGCGCCCCCTACAAAGCCTCGTTTGTAGCAGCTATTAAAAAGTGAGCCTTCGAGTCACCCTCGACTAAGGTCGCTAACTCTACTTATATATATATATATATATATATCATCATTATCTTGTCATGCCGCTAGCACGGATATCCCTGACCCTATCTCGCCACTTCTCCCTATCGTTCATCGCCTCTGGCAGGTCTTCATGGCTACATCCCGTATCCTCACATAGCTGCTGTATGTATGTTCGAGCTGGGCGTCCTGCTTTTGCTCGGCCATATGTGGGGGTCTACAGATATACATCACTTATGAACTCGTCCCTGCTTTTCCAGCAGTGTCCTGCATGTCAGGTTCGTCTAGCTTGGATAGTTTTCGTGATTGGAGGCCGTGATGGGAAATCTGTGGCCGTACAGTTGGTGCCTTGTTGGGTGTTGCCAGCAGGACTTGTTCAGTATTGCTCGCAGCATTCTCGTGTAATTGCCGTCTTGCTTCTTCTCCAGCCGTTTTGTTAGCGTCCATGTAGTGCATCCATACAGCAGTATCGATACGACCGCTGCCTGGAAGAAACTGCGTTTAATTTTATCGGTCAGGTCTGATTTCCATATTATCGATAGCCTACCGATAGCTGTACATGCCTTCGTTAACTGCGTGTCGACGTCTTTTTCGGTTGATGAGACATTGCTACCTAGGTAGGTGAATTTGTCTACCAGTTTCAGAGAGGTTCCGTCTAGTGTGGAAATGTCGCCTGTTTGGTTATAGCACATATATTAAGTTTTGTGGGCATTGACATGGAGGCCAATGCCCACGGCAGCTCGTTCTAAACTATGCAGTAGTGTTTCGGATATATATAATCCAATGCGGGTATTTTCTGTCACGCCACTCAGTTGATGTGGTTATACTTGCGGTATATTTATTTTTTGAATATCGTATCACTGCGAACCTGAATTTTGAACTTCCTTTACTTTGATTCGCCTTAAATTAGAAATAGTTTGTCTTCTTACAATAGAAAGCGTAACGGTTTGATATAGATACAATGCATTTCTATAGTAAAAGCACTTCCAATGCATTTCTATAGTAAAAGCATTTCCAATGCATTTCTATATTAAAAGCATTTCCAATGCATTTCTTTTAATAATTAGGAAGAGTTATTTTATCCCTCTTATCGAGATGCGAACCGAAGTAACCGGCGACACCTATGTCAATGGTGGTCGGTTGTTCATTGGTTGTTTTGTTTTACGGCGTTTCAACTCTTCAGGTTATTTAACGCTGAATTAAATTTCAAACAATTCAATATAGTATTAGTATAGTTTTTTGTTTTACAAACAGTTAAATATCAAAACAGTTCAACTTACAACCAAAACAGTTCTATTTCAAACAATTTAGTTTAGCGAAAGTACCCAGTTTAAATGTCAGAACATTTCTATTTCAAACAATTCAGTTTAGCATAAGTACGCAGTTTCAATGTCAACAACAGTTCTTTTTCAAACAATTCGGTTTAGCATAAGTACGAGGTGCCCGTGGTGTAATGGTTATCGTCGTAGGAAATGGACACGGCGACTCGAGTTCAAATCCTGGACGAGACTGATTGCATTTCACATAGCACTAATACCCTTGGGAAAGGTATTAATCCAATTATTCTCCCTCCAGCTATAGGTAAATAGTAGGACAGACTGGGTTCTTCAGCCTTGCTGAGGCAACTAGTCTAGGAGAAGGAAAACTCTGAATTCAAACCTGTTAAACTCCGCTTAAAAATTGACCTTGTGTCATATCCTGCCCGAGCGGAGGGATTGGTAAATAGGATAAGTACAGTTTCCTCTCACAACAGACTGACGGGATTCTGATGGTGGAGCAAGTCACTTCACTTTGGTTCTTATTGAGCTAGAAGATCGGTGGGTTAAGCCAGATCCGATCAATCAACTGTTTATACCGGCGTCGAGCTTCTTTATCATGTGCCCCGACCGTATTCTTCAAATTGCCCCAGTGGCAAACAAACATGCAACCTTTTTTAAAATTTTAAATGTGCTAGAAGGCGTTGACTAAGGGTCAGTGGCACTCTGAAAGATGAGACCTTGAGTGTCCCGTGTAATGAATGTAACTACATCAATGTAGAAGCAGCAAACATATTCATTATTATTATTATTCCCAGATTCACTTTAAGTACCATTCGGATTGGGAATACCTCTTCAGGTTCAATCTAAAGGTAAAATAGAACAATTCATTTATCTAGAAAGGATTATCATATTTACCAATATTTTCAGGAATATATTATAAGCGTTATTATTAGCATTATAAGATAAGGATCAAGGGTAAAATGGAGTAATCCAGATAATGGAGTAGCGCCCCCTACAAAGCCTCGTTTGTAGCAGCTATTAAAAAGTGAGCCTTCGAGTCACCATCGACTAAGGTCGCTAACTCTACTTATATATTCCTGAGAATATATCTCTATTTCCTCTCAGATCGTGGTTTGTCCTTTATTTAATATGACAAGCGTTCACTAATCCTATGTTCTTGTCTACTAATAGTCTCTCTATTGTATATACTTTTTCCTGAGAATATATCTCTATTTCTTCTCATATTGTGGTTTGTCCTTTATTTAATATTATAAGCGTTCACTAACTAGAACGCAACACGATGAAATATAAACAACTTCCACACAGCTTGGATGATAATAATCCTTTATAAAAAAATACATAGTTGAACTTGACCAATAGATGCATTGATAATAATCCTTTGTAAAAAAAAAGAACAAAAAAAAAACAATTAGTTCTATTTGACGAATAGATGGATTGATAATAATCCTTTTTGGAGGTGCCCGTGGTGTAATGGTTATCGTCGTATGAAATGGACACGGCGACACGATTGCATTTCACATAGCACGAATACCCTTGGGAAATGTATGATTCCAATTATTCTCCCTCCAGCTATGGGTAAATAGTAGGACATACTGATTTCTTCAGCCTTGGTGAGGCAACTAGTCTAGGAGAAGGAATACTCTGAATTCAAACCTGTTAAACTCCGCTTAAAATAAGACCTTGTGTCATATCCTGCCCGAGCGGAGGGGTTGGTAAATATGATAATCCTTTCTAGATAAATGAATTGTTCTATTTTACCTTTAGATTGAACCTGAAGAGGTATTCCCAATCCGAATGGTACTTAAAGTGAATCTGGGAATAATAATAAAAATGAATATGTTTGCTGCTTCTACATTGATGTAGTTACATTCATTACACGGGACACTCAAGGTCTCATCTTTCAGAGTGCCACTGACCCTTAGTCAACGCCTTCTAGCACATTTAAAATTTTAAAAATGGCTGCATGTTTGTTTGCCACAGGGGCAATTTGAAGAATACGGTCGGGGCACATGATAAAGAAGCTCGACGCCGGTATAAACAGTTGATTGATCGGATCTGGCTTAACCCACCGATCTTCTAGCTCAATAAGAACCAAAGTGAAGTGACTTGCTCCACAATCAGAATCCCGTCTGTCTGTTGTGAGAGGAAACTGTACTTATCCTATTTACCAATCCCTCCGCTCGGGCAGGATATGACACAAGGTCAATTTTTAAGCGGAGTTTAACAGGTTTGAATTCAGAGTTTTCCTTCTCCTAGACTAGTTGCCTCTGCAAGGCTGAAGAAATCAGTCTGTCCTACTATTTACCTATAGCTGGAGGGAGAATAATTGGATTCATACCTTTCCCAAGGGTATTAGTGCAATGTGAAATGCAATCAGTCTCGTCCAGGATTTGAACTCGAGTCGCCGTGTCCATTTCCTACGACGATAACCATTACACCACGTACTTATGCTAAACCGAATTGTTTGAAAAAGAACTGTTGTTGACATTGAAACTGCGTATTTATGCTAAACTGAATTGTTTGAAATAGAAATGTTCTGACATTTAAACTGGGTACTTTCGCTAAACTAAATTGTTTGAAATAGAACAGTTTTGGTTGTAAGTTGAACTGTTTTGATATTTAACTGTTTGTAAAACAAAAAACTATACTAATACTATACTGAATTGTTTGAAATTTAATTCAGCGTTAAATAACCTGAAGAGTTGAAACGCCGTAAAACAAAACAACCAATGAACAACCGACCACCATTGACATCGGTGTCGCCGGTTACTTCGGTTCGCATCTCGATAAGAGGGATAAAATAACTCTTCCTAATTATTAAAAGAAATGCATTGGGGATGCTTTTAATATAGAAAAGCATTGGAAATGCTTTTACTATAGAAATGCATTGGAAGTGCTTTTACTATAGAAATGCATTGTATCTATATCAAACCGTTAGGCTGTCTATTGTAAGAAGGAAAACTCTGAATTCAAACCTGTTAAACTCTGCTTAAAAATTGACCTTGTGTCATATCCTGCTCGGGCGGAGGGGTTGGATAAATAGGATATCCAGGACATTCATTGAGTGATGGTTTCATCCCTCCGCAAAAAAAGCAATCGATTTATTCTACTGCCCCATCCGATTGGTCTATTTCATCAAGTCATTTTATTGTTATCGATCGACACAAGTGATCGGACACTAATTAGAATTAAAAATTGACCTTGTGTCATATCCTGCCAGAGAGGAGGGGTTGGGTAAATATGATAAAACATCAATCAACCATTTGTGCATACATTTTTTTCTTTCAGCTGCTGGCTTTTTTGCTAATGTTACTATTCTGACTCGGTCATGATTTACTTACTATGTCGCAGATGATTAAGTGCTTTGATGTATTATCCTTGTAAATTCAAGATCGGTATCTCATCTCACATGATATTAAAGGCTAAAAAAGGCAATAATTTGAACTATCAGATTGTGTGCAAATGAATGAATAAATAGTGTTGAATAAAATAATAAGCGTTAAATAGCAATACTTATAATCACTTCATTGTGTACAAACAAATAATTAATATTGAATAGAATTATAAGAGTTAGATAGCAATAATTCAAATCATTTAACTGTAAAAACTGTTGGCTATCACCCTCCTTTTCCCACACAATGAACTAGTCATTCTGCCATATATAGCAGTAGCTACTAATACCAGGGCAGACTAGAAGGCGAAGAGCAGCTTCTTATAGGAATAGTATTAGAGCGTTGGAGACTGGAGATCGCACTAAATCACCTTTCTTGCTACCGTAATAACGGAAGCCAATACTATCGTTGGACTATATATTTATTCTGTATTCAGTAATCCAATGTTCTTGTCAACTAATAGTCTCTCTATTGTATATACTTTTTCCTGAGAATATATCTCTAATACCTCTCATATCGTGGTTTGTCCTTTATTTGATATTACGAGTGTTCACTAACCAGAACGCAACAAAAACAATAGATATAACAGTGTGCAAACATGTGAGTTTTAACTCCTTTAAAAAAAGGAACCACTGTTATATATTGACCCTTGACCTAGTCGTCAATCAAGGGATGCACCAGTGTAAATAAGCGGAAGAAGGACCGGAAGCAAGTGGACGTTATGAAAGAATATAGGCAGGTGCCGGCGGCAGTTGAGTTAGTTGGTGACAGAAAATGCCAGAGTGAGAACCCACTAGCAGACTGAGGGCTGTGGCCTCAGCGAACACCGGGTGAGCAACCCAAGCCAAGATGCGGAAGAAGTGCTGCTATGGTCAATAGAAGAACTTGGGTCAATACTGCAATCTGTCCCTGTCTCCACTCATCTCCCACACACAGTAGAAACACAAACCCTTTCGAGAATAAAGTGAGAGATACATATTTTTATAAAGAAGTGTGTTTGTTCATTCATTGAAGTTCGTCATTATCTTTGGTTATGTTTTGGCATATATATTTGTATTTGTATATGTATGTGTCTCATCAACCGAAAAAGACATCGACACACGGCTAACAAAGGCATGGACAGCTATCGATAGGCTATCGATCATATGGAAGTCAGACCTGACCGATAAAATGAAACGCAGTTTCTTCCAGGCAGCGGTTGTATCGATACTGATGTATGGATGCACTACTTGGACGCTAACTAAACGGCTGGAGAAAAAGCTAGACTGCACAATCTAGACTTACACAAGAATATTGCGAGCAATATTAAACAAGTCCTGGCGGCAACACCCCACAAGACAAAAACTATACGGCCACGTGCCTCCCATCACGAAAACTATCCAAGTTAGACGAACCAGATGTGCAGGACACTGCTGGAGAAGCAGGGACGAGCTCATAAGTGATGTACTCCTATGGACTCCCACATATGGCCGAGCAAAAGCAGGACGAGCAGCTCGAACATACATACAGCTGCTACGTGATGTAGCCCTGAAGACCTGCCAGACGCGATGAACGATAGGGAGAAGTGGCGAGAGAGGGTCAGGGATATCCCTGCTAGCGGTACGATATAATGATGATGAAGATATGTATGTGGCTATACAACGCTATTTACAATCTATTTTCTTACGAATTATATGTGTGCAAACAAAGGGCTTATGTTAAGCTGTTACTTTTATATAGCAATACTTTAAACCATTTTACAGTGTGAAAAAATTAGTTGAACCGCGTTGAAAAAAAGTGTTTAGAAATTTTATATATCTAATACAGCTAATTTGATTATGTAGTAGAGTTGACATCTACAGAGTAGAACGATAAAATTGTCGTCCTTAAGAAAACAGCACTACAGCTTTAAATTAAAACTTTTATTGAAAAAATCAATTCAGCTAACTTGATTATGTAGTAGAGCTGACATCTATTCAATATAGCCGCCGCCTTCAGCCTCAATCACCGCCTCGATACGGATCCGGAACTGGGAGCATGCCTTTTCCATAAGCGCCAGCGGGAGTTGCGCGAATACTCGGTGGATGGCGGCGATCAGGCTGGCTTTGGTGTTGTGGGAGGTCATGTTGGTGATGTTCTCGACGTATGACCAAACGATGTAGTCCAGCGGGTTCAGGTCGGGGGAGGAGGAAGGCTAGTGAAAGAAGGGTACAAAGTCGTAGCACTCCTTCTGAAGCCAAGCCTGGGTCTCTTTGGACTTGTTGACCGGCGCCGAGTCCTGCTGCCAGACCCAAGTTCTGCCAACGGCTACCTGATTGCACCAGGGGATCACCACTGTCTTTCAGCACATTCAGGTACACTTTGGTGTTGACTTTCAAGCCGACTTCGAAGATGTGAGGTGGCATGATGTTGCCTTCCGCTCCACCACCTCGAAAACGCCGTCCGATGCGTTGAGCTGTGCCCTCAAGCGTTGAATCGTCCGGATTTGCATTTTGATGGTGCTGGCAATGGTCCTGTTGTCATAACTTGGATCGATAGAGAGTATGAGTTGTACAGCGGCGCATCTTCGATCTCGCTCGTTGAACATTGTGTCACTTTCAGACATGATAGAAGGTTCCTATCGCTCTTGGGATTTGTACACAACTGGCCAACTAGTAGATGGTCTGCAACAAAAAAAGAAAACTGGTTTTCATTAAACGGAAATGGAATCATGTCGTCTTTTCTAGGGCGACAATTTTATTGTTCCACCCTGTATATATGTATAAAGATGGTCAAGCATTAAATAATCCATAAGGGTTGATATTCTATAAAACCCAACAAACTAAATCCTATATGTTAAACATAAGCAATATAAAATGATTTAGCATTAAATAACCTGCAAGGGTTGACATGCAATAAAACCCAGCCAACCCAATCATATATATTTGATATATACATATAAAGAGGATTTGGCATTAAATAACCTACAAGGGTTGACATGCAATAAACCCAACCAAACAAATCATATATATAACATTTGGTTTTACATTATATTTCGCGATTTTACCTTGTTTTAGCTTCATACCATTTAGGCTGAAGGTAACCCGAAAGGTTTTATTTTCAATCGCTACTACACACATGAGTAAGGGAGAGCGCTACTCTTTCACCTCGTTTGCTTCTCTTTACACTTGATCCGTACCTTAAAATTCAAGGTGTTAAGCAAGGCGGCATCAACAACCACTTTTTGAGTCTTTGGTATGACTCGACCTGGGATTAAACTCTACCCACTTGATCAATGGCCCAGTTAGGGTTAGTTTTCCATTGGTTAGAGTATTTGCCAATGGCCCAGGAGACCGGGTTTCAATCCCCAGTCGAGTCAAAACAAAGCTTCAAAATGTGATACTAGATGCAGCCTTGCTTAACACTCAGTATTATAAGGTACGGATCAAATGTAAATCCAGAGAAAGGAGTTGCGCCCTTCCCAACAGCCCGGTGGAGTAGCTATTGGAAAAGGAGCCTTTGGGTCGCCCTCAAGTACGGTAGCTAACTTTCCTTTTTACTTATATATATATATGTGTGTGTGTGTGTGTGTGTGTGTTTACATTTTTGGTGTTTATAAATACAGTTTAAAACAAATTAACTCAGTTTTTTTGCGCTTACAGAGAGGTAAGTACCTCTTATTGCCTTTTCTTAGCTCTGCAGTTCAGTTTCAAATTTGGCAGGTTATTTGTCAAAAATGCTAGAATGTCTGTGTTATTGGTGTTAGTTGGTCGGTTTTTTTTACAGCGTCTCAACCCTTTACTTGTCATTTAACGCCGAATTAAATTTCTAACAATTCAGTTTAGTATAATTATAGTTTTTGAATACAAACAGTTAAATGTCAAAAAATTTCATTTAAACATCAAAAAGATTCTATTTCAAACAATTCAGTTTAACATAAGAACATAGTTTCAAAGTTTAAAAAAAGATTATTTTTCAAAAAGTTCAGATTAGCACAAGAACAGTTTTGTTCTATATAAAAATAATTATATTTCAAACAGTTCAGGTTAGCATAAGTACGCAATTTCACAGTAAAAAAACGGTTCTATTTCAAACAATTCAGATTTGCATAAGTACACAGTTTAGTTCTATTTGACCCATAGATAGTACCCTATCAGGTGCTACTACTCCGAGCCAAAGTGGACCCGGGAGCAATGGCAATAAAGGGGTAATCCGCACTCCTCAAAGCTCCAGCATAACTGGAAAGTTACTATCGGATTGTTTAGTGTCATATTTAGGACACTCATTTTGAGGGTCTTATCCCTCTGCAGAAAAGCAGACAGCGTATTTTATGACCCCACCCGACTGGGCAAATTGGTGTTATATAATTATACAATTCTAATAGGTGTTCTAGATAATCATACTTTAAAACATACCACGATATGCAGGCAAATGACAAATATAGACAAATACATTTTGATTTCATTACAATGGAACATTATTCCAATTATAATCAAACACTTGCAGATGTAAAAGAAACTAGACACTTTTAGCTTATTCATCTTTGACTGAGTCGGATGTTCCAGCCGTGTAAACAAGATGATTGCAGGAGGCACCTGTGTAAATAGGAAGGCAGCGATGCGTTGGTGTAAGCAGGTGTTTTGAACTGGAAATTCGTGAGTGTTATAAGATTATATATAGAGACTTACCCACAGAATAGCGGTCTGTCTCAGTCTTTCAGCCGGAAGAGATTCAGTCAGTTTCGTGGAGCGGCATCAGGGCACCGCCCAGGAAAAGTGCTGCCAAACAGCAGTAATATTCAGCAGTCGTCTGTCTTCAGTCAACAGTCTTGAGTCTTGGACTCCTAGAATCGCCACAGGGGGCTAAGTAGCCTCCTAACAAAAACGGGTTAAGGATGCCTTATCAAAGAAGAAAAGACGTACGGCTCTGAATCTGAGGTTGGAACCGCCTGGTTAAAGAGAAGTGCTAAATAAAGCTATGAGTATGACACAACGTAGCTAAAAGTTCACAGTTTAGTTCTTTTTGACCCATAGATAGGACCCTATCAGGTGCTACCATTCCAAGCCAAAATGGACCCGCATCAGATTGTTTAGTGCCATATTTAGGACATTCGTTATAGGAGTCTTACCCCTCTACAGAATAGCAGAAGGCGTATTTTACAGCCCCAGCTGACTGGGAAAATTGGTGTTATACAAAAAAGAAAGAAGATACAGGTCGATAATGTAGTGTCTAAGTCCTTTAAGTCCTTCCTTTGTCTTCGTATCTCTGTCTGTCTGTCTCTGTCTCTCTCTCTCTCTCTCTCTCTCTCTCTCTCTCTCTCTCTCTGTCCCTTATACTACAGAAGTTTCGACTCTTTCGAGAAATAAACTTGGGAGAATTATATTTTCTTATAAATGCGTTGTTTTGTCTTCATTATGCCGCTATATAACACATTAAATAAAAGTATTGATATGCACTTTATAATTGTTTTCACTGTAATTTTACCCATATTTTCAATATTCCTTTGCATATTTTAATTTGACTTTACTTATAAATAATCATTAAACTTAAAAGAAATCTCTTTTAACAAGAGTTAGGACTTGGGGGAGTTTCCATCGATCAGTTCTTTGGTAGCTTCTGCGCAGTTCATGTGAGAATGTTTTATTATGACTAAAACAAAAATAATCATTATTTTAACGAAACGGAACAGAGGTCATTTTTTCAAACACAGTAAGAATCAAATTTATCAAATTAGATAGATCCAGACCATTCTAATCCATTCTAATATAATCTAAACTTTCCAATTTAATCTAATCTAATCTAATCCATTCTAATCTAATTAAATCTGATCTAGCAACCCATCAATGACGATATCTATCTATCTATCTATCTATCTATCTATCCCAATACGTTTCTTTCATTCATGTTTTATTTTTTTTTAATTTTTAATATATCTATCCATCTCAATACGTTCCTATATATATGTATATATATTCTGTTTTTATAACATTTTATTACTTTCAAATCTGTTTATGTCAATATGCACCTATCTTTACAGACATACACACACATATACATACACGCACACACACACACACACACACACATATATATATATATATACAAAGATTGGTACATATTGATATAGCTATTTACTAATCATTCGATATATATATATATACATCAGTCTTTCTCTTCCTATCAATTTATCTCT